>JACWQW010000006.1:0-609871 GCA_014849355.1 Cryphonectria radicalis | reverse complement strand
CCCCCCCCCCCCCCCCCCCCCCCCCCCCCCCCCCCCCCCCCCCCCCCCCCCCCCCCCCCCCCCCCCCCCCCGCCCCCCCGCCCCCCCCCCCCCCCGCCTACGAGGGAGGGCCCTTCGCGTGTGCAACAAGTGTGGGACAGGGAGGCAAACCGCGCTGGCTGGGTCCCCTTGGAGTTTGCTCGGCGCACGCCCTCTCTGTCCGCCCTTGCAAGCCACTTTCCACGCTCTCTCCCATAACAGGACTGGATCCGATCCAATGCGGACCCGGGGCCTCGACTTGTCTCTTGCAGTTCTCTTAGTACAAAGCATCTCGAGGGACCTGTCGACTACCCGACTGGCGTGCCTGCCTGCATAGTATGGCGCTGCAGCAGCATGAAATGAAATGAATGCAACATCTGCGATGAATGCAAGTCGGCACAAGTCCCTATCCCTCGCATATGCACCCTGCGCGGAGATGCCTGCGGACGCGGGCCGACCATGGCATCTGCACGAATTGCCCAACAGTGGGTTTGGATACCCACCGGGCCACCACAACCTTGTGAGTGAGAAAGAGGGGAAGAAGAAGAAAAAAAATGAGGCTTGAGCTAAAGTAGTTCCCTGTCGACCGGCCTGGGGAGGTTGGCTGCAGATACTACTAACAGTATGGCCCCATACTATGATGAACTATGGTAGTGTATGCGTGCTCGGCGTTGCCAAATACCCATGCTCTCTCTCTCTCTCTCTGGAAGTGGTCTCGGCGGTCTTTCCCCAGAGAGCCGAGTTCAGCTCCGGTAGCAAGCCACAGGAACAGTGTTGCACGGGTCAGGTGCTTCCTACGGTGGTCACGATGTATGCAACGCACCGAGTCAATTGGACGGCTCACAAAGCAGGGACCAGGGCTCTCATTTATTCAGATCGTCAGTGATGGTTTTTTTTTAATTGTTTTTTTAATTGCCCCCAGCACTGGGCAGACTGGTAACTGGGTAGCCCGGGCGAGTCCGTTTCACCAGAAGAGTCTCGACTGCGAGGGGCGAATAACGGACCGTTGCTCCAATGCACAGGTGACCTTGACAGAAAGGTTCAAATCTTGTCCACACCTGTGAGATGTTCGGCAAGGCCAATGTCGGCACACCGAGGGTGAGCAGGAGAAGGAGGAGGAAGGGAGGGGTGATGACCAAGTCTACAGGAGGGAAGACTCCCCTTGCCCCAGTTTGTTTCCTCCACTCCACCCTCCTACTTCCTCCCATGTCGCTTGGGGATAATCTGTGCCGGCCCAGGTCCAGTTTCTCGTCGGATAACCCAGAAGGGGTCAGGCTAAATCGACCGTTGTCTGCGGTAAGATTGAGATCCATGTACTATGGTAAGTTGAGGGTACACAAGATGAGGGGGTTTGCGTCTGATTCAGCATGCCGTAGCTCTCTTGTCTTTGGCTTGCCGTCCCTCGCATATGACAGGCTCTTGCTATGCACCCCATGAAGGCCACGGCTTATCGGCATATCATCTGCTGACCACCACCACCCCCCACCAACCCAAGCGTTCAGATGGATTATTGAATTCGACCACATGACTATGGACGAGAGACTGCGCTCGCTCGGACTTCGGGAGTGATGGAGACAAAGTACCAACGAAAGGATCAAGCAAGAAGTCGAACGGACCATAATGCGATTGTCATCTTGAGATGTTCCCCGCCCAGCAGCAAAACCGAATGCGACAGGCAGGGAGGAGAGGGGAGGAATCACAATATGCAGCTCAGGGTGATAAGTGACAGAGCTGCATAGCGCACACCCTCCCGCCGCCCCCGGGGAAGCTTGTGGATACGACGACTTCTTGCACATACCCTGTCAACCCTCGTCCAGTGCTCCAACCCATGCATCCTCCAAGGTCGCATCTGGAATCCCTCTATCCTGATCCTGGACCCTGTCACAATGTCCCTGGTCCCCGGTCTCCGGAGTTTTCCCTTGGCAAGAGGATCCATGCCTCTTCATACTATGGTTACCCGTCGAGTGGTCCTACTCTTCATGCTCGGCGCTTGAGGTTGACCAATCATGGCTGGGGGCCGTCCAGCAGCCTCGCCAATCACCACCCAGAACAGCAACATCGCGGAAACTCGCTGCAGTTCTCCCTGGCCACCTCTGGACTGCCCTGATGCCCGACCTTCCCCCCCCCCCCAGCCAACCAGCCGGTGAGTCTTTGCTCGCTTGCCGCTGTGCGGAGCAATGCCTGTCTACACCATGATGATTGCCAAAAATACCCTGGGAAACGCACCACCACAGTGTACCATCGGCTGCTACTCGTGGTGTGGGTTGCCAGCAGACACACACAGAGACGCACGTCTGGCCAGACCACGCACACACTCTCTCCCATCCCAGGACCAGCTTGATCGCAGGTCTTCCTGTTTTTCCCTTGAATCTCTCGTCGAGCCCACCCCCCACCCCCCAGGCCCCTCTCCTTCCTACTCCCGCCCGACCGATTCCGGTGCAGGTGTGTATGTGTGTGTGTGTGTGCGTGCTTGCTTTTTCTCGTACCAACGGATTTGACCGTGCCCAAAGATTCCCAGGAACGGGGTCCAACCCCACTGCAACCTCTGTCTGTTCGAAACGCACCCTCTCTCATGCCCACCTATCACTCACACTTTGTGACCGACAGTTGACATGCATATGCCGGTGCTGTGATTGCCCCATAGCTCCCAAACTTTTTCCTACTCGCACTACAACTGTTATAGCGGTGTTGGTTCTGTCTCTGCCATACATAACCTCGCGTAGGCGCCCGCCGCCCGATCTAAGACCTCCTTTGACCGGTATTTTCTCGATTTTGCGACCCGCTTTCAATTATATGAGCACACCGGTCATTCCCCTCTTTTTTCCATTGCCCTTATACTTGTCCTCGCTATAAACAAAACAAAACTAAATCGAGGACGGACAAACGCATCTTTCTATCTTTTTTTTCCCACCCCGTCATCCGTCTACAAACCGCGGTTGCTGTTTGGTTTAGACAGCCCACCCCCGCCGGCAACGGCACTTTTCCTTTGAACGGGCATACCGGATTACGTTTAATACAGACATTACTTACACACATATACACACACACCGGCACCGATCGCCAAGGTGACACACACACACACACACACACACAAAATGGTGAGCTTAAAGAAGCATCCGCAGACCACGATAGAGAGGGGACGCACATCATTTACAACCAACTTCCAGGAAACAATGTCGCGGCACGTCATGGCCGAAAGACCACATCGGGAGATGGAGGAGAAGTCGCGGTTCCGCGAGACCTTCTTCTCGCTGAAGAGTGTGGTGCAACAAAGGCCCGACTCGATTCATACCGAGTTTATGGAAACAGACTGGGATGAGGATGATATACTCAGTGAATTAGAGGATAGTGGAAGTTCACCTCGGCACAGTATCGACTCCGTAAGTCACTTGACGCTCTCTCTCTCTCTCTCGTCATTTCATTATCTTTTCCCCTCAATAATGAGAGACCTTGTCTCTGGATTTACAGCCCCTTTCTGGAATGATATTTCTCTTTCCAGAAATTCATCTCGTCACATGTCAAGTTTCATGAGTAATAGTAGCTGATACCATCCCCCCCAATGTATAGTCCGGCCGCCCAAGTATGACAACTCTGTCAACCTATGATGAGGTTCGCACGCCAGACCAGCGCTCAGTTGCGCGTTTTGAAATGGGCCCAGATCCGATCAAGCCGACTCTTGGCCCAAGAGGCCCCCACCTGTTCCGTAGTTCCATCAGCTCGACGAGCTCGCTCGAGTTCCAGAACGCGCTGTCGCTGTCGCCCATCACGCCCAAGGCGCCTGGTCAGGAGGTGGAGTTCCAGCTGCCCATCACCTTTGATATGGACCTGGAGACACCAAGAACGGCGATACACACCGGACCGGTGCGGTTCACCAGCGCGAAGCTGGACACGGCAAACCTGGCCCAGTGGGCGCCGGAGAAGGTTGCGCAGTGGATGCTCAACGCTGGCGTTGAGCTGCAGTTTGCCGAGAAGTTTATCGAGAATGATATCAACGGGGCGATCCTGATCACGCTGAAGTTCGAGGACCTGAAGGAGCTCGGCATCGCCTCTTTTGGGGTCCGGACCAAGGTGTGGGAGGAGATTGCCAAGATGAAGGACATCCGCGCCGCGTCTCCAGACCCGGAGACGCCCATCGAGGATGAGCCGAGCAGGGAAGTGAAGAGGGAGATGAGGAGACAGGAGCGAAAGGAGGATGGTGGAGACGTGAAGCAGCGCAGCCAGAGCAGCCGGCGGCGCAAGCACCACAACGAGGACACCATCCGGCCCGGCGAGTCTGTCTCCATCGTCGGCATCGAGCAGGTCCTGCCAAAGCCGCACCACTGCTCCAAGGGCGAGAAGTGTCGCAAGTGGCAGAAGCAGCAGCGCATGATCGAGGCCTTCAAGAACGACCATCCTTTTGTCAACCTGGACAGCGGCGGCGTTGTCATGGTTGCTGGTGATCCTGGGAACCCTGCCACCGCCAGAGCCATCAGGCCCGACGACGAGGTCGTCTTCCGACCTATGTCAGACGCCGTGCCCTCGGTGGTCGCCTCGTCTGACATCCTGGGCTCTGAGGGTCTCGCTCCGCTCCAGTATCTGCAGCAGGCCACGCTGAGAAACGCCCAGGCCCGCGAGCAGCAGAACAACATCCAGCAGTTCCTCGAGCTGCAACACCAGATGGCCGTGGCTGCGGGTGGTGAGGAGGACGTCCCACCCACGCCGCCCTTCGAGATGCTTCCTCACAGGAAGGCAACGCCCCACAGCGGCCTCAAGTCCCTCTCCAAATTGTCCATCCCAGCGCAGACCAACCGTTCTGCTGAAGAGCTGCCTGGATCAGCCTGTCCGGGCTCTGCCTGTCCCGGGTCGGCGTATCCTCCCTCGGCGCACACCTTTGGGCCCTCACAGCCCTCGTATGCCGCGCAGCAACGCCAGGCATACCAGTCGACACCATCGCCCTCCCCAGACTCACGCTCCCAGACACCGACTGGCGTCTACCGCTTCGGCACGCCCTTCTCGGAGATGGACGTGCCGGTGACGGCACATTACTCCATGGCGCCCGTGGCGCGCGACGTCTCGCAGTCTGTGCCGCCGGAGATGAACTATCACACGGCTAACAACCCGCCGCCCCGCTCGCTCTCTCGTTCTACCTTCCGCAGGCCCTCGTTTATGGCCATGCCCCCGGTGGACGAGAACATGGCGACGCCTATCGAGCCGCCTCGTCGCAACATCCCCTCACCTATCGAGACGAACACCATGATGACGTCTCCTCGGTCCAAACAGTCGCGACCTCTGCAGGCGCCTCCTCGCGCCCCTTGGCCCTGGTCTCCTCCCGCCATAGGCCGTCAGTTTGAGACGGCCATCGCACCCATCCCCAAATTACATGGAGCAGGAGGCGCGGATTACTTCAACAGTGGCGGTGGCGGCACCAGCAGCGGCAGCAACAGCAGCACCAGCACCAACGGCAGCAGCAACGGCGGCAGCAGCAAGCAGCACACGCCCAACAGCAGTATCTCGTCGACGAGCATGACCAACCCGTCTGCGCTGGCGGGCAACCCCAAGGACCTGGACGGATACCAGTACCAGGGGTATATGAAGAAGCGCAAGACCAAGATGCTCCGGCACGAGTGGCACGAGCAGTACGTCACCCTCAAGGGGACGCGGCTGGCCGTGCACAAGGACCGGCGCGAGGTCGACCGCACCCTCGAGTACATCGACATCGACGACTACGCCATCGCCTGCGCCGGCCTGGCGTCGACGAGCAAGCTCAACGCGGCGTTCAAGGCCATGAGCATCCGCAAGGACAAGGGCATGACCAAGGAGGACATCGCCGCCTTCAGCTTTCAGCTGATCCCGCAGGGCGACATGAAGGGCGGAGGCGTCGGCGGCGGCGTCAGGCTCAGGAAGAGGGAGAGCTCGCTGTCGTCCGGCGTGGCTCCTGGCCCGACGCACCGCCGCAACGGCAGCCTGGATGATACCGCGCTGCTGCCCCCGCCCCCACCCCCTGAGGCGTCCAATGGTACGGGCAAGACGCACCACTTTGCTGTCCGGAGCCGGGACGAGAGGATCGACTGGATGAGGGAGCTGATGCTGGCCAAGGCCCTGAGGCAGAAGGGCGAAGGGTTCGAGGTCAGTGTGAACGGGAGCATGATCTAGTCTTGCCACTCTTTCTCTCTTTTTTTTCTTCTACTTCTTCCTTTTGTTTCTCTGATCTTTTTGCTGTTTTCTCTCGGCGGTTCATTTGCATTCTGATTGGCGTCTTCTCATGATGACTTTTCTTCTTTTTTCATCATTTTTTCATCGCACTTTTTCTTTGCTTCCTTTTGCTTCCCATTCCATGTTCTTTTTCGTCTTTTTCGTCGTCTTCTTCTCTTCTCTATGCCTCACACTTGATACGACATGATACCGATGATACCTTTCTCCTTTTTTTTTCTCTTCCCCCCTGGTTCCGCAGACCGCACTCAGCAGCCGTGGCGTGCATACAGACACTCCGAGTCGGGATCAGTTTCATTACATTTCTGAAAAAAATCCCCAACATCGGTGGGATGTTATGACTTTTGTTTTTATGAGGCTTGGGAAAAAAAGAAGACACAACCCGCTCGCAAGAAGCAATATGAATTTTTTCTTTTTCCCCCTTTTGATTTTCTGTTTTGCTTCTTTTCGGATTTTTCTCTTTTCTCTTCTTTTTTTTTTTGATGACTGCATGACAATATGGAAGGGGGGAATAACAGCCAACTTACCACACTCTTTTTTTGATCAAGTAGGATTAGGAAGTCAGTTTTGATAGCAACTTAATTTAGGACATTTATTGTGTGTTTATCTTTGAAGTGTGTTGGTGGATGTGACATGTTCTTGATGTCCTCCTGAACGTAGTAATCCCTTTCTATCATTGATATATACTTGAGGAACATGGCACCAATGTTAGGCCGGTGCATCGTTATCAAGTGCACCTTTGGCAGGTCTGACAACAAGTGTGGCCACGATATTACTGGAGGAACACAAAGTCCAAATAAGGCCCAGACGTGGCAAGAAAATGTCTTGATTCTACCCGGTTACAAGCCCAATACCTTCCCTCCTCTCTCTCCCTCTTCCTCGACTTGGAGCATATCGCGTGGTTAGTTAGTTGCCTTGATAATTAATCAGGCCAGACCTTTGATGGACGGTACAGTCTACAGGAGACGTGGCTGGGCCTTAACTATCTGCTCCGAGAGCACATGAGGCAGGCAAGAAGCACCGCTCGTTTCCCCCCCCCCCCCCTAATGATAACGCCTACATGAAAGCCACCTGTGAAATCTCTGTACCCATCAGGAGGCCATTCCAATCATATAGACGCAACATTATGCAATTACATGGTAGATCAATACATCCATCCCATGCGCCGTTTTCCAATTGTCTACAGAAACTGGAGCCGGGTCCTCGATCGTGTGTATGTGTGTAGCCCGCGCCATAACACCATCAAGCCCCTTCACCAACACACTCTCACGCGCCGCGCTCCCCCATGTCCCAACACGTCTGCCCCCCCCCAAAGAACTAACTCACTGCTTCTTCTTGGTCGAGCTCTTGGCCTGCTCCTCCTGCTGCTCGATAAGCTCATAATCATCCAGCTCTTTCCGGTCCGCATACCACTGGCCACCCTGCAGCACCAAGACACCGACCAGGACGAGGGCCAGGATGGTATTGCTGGCGGCCATGACCTTGAGGCTATCCTCGCGGCCGAGGACGACCTCACCGGTCAGGGGCCCCTCGTGCAGCTCCTCGAACCTGCCCTCGGCCCAGATGTCGCTGGAGACGGCGCGCAGGCCCTTGACGATGTTGGCGACGTAGACGCCGACGCCGATCAGGTACATGACGAGCGAGGCGCCGTCGAAGAGCATGTTGCTCTCCGAGGGGCGGAACAGCTTGACGAAGAAGCCCAGGAAGCCGACGGCCACCATGATGTGCAGGAGGCGCGCGATCAGCGGCGGGGACTGGTGCATGAACTTGAGGTGCGTCTCGAGCTGGTCGAAGAAGGTGGGCGCCACGGGGGCCGAGGTCCAGAGGAGGGGGTAGTCGTAGGGGAACTGGGCGAAGATGATGCCCAGGAAGAAGCAGACGGCTGTGCCACCGGGAGGGGGTTATTAGTTTTCTCCTTCTTCTTCTACTTTGGGGGGCGGGGGGCCAGGAGAGAAAAGTATAAACTCACGCCCGACGATGAGAAAAGTCGCAAAGGAGCTGGACCCGCGGTAGTCCTTGGACCGCACCGTCTTGTTGCGATCAATCTTGAAAACGCCAGACATGGTATGGAATGTGTGTGGTTAACCGGTTTTGTCAAGCACCACTTGGGAGAAGAAGGTCCTTGTGTGTTGATCTGGTATAGTTCCAATCAAGGGCTTTTCTTGTTGGAGAAAAGAAAAGAAATGGTGATCGAAGGAAGAGATTGTAGTTTGTAGAGAGTGTGGGAAATCTAAACACTTAGTAGTCAGCCAGCCGGAACCTAAGCCAAGGTCGTCGTCGATCGTCGGAGCGGCCTCAGTAGGGGTCCCTCCCTTCCCCTAACCTCCCCCCCCCCTTGTGCGACAAGCCTAATGCGGGCGGGTTAGCGATAAGAGCTCAGCTGGACCTTACCTAATGGTGACCCCTAAACATGGACTCCTTCAGGGCCCCCCCCGTTAAGCTGAGAGGCCCTGTAGGCTGTGTGACTGACTGCACTCTGCCGTCTTTGATTTCTCTCTCAGCGAGATCTTGAGAAGATTAGCAATTCTACTCTCTCAAGCCTTAATACTGTCTTTCTCAAATACGACTAGCATCATTTTTTCTCTCTCAGTGAAATTCGCGATTCTCAGTTTAAAGAAGAAAAAAATCACCAAAAAAAAGCCATGCCCAACACAGCACAAGAGATGCCAAAAAGTCCAAGGGGTTTTCTAAATCTGTTATCTTACTGAAATACCTAATACATACAAGACTTGGCCAAGATACTCTCAATATTAGCGCCCTATGTTCTCTCCGTACCCTCCTCCAGTGGACGGTCTGGCCCTGGGCGGAAGGGGGAAAACAGTTTCTAGGTCTATGTCGTCCTTTTCTAGAGGTTGCCATTAGCTTTGCATGAATGAAGTGCCAACAGACTCGACACCTCTGTTATGGGGTTATGGCCAAGGAGGGTGTGTACTCGTTCATCTCTTGACCAAGGTGAAAATGTGAACAACCTGGCAGCCCGCTGTGTGGAAGATAAAAATTGTGCATCTGTCAGGCTGGGTCAGCAGCCTCTTCTCACACAGTTGCATTGTAGTTGACCAGCTTGGGGCAGTCAGGGCATGGAGCTTCCAACCAGCTGCAGCTCACTGGCCTTCAACATGCAAGCGGTGCAGATCTACATTCATATAAGAAAACATTAGCATAACTACTCTCATACAACATAGTTGATGGTGGCTAAAAGTGTAGAAAATAAGTTTGAGCTTGGTAAGGGGGGTAGGTAGGAGGGTTTGTCGCACTGAAGGGAAGGGGAAGGGGTTGGAAATAATACTTACCGAGTTTATAACATCTGGCTTCACATTCTTGGTGACCAGATTACACTGATAGTTCTTGTTGAAGACCTTCTTGGTGCGTGATGCCAGACAGGCTGTGTCCTCGATCCACTGTTCCATGAGCGGCTGAGTGCAGTGAAGGCCAACGCAGACCCGCTGCTTGGTGATCTGGAAACACATGTTTGCTGACTGAGGAAGGGGGTTTTTCAAGGTCAGCAGCACATGTGATTGAGAAGAGAAGAAGGGACTTGTTTTTCCTGGAAGGAGGGGATAGCATGCCCATTTTAAATGAAATAAGTAGTAGTCACTGCAGACTGAGAGGCTGTTCTGTGTGTGCGCCTTGCCCCGTCTCTATTGTTCTAAGCTGCATACTCTCCGGCCAGTTGAGCCCTTTGTACAAAACCAAGAACAATACAATTGTGGTCCTATCTTCAAAGAAACAACCCCTTACCCTCCTTTGTGCCAGCTGAAGGTATCATTCCACTGATGACTGATGGCCTTCGAAACCTTGCCCTCCCCCCCCCCCCCTTTACCAAGACAACCAGCCTGGGAAGATCATATCAAACCAGGAAAGCCTGCCTCACTATCTCGACGTCTTCTGCCGTTCCACAGACCAGGCCAGCCCTCTCATCAGTACTCTCCAGCACCCTGTCTAGTACCGCCTTGCCATCCACAGGATCGATCGCCAGACCACCCGCACACTCGATGACCAGGGCAATAGGAAACAGCTCAAACAGCCGCCTGAGCTTGGCCTTGCTCTTTGCCGTCACGGGCGACACATAGACGCCATGCCCCTTGACCAGCGCGTGCACCAGATCAGGCACAAGCCCGCCGCAGTACCGCAGGGTGTACCCCTCCTGGATATACCTGTTCACGAGCCCCATGTACCTGTCGTCCTGCCCCGCCGCGCGCAGGTTGGCCGGCGCAAAGTAGCGCGTCTTGAACGGCGGCGGCGACAGCTTGACCTCGGGGCGGATGAGCTCACAGTCCCTGGATCCTTGCTCGTTCAGGCCGATCTCGAGGCAGACAGACGGCGCGGCACCCGGGATGCGGATCGCCAGGATGGCGGTCGTGCGAGGCCCGTACACGCCGAGGACCGACGCGATCTGCTTCTCAGAAGGCTGGCCCACCGCCGTGTTCCCGTCCCAGACGCCGAGGATCGTGCCGACCGTCCAGTTGGGCGCGATGATGGAGCTCCCGTCGAGCGGGTCAAAGGCGACCGTGTACTGCTGCTGCTGCTGCTGCTGCGCTGTCGTCGTCTTCTCCCCCTCAGAAGAACCGTGGTGGACAGCCTTCTCCACGGGGTCCTCCTCGCTGCTGGCGGTGACGACCGAGGGACACTTCTCGGCCAGCGTCCTGCGCAGGATATTCTCGGCCGCGACGTCAACGTTCAGCTGGTCGTCACCAAACGTGTTGGCCGTCCCCGCCAGCGCGACGTGGTGCGCCCTGCCTAGCGCCTGTGCAATGTCGCCGACGGCATCGAGGACCGCGGGGAGCACCGACTTGAAGAGGTCGGCGTGCGAGCCGTCTGCCGGCGCGAGCGATTGGAGGTGTGATGTGAAGGTGCCTGTCGTGCTCGCCATGGCTGTCTCTGATGGATGTGTATGGCTCACACTCTTCTCAAGGGGTGAAACTGACAGTGGCGTGAGTTTGTAGGTACTATTGTAAGTAGTTGAGGTTTTTTGACGGCGCGGCCCGACCCACACAAAGTTGGGTGAGTGATTGTAAGTATACACTCAGATCGACGTCACTCACTCACTCACTCACTCACTCACTCACGATTCATTCATTTACTTACACTGCTTCTTCCCCGGTGTAATTCTACTTTGCATAAAGTATTCGGCATTAGCATACACATAAAATAAATCGAGGATACCCAAACCAGCCTCCCACTCGACCACATCCCAGTACCTACTATCCTTCAACCTTCTCCTCATGCTCAGGACAAAGTCCCCAGGCAGGTTCCTCATGCACCGCAACCCGAGTCGACGAATTCCGCCGCTTCAGAGCAAGAGGCACATCATCAACCCTCGGTCTCCTCCTCCTCCTTCTCGTCGTCCTTCTCCTCCCGCTGCTACTACTACCGCTGCCACCGTTTCCCTCCAGCCCACCCTCATTATCGCCCCAGAAGACGCCCCCCTCGTTCCAATCATGCGGGAGCCTGTCGCGGCACCTGAGGAAATCCTCGTTCACCTGCGGCATCCGCTCTTCCCATACCTCACAGGCAAACTCGACCCTGCTGCAGAAGACGTGGTCGATCCTCTCCGAGACCAGGATGTCGTATTTGTGTCTCCATCTGCCCGTCTTCCAGCAAGTGTGGCAGTATACCGGGTATGTCTTGAGATGACACATTTAGGGTTTTGCGTAATAAAATAAATAAAAAGGGGGAAGGAAGAAAGGGGACGTGAGCTTAGGTGCGCGCGCGCGTGTGTCTCGTGGTGATGTTGTGTGGCCCCATTTTCAAGCTTCCTTTGGATTTGAGCTCGTCGGAAACCTGCTGAAAGCCACAGATCACTCCAGTTGTCGATAGAATGAATCCTATTGTCCTTTGGAAAGGCACACGTCACTTGTTGTCGATTGTTTGTCTGTCTGTCTGTCTTGACAGGAGGTCCCGAGCGCACAGCGAACCATCGATACTTGTCACGTAACTCCATGTGTGGGCGGACAACTGCGCGCCCACCGGCAATTGTGCTCCCCCCCCCCCCTTCTTCCCTACCCCCTTGACTCAGTATGTAGGTGATTGCCTTTGATTATGTTACGCAGAGACAATACCTGGGTGACCTGGATTTAGTAAAGGCATTCACTCTACTCCGTGACCCGTCGTTACCGCCCGTCATCAGCTGGGCAACTCACCCCTCGGCCTCTCCACGGCTGTATCCGCCGCCTCGGCAGCAGCCTCGCTCGCCTGCATCTCGTGCAACCCGTAGCCGGAATACTTGTAGCTCTGGTCCTGGTATGCCGTCGGAGGCACTGGAGAGTACCCTTGTTGTTGGGAGGAAGAGGAGACCGCCCCGGCCGGCACGGTCTCCAACTTCTGCTGCTTCTCCTGCCTGTCCTTCCTCCTGGTCCGCCAGAAATAGAAGAAGGACCCCGCCACGATGCCCGCCGCAAGTGGGATGCCGATGCCCAGGCCGACACCCAAGCCTACCGCCTCGGCATTTTTGCCCCCTCCACTGTTGCTGTTGCTGTTGCTGCTGCTGCTGCTGCTGCTGCTGCTTGTTTCGGACGTCGTTGTGGACGTGGCGGAAGTGCTGGTGCTGGTGCTGAGCTGGGACAGGGGCATTTGTGCGAGAACGGTCGGGATGGCCGTCCCCAAGATGAATATGTCGGATGAGTTCTTGCAACACGCATAGCTGTCGACACCGTTTGCTCCTGTGTCGCAGCAGTAGTGGATGCCGTCGTCGATGCCATCACAGGGACGTATCCCAGCTGGAGCACCTGGTGCATCTGAAAAGGGGGTGGGAGAGAGAAGGGGGGGGGGACACAAGCATCGTCGTCGGCATCAAAACGTGGCATGGTTTCTTCGGTGGAGTATGGCAGACTTACACTGTCCGCAGTGCTGCAGGCATGCAGAAGCATTCCACGTCGGATCGGTGCAGCTCACCCTCTGGTACACCTGTAAATCCTCATTGATGGTTTGGCAGACACCACTAAGACAGCCCCGAGGGTTCAGTCCTGGTGTTCGTACTTGTGTGCACAACAACAATACCGCAAGTGATAGGCAATCCCAATACTTACTTTGAGTAGCAGACCGCTCCGGCTTCGCAACATGTCGAGTATCCGGTTGTCTCGTTGTCGCATCGATAGCTGTTTGTGCTAACAGAGCCATCGGGATAGTAACAAGTGTCGTTGTTCGCAAGGCATCTCGATATGAGGGAGGCGAATGAGAGCCCTGTCGCAAAACTTCGAGCCGAGTACATGGAGTACTACAGTAAAAGGGCTGGTAGCCTTGGCGACCCCCTCCGAGCATCAATCAGAAGTAGGGTTAGAGAACAAGCTTCGGAGCGTAGAACAGGAGCCAAGGACACCGACAGGACTGCTCAACGACCTTGGTAGTCTTGTGGTGCGTGAGTGTCGCTGGACTAAGGCAGCGTTTGAGAGCAGCAGCTTGCCCCAAGCGCCATAGTATGGAAGAGGCGGTCACGGGTCCTAGAATAGCTGAACGACCGAGGATCCTTCAAGGCAGCCTTGAAAATCTGTTTATGATTCGACGCAGCTTGTACATAGTACGACATGAAAAGTGGATATTGATGTTTGATCCTGTGCGACCGGCTGCCGAGCGATCGTACGAGTGACCCCAACATCTAGACATTGCTGTGTCTCTCTCTGGACGTGTGAATGGACAGGTTGCCTAGCTGGTGACATGGTGCCACTGTCTTCGGATCAGGAACGAGGCATCAGGTGAGGTGGACATGGTGAGCTTTTTGAGGCTGGATGGCTGTCTATTATTTCTACAGTCCCTTCCTCACGTCAGCTACTAATTTGCAGGCGCCCCTATAAGTTGATGAGTGTCTGAAGTCCACCCAAAGACATTGTACAAACTAGGTAAAAGCAGGGATGCAGGCATCATCAAGGCGGGTTGTCGCTTGGGGGCCACCATAATCGGAATATCGGCTGCCAGACGCCCTGGAGGTCCAGGGGACAGCAGTTCCGGTAGCCGTGCCAGATGACGCCTCCACACCATGCCAACCGTGCAACCACTTATCGTCGCTTCTTTTTCTCCTCCTGTTTAGACAATAATATGTCCCGCATCGCAGCCCTGGCATTGCGGCTGCCGCCAAGCTTCGGCCCTCTGAGGATCTCCTCCTGCTTCGCTTTGGGTTTCGACGCCGGAGGCGCATGCCTTCTTCGTTGAGCTCTTCTCAGAGCCATAGCATCCAGGAACTCGCGCCGAAACTTGGCCGCGATTCTCCCATCCGCAGCTTCATCAGCGCCAGCGTCAGCTCCCGTGTCTGCTTGGGCTGTAACATCGTATACGTCCACTGCGCCAAGGCGTTAGTAATTTATTTTCTCACTGGGTATCCCGCCTGAACCCTCCGTCGGGAGCATATGAAAAGGAGAAGGGCCAACTCACGTTTGTTCTCCGACATGAGTGCTTCCACCATCTGATCTCGCTTGACGTCCTCACTGGCACGCCTCTTGCGGCCACGCAATGGCTTTCCGTCCTTGCCGACCCTGGCATGGTTTCGAGAGTCCTCGGATTCGTCGGAGGGATCCTCTCCGGCGAGCCGCCTCCGCGCCTTCTCAGTCATGGCGGCATTGCGCAGGCGAACTTCTTCGCCGAGATCAACCTCGTGTAATCTGCCCCTCATCGCCGGCTGTTCTCCCATCTTCAGCGGATCGGTCCCGGCTGCCACCACTGCGCTCGACGAGCCCGATGGTTGCGACGTAGATGCTTCGGTGTCCTTATCCGCGGCATACCGTCTAGCCAACTCGGATTCTATGTATTCCTCCCTTCCTGGGTCAGCCTTTGTCCGGGGGCAAGCGTGTTGGGTTCCCATGGGAGAAAAACCTACATATGCTTATTCACGAGCTCGCCGACCAGCCCGACCTGGGGCGCAAAGCGCCTTGACACGCCCACATCCGCGCCCTCGCCGTCTTCGTCAGGGACCAGGCCCTGCTCGGCCTTTGGCTCCTCCTTGGCTGCAACCTCCGGCCGAAACTCGACACCCTTGAGTCTAGACTTGCGCGCGTTTCGTAGGCGCAGGGCGTCAGCGACTGATAACGCATCTGCTTCTGTGGTTTCTTCGTTGATGCCATGGTTATCGTGGGTAGTGGCTTCGCCGCCACCCTCCGCTGATGCTTGAGGTGCAGCGTTTTGGCTGGTCGCATCACCAGTTGTAGTCTCGTCATTCTCCTCCGGGCGCTGTCTAAAGTGTCTGCGCTTCTTGCTTGGTCGGAAAACGACCTGCGATGGATTTTTATCAACAGACACTGATGATTCCATATTGAATGGCGATAAAGTAGGCGAGGTTGTTGATGAAGACTAGAGGTGGTGTTTCTTGAAGGAAGTAGGGGCTGATTTCATCAAGACTAGGGGAGAGGGGGGGGGGGGTTTGTGAGCGAAGTAAGCAGGATCCTTATCTTATCGCGGTAGTTGCTAAGTAAGTGAGTACTCACTTTAGTACAAGCGCATTGCTTTGGGCTTTGTCAACTGCAAGAGGCAAAAAGCTACACACATGCTTGAGACAATCACACCCTCGAAATAATTCCCCAAGAAAGAATCAATTCACAGTACTAATTACCAATCAAGACCATGGAGGATTCTGGCATCAAATCTCAAAAGAGGATCCACTACACTGTGGAGGGGACAGTCCAAGGTAAACACCCAGCCCATTGATGCATCCCTAGGTTGCCTCACACTTACACGGTCCTTCTGGGAAAAGGAGTTGGGTATAGGTAGGTGACTTCATATCAAGGGGTATTGCAAGCTCTCTCTAACAATCTTTATTCTAGGTACTTTGCTAGAAAGCATGCAAAAGCCAGAGATCTCACAGGCTGGGTGCGCAATACACCTGATGAGAAAGTAGGTAATGCAAGCTTGCCAAGCACTGAATCATCATATCCTGACATTGGCCTTAGGTTGAGGGCGAGGCACAAGGTGATGCAAGAAAGATTGCCGACTTTCTAAAAGATCTGAATAGGGGACCTTCCCATGCCACTGTGAAGAAGGTAGACCACGAGCATCGAGATGTTGTAGAAGGTGAAACAGCCTTTGAAGTTCGACGCTGAGTGCTCAGGGTAGTCTCATTTCAGGAGGACGGAAACGGCAAGAGGGTGAGGGGAAGGGGTAACAAAGCATACATGGCCGGAACAGGGTGAATTAACTGCTTTATCATGGTTCGGATCTCCACAGGCGTCCTGCTGTATTCCATTCAATCCATAGACCCGTCAGAGTGAGCTGCACTCGTCGTATTTATTCCTCATCCATAGATTCGTCCCCATCCCCGCCCTCATCAGAGTCTTCTTCCTCTGCCCCCTCGTCCTCATCAGACTCACTCTCGTCATCAGCGACTGCAACAAGCCTCTCCTTGACATCCTTATCGGCCTCGGCAGCAGGCATCTTTTCTGCGAAAGCGCGGCGAACAGTAGCATTTGTGCTGGTGTCCCAAACATGCATCCTACCCTTGCTACCAGCCACTGCCAATCTAAAGGCGACCTCAGGGTCTGGCCCGAAAGTAGTCGAGAAGACCTTGCCCACATCCAGATCCCGAGACACCACCAATGCGGGGCCAGTCGGTTGGATATTCCACAGCTTGACTGTCTTGTCTGTAGACCCCGTTGCCATGAAGCCAGGGATCACGCTGTTGAGGTCGAATGAAGAGACAGACTGGTCGTGCGCCTGCAGTGTCCACACAGCCTTACTCTTGGCCGGGTCTGAAGGCGCGTTCCTCACATCGTAGTAGTGAATGACACCGTTCTCGGTAGACACGAAGAAGAAGTTGGGGTCGTGAGGATCCCACCGCACGTTTTCGACATCGCTCTCGACACCCCATCTTGATGGCTTCGCATCTGGAGCTCGCATGTCGGCAGCGATAATCGTCCGATCGTAGCTACCGCTCAGAAGGACTGTCGACTCTACTGAGTGCCATGCCAACGAGCAGACCTTGTCGGTATGGTAGCTGTATGACTTGGCACACTTGGTAGTGTGTAGATCCCATAGCTTGACAGTCTTGTCGGCCGAGGCCGAGGCCAGCAAGTTTCTGTGTTTTCGGTTGGCCGCCAGTGACAGAACTGCGTCCACATGGTATTCGTCGTTTGCCTTCTTGGACTTCTTCTTCTTTTTCTTCTTCTTTTCATCCTCGGGGTTGCCTCCCTGACCCAGTATGGCGTTTGGGTACATGCAGTCCACCGTGTCAAGGTCCCACAGCTCAATATCCGGGTCCATCGTGCCAATTGCGACAAAGTTTGCTGCCGCGTCCTTGTCGACGCTCGACCTGCCGCAGGCAATGTCCAGCCACTCGACGCAGAGGGGTATCGCAGGAAGCATGATGTCGTGGTGCACGTAGAGGTTGTCGGCTTCATCCTCGTACACGTAGACCTCGAGGTGCGCCAGCTCGTCCTCGACCTTGGCTGCCAGCATCAGGTTATCTGTCGCAAGGATTTGCAGGTCCTCCCGCTCCTCATTCTCATCTTCTTCGTCTGGTATAGTAATATACGGGTCATCCTTGTTGTTGTCGTAGTACGCCAGCGATTTGACGTTGCCAAACATGCCCATGCTCTGTGCGACCTCGATGTCCTCCTCCGGGTCGTCGTCGTAGTGCTCGAGGTCGTACTCTTTCAAGTCGTCGTCGATCTCAATACTGCAACGCGGTCAGCACAGAAATCTTCTGGGGGGGCGGGGGGGGGGGGGGGGCAGCGTCAGAGTCATACTCGTTCTTGGAGTCTTCGGACGTCTTCTTGGACTCCTCCTTGTCGGATGATCCCTCGCCATCCTTTGCCTGGGCCTCTTCCAGGTCGTCATTGGCATCGTCCAGCTTCAGCTTTGCTAGAGACGCGATGCGCTCGAACTCTTCCTCGTCGAAATTATACTTCTGGGGGAAGGGAGCCGCGAATCCTCGCGGCACCCAGGCAGCAGTTGTGATCATAGACGACATTATGGCGTATGGGGCACAAGTCTGCTGAATCTCAAACGACTGCAGGGGATGAGAGTTACGAAAAGCCTTGGGGAAAGAAATTCAGGGCCAAAAAAAAAAAAAGGTTAAAGTCCCTCCAAACCTCCGATAAGATAAGAACGCAGCAGAACTACAGCGGTAGGCACACGCCTAGTGACCCATGTCTAAGTAGGTACCTACGAAGTACTCAACTTACTTACTCTGTACTGCGGTCAAGCTCGTAGAATCTTACCCTCACATCTTTCAATTTTTTACTTTTTTGGGGGGTCTTGAAGAGCGAAAAAATTTCATTATTCAATGATTTCAAAGCAGATGATTCTGCGTAATCGGCCATTTCAGTTTGTGGTCGTGGTGCGAGAACTCTCTCGAGTATTTGTCGGTAGCGGTAGCGAAAGCTTTAGGCGCTCGCGCGCTGGAGCCAAATATTATTACAACATCAAATAACCTCCAAGTTCACACCACGAGCCCTCACCAATTATCATCCACCCTCTAGAAAGACACTCCACGACACATCAGCCATGGATCGTGATAGAGATTCCAAACGGCGGAGGCTCAATTTTAACCCCTTACGGTCTGATGACCGCTGGGCCGACGTCCCCAACCGAAAGAACGGCCCTCCTCACGCCAACGGTCGCTTCTCATCCGGGCGGTCAACACCCCGAGGTAACAACAACAGCCTCTCCACCCCCGAACCACCCCCCAAGGACGATGAATCCTACCCGCAAGATGAAGACGACACCGCGCTTGACCGTGACTGGTACGCTGGCGACGAAATGGGCCACGCCATGGGCGACGACGCACACAACCCCTTCGGCGCCTACGACAGCAGCTGGGTCGAGAGCCAAGAGCAGGAACGCGCCATGGTTGAGAAGCGGGTCGGCCGGTTCGACCGGCAGAGCCAGAAGCAGGCGCAGAAGCAGAAGGACATAGACGCGTGGGAGACGAACCGCATGCTGAGCTCCGGTGTGGCGCAGAGGCGCGGTCAGGAGTTCGAGGATGATGAGGATTCCATGCGTGTACACCTGCTCGTGCACGAGCTCAGGCCGCCCTTCCTGGACGGACGGACTATCTTCACCAAACAGCTGGATCCGGTGCCTGCAGTGCGGGACGCCCAGAGCGATATGGCCGTGTTCAGCCGCAAGGGGAGCAGGGTTGTAAAGGAGAGGAGACAGCAGCGGGAGAGACAGAAGCAGGCACAGGAGGCGACAAGTCTCGCTGGCACAACGTTAGGCAACGTGATGGGCGTCAAGAACGAGGATGATACGGACAGCGCGCTCCCGGTTGCGAAAGAAGACGAAGTCAAGGCTGAACCCCAATCACACAAGTTCAGTGAGGTCATGAAGAAGAACGACGGCGCGAGCAACTTCAGTCAGAGCAAGACGTTGAGGGAGCAGCGAGAGTTCCTGCCGGCATTCGCCGTTCGAGAAGACCTTCTTCGTGTCATCAGGGACAACCAGGTAATCATTGTCGTTGGTGAGACGGGTTCCGGGAAGACCACTCAGCTTACGCAGTTCCTGTACGAAGATGGCTATGGCAACCGAGGGAACATCGCCTGTACTCAGCCCAGGCGGGTGGCTGCCATGAGCGTTGCCAAGCGTGTCAGTGAAGAGATGGAGTGCGAGCTGGGCAGTACGGTCGGATATGCGATCCGTTTCGAGGACTGCACAAGCGAAAAGACCGTCATCAAGTATATGACTGATGGCATTCTCCTGCGAGAATCGCTTAATGAGCCGGACCTGGACCGCTACTCGTGCGTTATCATGGACGAGGCACACGAGAGGGTGTTGAACACGGATGTTCTCATGGGCCTTTTCAAGAAGATCCTGCAGAGGCGTCGGGATCTCAAGCTTATTGTCACGTCTGCGACGATGAACTCGAAGCGATTCTCGGACTTCTTTGGAGGCGCCCCCGAGTTCATCATACCGGGCCGAACCTTTCCAGTCGATGTCATGTTCTCTCGGTCGCCAGTCGAGGACTACGTCGATCAAGCTGTCCAGCAAGTGCTGCAGATACATGTCTCCCAGGGCAAGGGTGACATTCTCGTCTTCATGACCGGCCAGGAAGACATCGAATGCACCTGCGAGCTGATCCAAGAGCGGCTCGATCTTCTGAAGGATCCACCGAAGCTCAGCATCCTGCCCATCTACAGTCAGATGCCTGCAGACCTGCAAGCCAAGATTTTCGACCGAGCAGCGCCTGGCGTACGCAAGTGCATCGTGGCCACCAATATTGCAGAGACCAGTCTTACGGTTGACGGCATCATGTTCGTGGTTGATGCCGGTTTCTCCAAGCTCAAGGTGTACAACCCAAGAATGGGCATGGACACCTTGCAGATTACACCTATCTCGCAGGCGAACGCTGGACAGAGGTCAGGTCGTGCAGGACGGACTGGGCCGGGTAAGGCATACAGGCTCTTTACAGAAAAGGCTTACAGAGATGAGCTGTACATCGCGACCATCCCCGAGATCCAGAGGACGAATCTGGCCAACACAGTGCTGCTGATCAAGTCTCTTGGAGTCAAGGACTTGCTGGACTTTGACTTTATGGACCCGCCGCCGCAAGAGACCATTACTACCTCGCTGTTCGATCTGTGGGCGCTCGGGGCGCTGGACAACGTTGGCGAGCTCACCGACCTGGGCAGCAAGATGAACGCTTTCCCTATGGATCCATCTTTGGCGAAGCTCCTCATCATGTCGGAGGAGTACGGCTGCAGCGAAGAGATGCTCACGATCGTTGCGATGCTTTCGGTACCCAACGTGTTCTTTCGACCCAAAGAACGACAAGAGGAATCGGATGCCGCGCGTGAGAAGTTCTTCGTACCAGAATCAGACCATCTCACATACCTGCACGTCTACTCGCAATGGAAAGCCAACGGCTATTCTGACAGGTGGTGCACGCAACACTTCTTGCATTCCAAATCCCTACGCCGCGCCAAAGAAGTTCGCGACCAGCTGCTCGACATCATGCGCATGCAGAAGATGGACATGGTCTCGTGCGGCACCGACTGGGACATCATCCGGAAGTGTATCTGCTCAGGCTACTATCACCAAGCTGCAAAAGTCAAAGGCATCGGCGAATACATCAATCTGCGTACTTCTGTCACAGTCCAGCTGCACCCGACGAGCGCCTTGTACGGCCTGGGCTTTCTCCCCGATTATGTAGTCTACCACGAGCTCATCTTGACATCGAAGGAGTACATGTCAACCGTGACGAGCGTCGATCCGCACTGGCTGGCGGAGCTGGGTGGGGTGTTCTACTCGGTCAAGGAAAAAGGTTACTCGTCTAGAGACAAGAGGGTCATTGAGACAGAGTTCAATCGCAAGATGGAGATCGAGGCGCAGATGGCCGAAGACAAGAAGAAGCATGAACAAAAGTTGGCCGAAGAAGAGAAAGGTCAGGCAGGCGGAGGCGCGAATGGCACCAGCGTCAAGAAGAAGATTGTCACGTCAGGCGCAGTCAAGAAGCCCGTTGTAAAGAGGAGGGGTGGTGGGATGGCATTTCGGTAGGGTTCGCCGTGCACACGAATCAACATGCGATGTGTTTCAGCCCCGTCTGAAGCATATGGCCCCTCAAAGCTTTGCTTCCAAGCCCGCGTACCACTTGGTCTGGCCTTGCTCCTCAACGATCGCCCGCATATTGTCCAACTGCAATACATTCGCGACGACCTTCCCATACTTCGGGTACTTCCCCATATCGGCGTCCAGCGACCTGGGTCCCCAGCCATAGAACACCGCCAAGTAGAAGTCTACGAAAGTCAGTTCTCCACCAAGCGTGTGGCCGTCGTCCGGCAATGTCGACTCGATCAGCTCATAGCACTCGAGAACCTTGCGCCGTCCGGTCTCCTTGACAGCGGCCAGGATGTCATCATTGATGCCCTCGAGGTCCAGTGCAGCAAATCGGGCAGGACGGTACACCATGCCGTAGCCCTGGCCGTGCAATGTTGCCGTCAGCCATGTCGCCCATTGCAGGGATTGGGCCTCGCCGAGAGCTACAGGGGGCGAGATGTCAGCCTGGGTCTGGTGCGTCTAAGTGGATCAAATGGATCGACTACGTGTTTCCTATTTTGTCCAAGAAGATTGATTCCAGAACCGTCACGACGGGGGCCGGGGCCTTGGGGGGGGGGGGGGGCTGGATGTCGGCACGCCTCATGAGCTTAGACTGACGGCGCCCGGTACGACCTACCTGACGCTGGAATGAGCTTTCTCTCGGGCACCAGCCTGGAGATGTAAGTGGCGATGGCTACCAGCTCAGTAATGACGATCTCGCCCGGCGCGATATCAATGGGCTTGGCCGGAGCCTTCACGCCGTCTGGGGTGATCTTGAGGGCCGGTACATATGCGCTGTGGTGGATAGCACGGTACTCGACGGCGTTGAAGGAGCCGTCAGCGGCCTCTGCTGCAAGTCTTGGTCAACGGAGGACAGAACAACATCACAACTCTTTCGGCAGAAAGTCCCCAAGATGTTCTCAACACGTCGCCAGCCGAGAATGCAGAGACTTACCACCACCGTTCGGGGCCGGCACGAGAAGCACGGAGTTGAATGGAAGATTGACATATTTGAGCAGCATGCAGAGGGCCATGGAGCAGGCGCCGTGGGCGTGGAAAAGAGTGAGCTGGGGAGCCATGTTGACTGTTTAGAAAGAGTGTGCAATTTTGTTTGTATAGTGACCGCTCAAGATGTAAGGGCGCAATATCGAAAAGACTTGACCTGGCTCTCTGGATGGAAGACTATAAACCGCCATACACACCGCACTTCTTTTATAAAATATCCAGCGTATAGTACATAGACGCGCTCACGACCTTCTCAACAGACGGCCATCATGATTGGTCCGTGGAGATGTTTACAGGTGGTCTTTTGGGTGAATTTGTCATCGAACTTCAAAGCCTCGTTTGTCAGCACGCCTTGAACTGGATCCTATTACAAGACGTCCTCAAATTAAATGGCACTTTTGGTCTCCAATATGACATGTGTCGGGGAGCAAGAATCATTTAAGATTAATGATCAAGAAACATGAAGAACCGGGCGGGTCTCGGTCATAATTCTGCAAAAGGGGGGGGGGGGGGCGGCGCCACAGTGCCTCACCGGGGCCTCTCCGCTGACGTACGTTGCAACGGGTATCAAATCCGAATCCTATGATGATAGCATTGACCTTGGGAAGATTCAATGGAACAGCTGTAGAGTTGATAGATCCAAATACATACAAAGTGACATGAATTTTCGAAAACCCTGTTGGCTTGCTGGGTAGTCGAAAGATGACATAAGAGAGAGAGTGTGTGTGAGCGTCAGATGTGCAGTTCGACTAGTTCCATGAGCCACATATTAGGTACGAGAGCATATTCTGATCCGGAGGGTCTCGAACATCGGATGGACAGTTACTCCGAAATTGTGAGAGCCAGGACGTCTTTATTCGGGCATCGTCCACCTTGGTTGGCCATATGAGTTTAGAGATTCACTTTCGCGCTCCGTGGTTTATGAACTGAGTTTCTTTTTCACTGCGATATCTCCATAAGGGAGAGATCGAGTGAGGTTTTCTTTTTTACGAGTGAAAGACAGTACCCTACTTTGTTATACCCGTTGCTTTGCCGGAGCCAGTCAAGCTAAAACATCTGAGGTGAGACACAAGTGTTGAGACACATCTGAAAGAATCAAAGAGAGTATAGGATAGTCTATGTCAGGCTCGTCAGTTAGTGATTGATCGTTCTCTCGACCTGGGGTAATGGTGACTGTAGCCACCATCAGCATGTAAGTGCTTTTTGGAACTCAGCTCTCATTCTCCAAGAGACAGATGGCGTATGCTTTTAAGGAGACTCCAGGATACAAGACCTGCCCTTCATATTACTGCGCCGGATATAATGTTCAAGAGGCAATATATCATGGGTTTTTATTGTTTTTGATATATCGACAGTCCACTCATGATTTCACGGCATTTACGGCCAGACATACGTGTAAAGGCCCATAAAAGAAAATACTACCTTGGGACAAGAAGAAATGTCAGGAAGTCCATGTATATTCGAGGGCTTTAACAAAAGTATTCACATGGACTGGAAACACATATCAACCTCGATCATTTGGAGCCCAAGTACTCAAGGGCGTGGTTATATCAACCCCTACTAATAATTGTCAAGCACCAATCTGGAACTCTTCCTGAAGAATGCTATGAGATGCTTGAAAGCTTCGACTAGTGATTACGTTTCTGAAAACTAGACTTGGTTCTCTTCCTCATCCCAAGAAACACCCTCCATCAAGCCGAGCTCAGCTCAAGGAGGTTCTAACCGTAGCAGTGACGAAGATGCCCAAGCTCCAAGGAAAAGAGGGGAGGGGGGGGGGAAGGAAGTGTGGGATTGTGGGATTGTGGGATTGTGGGATTGGGTACACGTTTGCCTTTGAATCCTAATGAGTAGATATCGGTGGGGTTGAGTGCCCAGAGAAAGAGAAGCCCTTCGGTATGCATCAATGACCTACAAATCTTTGTCCACGGTCGACGATACGTGGCCATGGTGAGGAGATCTGTGGCAAAGACACATCATGATTATCCACAAACCAACACATCACGCGGGGGTACATTTTTTCGAAACAGACCCGTTCAAGACTCCTGACCCCTCAATATGGAGCCATTTCTTCACCGCATGGAGTTTGATTTCTAGTCATGAGCGAGCTTCTTTTTTTCTTTCCTTTTGTTCCATTTCTTTTTCCCTAAGCTTATCCCGTCTGAAATAATGCACATGATGGACCGCCGTAGTAGATTGTGCCGAACTGGCGGGCCACCGTTAATTGCCGACTTTTTGTTTGTCCTCGCCCCAGACCCGGAGGAACCTCTGACGTGGCAAAACCCCCTACAATGATATGCAGTTCGACTGGACAGGAAAGATTGGTGGATTGAGGTCTGCGCGGGGTTTTGGGGATGATCCGAGAAGCGGTGCAACAGAACTCTCCGCAGGACTTTTATCCAAAAGCACGGAATATTCAGTTGATGGCTGACGAGGGGAGAGACCGTTGGTAAAAGAAAGACCTCGGGAGTGTATTCCACATGTCGTCCAAATAACGGTGTTTGTGGATTACATACGAAAATTGAAACACAGGGCCAAAGCCGGAACGAAACAACCACCAATATAAAAATAAAAATAAAAGGTATAAAGAGTATTAATAGTATCAACAAAAGGAATACTTTAAATAGCAGAGCCTGGAGATTCTTTGTGTTCCTTCGAACGCTTTGTAAAGGCATCTATCTGTTGGTTGTTGACCGGGCCGTGTCAACCACCAACCTGTGTCCTACAGCAATGCGTTGCATCCCACCCAGATGGCTGCGGTAGATTCATCATTTCATTAGCTGATCAATCTCGTTTGCTGCGAACACGTGGCACAGGTGCCAGTCTGCGGAATGACGGGGTACCTCAGAACCCCCCCCCATATACACACAAGATTCCGGCCTGCACGGCCGGCCAAATAGTTCAATTTCACCACCATCTATCTCCATCTGGTGGCAGCATAAAGACTCAAGAAACATCTGTCGGGTGGGGTGTGTGTGTGCATTGGGAAAGGCCCGAGCGCCAGACTCTGAAACGGGCGAGTTATTGCTGGAGCTGGTCCGGGGAGGAGAAGAGAAGGGGGGGGGTTTGGTGGCTTGATGGTTGGATGGTTGGATGGCTCTGGAGCCGCCCCAAACCAGCATCTGCCAATAGCGCCTCTTGTCTGCCGCCGTTCGTTTCATGGGCTGCAGGTACAGCAAAGCACAAAAAGATCCCTAAGAAACAAACGGGCAACCTCCCTTGCCGATCGCCCTGTGGGGCCACCCTGGATGCGCGCGCAGCTCCTGGCGAATGGCTTGCGAATGGCTCGCGAACAAACCCCCCCGTCAACTACAGCTTTCTTTGGCTACCGATGGCCAGGGCGTGTTTGCACCCTGTGCAGGGGGTGAGCGGCCCCAACATGCTTGACCCCACGCTCTGAATCCATATTCCTGGCAGACACAGGCAGTATGGCAGTGTCTAACGAACGAACTCGTGGTCTACGTCGCCCTGGCTATTGACCAGCGACCAGCGACCAGCGACCAGCACAGCAGGCCTGAGCCGTTGGTGTAATTGTTGCGTGGCAGAGCACGCAATTGGCAGGTTGGCCCCAAGTGTAGTAGTAGTAGTAGTAATAGTACTATGCTAGTAGGTAGCTAAGTACCAAGTGCTAAGTGATGGCGGGTCAGCAGTGGGCTACGAACGAGTCACCTGGCCGCGAAAGCATGGCCCACCTCGTTGTCGGAAGATACTCGATA
This sequence comes from Cryphonectria radicalis, assembly GCA_014849355.1. NCBI lineage: Eukaryota > Fungi > Ascomycota > Sordariomycetes > Diaporthales > Cryphonectriaceae > Cryphonectria > Cryphonectria radicalis. The sequence goes on along the minus strand of JACWQW010000006.1, from coordinate 583,499 downwards.
GGGTTGCAGTAAGCCGTCCCTAGTGCCGTGTGCTGGCTCCACCCATGCGGTCCGACCACCTCCCATGAACCAGTGTTTGTTGGGCCAGGCCACTCGATGGGTAAGAAATGCGGGTCATGGTTGAGGTGATGGAGGGCAAGGTGATGCATACAGAGAGCATGCATGCAGCAGTACCCCATTGGACACACACATACACACACACACACACACACACACACACACACACACATACACACACACACACACACACACACATACACACACACACACACACACACACAGTATTGGTGGTGGTGGTGGTGGTGATGGATGGGAAGGGAAAAGGGGGGGAGGGGGAGGAGAGGGAGCAGAACAGCGAGCTGGCCATGTGCACTCTGGCAGCGCCCTTGTTCGGGGAGGACTTTTTCTTGACGCTCCTGTCTGATCCTTTTCTAGAGGTAGATCATGTGTGTACCATCGGATCACCTCGAAAGCTTGATGTTTCAAAGGGCAGATTTTTGCCCTCTGGGCGGCGCAGGGAGGATGAGGAGAATCCAGAGGGAAACTCTAAACCACAACGGCAGTAGTAAAAAACCGTTTTGTTTCTCTTGGGCAGGATGGACTTGCGGAAGGGAAGAGAGGGGTGGCAACGCTACCCCTTGTTCCTGCGCTAGGCAGCTTGCTTCTTTCGTCTCGACCAATCAATAGCCAGTCCTGGTGGGTATCCGGCAGGGATCCAACCCCCAATCTACTATGTACCGCGGGCTTACCATAGTACCTCTGAGGGACGGACTGACAGACCAGCGAAAAAGACGGACGAGATGCTGGACCGGTTTTCAATCAGACTTTTTCTTCTTCTTAGTCGCTCATGATGGTTTTTTTCTTTCTTTTCTTTCTTTCTTTCTTCCTTCCTCCCACTTAGGCCCAGGCTAAGGTGAGGCGATGATGAAAGCTCGGTCCGATGAGAAGAAACGATTGAGTCGTGCAGCTGCTGTTGTGGTAGATACTACATAGTATGTATATAGTAAGTACTTTAAGTAGCAATATAGATAGCAGACGATGGGCAGTCGTGCCTGGGTGTGTGGGTGGGTAGCTGGTACGTACCTGATCCCTCGGCCACAAGTCCCTGGAACCTAGACTCCTCATATATATTGGCGTGCGGATGGAAGTCCCGCTGACCCCGGCCAAGCCAAGCGCTGGGTCAGGGTTACTTTGGACCCGGAAAAGGAGAGTGCCACACCGGTGGGGACCAGAGAACCACGTCCACCTTTGATCTCCCTCAGAGCCTCGACTTTTTAATTACTCACCACGTCCCTCCCCCGGATCTTCATCCTTTTCTCGTCCAGCAAACATATTATCATTCTCCCAGCCAATCCTTACCTTGGACGACCGAACCGTCACCCATCATCGTGCACTCTGTTGTCGCGGTGTTTGTGTGTGTTTGCGTGTCGGCCGCCTTTTCACCACCAACCATATCAGTACGGCTCAGGCTCGACTCAACCTTCTCGCAGGATTTCGAGAAACGACCTTCCTTTCACAGAATCAACACCAGACCAAGAACAAAAACCAAAAACCAAGAAACCATCCTGCCGGCCTCTGGACCTGCCCACATCGCTCCTTCGAGCCCCAAGTGACCCGCCCGCGCCCTCCTGACCAACTGAGCACTTCCCCAGAGAGCCAAACCAGGACTCATCTGACACCTTGAGGTCTGGCCGGAAAGCCCATCTCATCACTGGTTGGTTCTCTTTCCGAGAGATCCTTTCTTTAGTTGCGACAGCGACAGAAGAAGAGAAAACGCTCTCGAGGTCCTTCCCCCCCCCCAACAGGGCCTTCCCTCCATTCTTTTACTGGTGGCTTTTGATCTCCTAAAACCACCAAGCAGCACTCTTGAGGTGTGCGCTCCAGGACTAGTCGCCTGAGATCAATCATTTTCTTTCACTTCACTTTGGCCTCACCACCTTCAATACGCCACCACCAACCCACAAAGGTCGCCTCGCTGCACACCAGAGGAGACTGTTGGCTATTTTCCCCCACAAAGGACTGGATTCCATTTAAAAACGAACAAACACACAAATCAATCATCACTTTCAAGATCACTCTTTTCGCGTCGGGTCGCTTTGGTTCTCGCGACAGAACGCGCCGCTGACGTTTCGACCCGTTTTACTCTTCTCACCCTTCGTCGCCGACTTTTGACGCAGCAGCAGTCTACTCGCTCACACCATTTCAGGATCGACCATCCACCTGCAGCTCGTTGGTTTGGCAAGACACCTCACCTGCCTTCTTTTTTTTTTTCCCCCCTCCCATTCTTCTCTAGGCTCTTGAGTCTTGTGTGTGTCCCACCTGGGAAGGTCATCTGTACCTGTGCGACCCTCGGCAGGCGGGTTTCAAAGACATTGCGGCCAATCACAACATCTCTTCGGCTCGCCCTGTCAGAAGGGTGCAGTCCTACCTGTGCAGAGTCACCAACCTCTTATCACTCGGCAACATCCAGGCGACGATTTCCCAGACGTTCTCACTCTTGTGACCTTTTGGTCAAGACATCGCACGTCATACCTTTCGCCCCCGTGGGATACTGTCTCGTTTGATACTCACTCACTTTTCCGCCTCATCTCCCCTGGACCTCCCGGTCGAGCTGCATTGATTTGCAAATTCCGGCAAGAATTGATAAATTCAAAACAAAAAACAAAAAAACCACTAAAAAAACCATTACCTTTCAGTCTCATTCGGACCTTTCCGTCTTCAACTCAGCAGACATGTCTCTAGCCAGAGCGTTCACCACCCGCCGGGCCAAGGTGTTTGGGGGTGATGGAGAGGGCAGGCCAACCAGGAGCAACACTGTCCGGACCAAGATATCAGGGCCGGTCGAGCTGGTCCACACGACCAACATGCTCTCTTACAACGCCCCAGATATCCGCAAGGGCCCCAAGATCTCAGCACCAACAGAACTGATCCACACCACCAACATGCTGTCCTACGACGCCCCGGATATCCACAAGGAGCCCAAGACGGCTACGTCCTACTCATCCATATCGCTTCGGTCCGAAGGCGACTCGGACCGCAGCCCAACTGCAGCGTCCTCACCGCCGACCAGTCCTGATTCAGCTTTCCCTCGCGGCGGGGAGCTGCACGACGATGATAAGTCCCCCGTCGCACCCGAGCCGAATCATCTTTCCTGCTACTTCACCCTTCCTGGCCAAGCCTCGACTGCCAATGCGCCAGCTGTGCCGTCGATCCCCAAGCGAGCGCCGTCTCACACCAAGAGGTCATTCGAGGCTCTGAGCCGGAGAACAGGTTCTCTCAGCCGGAAGATGTCTGTGCCAGAGCGGCTGGGCGGCAAGCCCTCTGAGTCGAGACTATCAGAGCAGTCCAGCCGGTCCGTTTCTTCCAAGGCCAGCGGCACCTTCTCCCGTGCCTCGTCGAACTCGACCAACACCACGGCCAGCAGCCCCCACACGAGCGGTGCCCATCACGCACACAAGACCTCGACCAAGATGCCCTCGCCCGTCCCTGCCGCGCTATCATCATCTTCTGCAGCTGCGAGGGAACCGTTCGGACACGAACTCGCGCAGGTCACGGAGCTCGCAGAGGAGTTCTCCCTCAAGGCGGCAGACAAGAGTCGTGCTCTTGCCACGCAAGAGGAGAAGGATCTCGCTTCTCGGGGGCTGTACAAGTTCAGCCCTGAGGAGTACGTCTCTGAGATCCAGAGTCTGTTCAGCACCTTCTTGGGTGGCGAGGCGAGGCATGCTAAGACCGTGGCTCCCCAGTGGATCTAGACTTTTGTTTGTCGAAAGGCCTAGATTCAATGCCCCACCCCCCCCCTCCCCTTCCCCGAGTGTGTGTGAATTGCAGTTGGCATCCCCATCCTCGGAACGACAATACGAATAATCGCGGATGCCGGCTCTCAGATCATGAGAGAGAGAGAGAGAGAGAGAGCAGGTGTAGCTGCCCGTTTCTGTGCGGGATGGCATGCACAGAGCGAGGCCGCACTCAGGATACCTGGTTCCAATTGGTTGGAACACATTTGCATCGGTGCCGAGGGTTCAGGATATTTCCCCCCCAAGTCATGCAAGGGGAGAAAAGGCGTCCTTGAATACTTTTGGTCACCAGGTTGCCATTCAATTCTTGTTTTCACATTATTCCCCGTGCCCCTTGAGTGGCAGCAGAACAACATTGTGTGTCAGGATACTGTTCTTATTTTCTAATCCCTCCAGTCACTCTTTTCTGGAGATTTTCTCTTTTTTTTCTTCTTCTTTTTTTTACTACTACTACATTCTCAACGCTCACTACAACGTTGTATTCATTCGAACCTTTTTCTTCTTCTTTTATTTTTTATTTTACTTTGTACTACACTTATGAGATACCAAGGCGGGAGAGATGAAAGAAATTGGGGGGCACGAGGTCTTGCAACACTTCAATTCCATAAGCAGCACAGAGACTGCAGGTTTTATTGGGGGGGAGGCGGGAAGGGGGTTTAGTTTTCTATTGAAGGCCCTAAGATATTCCATGAATCAAAGCTGGATGATGAACGTACAACCAAATAACAATGGCTGCTACCATGTTGGTGATGTCTTGACTGTTGACAGAATAACTTTGTTTTCATCCCCCTGTCCTCTGGAAGGGGGATAAATCTATATGATACTGGTGATCTGCAGGGCCAATGCCCAACTTTTGAAGTTCATGCACGCGAGGATCCCCGTTCGCCTCGACATACATGAATTTAGCTGCCGGGGCCTATCCCCTGTCCGGCCCCCTCCCCCCCCTCCCCCCCATCCATCTACTTCAAGTACTTCAAGTACTTAATGTATTCCAGACGCCCCCGTGGGGCCTCTGAACAGCCTCGCCTCACTTATTGCTGGGGCCCTGGGAACACACCTTCAATCTCGCAATATTCGCAGCCACCCTTGCTGCTGTTGCTTGTGCTACGAGAGGAAAAGAAAAGAAAAAAGAAAAGAAGAAAAAAAACCCCCTCTTCCGCAATAAGATTCAAATAAATATATGCTTTACTGTACACCATAAAAGATCTCAGCGTGCAGGGTTCGGGGAAGGGGGTGGGAAGAAGGGCAAGGCATTATTTAAAGCACGGCCCTCGGCATGGGAGCGGCCGTAAGAAGGTGTGTGGGGGGGGAGACTTGGCTTTCATCTACATGTACAGTGGAAAACGGGAGGACACGCCTAAAAAAAAAAAGAAGAAGAAAAAAAGAGGTCATGCATGAAACTAATTTGTGTAGGAACAACGGGGGTCAGAGCATTGGAACAACTTTATTTTCATCAAGCTTAAGCTTCCCCAGAGCTTGTTTGGGCTGTTGGGCTGCTTTGGAAGGGGGGAGGGGGGAGGGGGGGGACGTTCCAGGTCGATGTCTGTGGGCGGGAAGCTTTTCAGAACCCCCAGCCCCGAGGAGAGGGAAACGTTTATTGTGCTGGCTCTCCAGCAGGAGGACCTAGGGCGAGGGAGGCGTGGGAGGTTCAGAACCATGAGGGCTGGGATGTGCTCCAGTCCGGCCTAGATGCGCCATGTCTCTCGTTTTCTGGCGTCTCGCGGGAGCTATGTACCTTACACGTCTATGGCTTCTCTCGATGCACATGGACTTTTCTGTAGGCGGGGACGCGCGGGATAATGGCTTTGTCTGACTACAGAGCAGAGCACAGGGGATGCAGTCTCGTCTCTGTTGTGTGACATGCATCAAGCCACAGGAGAGTGGTAAGCCGGCATGCCCAGTGTGTGTATCTGTTCTTTGGTCTATTTCATCCTGATATTCTAGTCCCGACGCCCGATAAACTCCATGCCATGATGAAAGAAGTACATATATACGTCTTTTGAAAGAAAAAGGCACACCTCCCTCCAAATGCTGAACTTTTCCCGGGTCTATGACACCTGGGGGTGTTTTTCTTCTCTTTTGTAAAAAAGAAGAAATAAGTTGCTGGCCCCGCAGCCCCCTCAAACATTCAGTCCGGGACTATATACGAAAGCCACTGCTTTCAGCGCCGGTCCTCCTCACCTCACCGGCTCGCCGCGTCCAGGAGCTCGGAGACGGTGACGACCTTGTAGCCCCTCCTCTTGAGCTCGGGCAGGACCTTCTTCAGCATGGGTATGGTCCAGCTCCTCCTGTCGTGGCACACGATGATGCCGCCGTCCCTGGCCATGCTGAGGATATGCCAGGCGTTCAGCCACCAGTAGGGGACCTGGGGGTCGTGCGGGTAGATGCTCCCCAGCACGAGCCTGTACCCCAGCCTGCTGACCATAGCCCGCATCTCGGTGCTGAAGAGCCCGGACCCGGGCCGGAAGTACTGGTGCCGCGGTCCCTCCGGCCGGCCCGCGTCCGCGTACGCCTGCCGTATGAGCCCCTGCACGCGCTCGATCTGGCCCTCGAGCACGGCCAGGTCCAGGCCCCGCGCCGCCTCGTCGTGCATCGCGTGGTTGCCCAGCTCGTTGCCCCGCGCCACCACCTCGCGCAGCACCTCCTCGCGGCCCTCGACCTGCCCGCCGATAACGAACAGGGTCGCGTGCGCGCCGCTGTCCTCGAGGACCTGGAGGATCGCGCGCGTGTGCTCTGAGGGTGCGTCGTCGATGGTGAGCGCTATGTACTTGTCGCCACCGTCGCTGTTGAGCTTCGACGAGGACGAGGAGGAGGAGGAGGAGGAGGAGTGGGGAATCGAGACCTCCCAGAGGACGTCGGGCCAGCGGTGCTGGAAGTAGCGGATGAGGAGCCGTGGCGGGCGGTAGATGATGTAGAAGGGCAGGAGGAGGAGGAGAAGCAGGAAGCAGAGGAGGAGGAGCGTCGCCATCCTGTGCCGACGGGCGCGCCGCTTCACCTTGGAGGGTAGGCGGAAGAGGGCGGAGAGACGGATCATGTCATTTGGTAAGTAGGGTCGGCCGGGGCGGGGGAGGGGGGGAGGTTTGTTGTGGTAGAGAGGATCTTGGTTCGATCTTCGAGGCTACATCTGAAGTATGTATGAAGTGGAATGCACTCGAGGTTGGGTGGGGTTGCTGCAAGTTGGGAGTGGAGGGGTTGGCTGTACGGTTGTGGTCGAGACGTGTTGGAAGGCTTGTCGATAAGACCCTCGAATTGAAAACGGTTAAGTATATGCAGTGTCACCCGTTCAATCTTTAGGCGGGTGGCCTGTGCTGCACCACCGACCGCTGCAAGTGCCGGGGTCTACAGGGACCAGGGACCCTATTCAGGTAGTCCATTTAGGTAAGCTGAACCCCCCCCCCCCCCTGGAGCGTTTCTCAGCTTTATGCACACGAGTACGCAACGACTGGCCATCGTGGATGCTCGGCTGGCTCACCTGGACTGTGCTCACTTTCCATTTCCAACTCGGCTCGTCATGATGAAGGCCCGCCCTTGGACGAGGGATAGGGAGATTGAAGGGACTCAATTTACCCCCTTCCATGTTTCTAGTTGTAAGGGAAAGTCAGGTAATCTGGTCAAGGAACTCTCGGGAAAACTTCCTCTCGTTGGAATAGGCGACTTGGGTACTTGAGTACGTACTTGTCCTGAGTACTTGTGGTATATTTCTCCCTTAATCAGGTCTAAATAGTTCATACATGGAATAAATGTAATGAAACTTACTTGGTGCTCGAATAGAAGTATGATTGTAGAGCCATGCCAGTATTCAGATTGGACCCGACATCGCCATCTGAGCACTCAGCGGACCCCGTTGGATGAGTGACACCTAACTTACCCGAGTAAATACTACCTACTTTCAATTTATACCAAATACAACTCTTCAGGACTCGGACTCTTCCTCTAAGTACTACAGTACAATACACAGTCTTGTGTGTTGCCATTCTAGTCTTGTTTTGCCCATAAAAGTAAAGTTTGTTGACAATGCCAGTTCAGCAATTCATAAACCATCTCACACCAACCAGCACTCGTGTCCGACAACGCTAATTAACTGCTCTGGAATGCTCTCGAATTTGACTGTTGAGCCCACGCTTGAACGCCATGAAACCCCACGTTCCCCCCCTCCCCTCCCCCACCAGAGAGGTTCATCCCTCGACAGGAAACTCTGAAATTGGGGACGAACAACAGTGTCACTCCTGCGTACTACTGTCTGCTAATCCCTTGGGACACGCTCAAGGATCCATCCCGCCTCATAAGGTACGTGAGAGGCTTGTCCAGGAATGAAATGGGCGGTCTATGGAAAGGGAGGCAAATGTGGTTCAGATAGCGATCTGCTACCATCTCGATGAAGTACTTATAGTAGTAGTATTATATCGAAGTCCTTTCTCGCATAGGGGCCGCCTGCTGACTTGACCGACCATGGTGGAGCCCTCCGATCAAGAGGTCTTGGCCTGTTATATGCCAGCAGCCCTTGATGATGTTGCTCTCACGATCTTATCTCTTCCTCTTGGATGAGCAGAGCCCTCGGACAGATCTCCAGCCGGAGGGTATGCTATAGCATTCTTCACCTTGAATGTTGAGCCAGGTTATGTCTCACGCAAGACACAAAAGTTCCAATAAACACGAGACAGAATATCTCCCGGGCAATGTACCGGTCAAAGCCCAATATGCAGACGAGGAACACTCTCGCGGGATGTCCCAAGACATGGCCCAGCCAGCGGACCGAATCACCGCTGCATACTTTAGTACTTAAGCTTGTATCGATGATTGGAAAGGGCAAGAATAACAAAACAAGAGACGTGCCACAAAGGGGGGAGGGAGGGAGGAGGGACGCTCATAAGAAGACAAGGCCGCCCGCCCACCAGACTCTGACCAGACCTGCTCTTTCAAGGTTCTCTGCACAACCTCCCTGGGCATTCACTCTTTTTCGTTTCGACCGCCATCTCCCAAAATATTTTAATAAAACGCTTAATTGTTCCCTCCCCCTCCCCCCACAACCCTCCCAAAAACAAGAAAGAAAAGCCTTCAGGCTCCACCGCCAAAATAGTCTTATCAAAATGAGGTACTCCTCTGCGCTCACGGCCGTGTGCCTCGCCTCCACTGCGTGGGGTGCCGCCATCAACAACCCCCGTCAAGACAACACTGTCATCGGTACCATCGGCAGCACCATCGTTGCGGTAGGGGGACTTGTGACTGGGTTTACAAACACTATAAGTATGTGATACGTCTTGTTGTTGTTTCCCTCGAGATTGGATTGCTTCGTTTCAAGAAGCTGTTATACCCCTGGTTCAGGAAAATATGCATCAACCCCCCAAGCCCAGGCCGCGAAGATTTGTTTTTTTTTTTCTTCTGTAAAAATTTTTTTTTTTTTTTTATTAGTTAGTTTGTTGCTGATCTATGAAAATCACAGACGGATTTGTTTCTCTCCTCGGCCACGCTGTCACGGACGAGACCACGGCCGTCCAGACAGCCCAGGCAGTCTTTAGCGGCAACATCGGCGCGTTCATCAACGGCCTCAACGGCGCAGCCTCGTCCATCTCCTCGGCGGTCTTCGGCGCCGAGAGCAACACCGCGGCGGCGATCAAGGGCTTCACCCAGGCCGAGGTCGACCAGCTCACCTCTGACCTGTCGACGGTCCAGAACGCCCTCTCCGGCCTGAACATCAACGTCAAGTCCGTCGGCCTCATCGAGGCCCAGCTCGGCGCGGCGTACAAGTCTGAGCTCCAGGCCCTGGGCACCTCCTTCGCCACCCTGAGCATCCCTCTTGTGGCGCTCGGCCAGAGCGCGGCCACCGACCTGATCAACAACCCCGTCATCTCCGTCGCCGCCCTGCAGAACACCGTCAACACCCTGTCCATCGTGGTCAACCGCCTCACCTCGTCTCTCGGCCTGGGCAGCGTCTTCCAGACCGTCGACGGTGTCGTGGGCACCGTCGCAGGGGCTGCTGGCTCGACTGTGGGCACGGTCGGGTCCACGGTCGGGTCCGCGGTTGGGTCGACCCTGGGAGCTGGCCAGCAGGTCGGTGCTGGAGTGGGAGCCGGTGTTGGGGCCGTCGGATCTGGAGTGAGCGCGGGCGTTGGGACTATCGGTGCTGGTGTCGGCGGTCTTCTTGGGGGTCTCTAAATTTCTTCCTCCTCGTTTCTTCTTCATTCTTTTTTTCTTCCCCTGGCCCTTATTTTTTTTTTCTTCTTTTCCCCCTCTTGACGAGACGATGAAGGTTCCAACATTTGTTTGGTGACGTTGGATGAGACGGAGTGGTCTGGTACAAACCAAATATGGGTGGGACGGTTTAGATAATTTTCTCTTCTCTTCTCTGCGGCATGGCACACAATTTGCCAGGCCGTTTCAGTTGTGCCCATGCGCTTAACCGTCTGGCGTGCAACATTTTGCAATGAACAGGGACGAATGTGTTGGGAAGGAGATACGAGCGGGCAGGTAGAAAAGTAATATCATAATTGTTCAACACTACCAACCAATCTCCAAGTCTTTTCTTATAAGTGTCTGACTTGAAGATGGAAGTGGTCAAGTAACACTAATGATCAAGGCTTGGGCTTCAGCTTCAAAAGTGTGTATACTTGAGAAAATACTTGACAACACACCCATACCTTAGGAAATTAGATTATGAAAGTACTATACTATATGGTTTATCATAAAGTAACAAACCACTAGCTGTACGGCCTGCCCTTATATACTTTTAAGTAAGCTTTGCTGATGCAACATCCATCCTCCTGAAGAACGTAAAGTTGTTCTTTTGAGGTTTAATTATATCGGCGACAGGCCGAATTATGCCGTATTATTCCTTTCAAATGCCTCGTCTCGAGAGCTAATGTTCCGGACAATTGATGAGACTTTCCAGTTGAGTTCTCGAGAGGTGTTACAGTATTATTAGTATGATTAAGTATTTCTACACTAAAGAAGACGAGTCGTTCACTCTGTACTTCATGAAAGAGTGTACGCTATTAATTGATCACAGCAAATTATCACCAAGCATCTTGGTAGACTGACAAGCGTCTTCCTGAGCGAAAATTGCCTTCCACATCCTCATAAAGCCGATTCTGTGTGCTGCGAAACATACGCAAGACCTCATGGATATTCTGCGCATGGCCGATGATCCTCATGGGCACGTCCGTGTCCATCGTCCAGAGCTCCTCGCAGTTGAGGGTACACTCCGGATGTAAGAAGAAGTTGTCCTTTCCCGATCGCAGTTCGACGTCAGCGGTGCATGTGTTAAACCGGGTTTCCTGGATCCCTCGGTCGGTGGTCACAGTCCGCACTTTGAGATGGGCCCTGTCGAATCGTTCGCCTCGAGCGCTGGGGTACACATAGAGACAGAGGCACTGCAAGCACTGCGAGGACGTCCTGCCCACGACAACCTGCGTCTTGCGGTCGAGATGGCGGTACTGCTCAGTGACCTGGATGACGTTACCGATCTCTGCCCGCTTCATCGTCTCTTTGGAAAAGGGAACCAGGTCCTCCTGGACGACGATGACCGGATCCACCTTGTGCCGTTCTGAAGGGAGTTGGCCGCGGGCTGCTGAAGCCGTTGCTGTTTCCCCAGACAAGGGTGTGTGAAATGAGGTGCTGCCGACGGTTCGACCGGCGTCTGAGATACTACGCCTGAAGTGGCTCTGTAGAAAGGACTGGGCGTGGCATTAGATAGTGTGTCACATAGTGCAATATTCTGTGCTACTACAGTAAGTATAGTTACAATATGAAAGTCAGAAGCTAAGTAATGAATGCATTGAACCTTAGTTGCTCTCTCTCTCTCTGCCACCAACCGAAGCGCGCAGCAAGCAAGGCTCCGCTTCTCCATCTTTCAGCCTCGACGATAGCCCACGCCAAAGATAATCATTGCTGCAAGAGGACATAGTTATGCACGTTGGCTAAAATCTGCACATTCCTTTGGACGCCACTGCCAGTTATACCTAGTACGGCCATCCACCCCAATACGACCGTTGGACCTGAGCGGGCACACCTTCAGCCGCCTCAACACCGACGCGAACGCGGTGATGCAGGCTGGCAATTGGTACAACGCGGGGGCGGTCCCGCCTGGCGACACGAAGCTCACCTTCCAGTACTGCGAGGCCAGGGGAAACAGCTCCATGTATCTCGGCAACACCGATGCCCAGTCGGCCCTTGCTATGCAGGAGTCGAGGAACAGGCTCCTGATTGCGCAGATGCAGTCGCAGCAGGTAGGATGGCGGTGGCTGAAACGCAGAGTGGGAGTGGCCCTGGCAGTTTTGAGAAATCTACCTTTATTCATTTCATCTCAGACCCTGCCACTGCACTTCAATGTGTCCAGAGTGTGACGTGACGCTCCATACTTGCTATCCAAGCATAGACCTTCTCTATAATCTAAATATGTCTCTCTCTTTAGGTGTTAGCAACACCTCAATATTTCTGAAAAAGCCAGCGCAACCGTTCCTCGAGCGGTAGCCCTACAGTCTCCCTTGTATTGTGCATATCTCCGCCTAATGTTGTAACACAAGCCAGCGAGCCAACCTGCTTCCGGAGAAGAAAAAAAAAGGGCGAGGCGATCAAGATGGGGTCCTAGCAACTTGCTGCCGAAAAAAGGTAGATAGATCATTGAGGTATCCGCGAACGCACCATTCTCAGCCCAGGAGCGCCTTGAAGCCCTGCAGGAGGTCCTCCCGCAGGTCCTCCCACGCCTCGACCCCGATGCTCACCCGCAACACGGTCTTGGCGATGCTCGTGTCCGACATGGCCCGCCACTCGATCAGGCTCTCGACGCCGCCCAGGCTCGTGGCGTGGTGGAACAGGTGCAGCTTGCTCGGCAGCCGGCGCGCGTCGTCCTCCCTCTTCGTGATGATGGTGAAGACGGGCCCCCACCCCCGCGGCATCTGCCTCCGCAACCAGCTCCCCTCGACCGCCGCCTCGGGCTGCAGGCTGGCGTGCTGGACCTTGTCGATTACGCGCGCCACCACACCGCCGTCGCCTCCCTCCCGTCGCGCCTCGGCATCGAGCCACGCCACCAGCTGCGTGGCGCTGTGGCTCTGCCTCTCGACACGGACCTCGAGCGTCCGCAGGCTGCGAACGCCCAGCCAGCCCTCCAGGCTGCCCATCACGCTGCCCAGGAACAGCCGCTCGCCCAGGAGGCCCTTGACCCAGCCGTCGTCGCGCGCGCGGTCCGGGCGCACGGCAAGCACGCCGCATAGCATGTCGCTGTGGCCACCAATGTACTTGGTACCGCTGTGCATGATGACGTCGGCGCCGAAGCGGAAAGGCTCAAGCAGCGGCGGGGGCGCAAAGGTGGCGTCGACAGTGAGGTAGCAGCCCAGCTCGCGGGCGCGGCGGGCGTAGTGCTCTAGGTCGCGGGCCTCGCCGGTCGGGTTGAGCGGGGTCTCGACGTGGATGACGTCGCCGGGTTTGAGGAGGGCCAGCTGGGCCGGGTCCTCCAGCTCGAGCTGCTCCAGGCCCGTGAGCTTCGACATGAGGCGGACGACCCCATGGCAGCCGTGGTAGCCGCCTTGGATGGCGACGCGGCGCGGGTTGAGGAAGACCAGCAGGGCGTGGAAGGCGGCCAGGCCGCTGGCGTAGGTGATGGCGGGCCCGCCGAGCAGGGCAGACAGGAGGGCTTCGAGGCGCGTCGTGTTGGGCGCCGTGTCGCGGCTGTAGATATGCGAGTCGAAGGGTGCGGCCGGGTCGGTGTTGTTCCACTGCCGGAGGAGGTCCGGGTCGTCGTTGTACCGGAAGGTGGTGGACGTGTGTAGCGGGGGCGCGACGGCGCGGTGTGAGTTGATGTAGTCGTCTGCGTGGACGGCGAGGGAGGAGAGGGCGAGCTCATGATCTGGAAAGTGAGAGGCCAGAGAGCCAGGGCCGGAGGAGGAGGAGGAGGAGACCCGAGACTCGGCGGTGGCGATGGCCGCTGCTGACGGGCCGGACTCGTCTACCGGGAGGCCGGAGGGGTGGGACGGGGTGCTTGTGCCTCCTGTCATCGTGGCAGAACCAGGCGGCCGTGTTCTCCTCGAGTGAATCTACCTCAAGAACTGCTTTGGACAGTCTGTTATCCCTCTGGACTCGTCCTTGTTCGTCTTGAACTTCTGTGAAAATGACTGTCCCTTAATATACCAGCAAAACAGACTGACTCATATATGAAAACACACTCAATCTCCTCTTTTGAGTCACGAAAATAGACGTCAAGGCCGGAATGAAGTTTTTGACTCGACGATAAGGCTAAATGACAGATTGAGCTTGGTGTGATCAGCAGCGAAACTCTGGGGAAACAATTACATACAGTGAGAATGCCAGACGGGTGTGCTTGTCGTGCAGAATCTTGTGTAGCTTTGCCCTTCAAAGTGCGTGTCTGGATCGAAGCAGAGAAGTTGAAATGCGTCGTCTCCGAAATGGCGTTATAGAGCTGAGGAAAGAGCCGAGCCCCGTTATCGGGGGGACCCGCCATCCAGAGACGGCAGAGCCGGAGGAGAAACCCCGAGTTCTTCGAGGAGCTCGACAGCGGCCCTCGGCTCCTTCCCATCAACATCTACCGGACAAAATAGCCAAGAGTCAGTCATCTAGTGCTCCTTCCAAATCCTAGTGAAACTCGCTTTTTGTAGTGAAAGCTCAGTAAGTACTTAAGTATTATAATCCTGACCAAGAATCTCGTTATAGGGTTGAAGCTGTGTGTGTGTCTCTTGGAATAAATATCTCTTTATTGCATTATCATTCAATGGGTACTTGAAGAGACAATCATAGGCCTCTTTCTCCCCTCCAGCTTTAAGTTGTATCTTATAACCCGTGTAAAAAGTTCAACAAAAAAAAAAAAGACTTGGTCCTCTCATGACTCCGTGTGCTTGTGTTGTGTGTGTTGATCATGTTTCATGAGCGAATGTCCTGTCCTGTATTCGTCCCAACCCGGTTCCCTTTTTTGAAAAGAACCAAAAAAAAAAAAAAAGAAAAGAAAAGAAAAAAAAAAGACTAGTGTCTCACAGAAAAACAGAATGCATGAAGGGCCCATATTGGGGGCGACCGGAAGGGCTTTTGTTGGGGGGGGGGGGCAGCATTTGTTGGACGGCGCTGCTGCTCGTCACAATCAAATTGCCGTTATCTCGTCCACCGGAACTGGCCTCGCTGTCCCTTCGACGCTAACAACAGCAGCGCACTAGGCCTGCGCAGACACATCGGCCATCTCTCGAGCCATGTCCCTGTTGGCGGACCGTGGCCTCTCCATGGCGCCCAGCTCGGCCCCCTGGCTGCTGCTCTGCGCCCGCTTGCGACCAGCCAGCAGCGAGAACCGCGAGGACGTGGGTGATGGTGAGGCTATCGTCGGGGAGAGGGCGCTGCCTTCTTGGTTGTGGTCCGAGAACTTGGCAAAGAACCCTCTCTTCTTCTGTTGTGGAGGATGGAGTGGTGTTTGTTCGATGCCCTGCTTCTTCTCGTCGTCGTTCAGGCCGACCTCTTCGAAGCCTTCGCCCTCGCCCTCCTCAACGGATGTTGGTGTGTCGCGCTCGAAGAGGCGCTGTCGGGGCATGCGCGCGAATCTTGCCGAGTCCATGGAGCGGCGGCCATAGCTGTCGTGGCTCACGATCGGAGAGCGCGCTGAGATGTCCTATGTGGTTCCAACCGAGTGCGAGGGTTAGTCTCAGGAGCCTCGTCATCCTCCTCGTCATCCTCCTCCTCCTCCTCCTCCTCAGGGACATTATTCTCCGTCATGAACGTACAAAAGAGCGGCGGTAAGAATCAAACGACTCCCGCGAGATTCCAAAGGGCTCGATCTCGCCCATGTCACTTCTGGTGTCGGTCGAGTTGCGCGAGAGGTACCGCCGAGGCCATGATGCCTTCTCTTCGGTAGGTGATGGCTGTAGTCCCAAAAAGTTCAAGTCAGCATCCAGCATGTGTTTGTTCCAAGACGAGAATGGGAACCCAATTGGAAAACATACCGGCAGGTACACACCGCTGTCGTTGACGACTAGATAGTAGGGAAGTATCAATGTATCAGCATGCTTGCTCCAAGGCGACAGAGTAGGCAATTGCGAGCAGCAAGTGGTGATTTTTTGTTTTGTTGGAATCATCATAGCGTACCGCTCATCTTGTATTCGCCCGTGTCCTGGCTGCGGCGGCTGCTGACGCTGACGGCCGACGAGGCTTTCGAGCCCACAGTGTCGACGCGCTCAAAACCAGGCGGAGTCTTGAGCGCAGGCTCGATGGTCAGCGGTGGGCGCAGAGAGGCCTCGTCTGCTTGCCGCCGCGCAAAGGGGTTCCGGATCGGCATGGTTATGGGGCGGATGCTTCGGATGCGGCGGGTAAAGAGGGAGGGAGGCAGGGAGGAAAATTGAAGCCGGTGAGGTGTAACTCAGGAGACCGAATTCACCGAACAGATATGGGAGGAAAAAGAAAGAAGAAGAAAAAAGACTCGATTGGGTTGAGAGGTGATTTGTTTTCGAGGTCTTGGGAGGACAAAGAAAGGGACGATGGGCGCTTCCCGGTGTGGATCTCGAGGGGAGCAGAGCAGAGAGAGCGGTCGAGACTTTTGGGCGGCCCGGATCTGTCCTGGCTGCTGGTCGCTTCAAACCCGTCCAAGTTCTTCTTTCTCTTGAATGAACTGCTGAGATTGGTGGGGCTTATTACTGTTGGATGTAATGCGATTGCGGGTTCTTGGTGCTTGGTACGTCAATGCCAGATGGAGACGGGAATGGTGATCGCCCCAGGTGTAATTTGGCGAGGGATGTGTAGCGTATGTTTATATATAAGCCCGATGATGCGGGAAGCTGGAAGAAGAGCGGGTTTGCAGGCTGAAAACGGGTGGATTCCTTCGCCAGGTTGACAGTTGTTGAAAAGAGGAAAGTAAAGGGGGGGCTCTGTTGGAATCCTTCGAGAAGGAGTACGGAGGGAGATTTTAGTAGTAGTAATAGTAATTGGGGGCAGGGGCGGTCGGCAAGGGAAAATCCAATCGACTTGTGAATAATATGTGTGTGTGTTTCTCCCACAAAGGCTGGGTTTTCGGAGTTCAGGTTCAGGGAGGAGGAGGGGGTGGCGCACAATTTGTCCTTGTTTCTGTTTCTCAGTCAGTCAGAGAAGCGTGTGAGGTCTCGTCCCTTACATAAAATCCCCTGGTTTTTCCCTCTTTCTTCCCTTTCCTTCATTACCCCTGGCCAGAAAATCCCGATGATCTGATCTCGGGACTGAGCCAAGCCAAGACATGCAGGCAAGTAGGTTGGGTTTGCCTTATCGAGGCACACGATACTACTATGCTAGCTAGAGCAAGTTCAGGTCGTCATATGCTTTTTTGCCTTTTTTCCGTTGTGCCTTGGCAAGATGGGCAATGAAAGTTGGTACATGGTAGCGTTGACTTGGGTAGGAGAGGTGGGCAGGGGAGCAGTTTACAGGGGAGCAGCAGCACCTACCATAGTACCACGTCCAGGGCAAAACATCCGGGGCACGCACAACACACCAATCAATCCATTCATTCCTTCATTCATCATTATCACCACCATCATCATTAGTTTTGAGACTTTCTCCGTCGTGGCGTCGGGGGGACGGCACGGGATTTGCAGTCCGCCTTTCCCCATCCCGACAGGTCCCTGAGTCGTTCTCTGCCATGATCAGCCCGCAAATCAACAAACCGTCGTGCTGAATTTGTTCAAGTCCCTCCTCGCCCACTGACGCCCATGACCTCACTCCCCGATACCAGCCCTGCCTTCCAAGGCACGCAAGGTTCCAACATCACAGACAAGTCACCCACGGCTCCAGAGTTTCCTCTCTAGCGCCAGGAGCCAAAGGTCTGCACAGGACTGACGACGCTGGTCTTGTATCAGACTCATAAGCAGGAAAGATCTTCGCCCAACTTGTCTTCATTTTTTCTTTCTTCTCTTTTTTCTTTCTTTCTTTTGTTCGGCCAAGGAATTTCCAAAATTTCCCCGGATTGGGTTGGGGCACTCCACTCCCTCTCTGAGCCTTATTGCACCCACCACCTGTACGGCAATGCGGAGGCACCCGGCGCCCTCGTGATGCGGACCAAGCATGTGAAGCCACATATAGTGGCAGCTGACGACGCATGAGACTTATGGCCTGATACAGGGAAAGGGGGGGGGGGACGGGGTGTCTCCCCTCGGTGTGGCTGCTACCGATGTATCAAACCATCCATCCATCCATCCATCCATCCGTCCTCGAGGCCAAGCCAGTAATCTACCCTCCTCAGGGCTGATCACCTGGCCGTCCTCGACAAAGTTTCGCTCTGTTTTCGGCCCCACGGCGGAGAGAGCCTTAAACTTGTGATCCGTCCCGGCCGTCTGGACGAGAGAAGGGTCTCCCGAGGGAAGCCATCGCGGGGAGGCGTCCTTCGGGACTGGATCCGAAGAAGCTCTGGTCCGTCTCGTCGGCCCTTGCCCGGCAGGCTACCAAGGCTCTATACTTAAATTTTTTAACCATATCCATGAGGCCAGGTGTACTTATTTTTATTGTAGGCGAGATCTACCCGAGGATCTCTTGTAAGACGGAGCAAAGAACAGCCGGTCAGTGCTGACCACAGCCCCGCTATACTTATCACACACACATACGCACACACCATGTTATACATAACAAAACATAGTACTATGTACATACCAGAATCTCTGCACCTACCAGATTTAAACTTTTTTCTTTTCCCAACGCGGTGCATGCGAGACCACTAAACTTGCTGCTTGGCGGATGTCGGGGTGGCTTCCAGGAGAACCGACTGATTGGTGAGCCGAGCCCTTTGGTGTTGTCAGTTATGTGATCCTTCGAGTAGTCTCGACCTTGGATTCTCTCCGCCCTCTTCGAATGGTTGGACCAGGGAAGAAGGAAAAGAAAGAAGAAAAAAAAGAAAAAAAGAGAGAGAGAGAGAGAGAGAGAGAGAGAGAGAAATGCGGCCTAGGCCTTCCCATGTATTAGGAGAGTGACGATCATAGCACACACTACTGCATAGAGACACCGCCGGCTGCTTGTCCTGTGTGAAGACAGGTCTAGGTCATCATCATCATCTGAGTGAGGCATTCAGGCTGCAGATACGTAGTAAGCCAGTCAGTGTCAGTCAGTCGATGTGACCCGTTGAATTTAACTACTGTAGTCATGTCTACGTGTGGTCTACGGCACCCATAAATGACTTTGAGGCTTGCAGGGGAAAAGAAAAAAGGAGAGAGAAAGAGGAGAGGGAAGAGGACTTGCATGCACATGGGGACTTTGCACTTGGGCAGATCCCAGCAGTGTGTGGAAGTGGCTGTCCCCAATCCGGTCTTGGATCATTATTAATCACCCTGGATAGAAAGTCTTCTATACAGGTGACTGCAGTGTATTTTCCACTAGATGTAGAAGTACAGGGTACTTTCTCCCGCCCCCCTTAGGCCCCTCCAACTGCTTGGTTCTACTCCCCCTGGTCAGAGTCCCTCAAGGCAAACGGCGATGCACGTACTCCCCCCCCCTCTCGCCAGACACGCCAGCCCAGGCCTAATCTTGCAGCTGAAGGATTTCCTCAGCGGGCATGCGCTTCTTCACGCAACCTGCATTCTTCTTTTTCCAACCACAATGAACGTCGTAAGGCCACGCGGCGCACGCACCCCTCCCCGTCCAGAACCCTAACCTTACAAACATTCCTCACCTTCCCTCTCCTGCGCCCTCTTGTCCGACCTACGACATTTCATCCTCGTCCACGATCTGGACCCGAGTACCACCACCTGCTGCTAGCTCCGCCCGCCCAGGATCCGTACTGTAACCTCTGAATTCCGGACCCACGGGGTATCCTCCGCGCGTGCCCCGTCATACATTTTCACAAGCACACACACGCGCACACACACACACACACACACACCCCTTCCGGGCGGCGGGTTCTCTGGACCAAGGAACACAAGCGCCGTCACGCCACCGGACAGACCGAAGACGGGCCCGCCAGAAGAGCGTCTCCGTCGCCGTCGCCACCGAACAGCCCTGTCCATGACAAGAATAGAACCATGTCCACCCCGGACACCGACACCGCCATGCAGGGCTTAGGGGAGGTGGAGGACAGCGTGACCGTGCAGGTGAACGGTGACGGCAGTAGAGGGGGAGAGGCGAGCACCACGCCGCCGCAGCACCAGCCGCCCAACAACGCTGGCGTGCCCAAGCCCAAGCGCCTGGCCTGTATGGTCTGCCGGAAGAGGAAGCTGAGGTGCGACGGCAACAGGCCGTGTTGTAGTACCTGCACGAGGCTGGGCCACGACTGCACGTACGACGAGGTCAGGAGGAAGAGCGGTCCCAAGCGTGGCTATGTGAAGGCCCTGGAGGAACGGCTGAGTGCGTGTCCTCTCTCCCCCTTCTGCTTACACGCCCTTGTTCTGAATCTTGCTGACGTTGTGACGGGGGCCCTGCAGAACAAGTCGAGACGCTGCTCAAGACACAGGAACCACCAGCAACCACTTCCAAGACTGCCAGTAGCAATACGCCACCCACAAGCTCCCGCGCCGACCCCAAGATCAGCAGTACTACACCACCAGTGCCGGCCCTCAATGTGCCCGATCCGCCTATCAATGCCGGCGGTGGCCGAGAGAGAGATTGCTGGGACTTCACCGGGGACAACTCTCCCCGACCGCAGCAGCAGCAGCTTGCACCTGATACCTTTGACTTCAACTCGATCAACATGCAGAACAACTTCACCTGGGAGATGATAGGCCTGGGCTTGGAAGAGCCCCTGCCCCCACAAGAATCTATCGATGAATTGTCAGGACGCCTCCCCCCTCCCTTCCCTTCTCTCTCTGCCTATGTTTTGGTGTGTAGTGTGGCGTGCGAGAGACTAACGAGAGTCGAGCCGCAGTCACCAGATATACTTTGAAAAGATTCACCCTACTATGCCGATGATACATAAATACCGTTATCTTGCGGCTATGAACCTGTAGGTTTGTTTTTTGTTTTTTCCTCTTTGGGGGAGGGGGAGGGGGAAGGGGTGGTTCTTCGCTTGTCGCAGGCTGGTGGAGAGGAAGGATGGCTAACGAGGCTGTACAGAGCACCAAATCAACGGCCACCGGTGTGCCTCAGATACGCAATATGGACAATGGCATGTTCAGTGTCGGACAAGTTCTCGTCCCTCCGAGATTTATTCTACCAGAGGGCCAGGAAATATGTCGAGGCCGACTATATCAAGGGTTTTGGAGAGCACCTGATCTCGGTCGCCCACGCTCAGACCCACTGTCTGCTCGCCCAGTACGAGTTCAAGATGATGTTCTTCCCCAGGGCTTGGATGAGTACCGGCTCCGCCGTCCGCTTGAGCCAGATGATGGGACTGCACAGGCTTGACGGTGGCGGCCTGGATGTGAAGATGTGCATCCCGCCCCCGCGGGACTGGACCGAGAGGGAGGAGAGGAGACGGACGTTCTGGATGTCCTTTATCGAGGACAGGTACGCCAGTATCGGCACTGGGTGGCCCATGACCATCGACGAGAAAGATATCACGTCCAACATGCCCTCGTCGGAGGATGCCTTCGACATGAGCAGGCCCGAGCAGACGCAGACCCTCGCGGACGCCATGACCCCAGCCGGTGCCGGCAAGATCTCCACCATGGGTGGCATCGTGCTCATGTCATGTCTCTTCGGCCGCAACCTTCTCCACCTTCACCGACCCGATGTCGACGACCGAGACCACGATCTGAACGGAGAGTACTGGAAGCGGCATCGAAATCTGGACAACATCCTCCTCAACACCTCTCTGTGCCTGCCGACCCACCTGAAGCTACCAGCTGGCCTGTCGAACCCGAACGTCATTTTTACCAACATGTGCATACACACCTCGACCATCTGTCTCCACCAGGCCGCCATCTTCAAGGCAGACAAGAACAGACTGCCTGCCTCAGTAAGCTCCGAGAGCAAAGTACGCTGCATCACCGCGGCC
The DNA here is from genome assembly GCA_014849355.1 of Cryphonectria radicalis. Lineage (NCBI taxonomy): Eukaryota > Fungi > Ascomycota > Sordariomycetes > Diaporthales > Cryphonectriaceae > Cryphonectria > Cryphonectria radicalis. Next base: position 561,845 of record JACWQW010000006.1, on the reverse strand, counting down.
AACGAGATCGCCAGCACCATGAGGATGATTTCGCACATCGATCTCGCCACTGTAAGCCATCACCATCATCATCGATTGAGTATTCCCATCCAGCCTGGGCCGGCCAGCTAGCTAACCTCCATGCGTCCTTGTCCTCAGATCAACCCCTTCACCTCCTTCTGTCTCTATGTTGCCGCCCGAGTCTTTGTGCAGTACCTGAAGAGTCGACCTGATGAGAGCCAGACTGTCGACTCTCTTAGATTTCTGCTTGCGGCGATGGGCGCACTGAGGAGGCGGAACCCGTTGACAGAGTCTTTCCTGGTCCAGCTGGACGTGGACCTCGAGGCCCTGGGAACGCGCATCCCGAAGCTGAGGTCGGCCTTCCCACGCAGCACGGAGTCGAGTAGTGTAAGTTCCTGCAGACAAGAAGAGGAGAAGACAAAAGCATTCCCCACAACGAACTCGGGCTGATTCGATCATACACAGCGTGGCCCGATGTCACAAGGGGCTGCCTCGACACCGAGTGACAAGCAGGCCCCGGCGCACTGCCTCTTGGGTCACTCGGGAGGAAACTTATTTGAGGAGGGGGCCGATGCTGGCAAGACCCCTGATATGATTGACATTGATCCAGCCCTCTCAAGTGCCGCCCCTCAACAGCCCATCCCGAGCTTCAGCTCGCTGAATGCGCAGTGGCGGAACGAGGGCTCCAGGGCGATCCTCGAGAAAATGCGGCAGGCCGGATCCAATGCAAACTTCTTCGGCTCGAGTCTGATACAGGAGCTGGCCGTCGAAGCCACCGGCGACATGTCCCTCTCGCCAGATGCAGCACAGTCCTCGGACCGGCCGACGCCCAACTCGAGCACGTCCGCCTCGGATCGGCACAACAGCGGCAGCGGCAACCTTACCGCTGCGGGCAGCAGCAGCCGTTCAGGTCCAAACTCCTTCGAGGCCTCCCCGGCGTCCTCGTCCACAAACATGCAACAAGGCCAGGGCGGCCGCATGCCGGGCGACGCCGTGCACAACATGTTCGATAGTATACCGGAGGGTCTACCTGGACACGACATGCCAACGGGACTCACGCCAGGCAGACCATTCGGCATGTCGATGGAGACGCCCAAGGACACGGCGGGGTCTGGTGACGCCACCGGCACGGGCGACTTCAACTGGGAGAACTTTGCCTCGACGGGCACGGGGATGACACCGATGAGCGAGGGAATGCTGCGGACGATGTTACAGATGGGACCCATGGAGACGATGGACTTGGGATGGGACAATCCTACTTGATCCCCCGACCGGGCTCTTCCCAAAAGTGGAGCTCATGTTGTTCATTATGGTTTCAAAATAGCATCAGTGTGGATGGCGTTGTTGGTCCGTGTCTCTCTCTTAGCGGTACGAGAATCTATATAAGGTTCGGTTCGGTACGGTACGGTACGGTACGGGATTAGGGGTGACCCTTTTTTTGATTTTTTGATTTTTTTTTTTTGGCTGAGGGCGGAAATCTCAGTCTGGTAAGCGTTGGTTCTCGGCCGTGTGGACGATCGAGGGCGGCTTCTTGTTTGCACGGACACAGCAACTGAGTGGCATTTTTTCCTTCTCTTTTTGGATATGGCTGGGCGGATATGATGATCTCTCTCTCTCTTCTTGCTGTGGCTGCAGCTTGTGCGCAAAGTGCTGCATATATTACAAAAAAAAATAAGACAATCTCCCATCTTCTCGAGAAAAGGGACAGGTGTGATGGCTTCTTTTCAAGGCCATCACTACTACTACTACTAGTTCAGTATACAATGCTAGCAGACTGGACATATATAAATATATGAGTTGGCACGGAGGCAGGTTAATAAAATTAATTTAAAAAAAAAACCCCCCAAAGATGACATTGTTTACTTTATTCATTAGTACACTAAATTACCCATTCATTCCCCAATGGTTTCATTACAGGAGACAAAGCATCCAAATCCAGTCTGTCCCAAAACTCCGGGTATCAAGTTTTTTTGCGCAGGACCAACGTTCCCGTTTTTTTTTCTTCTTCTTCTTTTCTTTCCCATTCTCCCCTTCTTCTCCTCGTTCAACACCTGTGGGTTAGGACTGTGAATAAAGCGACATAGAATCACTCCGCCCAAGCTCAGCATCCTCCACCACCACCGCCTGCTGGGCTGACGGCGGCGGCGGTGGCGGCGGCGTCGCGGCCGCCTCTGGGACCCTCCTGCTCGGCATGCGAGGCGGCAGCACAAATGAACCAACCTCCCAGTCGTCGTCGGCAGTGGCAGTCCTGAGGGTGCCCGTCCTGCTGGGGTAGACGGAAGAAGAGTATGTCGACGACATGGCCGCGTCTTCCAGCTCGTCCTGCTCGTCGTCGTCCTGCTCGCGTGTTGAGGGGCGGGGGTGGTGGTGGTGGTGGTGGGAGTCACGCTTGCTCGGCATCCGCGGCGGCAGCACAAACGATTCGACCTCCCAGTCATCATCCTGCTGCTGCTGCTGCTGGTGGTGGTGGTGGTGCTGGCCGGTGCTATAAGAAGAAGAAGTAGATGCCATCGTGCCGTTCCTACTACTCGGCTGCCTGAGCGGCGCAACAGTCGACTGCGCCTCGAGACGCTCTTCCTCTTCCTCAGCCTCCAAGGGCGACAGGCGGCGCGTCTCGGCGGCAGTGATGTCCTGTGAGTACCGGCTGGCATAGTACGGCGAAGCTACCTTTTCATCCTCCTCTTCGAACCGGTAGTATGGGTTTGCCTCCAGCACGCGCGAGCCACGCCTTGACGACCCTCCGTCCGTCGTCGACGAGCCTGCTTCCGATGCGGCGATCAGCTTCGAGCCGAACAGCGGCGGCGGACTCAAGGGGATTGTTTCTCTGGCGGCGGCGGCGGCGGCCAGATCGCTGTCGTCCTCCTGCTCCATCACCATGTCACCGCCGCAGTAGCCGGTCGGGCTGCCCAGAGGCGTCCCCGAGCTGAATCGTTTCTTGTCGAGGAACACCGACGACGGCGCCTGAGTAGTCCTCTCGACGTCGTAAAGGTGATCTCCCGTGGTGTCTTTGTTGCCGTTGGTGCCGGTACTGTGAATGGCTGTCGTCCACAGAGCAGGGTGGAAAACGGCGAGGGAGACGAGCGCTTCTGTCAGCGGGAGGCCCTCGGCGAGGAGCCAGGCGGTCTGGTCACGGGCAAGGGGGCTGCCGAGGCCGCCCCAGGAGGCGGCGACACGGTAGGCACAGCGGACAAGGATGCAGGCGGTGGCGATGGGGAGGGCGGCGAGGAAGATGGTGGAGCGGGTGTTGTTGTTGTGGTGGTGGTGGTGGTGGTGGTGGTGGTGGTGTTTGCCATGGTGCTGCTGGGACTGGGACTGGGAAAATGTCGCGTACCGGCCGTACCTCCTCTCTGCGCTGCCGGCGCGGGCGTAGGCTGTGGCGAGGAGGCCCAGGGCAGCAGCCAGGAGGAGCGTCTGCAGGAGAAGGGCGACGGAGAGGATGATCTGCCCTGTGTGTCCTGCGCCGGCGAGCAGGAGACCCCATGGACCGGCAGCACGGGCGCCGGAGAAGGTGACACCCACGGCGATGGTCTGGAGGAGGAGCAGGAGGAGGTCGCCCCAGATGAAGAGGCGGAGGTGGGCGTTGGGGGAGAGGAGGGCGTGCTGGGGCCCAAGAGACTCAAGCACGGTGGCGGTTTGGAGGTGAATGCTTGTTTGAAAAGGTCAGTCTTGGATGTTCGAGAGGAGAGAGAGAGAGAGAGACAAGAAGAAATGACAATGTTTACCTAATAGTGATAAAAACAGGTGCCAGTGTCGACAGGCTAAAATTTGCTGCAAAGGTCACATAAGCCCACGGCTGGAACCGCAGTGCATATGCCGCGATCTCAAGTATATAAGCCACACAGAGGACAGAGCTGAAGACGATGCAGCGCCTTGTCTTGAAGGTGATGGCCAGACACGCCGCCAGACTTATTGCAGTGAGGCCCAGGAGAAGTCCGTTGGCCACTTTGCTGGCGCCTCCTCCGTATGGCGTGTCGTAGACGTCGAGCCATTTTGGACCGCTTGGTGAAGAAGCCATCGTAGGATGTCTCTCAACTCAACCCAACTCAACAGCCTCCAGCAAGAAGAATAGATGAGTAGAGAGACACCACTCAGAAACTCAAAAAAGAAAAAAAAAGGGATTTACTGTGAAGAAGAAGACGAGGAAGAGGGAGGAGAGAAAATGCAAAGAGAAAAGAGCCATGCCAGTAAGAAAGGATGTGCAAGAGAAAGTCAACAACAATCCACGCCAGCCCCCCTTCACATTCAGATCAGCGGCCATGGCCCTGAGCAGCTCCATTTTTTTAATACGTCACCCGTCACTAAACCACTGATCTTCCCGCAAGCTGAGCCAGTCAGGTTCAATCCAAGGCCAAGGAATACACTGTGTGTGTGTGTTAGGGAGAGAGAGGCAAACCTCGTGTCTGTTTTGCGTGGGATCCGCAGTGTGTGTCTCGAACAAGTTTCCCCGGGGCAAAAAGGCGGGCTCTTCTCTTGTGGCACTGGCAGACACGGCCTGCCACGCCTGCGTTGGGAATGGGTGGGGAACCCCATGCAAGATCGATTTGCAGTGCCACCTTGCGGCGGATCCTGGAGGCTGGGCTGCCTCGTCACGCAGACCCACACAACCACCGCCAACCTGGGCACTGCTGGAGAGCTGAACGGTCTCGGGCGGCGGATCGGGCGGTCGGGAGCTCGTGTGCGTTTTGTCCAACCACTCAAGTTGACGTGATAGGTTGTTTCGTGTTGAATGTACAGTATGTATTGTCGTGAATTTCGTACTTCACTTATTGCGAAACCTGACCCACAGCTGCCCGAGCGTGCTTATTCGGAAGGGGGAGAAAAAGAGAGGGGAGCCACATGGATTGGTTCCTCTGATCTCAACTCTGCAAGGCTGTGCGCGTGTCTGGCGAGAGAGAGAGAGAGAGAAAAGACCATCCTGTATAACTGCCGGCCTGCACAGTGACTAGGCAACAACGTTTTTGCTACAGTAGTACATCACTCAGCAAAAACACTCTCACAGCAGGGAAACTGGGAAACTGGGTCCACCGATCGTCTCTGGTTATCATCAATCAACATTTGTTGAAAGGAAGTGATGCCATTCCGAATCTCGCTTACCCTCGAATAGATCAATGCTCCCAAGGATTCAGCATTTGACGACTGTAGACAGGTTAGGGAGATGATGACGGATGCTGCCTCAAGCCGCACAGTTGGTGCTCCTATCTGGTCAGTTCAGAGAGGCGGGGAAGGGGGGGGGGTGTTAAACATTTTTGAGAGAGCTTTGTACGAGTTTCGCCGGCGAGGATACCATTTCCCGGTCTTACTCGGTGCAAGGCTCTCCGTGGCAGTACGTGGTCGGTTTTGGCGGTGCAAGGCGCACCTGACAGTGTTGTATCGACTCGCTCGTAAAGGCTTCCTCCCCCTCACACAATGCCTTGCCTTCCACTCCTGCTGGCCTCGACGCCTTTCTTCTCAGCTGGACCTCAACTGCCCACCTAGGGGAATTATCATCGGCCCTCGTAGGATGAACAGCATGCAGAGACATGAGCTGTAAAACGCGATGCCTGACTCTGAAAGGTCGGTCACCAAGGCTCGGAGCTTCCCCAGCGTACTCAGCAGCGCTGCTCTTGTCGAGATGCAGGCCCCTCAGCTCATCAAGCCAAGCAGACACTGGTACAGAGGGTGCTGCACCATGCTGGACCCTGAGCTCCATTGTTGCATCCAATCCCTTCTTTGGCCTGCATCAAAGTTGGCATTGAAGCAGGTGATCTTGAGCAGGCGCAAACCACCACAGTCACTTGTCAAAAGGAAAACTGCAAAGCTGTTTGTGAGTTGCAAGACTGGGCTGGGTTTTATTGCGTCATGATATATTTCAGTGGCAGGGATTGGAAGAGCTTAAGAAGAGAGAAAGAAGAGAAAAAAAGAAAGGAAAAAGAAGAAAAAAAAGGTCGAAAGTGCACAGACCACCGAGGCAGCAGGGTGCAAATGTGGGGCCAAGAATCTTACTCCGCTTTTTCAACTGGCACGCGAGAGCAGAAGAAAAGTTTAGGAAAGAAGGAAAGGAAAAAAAAGTAGCCATCCTCAACCTGCAACACACGCCCAACTCCCATCATCATACAGGGTCGTCGTCGTCATTTGACACAACTACCTCCAGGAGCAGAAGGCCTACCATGTCCCATCAGTCCTTTCAAGCATTGATTACTGCATCACTCAACACCTTTCATTTAGCAGCTTAACTTGAGACACTGCAGAAGAAAGAGAGAGACGGAGAGAGAGGGAGAACACGGATCAGGCATCCTCCCGACAACAGCCACCTCACCTCACCTCACCTCACCTCGCTGTCACCTTGAATACTCTCTCAAGCCATATGGCGACCGAGACGCCTGTCAGAATACAACGGCGGTCATCGCCAGCCGTCAAGAGCTCTGCCCTCAAGAGCATCCTGAGATCCGGCCCGACGAGGCTGGGTCAACGCCCACGCGAGGGTGGGGACGAGAACCCCTCTCCAGAGAGCCCGACCAAGCGCCGCAAGACCGTCGTCTTCGATATGGAGTCCAACACAGTACAGAGCATCACATTCCAGACCCCAGATGAGGCCAAGAGGAAGGCGGAAGGCATCAAGCAGGTCGTCCTCAAGGCTCTGAAAGAGCACGCTTCGGGGGACCAGGAGGGATACGATACCCTGAAAGGCATCTTCCGCAACGACCGACGACGACGATCACCAACCAACACGCCGGCCTCGAGCCAGGCCGAGGACGATATCGAGCCTTCCGACCTGATCCACTACATCAACGCTCTCAAGGCGTGTGCTCCTCACATTGGTCGGTCGTGCACCGGCCTGGTTCACGAGGTCCTCAGCATACCGTGGCTGGGCCGACCCGACGACTTCGTGACTGCCTACATTGACTTTCTCGCAAACCTGGTCACCGGTCAGTCCATCTATCTCAGCAATGTCCTTGCCATGCTCGTCGACAAGTTTCGCCATTCCAAGCCGTCGCAGTGGGCCGCCAGTGATTATCCCGACGTCAGCTGCCATGTCATGCGGCAGCGCCTCCACCGTGCCCTGGGCCAGGTGCTGCAGCTCTTCCCGGCCGCGAGACGAGTGCTGCTCTCCCAGATCAACAAGGAGTTTCCTTTCTCCGACGACTCCAAGCCCGTCCACATGGCTTTTGTGCAGAATCTGCTGCGTCTACGGGAGTATGCGCCGGACATGGGACCCGAGATTATGGAACTGATCACGGACCGACTCGTCAAGGTGAGCACACACCCATCACGGCCGTTCTCCCAAGGGCGTTTTCTTTTCTTATGCTGACGTCTCTGAATGAAGATCGATGTACAGATCCAAGTTGACCTCGACGAGGCCGACGACGAGGTGGCCGCCGGCGTGATCAGTCAGCTCCAATCTTCTCGGATGGACGACGCCAGCGAGGACGACGCCAGCGACGCCGAAAGTGTCGCGAGTGACGAAAGCGACGACGGGCACGAGCTGACCGGGAAGATATTGAAAGCTGCACAGCATATCCAGAAGATGGACACCATCATGGATACATTATTCCGCGTCTATGAGCCCATATTTGCCGACCCGGACTCGGACAGGGCCAGAGATCTCTTCGAAAACATGCTCGCCGAATTTGTCAACATCGTGCTCCCCACATACTCGAGCCGGCATACGCAATTCCTCATCTTTCACTTTAGCCAACTATCAGAGGACCTGACGGATAGGTTCGCCGGTGTCCTGCTCGATATTGCCTTCGGAAACCAGAACTCCATGGTTACGAGGCAGAACGCTGCCGCATATCTTGCCAGCTTTGCTGCTCGGGGCAAAAAGGTCCCCGCCGAGTCTGTGCGGACGATATGCACCGTCCTCATCAAACATATCGATTCCTACCGACACAGGCACGCAGGGACGGCCCGACCCGACCTGAGAAGATTCACGCCCTACTACTCTCTCTTCCAGGGCCTCCTCTACATATTCTGCTTCCGGTGGCGCGACCTGGTCCTGGAGGCCCCCGACGTCGTCAGCCCAGACGACGCTGCCTCCTACCTCGGCCAGGAGCTGGTGTGGATGCAGGAGCTTGGCCCCCTCCTCACGGCCAACATCTGGTCCAACTTCAATCCGCTTCGGGTCTGCCATCCCACCATCGTGCACGAGTTTGCCAAGCTGGCCGGCCACCTCGGCTTCATGTACGTGCACGATAAGATCGAGCAGAACCGACGCATCTACCTGTCCTCGTACGTCTCGTCCAGCGTCGAGGCCCTGCGCGAGACGGCCAGCCACAACCCCTATGACGAGAGCTGGCTGCAGCTCACCCCGTACTTCCCCTTCGACCCGTACCAGCTCCCCGAGAGCCGCCACTGGGTCGACGACGATTATATACCCTATGACTCGTTTCCGGGTTTAGGTGGTAACGACGACGATGATGACGACGACAGTGAGCCGGACGAGACAATGGATATGGATGAGACGTTTGAGGAGACCTTTGCCGATGACACTGAGACGGACGAAGGGAGTAGCAGCTGAAAGATGGGAAAGTATTAGCAACCCCCATGAAAAGGGAACCGGCGTTCTGAGAACCGAGTGTGTAGGCGGGCAACCAAAAGTCATTAAAAAGCATTTATTACGGCGTTTCTTCCATTTTTTTTCTTTCTTTCTTCCTCTTCTTTAACGACAGAGATACCACGCATCAATATCGAGCAAGCCCTTCTCTTCTACTAGAGAGAGCATTTTGAGAATTTAACTTCTTTTCAAAGAGCATGATGACTATGGCGGCAGCCGTGCTCGTACCTTCACATCCACAAGATGCTTTTGTTATCACGTCGTGAGAACTGAGTTACACAAATGGTCAGGTCTACTGACCAGCTTTCTTGGGATCGCGGTTTTAATATCACGTGTGGATTGCAAGAGTATCACTAGATACTACTACCTGACACACCACCCAAAGTGGTCGATCCTGGGAATCTCCTATTGCTGCTGCTGCACAATAACATGGAACCACTTCATTGCTAGAGAAATGCCATCCATCCTCCGCTCTCACTTCTTGTCCTTCTCCAGATCAACACCAACAATGCGCAGCTGACCCACATCACTGTACGCAAGCTGGTACCGGGTAGGCGCCCACGAGACCACGGGGGTGGAGCCGGCCGTCTTGAAGGTATGAACGCGCTCGCCGGACTCGCAGTGGTAACAGTCGATACCGGTCGACTGGCCGGTCTGGACGTCGACGTCACTGCCGGCGACGAGGTAGAAGCCGTCCCAGGTGAAGCTGAGGGTCTTGACGGGGCCGATGAGGTCGGTCAGGGTGCGGTGGCACATCCAGTCGCGGGTGTCGTAGAGGCTGACGAGCGAGTCGGTGCCGCCCGAGGCCAGGTACTTACCGCTGGGCGAGAGCTCAACGGACAGGCACGAGCCGGTGTGGCCCTTGAGGGCGTACTCGCTGGTGGCGCCGGGGCCGTCGATCATGGAGCGGTCGTAGCTGTAGTGGATGACGGGCTCGAAGTCTGGAAACGACAGGACGCGCACCTCACCCTTGCCGGTGCCGACGTAGACGCGCTGCCGGCCCCAGCAGAAGGCGATCTGGTTGGTCTGGACGGCCTGCTGGTGGCTGGCGATGGGGGTAGACTGGGTGGGGGAGAGAACGTAGACGTTGTCGGCCTGAGTAGGGAAGTGGGAGAGTCAGTACAATTTTTGAGTATTCACATCATCATTCAAGAAGCAAAGTTTGCATCTTCTTACCTTATTGCCAACGATCAGCGACTCTCCCTCGGGGTCCCAAACCAGCGTGAAGGCCTCACCCAGGCCCTTGACCTCGTTGACGCAGTTCTTAGTGCGCACGTCCCAGAACTTGACCGTGCCATCGTTGCTCACGCTGCAGAGCTCGGCGTCCTTGACGGGGTTGAAGGCGACCTTCTCGATAGGGGCGGCATGGCCCTTGAGCTCGGTCGAGAAGCGCACGTTAGCCCTCTCAGGGTTCCCTGGCGAGACCTTTTTGTCAGAAAAACACACGGAAGAAGTGTGCAACGGTGATATGAGGCGCCACTCACAGACTCGAAGGGTCTTGTCGGCGGCACCGGTGGCGATCAGGTTGCCAAAAGGGTTCCAGCCGATGGAACGGATGCTGGCAGTCCTATCATCAACAAACGTCCGCGGCGGCTTCTCAAAAGCGGCTTTAGGGAAGGTGAAGGGATCTCCATCGTAGTCGAGCTGCTGCTGCTGCTGCGACGACATACTTGTGGTTTGATGCACCTCCTCGTGCAGCGGTGGGCTCTGTGTATGCCTGTGGCCGAAAGGCGTTGAAGTAGACCTGGAAGCGGTCTTTGTTCAGGCTCTGTCTGGGCCGCAGCAGAGGTGCCCTGAGTGGCTTGTTGGAAGATGAAGCCATGGCTCAGGTGGATAAAAAAAAAAGGAAGCCTTCACTCATTTAGTTTGCCGGCCGCTTTGTGTGTTTTCGTCTGATGTTGACTCACTTTTCTTTGTGTGTAGAGACAGATGAACTTTTTGCTGTGAGTGGATGAGACGAGATGAAGAGATTCCCAGGCAGGTACTTTGCAAGCCTCATCCGGTGTCATGGAAACCTGACAAAGAGTGACCAGGAAGAAAGCCTAAGATAAAAAACATGGCCCTAATCAACCTTCAACAAAGATTAATTCCAACCTCTTGAGAGTAAGTAGGCTGGCAATTATTTGGTGACGATAGACAGCCTCATAGGGCAGCCAGCCATCATCATGGGCAGTAGAATTGTCGTCCGGGGTTTTTTTTGGGGGGGGGTATGGGGGGATCTTCAGCAGGTCTCCTCCCCCCAAGCTCGGAACACTGCAGGAGCTGTCAGTGGGCCCGGACAGCCAGCTACAGACCACTGCTATCGCTGAAAAGTCTCACTTCCGTCGTCATTTCTTGGCTACTGCTTAATTAGTATGGAGTAGTTGCTACTATAGTACATAGTAGCTGCTGCTAACCCACGAATGTGCCCACCACAGCAGCAGCACATGCACTGACTGCACCACGCTCCCACCTCCCAACTCCAACTGCAACATCACACACTTTTCCTCTCCAAGTTCACAACTCTTGCACGTCTGCAAAAACAACAACAAAACACAGTATCAAGATGAGCTAGAGACTGTTCAAGGGTCTACGATAATCTATCCCTCAGAGATTCTTAAGACCAAGCCATTCAATTGGCCCGGATGAGGACAGCTCCTCCACCCCTCGGGCTCCAGACAGCCAGCCATGTACTGGCCGGTTGGCACACCTCGAGTATATGCGACAAGCAGCTCCCAGCCTGCCAACTGCAACATCACTGTCTCCCATGATGGCCTCTCTCTGCCGACACCTGATGAGAGGGATCCCGAGAAATCCGACCAAGCCTCCCTCCTGACCGCCGACTCTGCCTCCAGCTATGACTTTCCCAACCCCTCGACTCCCATCACTCCCATCACACCAGGTATCCAGCCTGTTGAGCGTGAGATCCTCGACAATGGCTCCGAGGCGTCGTCCAGCAGTAATGGCAATGGCAATGGTACCGGCAACGGCAACGGCACTGAGAGTCCGGTCATCCCGCTCCACGAGCCCATCCTGGCATTACGGGTCTCGCGCCTCGGTCAGATCTTTGCCGTCATCACTGCGACGTCCATGACCATATGGCAAGCCAAGGTGCGTGCGCCCTCCGAAAGAAAAAGGGAGAGAGAGGGGGGGGGGGAGGCCCCCAGGCTATTGAACTGCTCCTAGCTAATTGTCTCGTACAGCCTACAGTAATCCTTGCCGTCGTCGTGCGATCAGAGCCCTCCCTCAGGTCCTACGGTACCAATGTCGACCTCCTGCTCCGGCCCGACTCTGCCATCTTCGTGGTCCGCACCAGCTCGGGCTACCTCATCACCTATTCGCTCGCCACAGACTCCGAGTCGCGCGTGTATAAACCCTATTTCACGAGCCATACCAATGTGCAGCGGCGACGGCAGAGCCACTGGGGCGGGCCTGGGCATGCTGCGCCGGATCAGATCATGTGGGGTCCCGGAGAGGGCCGCGGCGTCAGCGACATAAGTGTGCGGTTTCGGATGGTCATCAAGGTGGACGCTGGGATAGCGAGTGCGCTCGCGCTTGACGATGAGGTGGTCGTGGCCACACGCAAGCCAGCTGCCGTGCAGTGCATACGATGGACTCCGGATAGCTCGGGCAGCCAGACGAGCACCGAGCTTCTCAGCAAGATGGCGTGGCTCGGGAAGAAGGTGACCGTCACCGAGATGACGAACGACAGGTCGATGAACCTGTCGACATGGGTCACGGGAGATGGCAGGGCCTATGCCGTCCAGCGCACGCCAAAAGGCCAGCCAAACCCGGAAACCGGCGAGATGGACCCCAAGAGACTATTTAAGGGCTACTGTTTCCATGTGCCGCAGGGCACTCATGACCGCGCAACACACGCCGTGATCAATGCTCGGTTCTCCCTCATAGCACTTGGGTGTGTCGACGGCGTTGTCCGGATCTACACAGTTCGAGACTACTCGGGCAACGTGCCGTCCTCTCACATCCAGAGACTGCCAGTCTCAGAATCTCACTCTGGGAGCCTGACATCTTTGAGCTATTCTCCGGATGGCTATTGTCTATTTGTCGGCTACGAAAAAGGCTGGGCAACTTGGAGTGTCTACGGCAAACCATTAAGCAACAGCTTTGGCGTCGATCAGAATCTTGTGAATAAAAATGGGGAATACTGGATCTCGGGCGTAAGAGATGCCTCGTGGCTAGGAGGAGGCTCGGAGATTCTCCTCGTTGGCCAACAACACGAGTCGTTATGGCTGCTTGAGATGGCGAGAAGTGCCGTCACTGGATGTTACAGCTCTTCCAACCTATTTCGCACAGTTTTACAGACCACATCCAGCGTCATGATCTATCGCGGCTACGACCTGCCTGACATGAGCACAATATCCGCAGAGCCTTTCCTCTGGCACACGACAAGGATACCAGCCACCTATCTCCTAAACCAGTGGCCCATAAAATCCACAGTCATATCCTCTGATGGGCGATATGTGGCTGTTGCGGGTCGCCGAGGTCTCACACACTACAGCGTCAACAGTGGACGCTGGAAGACCTTCACCAATGCGGAATTGGAGAACGAGTTCTCGGTGAGAGGTGGCATGTGCTGGTACCAAAATATTCTGGTCGCCGCTGTCGAGGTCAGCAAGACCTACGAGCTCCGGCTTTACTCGCGTGAGAAGGAGCTGGAAAGCATCGTCTACGTTCATACCATGCCCGCCCCCATTGTCCTCCTCACGCCATCCGGGGAGGACTCGCTTCTAGTCTACACCTACGACAACCTGCTCTACCACTTCGTTTTCAATCCGTTCGGCAACACAGTACGACTTGTTCAGGTCGGCCAAATTGCCTTTCATGGCATTGTTAGATCGCCTGCCAGGGTCAGGGGCCTGAGTTGGATATTACCAGAGAGCCAGTTGGTCGAGGGTGATCCATCGCAAGATGTTCGCGTCGCCTCCGTCTTATTTTTGGTGGATGGGAAATTGGTCCTGCTGCGGCCCGTGTTGGGTGAAGAAGGGCAGCTAAAGTACGACATGAGAGTCATCGCCCAGAATGTCGAGTACTACGCCTCCATGAAAGACCAGCCGTTCCTCAGCGAGATTGGACCGCCAGCAGGTAGCACACCAGCGGAGGTCGAGAATGAGGACCTCTTCAACTCGCTATGGATGTTCGACGGCACGGACATCAAAGCCTGGACGGATATGCAGAAGGTCCTGAATGGGCTGGGCGAAAGTCACGGGGAGCTTCCCCCTCCAGTCTCCATCTTCGTCGACTTCTACCCACTGTCCGTCCTGCTCGAAAAGGCCATCGTACTCGGTGTCGAGCCAGACCTTGTCCAGAGAAGGGATGTCAACTTTTCCTTCTTCCGCTTCTCAATACGGGTAAGTCGCAGAGCCTCTCATAGCCTCGTCACAGTCGTCGCTGATACCAGGCCAGACAACTCTTTTCCTTCCTGAGATCCTTCGGCATCACCTAGTCGCCAACAAGTCCCTGGCAGCACTTCACCTTGCTCAGCAGTTCCAGCACCTCGAATACTTTGCGCACGCCCTCGAGGTCCTCCTCCACCACGTCCTGGACGAGGAGGTTGACATGTCACCCCCTCCCTCCCCAGAAAGCGCCATTCTACCGCGCGTACTCAGTCTCCTCTCCTCCTTCAAAGATTACCTGGACATAGTGGTCCAGTGCACCCGGAAGACAGAAGTCCGCTCGTGGCGCACCCTCTTCGACTACCTACCCCCACCGCAGGAGCTTTTCGAGGAGTCCCTGCAGCGCGGCTCCCTCAAGACAGCAGGCGGCTATCTCCTCATCCTGCATACCTTTGACGAACTTGCCACCGCCTCTGAGCAGAGTGTCCGCCTGCTGACACGCGCCATGCGCGAGGAAGACTGGGAGCTGTGCAAAGAGCTCGCGCGTTTCCTAGCCGCCCTCGACGAGACAGGAGACACCCTCCGCGAGGCGCTCAGGATGGCCAACGTCAGGATCGCGACAGGAGACAAGACAGGTGAGGAAGGGTTTGGCGGCTCCCTCGTAGCGAGGCTAGAAGTTCCGCAGACAAAAGCAAAGGGTATCAACGGCGCCGGGTCCGGGTCCGGGTCTGGGTCTGGGTCGGCATCCACATCCGTATCAGGCGAGTCGAGCAAGGCGGAAAGTCCTGGCGGTGGTGGAAACCGTAGCGACATCATCACAGGAGGGGATGGGTCGTCGGATGCCAGCGTCAGTGGCCAGAGCGCGACCGTGTCTGACGATGGGACGGAGAGATGATCTGAGATGTGAAATAGGTATGAGACGGGGACCAAAAAAAAAGAAGAAAAAAAAAACTACTGTTAAGTTGTAGTTTGCTTGGACTCGAGTAGTAAGTAGGAGGAGGCTATACAAGCTTTTCACACGTCGGTCTGCACCGGCCAATACCGCAGTCCCTTTTTTTGCAGGCATGGAATCAAATCATCCCAAGTGAGTCGTCAATAGGGGCCCCCACGCCCTGTCTATCTTCCTTGGATCATCATAGCTTTGTTCCGGGGAAATTCAAAAACCTAGGCGCCCGGTCCAACCCAGTCCAGTGAATGTCTATTGGTATTAAATCTCTTTTCACATCATCTAGGCAAATCCCATCCCCATCTTCTCTCATCTAAGTAAGTCCGATATCCTGACCCCTACCCCCCGCTCTCGCAGAATGAACAATCTCCCGCCGCCGCCGCCTGAGCTGGTCCACCTTCTCCTTGACCGTAATGATCTCCCCGTCTTGCCTCGCCCTCTCGCGACCCTCGCCCAGGTCTTCTAGGTTCTTGGTCTCCAGGCTCACCTTCCCGCTGCCGCCGGGATGGCCATCCGGATCCTCAGCGACCACACGCCGCCGCCGCTGCAGGTTCGGCAGGTAGGCCCACGAGTACACGGCACCGAGGGCCATGAACAGGGAGAAGAGGAGAAACTCGAGGCCCTGGCGGGTTGGGGAGCTGTAGCCTGCATCGATGCCATAGACGACGGCGACGGCGACCATGCTACCGATCTTGCCGGCGGCGGCAGAGATGCCGTGGCAGGTGCAGCGGTAGCAGCTAGGGAAGATCTCGGCAGGAACGATGAAGGTGAGGCTGTTTGCGCCTGGAGATCTTGCGATCAGTTCCCGGTTACAGAGCAAAGGGTGGAGGGAGCTGCATACCAAAATTGAAAAAGAAATGGCAAATGGCCACGCAGACGACAGTGACGGGTGCGGCGTTGGTGTGCGCAACGCCGTAGTAGACGCCACCCGTGATGATGAAGAGCACGGTGAGCAGCAGGAAGGAGGCGGTGAGGAAGTGCCGCCGGTGGAACCTGTTGATGAAGATGGTGCAGCAGACACTGCCGAGGATGGAGGCGATGGAGACGGTGACGAGGTACTGCTTGCCCTGCTCGAGCAGCGTGTCGTAGACGGTGGCACAGGGCCGCACTCTGTCGGTCTGCCAGGCTGGAAAGCCTGTCTGGGTCCAGGAGGGGAGTGCCGAGGTGCCCCCCTCAAGCGAGGAGTTCCAGCAGGGCAGATTGGGGCCTAGGGTGGGCGCGGGACCTCTGGCCCAGAGGTCGGCGAGGGTCGCGCCTTTGTCGAGCGAGAAGCCATAGAAGGAGACATCTAGGAAGAACCAGGTTGCCTACAGTGATATTTTTTCGTTAGGCGGTGCCGACTCTCTTGAGGTCACGACAAAGCTTCACCCGTGAAGAGATAAAATACTTACGGCAGTACCTAGGAGTGTGTAAGCCATTGTGTTTCCCCTCGGGAGAGGGACTTCGGGGTGTGTGCCAGTACTTACCCAGCAGATAATACCAATTCCCGTCCTTGATAAAGTAATTGTACAGATCCTCTCTGGAAAATTGCACAGGCATGAACTGGAAGGGCTCCCGCGGCAAGGAAGGCAAAGAAGGGCTCTCGCTATTCGCTCCAGGAGGAGGCGCACCGTACACCCTCTGGGTATCGCGGAACGCCGTGCCCGGTTTGCCCTTGACCTCCAGGCTGTACAGGCCGCAGTCGTAGAGAAAGAAACGGAAGATGATGGCCAGCACGGCGGGCACGCACCCGGACCCGATGACGATCCTCCAGATGCCGTCGATGAGGCTCTTGCATTCTTTCTCGTACTTGGTGTTGATGCCGCACTGCAGGGCCTGCAGGTTGTACTGGTCGCCCCTCCCCAGCACGACCCAGACGCCGACGAGCTGGGCGAGTGCCTGTCCAACGGGCTGCATTAGGAAGACGGAGGAGAGCATGGTGGCGCGGGAGGTGGTGCTGGACCATTCTGATGTGATGACAGCACTCAAAGGATATTCGGCTCCTATCCCGATGCCCATGACAAACCGCCACTAGGAGAGGAAGAAGAAGAAGAAGGAAAAAACATTGTATTAGCTCCGTTGAGATATGCAAGCGTAGGAGGGAGACATATACTTACAAAACAGAACAGGGCAAGGAAGGACATATCATTGTAGCCATAGCTGCTGGTGGCGACGCCTATGGTGGAAACAATGACGAGGAGGAGCTCGATACCATAGAGGCGAGTTCGTCCAAAGCGGTCAGCCAGGTACCCAAAGAGCAGCTGGCCACACGCGGAGCCGCCGAGGGTGAACAGGTTGATGACGAGGCTGGGCCAGCGCTGGTCTGGAAAGTAAACGTAGGTCACAGATGTGTTTATGACATTGCTCGCGAATAAGTTGTATCTGGTACAACAGAGAGTGAGCTGTACTGTACGTATGCGTTTGGATGAGGCGGTCCTACTCAGCAGCGATGAGCACTCTACTTGTTGAGAGAGACTTACGAGTCGGTGAGGAAACCCGAGGCTGCAACGCCCCAGATCCTAAAATTCCACGAGTTCAGGTCAAGCTCATATCTTAACTGGCGGCGGTCCTATAGTGAGCCGTTGGTGTTGGTCATATCGAGCTTGCGAGGCTGGAATGTGTATGTGTACGCGCGCGCGCATAAGTAGCCGCTGCTTACCTGGCGGTCTCCAACAGGCAGAGCAGAACTGTCGAAGCCCAGGAACCCACGATTCTTCCTCTCGACGTCGTCGGGATACATCGTCCGGGCCATATCTGGTGTGGATCTCCAGACTGCGGCAATGATGGACTCTCCGTCTCTGCTGATCTGCCGCTATCCCTATGATAAGGCTGAAGGGTTTCACCGGCTGTGGAGTTTCGAGTACATGCTTGACATGTTTACAATGTCGATCTGGGGGGGGGAAGGGGAGGGGGGGGGGAGGGTTGGTCTTGGAGTCGTGAATATGCTATTGGGGTGGGCCGAGTGGGTGGTACTGTTCTTGTTTCGTGGACCTTCGTATGGTCTTCTGGCGATGGGAATTGGGAGGTGCGCAGAGTGGTCAAGTTAAGCCTCATGAAAGTTTTCTTGAGATGTTGAACATTCACAGACGAGGCAGGATGTCGCCACGAGGGGTTCCTTCCGTTGAGCCAAAGAAGGGTCTCGGTGGATAAGAGGAGTCGTAAAGGCAAGTACCACCCAGGTACATGTAGTGCTGGGGTGCTGGGGAAGGAGGCGCCCCCACGCTCACCCATCGTCCACCTAGGGACTAATACGCTGAAGCGAGGGGGCATGGATGGATTGATAGCCCAGACCAACTGTCTGAACACGACTGACATGTTCTCGTATGTCTTCAACAACCTCCCCCAACCTATTCTCGTCTCGTTCAGAGCCCCGAAGAGTCGCCCCTGTAAAATTGCCTAGCCTCTCCCCGCTCTAGGCGATGGTACAATAACATGCAGGCTGCCGCAGCTGCAAGGTCCACCATCTTCAGCCCGTCGTTACACCTTCACTTTAAATCTGCCTTACGCAGGCTCCTGGCTTTTCTGTGGCGTTCACCACTTCTCGAACAAGAAATCGGTCTAGTAGTTTGGTCCCTTGCTTCTTTTTATTTTCTCCTCCTCCTCCTCCTCCTCGGTCTCCACTTTGGCCTTGTCTGTATAACCGTGTCCATCGCCCTGCCCACGTGGGATGTACCCGAGCTGAGAAACCATGCCCGTCAAACAATAACAGCCCACTGTATCTTCTGGGCTGCTGCAGGTGGCGTCCACTAAACCACTTGGCGCGTGCCATTGCAACTCTTTGGGGGACAATCTGGGTGGCGCTGCATAAAGTATGTCTAAGACAAGCTTCCGTCCCTCGGTCGGTCCAGTTAAAAGAGCCTCTCAGACCTCTCGGTCCGAGCAGCATTCTTGGAGCCTCCACAGGTATTCATTCTTGGATGATACCTAATGCTCACAGCAGTCACAGCAGTGAGTGATCCATGGCTAAACATCTAGGGCATTGTTATAACAATTAGTAGCGGAGGAGGGGATGGGATCTACCCGCCTGATTAGCCCTCTCTGCTTACGGGGGGGCCGGCGTCTGTATTGACGATCCGGGGGCCAGTGCAGTCAGTTCCCCTAGTTCCTTTGGGGGTATCGACGCCCACCTGTTATGATACTGACTGACCTCATCCTCCCTTCCCCCCCTCCTCATCCTGAGAGCACTTTCGGCCATCCACCCCCACCACCACCACCACCACCAGAGCCTCGTCGTAATTCGGGAATATGTGCCTCAGCCAGTCCGTCGAGATCAATTTCACTGATGATCACCGTGGCGGCTGTCGGCTGCTGTGCCACGGGCTGGAGAGAAAGGGGAAAGGGCGCATGCATAGTGCCAGCCTTGGCCTAGCCTGACAGGGTGACAGTCAAGCTCCGTGCCAAATCCCGTTGCACCCTCTGCCCATGTGCTCTTGGGCTCTCGACTCATTCCCCTCTAGCGCTCGCTGCCCGCTTCCTTCGCGATGGACGACTTTGGCTGAGACCCCTGGGGGGGGGGGTTGTTCTTGACCGTGCCGTACTCGCATCCCACACACCATCAGCACCATTCCGACATCTTGCCATCCAGACGTGGACCCCGCCTTTCTCGACTTTGAGCCCTTCCACCCCAGAACCCGGAGCCTAGACTCGGAACCCAAACCCAGATAACTCACCCTGCCCTCTACCGCTCGACCTGCACGCACCAGCATATGCTACACATGCTCTGGCAGCGTATGGGACGAGGGAGCCGCTGCTGCTGTGCTTGGGATTCGATGCTCACGCGGAGCGGGGATAACACCGCACACCGCACACACACACACACACACACACACACACACACACACACACACATACACGATAAGATAACACGGTTTAAACCGTCAGCTCGCTTCTGTTTTTACTTTTCATGCTGCTGCTGCTGCTCCTTTGCCGTTGTTCCGCGCACACACACACACACACGCACACACACACACACACATACACACATACAAAAGAGGTCACAGAGGAATTGACACGGTGATGAGAAATCTGGATGGCAAAGCACGGCAGTTGTCGTCGCCGTCGTTGTCGTCGTTGTTGTTGTTTCCCTCGACCTGCGCTGCCAAGCCCTCAAACATCTGGAAAGCTTAATTGCTTGCCTAGCCTTATTATTATACTACTGACCAGCCCGACGACACCGCCGGATCTTGGGGCTTGAGTGGCTCTCGTAATCAGCCTTTTGCTCGGGATATTCCACCCTCGAGTGCTAGCACGATTCCTCACTCCTCACTGACTACTCTTTTCCACACCCTCATACCCCAAGTAATGGAATCAGCTACCGTACTCGTCTGACCCAGGAAACTTTATTCAGTCTCACAACCTTGTCTCTTGTCGGACCACACCGGCGCACGGCGGCGCACAGGCGCGAACCCTCACGATCGGCACGGGTACGGGCACGATCCTGGCGAAGAGGACTTGAAGAGCGCGACGACCGGCGAGCAAGGCCGACGAGCAGAGCAGCCAGCCTCACCATAACAGCACGAGAAATGCTCTTGTCGGCAGAGCACGGACTGCCCTGATCCCTCCTCCCCCACCCCCACCCCCCTCTTCTCCCCGCTGGCGCAGCTCCGCAGAGGGCTGGACAGCTGTCGGGGTCCCGAGGGCTGACAATAACATCCAACCGCGAACCATGGCCTATTCCAATAGATCTGTACAATCGACCTCCTCCTCGTCCTCGTACATTTCGTCGTCTCTGGGTCATGCGTCCTATGCGCGAGCATCCCCCCACCTCATCGATACCCCCAACAGCTCCGCCGTCTCTGGTGCAGCTCTAGATCCCTCGCTGCCTCCGACCACGCTCCGGCCTTTAGATCTCGGTCCTCCCGTCTATCAGGCCACAATGTATATCTTGACCTCACCAAGGGGGGGGAGGGGCGAGGGGCACTTTGTCCTGTCTGCCCCTGGGACTCTTCGCATGTCATACTGATTGATGTTTCTTTCTTCGTCTAGCACCCTGTTCGAAGGCACAGTGGACGAGCGTGCCGTCTATCTCGGACCGTGGGAGGTAATAGAATCAGACCCTCGCAGGGTCGCCTGGCAGTGCAGCCACCAAGGCGAGACCTTGGAACAATTCCGTGCGTATGACGACAAGATGAGAAAAATAAGCCTGAACTCGGTAGTGTAAAAGAAAAGAAGAAGAAGAAGAAAAAAAGACCCCCTCCGCTGAGAGACTGTCATTAGTTCCGATGGGCCTGTCCTCACAGGTCCAACCTGTCACGCTCCATGCCCAGCACCGGCCCTACTCTGACCCAGCCGAGATGGAGCTGTACGTCATATTCCGGGAACCACAGCGCGTGCGGTATACGGCAGCGGATGGCACGGTCGTGCATGATGAGGTGATGGAGGTCAAGTATGAATTCACCTCGCTCGACGGCTCTGCGCGCTTTCAGGGGGACCTGCGGCGGCAAGATCTGGTCGACTATTTCGACGTCGATGTCGTCTTCAGCGACACGCACAGCCGCACCGACTCTCTGACGGGCGCCGTGCGGGGGCTGGTCACGATCCAGAGGATCAAGGTATGGAGGGACAGGCTGTCCATGTGTCACTGCATCACCTTCTACTCGAACCGACCGTCTAGCCGCCGGGAGCGAAGATATCGGGAGTACCTCGTCGCCGACTTCCACGAGGAGCTCAAGAGCCGCGACGACAAGCACAGGGAGTGCCGGCTGGGCGCAATAGGCAGGCGCGGGAGCGCGCCCAATGCCGTCCGGGCGAGGAGCTTCTCCATCTCCTCGCCCACGTCTTGGGGTCGCACCAAGTCCAAGTCGGCGGAACGGGCCGCTGACGCCGCGCAGGTCGTGCCGCTGGACATTCGCTGGCTTGGGATCCGCTTCTCGAGAGAGACTGGTAAGTGTGTGTGGGAAATTCAACGCCTGCCTCCTTTTACCCTTTGTTCCGGGTCTCCTCCCCCCCGGGGGAGGGCTCACAAGGCTGCGTGTGTTGCCTTTTGTTTCGAACCTTACAAATGCTAACTTGAGCCGTTCGCGCAGATTATCGTCGCTTCATGAAGCTATGGGCAGACTGTCACGCCGCGGATAGCGAGTTCCGAGGGAACCTGCTGCCTCGGGATCACGTCGAGCTGCCGTCGCCAGCCATACAGGCGCGGGAGGCCTTTGAGCCTGACGCGACAGGAATGGTGTTCCGAAGCCTGCCTGAGGATCTAGAAACACTCAACGAGGCGACAAGATGAGAGAGAGAGAGACAGAAGAAAGGCATGCAGTACATAAATAGATGCCTGACACAACAAATGATGAGCCTATGCCGCCACAGATTCCCGCAGCAGCATAGAGAAGAAACAGAGAGAGCAATGATATGATACCACAGCAGCACAGAGGATACGAGGGAAAGGGGAAGGTCCGGGGTCTTTCGATTTCTCTCTCCCTCCTCTCACACAACATTTAACACCAATCCTAGACCAACAACAATACGGCGTTCTAAATCAGGAAAAAAGAATGTTTTATACCCAATGCAGTCAGCTAGTCAGTCAGTCAGTCAGTCAGTTACTTGGTTTTTTTCTTCTTTTTCTTCTTCTTCAAACGAGATGGGATGGAGGAAAGGCTGCAGCTACGTTTACGCAGCTCTTTTTGCTATGGAGAAATATATAATGAATGAATGGTCCCCTTTTTGGTTGCTTTTGATGACCACAGCAGGTTTGGGATCCTGTTTCTGAGCTTTAGCACCTGTGGTTTTCCTGTATGCCTTTTTTTTTTTTTGTTTTTTTTTTGGTGCACCTTCCGCTGTGAAGCTCTCCCCTGCCATCAGGCTCTTTTATGTACAAGGACGTAACCGAAAATGAGCAGCAGCTGGTCATATATACGACCAAACTCAAAGGCATGCATACTAGTATAATTCCAAATTCAAGATGGTATAGAAATACGTAACGTACGTTTTGATTCGTGAAGCACTTCATAGACTGTAGTAGCTTAAGGTTTCTATACGGAGCACCTTTTCCCCTCATGGCCTATTATTCTTTGGTCAATCTTCTTGACTTCATAGTAGGGTTCTTTATCGATTTCCTCCCAAAAAAAAAAAAAAGAAGAAGAAAGAAGAAAAGAAAGGAATAGAGACAGAGAGAGAGAGAGAGACCCCCCCCCCCCAAAAAAAAAACCTGCCCATGGGGGAGACTGTGGAGTCTGTCTGGGGTAAGTACAGTGTATAATAAATGGGGGACCGAGTTGTCGGTACCCGCCGATGCAGACAGTCACGCTACTTGTTATCTGACGTCAGATACTACTGCTATCTGTGGAAGGTAACTGAGTTTGCCATGTTAGTAGGGGTCTAGAGAGGGCCACGAGGGAGGCAGAGGGCTAAGTAGAGTTTAGAGGGGAGGGCGGGGGGATCCTGGGAGCCCTGGGGGTGAGGTGACTCCAAAATCAGCCCATAACTTGCATCACCGACAGCTGCACGCATCAACAACACCAGGCGGTCCGAATTGATCTCTTGACGAGTGGGCTGTGGTCTGCGAGCTCAGCTTCAAACGGGAGACAGGAGAGTCTTCTGTGGTCTGGTCTGGTCCCGGAGGAGGAGAAAAGAGGTGAGCTTTTTGTCCGCCCTGCTTGACAGATACGTGCACCTATAAGTTTACGGCCTCAATTCATCATCACCACCACCACCACCACCACTACTCTTTTCCGCTTTCGTTGTTCAAGAAAATAAAGATTAAGAAAAATAGGCAATCTTATCTCTGTAAGGAGACCCCACTCTCTCTCTCGACGAACCAGGTGTGGTGTCTTATATATATATACTACCTGATACAACAAGAGGGAACACTACCAAGCACCTGTCCCACCCTCAGCAGCAGACATGAAGAAGATCATCCTCTCGGTCAACGCGGGGTCCTCCTCCGTCAAGATCTCCGTCTACGAGGCCGAGGCCCACGGCAGCCCGACCCAGCTCGCCGAGGCCCAGATCAGCGGCCTCACCTCGCCGCCGCCCAAGCTCACCTACGTGCGCGGCGGGCAGACAGCCTCCAAGGACGAGGAGCTCGGCGGCGGCGGCGGCGGCGGCGGCAACAAGGTCGGCAACCAGGACGACGCCTTCCGCATCATCCTGTCGACGCTCACGGGTGACCCTGCCCTGCCACAGCTCGCCAGCAAGGACGACGTGGCCATCGTGTGCCACCGCATCGTGCACGGGGGCGACTTCCGCACCGCACAGGTCATCAACGAGGCCACCTACCACCGCCTCGAGGAGCTCAACGACCTCGCCCCCCTGCACAACGCCCCCTCGCTCGAGATCGTCAAGAGCTGCATCGCCCAGCTCCCCGCCGCCATCAACGTCGCCTGCTTCGACTCCCAGTTCCACGCGAGCATCCCCGCCCACGTGCGCACCTACCCGATCGACCAGGACATTGCCCGCAAGAACGGCCTGCGCAAGTACGGCTTCCATGGCATCAGCTACTCCTTCATCACGCGCACCGCCGCCGAGTTCCTGGGCAGGGACGTGCGGGATGTGAACCTCATCGCGCTGCACCTGGGGAGTGGGGCGAGCGCGTGTGCCATCAAGGGCGGCAAGAGCTGGGATACCAGCATGGGGCTGACGCCGCTGGCTGGCCTGCCAGGCGCCACGAGGAGTGGGAGTATCGACCCAAGGTGAGTGAGTGAGTGAGAGAGAGACAAAAGACTCACACACCCGGCTGACCTTCTTCTTCTTCTTCTTCTCCCCCCCCAGCCTCGTCTTTCACTACGCCTCCGACGTGGGCAAGCTCTCACCCGCCTCGACCAAGGAACTGCACATCTCGGTCGCCGAGACCATCCTCAACAAGGAGTCCGGGTGGAAGGCCCTCACCGGCACGACCAACTTCGGCACCATCGCCAGCTCCTCGGACCCCAAGCACCAGCTCGCCTTTGACCTCTTCGTCGACCGCATCTGCGGCTTCGTCGGGTCCTACTACGTCACCCTCCGCGGCCAGGTCGACGCCCTCGTCTTCGCCGGCGGCATCGGCGAGAAGAGCGACAGGCTCCGCCGCGCCGTCGTCGACCAGTGCGCCTGCCTCGGGTTCGAGGTCGACCTCGAGAGGAACGCGACCCGCGACCCAGCAGAGACGGGAAAGGTTGTGCGCGACGTCGGCCTCGCCGTGCACAAGGATGGCCGGACGCATCGGGTCTTGGTGGTCCAGACAGACGAGCAGTTTGAGATGGCGCATGCTGCGGCACAGGACCCGGCCCTGTGGGCGGACGAGCTGGATGAGGTGCCGGACCTGGACCTGCTCAGGGTCAAGAGTGGGCACTAACTACCTCAGCCTACATACAACCGAAAGGATTTATGACTGTGGGAGTTGGTTTGGGCTGGTGTTTCACGATCGTATGATGATGATGAAGAAGAAGAAGAGTGTGTTACTTGGCGTTCTGGCAGCATGAAGAGAAGACCTTAGAGAGAGAGAGAGAGAGAGAAAGAGAAGTGTTTCCTACCTAATTGAAAGAGTTTACACGAATTCCATGCTGATCTCGCACTCTCAAACTTGTCATCGCCCACGACTCTTGCTATCGTAGACAAACATAGCACACATGAGCCCCAGGTCTTCCTTTCAGGGCCCTTGAAGCGCAGTCATCTCTTTTTTTTTTTTTTAAAAAAAAACATGGGGAGGAGGTCGACACTTCGTCCACCCCAACCAAGCCTTGCTCTGCGCTCAAATCTGAAAGTTCACGACACAAGGTGACGGATCTATACCAACCCAACCCCTCTCCCCCATTCCCTCTCGCCGCTACCATCCTCCTGGGCAGGTCTGTGAAAAAGAGAGGACTGGAAACGCCGTGTCTCGGTCTCCGCGAGACAACCCTCCTATCGGCGACTCAAACCCTTTTCTCTTCTGACACACACACACACACACAATGAATGTGTCTTGTGTGTCATCTACCAGACCAGAGAGAGGCGGGGAGGAAAAGAGGAAAACCAACTTGTGGGCGATCACTGCCTGCAGTCGGTCGACCCCCCCGGTGGGAGGAAAGCAATGTCTCGAGGCTGTCTCAGTCTTACAAGACTTGCTGTTGGATGTGTGATTTTTTTTTGTTTTTTTTTAATGAGAGATAAGAAGAGGTGAAAGGAGGAACGGCCGTCAGGGTGAGTCAACTTTTCATGATGGGAGGACCTTGTTGGTTCGACAGGCAAGAGGGGGTGGGTAGATGGATGATACAGCTGCTCGGGGGGTTTTGTCTTGAGGATTTTACTTCGCACCCGTTCATTCATTCATTCCTCTGGCGTGGCGAGATAGATCGTGCTACAAAGCCCACCCCCCCCCCCCCCTCGGAGAGCTTGGCTTGGTGAAAGGAAAAGGAGATGAGGGGGCAGCTCTACAACACGGCGAGACCACCCACGCAGAAAAAGCATCCAAGGAACACCAACACAACCAGCACGGGCTTTTCTTCCTTCCTCCCCTCTCGACAAACGGATTGTGGGAGGCCTCGCTGGCACATCCATAGAAGATTTGTGGTTTGCCTCAAACCCCCCCCTCTTCCCCCCCCCAAAAAGGGAGAAAAATTAAAATAAAAAATAAAAACTTCAAGGAAACAATAAGTGTTCCACAGCATTCCCAATCCCAGTTCTGGGAACAAAAGTCCCTCCGGTCTCCTCGATATGGAAATCCTTAGCCCCAGGCCTGGTTTGTTTTCCCCTTTCTTTCTGCACCCAAGGGGGCAAGTCCATCCCCAGACTATTGTGTGGTGGGTGGGCGTGTGTGTGTGTGTGTGTTGTCTGTGTTTCTGTTTTCCAGGAGGGGTAATTCCAAGCTGGGGGGGCTTGAGGGATAGGACGGGTGGAAGGGGTGGTACAGTGGTACATCGCCACTTTGACACGGCATGTATCCCAAATATTCTCACACACAGTCTTCTCTCTCTCTCTCTCTCTCTCTCTCTTTCCACCCGGCTATGCCTGTAATGATCATCGTATACCTGACTATACATGTACCCGGTTTTTGAGCTATACGAAAAAAAGGAACGCCACATTGAGGGGAGTCTCGACGGGGGAATGGGGGAATGAGACAGCGACGAAGAAAGAAAAGGTGGGCGTGATTGGGGGAGTAGCATCGTGTAAGGGGGAACGAAAGAATGAATGGATGACTATTTAAGCCAATATATTGCCACTTCACACACACACACACGGTAACACAGCAAATGAATCCTCCCATTCGTCCCCATTGCCCCCCCCTCTTTCCTCATCGACACGACACAACACGAAAGAGAAATGGGGCCAAGGGCCCAAAATGAAAAACCCCAAACACCTACAGATGCCATGTAATTCTTGGGGATAGAGTACCGTGTACTCTGGTCTGCTTCTTCGCCGCCCGTCGTAACCCAGTCCTGCTGCGTTCACGGATCTTGCCTGAGGGGGGGAAGCCCATCATGCTTTTCCGCTACCCCAAGCCGCCGCTAGATAGTAAACCCTTCAGGAAAGGTGGTCCCCTAAGCCGTTCCTTGCCATGGGGGCTGCAATTATCAAGGACTGGGCGTCGTGGGAGGAGGTGAGAAGAGAGGGGAAGGAACAGTGGTTCTGTGGCGACGAGGCAAAATGCTGTGACGAAAAGATGATGATCCCCGAAGAAGAAAAAAAACGAAAGGAACAGCTGATGATGCTAAAGAAAAACCCACTTAAAAAACATACCGCCTGCAGACCAGCAGCGCGAGCTCATTTGCTATCCATCCCCCGTCCTAGAGAAGCTCGGCTCTTTTCAACGATCGGCGGCGCATTCTTCGTAAAGGGTTGCGCGCGCGCGCGCGTGCGAGAGAGAGAGAGAGAGATGGAGGGAGAGAGAAAGAGAGAGCAGAGAACTCTCTTCCCTGGGCCCTTATTCCGGAGAGGCTAGGAAGGGGGGAAGTGTTGAGACCCTGAGAAAAAGAAGGGGAAAAAAAAGAATAGGGCCACTAACCAAACCGCTAACCAACCCAACCACCCCCTGCCAGTTCTCAAGCAACAGCCCTAAGCGAGGCGCCTGGGTTCACAGCAGCAGAACCACTAGTAGAGAGAGAGAGGATGGGAATTCTGGATCCCGAGGATGGGATTTCTCCAATCTCCCATGTGCTTTGCGTCACCCGCTCACTGGCTGGTCTTTCCCTCCCCCCCACACAGATAGATTCGGCCCCAAAACGCCACCCTCTCTCCCTTCCTTGCTGCCTTTTCCCCCCTCCCCCCTCCCTCAGCAAAACATGACCCTAGAGATCTTCGCAATAGTTCCTTTGTTGACTTGCATGCTCGGAGATCAACCAAGCCGGATCAGCGCTCCTCGTCTTTTTTTTTCTCCAAAGCTTGTTTTCCTTCCTTCGTTTTTATCTGTAATTTGTTACGAGTCGACGACGGTTGACGTAGGCCTGTGGGGGAAACTCCCTGTTGTTTGTTCATGATCGTCGCCCGCTGATGATGCGAACAACAACAAAAAAACAAAAAAAAAAAATGACCTGGCACGCATGGCACTCATTACACACCACATTGCGCCACGACATAACATGGAGGGGAGGATCTGTCTGATGATTTGTATGTACTACATACTACAGTATGCATGTCTTGGTAGTATGTACCAATCCCACGCAAGGGCCACCCCTCTTTCTCTCTCTCTCTCTCTTTCGCACAACGGAGCTCATTACTACTCCTTCCCCCCTCCCTCCCAAGGAACCCCCGCACCATTGTCAGACGAACATCGCGCCACCGGACTCGACTCCCCGAAACTCTCTCTGTACACCAAGAGCGGTCGCTTGTTAGGATACTCCCCTCCCCAGCAGGTTTTTGTATAAAAGAAGAAAAGAAAAGAAAAAAACCCCTTGCATGACAAGGGGAATGGGCTCCAACCCCCCAACACACAAGAGACAGCCTCGCAACCAGGACTAGTTGGCAGTCCTGGCGACAAAGTAAAGTGGCTTGAGAAACACCGACCAGAGAGAGAGAGAGAGAGCCTTGGGACGCACAGGCTAGTGCAGCCACCCCACCCTGTCTTTCGTCTTGGGAGGAAAACCCCAAAACCCAGAGCACACGAGTTGAGTTACTAGTAGCAAGAGAAAAGCGAGCACTTATCCCTCCTCTCTCTCCTGAAGAAGAAGCAGCATCTGCTGGGACGCGTCTTGACCGGTCTCTAGGCGCCTCCCCTCTTTGTGTGGCTCGCGTAGCTCTGTCGCATTCAGGGGCCTTCCCAGGGAAAAATATAACAACACACCATTAGCACCACAGCATATAGGCTGGGTGGTGTGTAGGTGTGTGTGTGTGTGTGTGTGTGGGAGCGATCAAGACACCTCCCTTCTCCCCTTGGAGGAGGGTAGAGGGTACATGGGCCGACCTGGCCTATCTGTCTCCCTGGGAACAGGCTATCTTTTTTTTCTCTTCTTTTTTTGGTCAAATTTCGGCGCTCGAGCCCAATCATTTTTGAACGCGGGCATAATGTGACAAATATACTATGATAGTACTTTGCTTGTCGGACATTTGTGGTCGCTTTTGGAAAGAAACCCTTGGGCGTCCATTGTGTCATGTCGTCATTTATGCTGTGTCTTTTTAACGAGACCCTTTTTTCTTCTTCTTCCTTTCCCCTATTTGTTTTCTTTTTTTTTTTCTTTCTTTCGTCTGTTTTTATCTTTTGCTTTTCTTTTTTATGAGATATCGTGAGGCTGACTCGGTTTGACCTTGGCGAGAAACTCTAATATGTGGAGGGGGAATGTATTCAAAAGGCCAAACTGGGCTGCGGGGAGTAAAGACATCCCGTGGGATGGCATCTCTAGCGGCACGACCTCTTTTGGGATACTTCTGGTCCATCCTTGGGCGTTTGGAATGGGTGCCACCCGTTTCCGATCCCAGACTTGGAGGGGTGGCTGGGGACCCAGAAACTTTGTCTCCCTTAAACCTACCAGCTATGTTTGTATGTATGTACAAGCATTCCAATTTACTTTCAACGCGATGCACAGTGGATAATAATTTTGTCTCTCCATAATATTGGCTGTTGATAAGACGAAGGTAGCGTGGTCTACTGGGTGTAGAGCGTGGGCGCTGAGAGCACGGTCATGCAATAGGCTCAACACCAAGGTGGGTAGTGGCGTGTGCTACAAAGTTAATAACGAGGTCGGGCGCAGCTTGAATGGCATCAGCTCAAAGGAAAATTGTCAAGATTCCCCATAATGTAAAAACCGAAATCTCCAGCAGACTGCCCGAATTGTGCTGGCTCGGGTCTCTAGTTGTGTAGCTGCCCGAGATCCCGTATTTCGCAGGGAGGACCTCGAAGAGGACGTCGTCTGTTGGATCAAGGAGGAGATGGGTCTAGATCACTCTGGGGTCTCCCTCGGTCGTAGGCGCGACATCACAACCAACCACGCGGTCGCCACGCAATACTCGAGTCTTGTGTGACATGTTAACAATGAGATTTTGGAAAATGACACATCCATCATAAACGTTGGGGAGGGTCGGATTCGAAAGATACGTGGCGCCAGTGGTGAAGGCTGATGAAGGCAAGGCAGACTGGACGCAACACCCATTCACAGCTTCGAACATCGCCAACGTTGCCGTTGGAAAGGATAGCGAGAATGTCAGACCTAGGAATCTGAAAGGAAAAGAGTATAGGGTCAAGAAAATAAAGAAAGTATGAAAGAAAGGGGAGAAGAAGAAGAAAAAGAAAGAAAAAGGAATGTCAGTGCTTTCCGCGCGGGGAAGCCAGCCGGGACGAAAATGTACGTGCATGCCCAACCACCCACGCACGTACTGCCCCATCCAAAGAGTAAACAGAAAATTGCCACAAGGAAAAAAAAAAAACCTGCAGGAGGGGGTTTCCAAAACTCTCTTAAAATTGAACATTTCATTCCTGGAAATTAAAAGCAGGCATTCGAATACCTGAACCTTACACGAAATAGGTAGTGATCAATGTTTACGCGTCAACGTTTACCAAGACGTGGCTGACTCTGACCAAGTTTTGGGAGAGAGAAAAAGAGGAAACCAGGTGAGAATAACAGGGTGAGGAGGCTTGTGTGAAGCAGGTGTGCTCTTCCTGTGAGACGTGGCCGGAGCGAAATGTCCGCAGGTCTGAGCGCGATCGCGATCTGATCAGAGCGTGGGGTGGGATGTGGCCGTGCCGGGTGGCAGAGGGATTGGTTGGGCTGACGGCGATCAAATTGACACGAAAAAACAAAAAAAAAAACACAAAAAAAGTCGACAATGAATCAGAGCATGGCCGTGGCCTGCACAGCCGTGGCCCGCATTATTATTCTGTAGGTACCAATAGTAGCATAGTATCAACGGCGCGAGACAGGACCCCCCCCCCCTTCCCCCTTCTCAGCCCCCCTGTGAGGTCCTCTCCGGGCTCCATGCACGCTGTGTGATGAGAAGAATGGACGCAACCAGACAGCCACATACGGGATCCGAATAAGGAAGGACCCTTGGGATTCTCTCCACCGCGGCCTGAGGGTTGCAGGTGATGTGACGTCGTAGCACTGGCGCAGCACTGCATAGTACTATGATACAGTAGTAAGTGGTACCGTACTGCTTATGCGTGGGCAGGCGGGGACTTGGGGGAGAGGGGAAGGGGGGGGGCTTTGATACCGAGGAGCATGGGTTTGTGGCATCCTGTGGGGCTGTGGATCATGGCCTGGCCCCTTGACAGCTCCTGCTTGACCCACAGCTGCAGCCTCTTCTCGAGGTCCCCTTTTTTTTTTTTTTTTTGTCCCCTGCTGCTGCTGAATTTTATTCTTCCTTAACCCCTCCCTCTTCTCTCGAGGACCTGCCTCCTCATCCCAGCATCGTGACGTAGCTAGACACCACAGATAGAGATCTAGACCCTCGAAGACCTTTTAAAATTTCAAGGCAGTGTGTGTGTGTGTACTCACCCCATCAAGGATTCTCAAAACGCATTGGGTAGATGTGCCATTTTGGCAGGGGACCTCGAATGTTGACACAACATTTTGGGGATTCATTCTGGTATCCGTTGTGATATTGATTGCCCGAGTCCACCTGCATACACACACACACAGAGACACACACGCAGGTGCTTCTCCCTTGTGGGCACACCGCAACCCGGATGCATCGAAAACACCATAAAAAAATCACAGGATCTTCACTGCTCGTGTCATCTATCCCTGAGAGGGTCTGACGGTTGCAGGTCGCCAGGGTTTTCAGAAAAGGAAACCCCAGCGGCTAATCCCAGCAAGGACCTCCCCCCCCCGGCAGGACCCCAGACGGGACCCTGACGCCTGCTGTATAGTGGGGTCTTCTCTAGCGCTTCCGCTGGACTGGCTCGATCAACAGCTTAATTCTCGATCTGTCAAACAACGCTTATGACGGACCTGCTTCCGGGCTTGTTTGATGAAGTTTCCTCTCCTCGAATGGTTCGCGCGAGCAGAGCGAGCCGCCCTCCTTAACAAAAATCCCCCATACAGACCCCCCCTGCCCTTGTTCTCCCAGTGGGTAAAACCTGGCCAGCAGCGCCCGTTGAGAGCTGAACCAGACCCTTCGGAATCTCCTTGGCGGGATGGACCAGCCAAGCAACCAACAAGGCAATCAACCCAGGCGTGATGGGGGGATGAACAGGATCCAAGGCAATGGCGCCTGCTGCGGCGTGTTTGAATGCCCTGGAACCCTGGCTTGACCTCGAGATGTGCCCAGGGTTTATTTCTTTCTGGAAGAATGGGATCATTGCGAGATGCTTTGGAAATGTGGATATTCCCCCCCCCCCCAGGGAGCCAGCTTCATCTCAGCCTTGGCCTTGGCCATACTGTATCCGCAGACCGCCACAGGACTCATCGCGATCTCTCTCCTTTTACTTTCGGATCAAAATTTGCATGGGAAACTAACAAGCCAGTACCCCATTACCATAACTTGGCGGCTGCGACGGACAATCATGCACCTGGCTGCTGTCCACGGATATGATAGGCAGCTAGGTATTCCCGGATCTCCGGCAGCAGGTGTGGGCCATACCATCATCAGCCTGATCACGATCTTTTGCGTGCAGCAGTGCAGTGCCAACACACATCTCCTACGCCCTTGGGGGATTTTCAACAGCCCCGCCGCAACAGGGACAGCGCATACTGTCATACATAGTGGTCATGGTGACCCTGTTCCCGGTTGCGGTGCTTCTCCTGCTGATCGCACCGATTCTCCCGAGGGGGGTAATGCTCCAAAACTTTGCACCATGGGATTGTTGCCGAATGCCCATGTTCGAAAGCCGGGGGGGGGGGTAAAAGGAGCGGACGCGAGCGCGGCAAGGCAACACACAAGGCCACCTCCAAATCGCAGCAGTCTCGCTCTGAGACGACAGATTGTTATGTGGTCGTCACCTCTCACCAATTCAGGGAAGTACCCACCCTGGCGGAAAGCTGTTTATCCTTAGATCGTCATCAACTCGAACGGGATGGGGGAGGAGGTTGGTGGTACGTGTCAGTAAGGAGAAAAGCATTGAATGAAGAAGCTTTCAGAAAAAGGGACCTCCCCAGTCGAAGTGATGCCATGATGTACTGTACTTGTGCCCAAGTACCCGCCCGCTATGTCGCGGGACCCGCATAGCTGGCCCTGGGCTCCACCATCTCGACGGGATCGGTGATCACCTCAGCAAACGCCGATTATTGGCTTACAGCTTTTTCCCACTTCTCGCGACTTCACTTCTCCTCCCCTTCAGAACCCGCGACAGCCGGCCTAGCAAGGTGACCGGACGAGGGCTTCCAAGCTTTTTCCCATTACTCGTGTTTCAGAGATTGTGCTTGCTGCACCACCACCACCCGAGGGGGCTGATCTTGACATGTCGACCAACCGAAAGCCACGCTCGCCGAGGAACTGAGAGGCAAGGGCTTGTACGTTCCATAACCGTTGACGGGTTCTCAACCGTCACAACTTATACTACTATGGCTCTAGCAGTAGAAGAAGAACAAAAAGCGCAGTACTCTCCACTTTTCAAACAGCCTGATGGTACCATGTAGCATGAACCTGCCCAGTCTCTGGAGGATACGATCTCTCCGTCCGCGACACGATGAGGAAGATCGGGAGGGATAGCCTGCCTACCTTCCCTGGGCTCCTCTTCAGCAAAGATACTGTGGTATGAACCCGAAAAGTGTCGGTAGCTAACACGCAGGTTTACCAGAAAGCTTAATCAGCCTTTCGAGGTGTCGTATTTTGATTCCTTTCTTTTTCAGATCCCCCGCAGCATACCGGCTATTCCGTACAATGTACCGTTCGGACCCGGCGATGCGGCTCACCAAAACCCCAGACGCCTACTACGTCATCTTCCCTATTCGAAGGGCAGCAAGCGTGCAAGTGAGCCCCGGATTCAGGCACATGGGAGATGCAGGGTGCGGCAGTCCCTGGATCCACTAGATGACCTGAGCGCCTCGGCCGAGTGGTTTTTTTTTCTCTCCCCCTTCTTCTTTTCCTCCCTTCCTCTGTGCCCAGATATGCTGCCCTGCAACAAGAGGCGCCCGGTGGGAGGGGAGGGGGGGGGGTACGCACGCAGGGTAGCTACAACGGGCCCCTCACAGCACAGGCAGCCCCTTCGAGAAGAAACACACTCGAGGAATTTTCTTGCCTTTTTGGTCCATTGTTGAGGCTCCAAGATCGCCTAGCTTCCACCAGGGATATTAGTCACAGGGTATAGCTGTTGGCTCTGTGGGACCTTTGCGGTGCGAATGATCGTGATGATTTTGATGGACGAGTCGTACTCGGGTTTCAGCTATCGTGAAATCGCGTGAAATCGCATCGAAGCTCGACCCGTCAGATCGGGGGCATCAGGCCGTGGAGATAAGCACATATACACACACACACAGAGAGAGAGAGAGAGAGGGCACAAGGAGGGAACCCGTGTCCTTTCAGCCCCACACGCGCGAGATACCAGTTCTGTGGGCAACGAGGGCGAGGGACGACTTGCCTCGGGCACGACGAGCTCTTGGAAGCACGGCGACATGTGCATAATACCATTTTGAGACGCTCTACGGATGAAAACCTCCGTGCCTGGCCTGGGATAAACAAGTTTTCTGAGTTGTCGTATCGATCAGAGATTAGTGAGCAACCGGAGACAGGAAGGGATCTGTGTTCGATCTCTCTCCCAGTTTCCCGGAAAATCAAGTCCCCCGCAGGAGAGAAAAAAAGAAAGAAAGGGAATCGAGTCGACACCGCAATTTACGGGCCACGCCTTGAGGAGGGGGAAGAGGGGCACTCCTGGGGGGGTCCCTTGGACGCGCGCCTGGGAGAGAGAGAGGGAGGTACCTTGGGGAGGGGATATGCCCATGTACTGTACTTAGGTACGGGCAGCCCAGCTGGGGCAGCTCTTATACAGGGACAGGGCCCTCAGCCTGTCTAGGGTGGGGGCAATGATGGGCTACAGGGAGGGGGGGAAGTCGTGAGGTAGAAGGCAGAATCGACAATTGGGGTCGTGGGGCGGGGAGGATTTCCCAACTTTCCCATGCTCGGCGAGAACTGGCACTCGCGGCACTTAGACCCTTGACACCACAGGGCGTGATCGTCCCAGACCCCCCCCTCTTCCCTCCTTCTCCGTCCAAGGGCCAAGCCCTCAGCAGGCTGTCAACAGTACTTTGATGCAGGGATCAATGCGCTACAGAACCCAGGTGCCCGCTGTGTTCCCTTTTTCCTGCGCTGTGGGCCTCGGACCACCTCCAACGCTTTAAATCGGAAGGCTGCCCTACGCTCCTACCATCTGGGTAATCGCTCTTGCTCTCGCATTCTACCTACACCTACCGCCCTTCGTCAGGACTTCTCTTTCCCCCCCCACGAACTCAAGACAAATTTCTACTTCTGTCTTGTCCAGTAGTCTTATACTTGATCTTCGAGGACAACATCATAAATCTGCGAGGCCAATCGCTCCATCGACCAACCTCGCCGTCGCTGTACACACACACACATACACACACGGGGGTCTCATCAACACAAGATCTCAGACCACATCGGATACTTTCTTCACGGACCCTACGGCTATAGGTGGACCTGCAACTCGCATTCGAGAAAAAAAGAATTGTGTGGTTCACGGCCTTCAAAAAAAATTCATTTCCTGGGCTGAGATTTCAATCGAGGACTCGATTTAATCAACATTCCCTTCTTGTCCCGTCTTAGGCGACTCTCATGTATGTATAGTGACTTCTAGGGCTTTCATTCTCTTGGAATGAATGCCCTGTGTGTGCCTTTTTTCTTTCTCTTCTTCTTTCCTCCTTCCCTTTCCCTCAAGAGATTTTTCACGAAATGAGTCTTTCGAAGGCGATTGCCAATACGCTCTGAGCTGCACTCAAATGATCATTTGAATTTTTCGGGATCGTATTTGAGTTCAAAAAAGGCTTACTTTCTCCCCTACCTAGCAGTCATACTACCCCTCTCTCAATGTCTCATCACATTCAACGAGATGCCTCAGGGCGGCTGGTCTCGCTACTCCACGAAACCAACGATCCTTCCCATCATGAGATGCGCCCATCTTATAGCGCTACCTACCCAATTTACAG
The DNA here is from genome assembly GCA_014849355.1 of Cryphonectria radicalis. Classification (NCBI taxonomy): domain Eukaryota; kingdom Fungi; phylum Ascomycota; class Sordariomycetes; order Diaporthales; family Cryphonectriaceae; genus Cryphonectria; species Cryphonectria radicalis. The sequence continues at coordinate 525,638 of JACWQW010000006.1, read as the reverse complement.
CAATTACACCCCGTACGACCAGAAGCGAGATGCCTCGTTCCCGAATACACCAGATCTTTCACGCTCGCACTCGTACGATTCTCAGGCCAGCGGTCACGACAGCCCCCTGACCCCAAACAGCGCTTATCACGAGCCCCTCTTCTCGAATCTCAAGGATTCTTCACAGCAGCAGCAGCAGCAGCAGCAGCAGCAGCAGCCCTATGGCATTGAGATTCACACCGTCCTCCCGCCCATCTCGTCCTTCCACAAGGTCGCAGGTACTATGGATGCCAGGACGCCCACTACTCCTGAGCTGAGCCGGAGGAGGAGTTCCAACCCCTACAGCGCGATGTTCGGAACTGCTTCGTCCTCGTCAAGCCTCGACGATTTCCACTACCGCCACAGCCTCGACGCCCACAGACAAGTGCCCGCTATGTCAGAATCCACAGTCCATCACAGCGTCGAGAGCATTGATGACTCTCCTTATTCGGAGCTTCCCCTGTTGGATCCGCTCCTGACGGCAGCCGCCCCGGGCGTCCCGGAGTCAACACATCAGAAGCCTGAAGCCAGCATCAAGAAGCCAGTCAAGATCAAGGTCGTCGGCTCCCAGAAGCGTTACCCATGCAGGGATCCGACATGCGATAAGTCATTTACCACCTCTGGTCATGCCTCACGCCACGCCAAGATCCACGAAGGGCTCAAGCCCATCTCCTGCACCTTCGCAGGGTGCCCTAAGCGCTTTACCCGCCAGGACAACATGAAGCAGCACCTGGAGACCCATCGCAGGGAGAAGTCGCGTGCATCGGCCAGAGGGGCCGGCCGGCCCTCTCTAGCTTCCCGCCGACAGTCGGCATCGAGCAGAGGCAGCATCAGCAGGTTCTCCTCGCCTAGGGACACACCTCCCCTGTTGTCGCCCGCCATCCAGTCCGCCCCCATGATGTCTCCTGGTCTGTCGGATGTGTTACCTCGCCCTTCCATCGCCTCAAGGACCCCCAGCGGCCTAGACGCCCTGGCCATGGTCGCCGCGACCGAGTCAGCTACTGAGGAGGCGGTACAGCGCCAAGCAGAGCATCACCACTACTGGCGATCCTCGCAATACTAAATTCAACATCCTCGGGACCTTGTCCGGGGGGGGGGGGTGGCAAAAAGAAAGAAAAATCTAGAACGTTTGCTCACGCAAGCCCACGCGTACTACGACAGAGTCTTGTTGCATTCCAACGACAATTTGACAGTCTCCTTCTCCCTTTGGGTTCCTCTTCTCCACAATTCGGACGGTTGGGTCGGGCAACGACATATACCCTTCACGCAGCTTTCCTATATCGTCAACGGTGCAAGTTTATCGGTCAGGCCGGGATATGATGGTCGCACGCATACGCATAGCAATGACCATTTCAGGGCGGTTGGATTTTTAAGGTTTTCATTTTTGACACAATACCTCGAAACGGCGTCTCGGACCTGCATTTTTCTCCCTTTCGCACTTCCATTCTTCACGTACACACACGCAGGAGGGGAAAAGAACCAACGCCGGCCACGGGCAGTGGACCTTGGACCCACGAGGCAATGAAATTTTCCTTTTAATTCCGAGAACACAATGGGGAACAAGGGCGGCAGCGACATTGCATGCCTGGGGCGGTCGGGGGGCAGGATTGGGCTGGTCTAACCACCGACCAAAGTCTCGCCCTGCATGATCGAATATATGAGGGTTTCAAAATGTTGGAGGACGGTTGTTGTTGGACGTGGTCTCATTACTGCTCTCTGCAATCTTTTTTTTCTTTTCTTTTTGAAATGTGTACATATATAAGTGCGGGACAGGGCAGTCTGGTTACAACTGCGTGAACAGCAGCGTAAAGGGCTGATTGATACCCACGGAGGATGCGGAGGCGTCACTCTGCAACACATACAAACACGGGAGTCGGATGATACGCGGACAGGACAGAAAATAAGCCATCAAATAATCTGAGCGACCCCCTTCTCAGGAAAAGAAAAAAGAAAAAAGTACAAAAAGAAACTTTATGCACTCGAGGCGGCCAAATGATCCGTAGCAGTTTGAGAGGGAAAGAAACCCCCCCCCCCCCCCAATCCGAATTAACAAAACATTGTCCAGTCATCACTACTGCGATACACTTTTTGCTTTTTGACACATGTTCTCCCAATATGAATCGGTACTCATAACAATGTCTAGAGCGACGATTGAACACAAGGTGGCGTCACCAGCAATGGTATCAATTTAAGAAGGGTATAAAACAAAAGCTGATTGATGATGATGATGGCCTCCTTCTCTCGCCCAACAACAGCTTTGACTGGACTTTTTTCTCTTCTTCTTCTTCTTTTTCTATCCCTCCCGCTATGCGTGAGTCCCAGGGCAGTCGTCCTAAGCTCTCCCCCCCAACGGAGGGCGCCCCTATTTCTGTCTCTTGCTAGGCGGCAGGTCAGGCTTCTTGAACACCCCGTCACTGGTGCTGCCACCACCACCACCACCACCACCGCCGCCGGCAACCTGCGTGAACGTGCCGCCCTTGAACCATCGGTCTTGCTCCTCCTCCCGTTTCCTCTTCAGCTCGGCCTGGACCTTGGGATCGACCAGCTCCAGGCCCTGCACGGGGGTGAAGTTGAGCGACGAGACTGTGCCGCCGCCGCCGAGCGTCGTACCGACGCCTGACGTCCGCAGGCCCTTGCCGCGCAGGTCGAGGCTGCCCGCGGCGGCGGCGTTCTGCCCAAACTTGAGGGAGCTCGCGGCGCCCGAGTTGATGGAGCTCGAGAGCCCGCCGATGCCGCCCCATCCCTTGTTCTTGGCGCTGAGTTTTGCGCGGGTGCGCGCGTCGATCTGTGTGCCCCGGACCCGTCCCGTGTCGGTCTGCCCGATCATGCCCATGCCCACGGTGGAGTCGCCCGTGCCGTAGCCGGCCTCCTTCTCCTCTTTGCCAAAGGCCACCCGGTTCTGTGCCTTGCGCAGCTCCGTCATGGCCACGGCCTCCTTTGCCTTTCTCGCGCGGCGGCCGCCCCGCTTGCGGCTGGGCTTGTCGTCCGGCACGGGCAGGGCGCGCTGGCCCTTGTTGAGGGGTTTCTCCTGCAGCTTGTCCAGGCGCTCGAGGCAGTTCTGCTTAAAGTCCTCGCCGGTCGAGCCGTCCGGGCTGGAGTGAGCGCAGTCGACGCGGGCTGCGAGGACGACCTTGGCGGAGACGATCCGCAGGGCCTGTTTCTTGATGTCAGACGAGACGCTGCGGACGATGGGAGAGTGAAAGAGGAAGCCCTGTTGGCGGATCGTGACGTTTGTGGCAAGAGCGCCGCTCTGCTGTTTCTTGGAGCCCCAGGCGGAGATGTTGCATGCTGGTGTCTTGGACAGACCAGTCAGGCCGCCGGCCGCGTTGAGCAGTTGTGCTGCTGTCAGGGATCCGACCATGGCCGTCAGGTTGGGCGCGAAGATGTTCATTCGCGATTGCACGTATTCCGTCAGCGTCTTCTTGGCCGTGTCAAGGCCGATGACCATCTTGCAGGCGCGCATGACTCTGCTCAGCTCATCCGGTGACATGTCTCGTCCGTTTGATCTGGTGGCCTCTAACGTGACGATCATGAGCGACGGACCATCAAGAACGGACTTGAGGCTGGCTCCCAGGATATTATCCGCGGTCGTCTGTAACGTTTTGATGTTTTCCTGATCAAAGGGTCCATTTCCGAGAACGGCAACGACCTTGGCGTACTCGAGAGGGTTCGTGACAAGCGTCTCAAGCTCGGGGAACCGTACGGAGTAGTGGTCTCGGATGTACTTGTGCACCAGCACAACCTCGCTATCGATCGACGTGGACAGTTGGTTCGACTCGGTCAGGAGCTCGTACTCGGGGTGATCCTCGATGTTCCCGATCAAGGTATCTCGCGCTTCTGGCGGTTGTGCCTGGAAGTGTGCGATTTTCTACAGGGTCGGACGCTCATAGTCAGGGCTAATGTCCAGAAAGAGGGATGTAAACACTTGGCGATGCTCAAGAACGGAAAGGATCACTCGGGAAAAAGGGGGGGGGGGAGGGGAGGGAGGGACCATCGACTAACCTCAAGTACTGGCTCAAGGGTCTTCATGAGTCCTGCGACGGCGCGCACGTCGTTGACTCCTTTCAGCTGCAGCTTTTCTATTCGCGCCTTGGCCTCTTCTGGGTCCTCTGGTGCTTGCTTTCCGCCGTTTGGCACGCCGCCCATCTCCTCATCTTCGTCTCCATCGTCACCGTCCATGTCGCCGTTGTCGAGGTCCATGTCGCGAGCCGCATGTATTCCGTTGGTGTCCTCAACATCGTTGTCGCCTAGGATATCATCGCCGTTTCGCTCATCGCCCTGCTCGGACCCTGAGTCCTCAAAGTCCTGAAGCAGCTCATCCACCAGTGTCGACATCTTCGTATTTCCGTGAGGGCAGTGAGTGGTGAACGGGGGCCTCAGATGTAGCAGAGAAAGTGGGTGGTTTGGGTTTGGGCGGATTTCTTTTTGTCTTCCAGAGAAGAAAGTTGACTTTTTGAGGTTCTGCGATGGTTATCCGAGTTATAGAAGGCAGCCAAAAGGTTTAAGCAGGGGGGTACAACAGGCACTACAGCACTACAAAGTTAGCGCAAAGCACTGACCACTGCAGCAAGCGGCTTCTGCACCCCCGTTGATTGATTGGGTGGGTGGCGGCAAAAACATCCATCAGTCTCACTCATCTCGACAACTCCCATTCACTTTGCCCCCCCCCCCCTCTCTTCTTCTCTCTCCCACCTTCTCACCTGCTCAAGACTTCCCAAGCCTTGGCTTGAGGCTGGCAGCAGCAGAACTCATTGTCCACAACAACCGTCTCCCTCTGTTCTCTCTCAGCTGTCAGGTTCGCCCAGGCCCACCTCCCCTTCCTGCTGCAGCTGCTCATCGCCGCCGCCGCCGCATCGCCCACCATGGAGTCCTCACGTGGCCCTCCACGGGTGAAGAACAAGGGCGCGGCGCCTATCCAGATCAGCGCCGAGCAACTGCTCCGTGAAGCTGTCGACAGGCAGGAAGAGGCGCTCCAGAGGCCAGAGCAGCGTTTCGCAGATCTCGAGGAGCTGAAGGAGTTCCAGGGCCGCAAGCGGCGCGAGTTTGAAGATTATATCCGGCGCAACAGCTCGTCCCTCAAGAACTGGACCCAGTACACCGACTTTGAGATCCAGTACAAGGAGTTTGCCCGGGCGCGGTCCGTCTTCGAGCGTGCCCTGGATGCCCTCCCTACCAACCCGGCACTATGGATGCGGTACATCGACTTTGAGATCAAGGAGCGCAACATCCAGCATGCGCGCAACCTACTGGACCGCGCCGTCACTCTCTTGCCGCGCGTGGACAAGATGTGGTACAAGTATGTCTATGTCCAGGAGGGGCTGGGCGACATTGCCGGGTGCCGCCAGGTCTTTGAGAGATGGATGACCTGGCAGCCGGACGAGAGGGCCTGGAGCGCCTACATCCACTTTGAGCGGCGGTACCAAGAGTTTGACAACGCACGGAACATCTTTCAGAGATTTGTCATAGTCCACCCCGAGCCGCGCAACTACATCAAGTGGGCTAAGTTCGAGGAGGAGTTTGGCACGAGCGACATGGTGAGGGATGTCTTCGGGGTGGCCATCGAGTCGCTCGGCGACGAGTTTGCAGACGAGCGGGTGTTTATCGCCTTTGCGCGTTTCGAGTCCAAGCTGAAGCAGTATGAGCGCGCGAGGGCCATCTTCAAGTTCGCTCTGGACAACCTGCCTCGCTCCAAGTCCATGAAGCTTCATGCCGAGTACACCATCTTCGAGAAGCAGTTTGGGGACCAGGAAGGCGTCCAGGATGTTGTGCTCTCCAAGAGGCGGAGGCATTATGAGGAGCAGATCAAAGAGAACCCCAAGAACTACGACATCTGGATCGACTACGCCAGCCTCGAGCAGGCCTCTGGCGATGTGGACAGGGTGAGGGAAGTCTACGAGAAGGCAGTTGCGCAGGTCCCACCAGCGCAGGAGAAGCGGCTCTGGCGGCGGTATATCTACCTCTGGATCTTCTACGCGGTGTACGAGGAGGTGGAGGCCAAGGACGTGGAGCGGGCACGACAGGTCTACGACGAGTGCCTCCGCCTGATACCGCACAAGAAGTTCACCTTCTCCAAAGTGTGGCTGTTGAAGGCCCAATTTGAGATACGCCAGGGCAACCTCACCATCGCGCGCAAGACCCTGGGTCGCGCCATCGGCATGTGCCCCAAGGACTCGCTCTTCAAGGGCTACGTGGCACTGGAGCAGAAGCTGTACGAGTTCCAGCGGTGCCGGATGCTGTACGAGAAGCATGTCGAGTACAACCCATCCAATTGCCAGATATGGATCGACTGGGCACAGCTGGAGCGCGGTCTCGGCGACGAGGCGCGGGCGCGAGCCGTCTTCGAGCTAGGGGTCGACCAGCCCGTCCTCGACATGCCCGAGATGGTCTGGAAGAAGTACATCGATTTCGAGGAGGAGGAAGCCGAGTACGAGCGGGCACGCGCACTGTACGAGCGGCTCCTGGAGAAGGCGGACCACCCCAAGGTCTGGATCAGCTACGCGCAGTTCGAGATCAACGTGCCAGACGACAACGAGGAGGAGCTGGAGGGCGGCGGCGGCGGCGGCGAGGATGAGGAGCAGCCGGTGTCGGAGGAGGCCAAGGGGCGGGCGCGCCAGGTGTTTGACCGGGCGCTCAAGAGCATGAAGGAGAGGAAGGCGGAGCGGGTGACGCTGCTCAACGCCTGGCTGGCCTTTGAGAGGGAGCACGGCACGGCGGAGGATGTGGAAAAGGTCGAGAAGCAGATGCCGCGCAAGGTGCGCAAGAGGAGAAAGAACGACGAGGGCGAGTGGGAGGAGTATGTCGACTACATCTTTCCGGTCGACGACCAGCAGACTGCAGATATCTCCAACTTCCTGGCCATGGCGCAGGCCTGGAAGCAGAAATAGACTGGACATGATCCTATACGAGATTTTATCATTCATGGCAAGACTTTTTTTTCACTTCTGCTTTGTCTATCATTGGGAATTCCCGTTCAGTAGTCTCGTCTACAAAGTTGCCTACGACGCAGCTGGCTATACAGATGAATGGGAGAATTTTTGAGAAGCACTCCATCCTTTCTCTTAGAACTGACATGATACAGCACACGCCAATATTTTCCAGATTGCTAACATTGTACTATTTATGAATTACGCATGAGATGGGGGTATTACTATTATTCACTCAAAAAGGGCAGTGAGGGCCAAAAAGAAATGCAAAAGCATGCGCAAACCCGGAATCGAACCGGGGGCCCATCGAATCAATTTTTCCTTTTCAAGACCCGGAAAGATCATTGAGAGAAGATGGCAACGATGGATTTTACCACTAAACCATTTGCGCTTTGTCGAAATATGTCCTAACCCAAAAGTATTATGTATCCATAATCGGGAATGAGGGGTGGGGGTGGTTCCCACTGCTGCGTGGTTGAAACCCGGAAGGCCGCCCCTCCTCCTCCTCCCTGGTTGGGTTGCTGTCGAAATGAACGCTAAGAGGACTTCAAAGTGGATATTTTTTTTTAATATATTTAATTTTTGACCCGTTAGAAGATTCCCAAGGACATTAAATTGTTTTTTTGTTCAACGGGTGAGACTCTAAACTCAAGATTGGGAGACGAGCACACAAGAAGGTACAAGGCGACAAGACTTGTGTGTGTGTGTGTGTGACGCGTTCGTACCGCTACGATGAGGTCGACAGACATCGTGAAGGGTCGAGAACTCACTCACTCGTTCCTCAGGTCTCACTCACACTTTTCACATCACGCGCTCAACCTTCGTCCCCCCCCCCCCCTTCTTCGTCTCATAATTGGACTTGTTGTATTACTTACTGTGGTAGAACTATTACCCTATCTTAACCACCAACCAGACCAGCCCACCAGTCTTTGTTTTTGTTTCCTCCTAGCAGCACGACGGGGAAACAAGCCCTCGCTCCACGAATTGCGAGGCCAGCAAGTAGCCACACAGTTCCAGCCACGAGACCTGCGCCTGCACAGTGACATCATTATCATCACCGCCGCCGCCGCCATCATCATCATCATCGTCACATCTCCCCGTTCTAGGAACAAACACATACACCTAAGAGGGAAGAAGGGAAGGGGAAGAAAAAAAAACCGCATTCCCCACCGGGGTCCAGAAGCGCCTCCTCGGTCTCGAACCATCTAGCCCATGAAAGCTAACATGGCACCTGTGCAACATTCCTGACATCAAAGGGAATCGGGAAATGGAAGGGAAAAAAAAAGGGATGCTGATCAGAGGGCGGGACGAGCCTCCTCGCCAAGCTGTCAAGGGTCAAAAGACAAAGTTATCACGGCATCCAGATCTGGCTTTTGCAGTAAGGCCTGATTGACATATATATTTATACACACACAAACAGACTGTCTCTTTCTTTCTCTCTCTTTCTCTCTCTCTCTGTCTCTCGTATCCTCGCAAGAAAGTCTCCTACTTTCCTCTCACAAAGGCTCCGGTTTCAGAAACAAAAGGGAGGGAGGGAGGGGCGAGCCCCGTCACACACTGCATGACGCCTTAGCTTTCCCTCACATTCCATAGTACATACCACATATCATGTAGGGAAATAGTGTACACACCGGACACACCGCTCCTCCTCCGCGGGGGAAGAGAGGGGGGGAAGGGGGGCGAGAAACGAAACCCGGCCCCCTCCCCTCTCCCCCGTGTCCAGTCCGAAATCTCGATTCCCTCGCGGACTAAGGAGGGTATGCATATGCATATGTGCGGCTATGTACTTATGTACTTACGTAGCGTGTGTCAGGATCGTGCCGATATATCCAGGTCTTCGGTTGTTAGTATGGCACCTGATGACATACGTACGTACCTGTGGGAAATTTGAAGGGAAAAAAAAAGGAAAAAAAAAGAGGTGGAGGGAACCGGGGGGGGGGGAGGGACAAAAGAAGGAGACCATCATCGTTGAGGATTCTTCTATCAGACTGATCACGAAAAGGGCAGTGAGAACTAGCTAATGTGATAAGGAGGGCCAGCGTAACATCATAAAAGTCGTCTTGCATCAGGTTGGGGGGGAAAAGAAGAGCGGAAAAGAAAAACAATAAAATCAAAAAACGGAAAGAAAAATAAAGAGAAAAAAAAAAGGCGATATTCGTCAATGTCGTCCAAGTTCCCCCCTCTTCCCTTCTCTTTTCAAAACGTAAAAAATCCTTCCTAGGTGATCCAACCAAAACTCATCCGCCCGTCCTTCTCTCGTGTGTGCCAAACCAATCATTCATTCATCCAGTCGATTTCCCACGATCCTTGTCCACAAGGGGCAAAATGGAAGAAGAAGAAAAAAAAGAAGAAACCAAACAAGCCAGCCAGCCCATTGCAGCCACCACACAAATCCATCCTTTTTCGTCACCACCCACCCCCCCCTGCACTATTTCCCAAAACCCACCTCCGTTCGTGCCGAAGATCGAACCACCCACCCAGACCGCCGTGTAGCTCGTGCGTGTAACCCATCCACCCAACCCCCGTTTCCTCTCATGCAAGATGCCTTGCAGTCAGTCCGTCCTGCCGATCTGAGACCCCACCACCACCACCACCACCACCACCACCACCACATCAACCCCCCGGTCTCTTCCTTCTTGTCTCTCTTTTTTTTTCCTTTTCTCCGTCCCTTGCTTTGCTTCATCCTTCTGCCCTTCGCGCCCACAATTCGTGTTCGTTACACAGCGCGGTAAGTATCGGCCGGCACTAGTCGAAAACATATCGTGTGTGCCCTCTTCGGATCGTTCCATGTCAGGGGGGGGGGGAGATCGTCCATCTTTTTTTCTCTTCTTCTTTTGGTTTGGGTCTTAGCGGCGGTACCGCCGATCTGTCACAGAAACCAGGGATTATCAGTATATGTTTATATATATTTTTTTTTCTCTTTCCAAAAAGAGGTGCAGCGCGTATGAGACAAAAAGGAGGAGTTTGAACTTCTTCTTTTGGTGCCAAAAGATTCTGATTGTTGAGAAGAAGAAAACAAGGGAATCGTTTGTTTGGGGGAGTAAAACGCCAGAATCTATTTTGTTGCCTTCCAAGAAAAAAGACGAGAAATCTTTTGTGTGTTTCTCTCGGCAAATAGTAATAATAATACTTGTTCGATGGAGATTCTTGTGTGCTGTGGGGAAAAGAAAAAAAAAGGGGGGGGGGAGAAAGGAAAAAAAAAAAAACCAAAAAGCAAGCGGGGGCGAAACGTGTGTGTGATGAGATCATGTAGGTGATTGTAGGTGTTGGCACATGGCCACCATTCAGCGCAGCGGTATTAGAGCAGGAAAGTCGTCAAGGTCATGAGAAGTCCGTCAAGAAAGTCCACATCACCATCTCTCTCTCTCTGTCTCTCTCTCTCTCTTCCACTCGTCCAAAGTATTAAAATCTTGAACCATCTTTGTTTTGCTGGAACGCCTCTCGCTCGATGAAGCCCCAACAGGCAGTATGTTCTTCTTTTTTTCTTCTTTCTTCTCATCATGACATATCGTAAATGTATCGGCGTTAGATGAGAGAAGACGTAGCGAGTAGAGATGTGTTGCTTGTGACGATGCATGCCTGCGCTCATGATGGTGGTATAACGGAGCACAAGGTGGTGTGGGTCTTGTTTGCTGTCATGATGATGATGTGTGACGCTTGAACGCACGAGCCGGTCTTTGCTTTGTTGTAAGGCTACAACGAGGTCCCCTCCTTATTTTATTTTATTTTTTTCTTCTTTTTTTTCCTTCATCTCCTGTCGTTATATCCCACGGGGGGCGCAGGCAGGGAGGCGTACGGGTTTCCGTCGCTGTAGCGAGGCCCGTCGTCATACCTGCCGCTGCGCGGGGGACCTCGGCTCTGCGCCCTCGAGCCTCTGTACTGGCTGCCTCGGCCGTCGTCCTCGTCGTCAGAGTAGTCAGAGTAGCCCGAGTCGCTTTGGTGCTGCTGTCGCTTCTGGCGCTGGCGCTCGAGGCGCTTCATACGTCGCTGGTGGCGCTCCTCCTTCTTCTCCCTCCACTCAGCCACCTCGTGGGACAGCTCGCGCGCCTCCTTCATCTCGGAGATGGCGCCCTTGATGCCCATGGCGGCGATGCCCACCGACGCCGCGTCCTGCAGCAGCGCCTTGGTCTTGAGCTTCTTGGCCTCCTCCTCCGAGAGCTTCCCCGCCTTGACGGCCCTGTGCCGGGCGTTCCGCTTCTCCATGCTCTGGTACACGTTGTGCGCCGCGTGAATGGTGGCCACGGCCGCCAGGCCTGTGGTGATGATCTGCTTACCTTTCATCTTCTTGGCTCTCTTCTCGTCCTCCTCCGAGTCGCCCAGGTCCGAGCTCGACACCGACGACCGAGACGACGCCCGGCTGCGCGAGGCGGCGGCGGCCCCTCGAGATCGGGACCGGGTTCGGTGCAGCCGGTCGTCGTCATAGTCATCACGGTACCGCGCATCTCGTGGCCCGTCCCGGGAGTACTCATCGTCGCTGTAGCGCCCTCCTCGGCGCGACCCGACCTCGCTCTCGTCGTCCTTCTTGCCGATGCCGATCTTGGCGAGGCTCCGGCGCGCCGAGTCCACGACGCTGCGGCTGCGGCTGCGCTGGCGTCGGGGCGGCGAGCCGTCCCTGCTGTCGTACGAGTCGCGCGAGATGCTGCGGCGGCGCGAGCGGGACCGCTCCTCGCGGATGTTGTCGACAGCCTTCTTGGCGCCGATGGCACCCAGGCCGGCGGTGGCCAGGGCAGCAAGGCCCATGCCGCTCTTCCCGCCGCCCTCGGACCTGGCGCGGGAGCGAGAACGGCTCCGGCCGTCCTTGTCCTCGATGATCTCCTTCTTGGAACCATTGATCATGCGATTCCCGATGAGGCCGCCGATGACAGACTCGGCCAGGCCGAGCTTGCTGCCGTCCTTGCCGGGCTTCTGGGCCGCGTCGATCGTGGCAGCACCGGCGGCGGCGGTGAGGATGCGCTTGGCCTTCTCGCCCTTCCAGCTACCAGGCTCCTTGGAGACGCGGAAGGCCTCGGTCGCGCCGGCGATGAGGGAGGCCATGGCGGCCTTCTGGATCTTGTTCCCGCCGGCGCCCTTACCAGGCGACCGCGAGCGGCTCCCGCGGTGGCTGCGGGTATCAGAGCCGCGACCTCGGTCGCGACCGCCCTCGAGGTCCCGATCGCCATGCCTGTCCTTCTCCTTGTCGCCGCCGCCGGCGCCGCCGCCGGTGAGCGCCTTGAGCGCCCCACCGAGTCCGGCAGCCGCGAGGGCGCTCTCGAGGAAGTTCTTGTGGCCCTTCTTCTGCTTCTCGTCCTCGTCATCCGAGTAGTACTCGGTGACCTTGCCATCGCGGCCCTTGTGGACGATGTGTGTCGACTTCTTCTCGGTCTTGTCGGCGCGCTTGTTGTAGACCTCGACGCCCTTGTAGGCAGCAAAGGCACCAGCAGCGCCGAGGGCTGCCGACGAGAGGATGTTGCGGTGAACCTCGCCGCCGTCCTCGTGGGCCTCACGGCGGTCAAACAGCTCCTTGCCGCCCAGGGCCACGGCGGCGCCGGCGACGGCGGCGATGATCTTCTCCTGCTGGCTCAGCATGCGCTTGCGCTTCCTCTCCTCCTCCTCGATGTAGACGCTCTCGGCCTTCCTGGGGCGGCGACGCTGCTGCTGCTGATAGTAGTCATCTTCGTAGTAATCGCGGTCGTCGCGGCTCCTGCGCGTGTAGACAGAGCGCTCGTCGTCATCGTAGTCGTAGTTCCCGGCGGAGCGGGCCCTGCGGACGTCACGCTGGTAGCCTGGAGGCGGGAAGTCCCTGGGGATATCCTCGACGCTGTCTTCGCGGCCCCTCGGGACAAGATCGCGGGAGTTGGAGACCCTAAGGTAGGGATCCTGGGGTTCGACATAGTCCTCACGGTAGTATGTCTGCCTCGCACCACCGCCGCGCTCCCGACGAGGCGGGTCGTAGTCGTAGCCGGACATGGCCTCCAACGTTTGATGGTTGATAAAGTGGTAAAGTGGTGGTGGTAGTAGATATGGGAAGGGTGACGTCAGAGGCAGAGGGCAAAGTGAAAGCGTTCTCAGAACACAGACAAAATAAAACAATCACGAAGAAGAGACAGAGCTCTTAGGCCTTCCTCTGCTTGTCGTTTGTTTGATCGCAGGATGGAAAGAAGATAAAGAATCGTGATGATGCACAATAAGGGAGGTGGTTGTTGGGAGGAAGAGTAGGAACTACTGCAGCAGGCTTGGAGGATCGGCTGGGCTGGGAGGGGAAAGATGAGAAGGAGGAGGGGGTGGGGGGCAAGGCCAGAAACAGGGTGATGGATGCGTGTGGTAGGGGCTGGGTCAGGGTCAAGGTCGGCCGTCACAGGGTATGGTTGGGGACCAAGGCGGCAACTAAAATAAGGTGACTGCCCTGTGTAGAGTAGCACTAGGAGGAGGAAACCTGGCGTGCCAGGGCAGGGCCAGCCAAGTCGGCCACAAGGCAGCGGCTAACGTGATGCGTGCGACCCTTCCCAAAACGAGGAAGAGCTTATGCAGCCAATACTGGGAATTTCGTTCTCCTTCTTCTTCTTCTTCTTCCTACTTCCGACTTCTCCGTTCGTTTCAGGGGCGATGTGGATAATATTTTGGACTATAATGAAGGTTCTGGCGGCCTCTTTGTTCAAAGTGCTTCGATTTTTTGGAAGAATAATCTCAAGAGGCTGTGTATCCTGCCATTCTCCAAGGGAGGAAGAGGAGGCCTACCAGGCCTGCACATGTGGCCGGTGGTGGTGGTGACAAGCGGGCCTGGACATTGGGCCAGCAGGATGTTTCGTGCCCAACGAGAAACAAGATCAGAGACAAGAGAAAAGAGACCCTTTCCAGTCTTTCCGGTGTGCCCGATTTCTTCGTTCTTGATTTCAGCTGGACCAGTCAGAACCACTCACCCACTCTAGTCAGAGACACACCAGACACCACCCCACCTGCACGTTGACGCACCTCGTCCCGGGGGAGAAAAGAAAGCCAGTGCAGTCCTCCCTCACACAGTCGTCTTTCTTCCCTCCCTTTTTTTTTCCCCCTTCCCCTTCTTCTTCCCTGTCTTTCTGCGACCAAGTACTGTAGGCCGAGCAGAGAACAACCAACCAACCCTGTCTGCGGCATGAGAATCCATTCAGAGGGCCAAGAGAAGGGGGGGGGGGAGTGGTTAGTAGACGGGCCCCTCCCTGACGGGGCGATGAGCATGACTGCAGCAGCAGCATTTCAGCCCTAGTTAAGTTGGTCGGTCGGGGAATGTGGAACGTGGCTCATCTTCTGTACAATGGTAGCTCTCTACTCTCTGCACGACCACCCACCTGCTGTATGACTCGGACTTTGTTTTTAACTGTACCATGTAACATGGACAATCCGCCCTGTTCTAACCTCCGATCGATCTCGTGTGTGGAAGATTCGAGGCCTCCTCAACCAAGGTAGAGGGGGGGGAGAGGAATTGGTAAACTGCGGCACAGGTGGCAAGCAGAGAGAGGTGGGAAGGGGAGGGGGAACAGCCTGGACAGGGCAACGCGTTGTAGGAGGGCCTGATCGAAATTGGTGTGTGTGTGTGTGTGTGGGTGTGGCATCCATCCACATCCTCCATTTTTTGCAGCCACAGAATGAGGGGTTCTCCAGGAAGACCGTGGCGCAGTGCAGTCGACTCAGTGCAGTGCAGTACTACGCCATACTCCATGCACAAAATAATAAGAATGTTCCGGGGTATACAGACTTTGAAAAATCCCTTTTCTGTCACTCCACCGCTCTTGTGACTCATACAAAAGCTCGCTGTCGGCTGTTACTATGGTAAGAAAAAAGAAAAAAGAAAAAAATGCCCGCAAGTCTTCAGAACCCCCCCCCCCCCCAAGGTGACCCAAGGTTCGTGTCTGGCTTTGTGCTTCAGCTGCTGCTGCCCAACACCCAGCCTGGACCCTTGCTTCGCCTGAAGAGTTTCCAGCCACATCTGCAGCGCCCCCCCACGGTGACGTAGATGCTCTCATCCACTCTATGGACTTGTGTTATATACCCCCAGTAAAGTGATTCGTCCAACCTACTCTACTATGCTATGGTGCGGGGCCATAGTGAATGGTCTTTGCCCTCTCCTTAATCAAGCAGACCGATACATATCCGTGTCAACCTGTCCGTCTATGCCGCAAGGGCCCTCGTCCCGACCCTGCTGCTGCCATGACCAAGAACTCTCTCATCTCACGCTTGACTTCCCTCTCGCCGATAGAGACATAATAGGTGACATTGGCAGCTCCAGAAAGAAGAACGGTTCGAGCACCCCAGGATGTACAACTGACTAAGCATCTACTCTGTCCGTCAGATCTTGGGATCTTGGGCTCAGCAACTTACACAACTCCTTGGGCTGGAGGCAGATAGATCTGTCAACTTCACTTCAGGGAAGAAGACTTGGGTCACTGCCTTTTGAATACAGAAACATGGTTGCTTTTTTTTTTTTTTTGCTTTGTATGCTTGCAATCATCAACGCTTATATACATACATACATTCATTCTTTTTCAAGTCTGCCCGTAAAATCTGCTCATCTCTCTCTGCCTGTCTTTTCACCCCTTTCTCTGCCCACCTCCAAGCAACATCTTCCAGAAATCCTATTCATACAAAGAGAACATGATCAAACAGAAGGAGGAGAAGAAGAAGAAGAAGGAGAAGAAGAAAAGAAAAAAGAAAAAAGAAAAAAGAAAATCTCTGAATATAAATATAATGGGATATTCTCTTTTTTTTATTTATCTTGCCAATCCAGAGACCCTGAACGAGAAAAAAAGAAAAAGGGAAATCTAACATGTCCGTGACATGTGAGAGGAACCCCCGGAAAGGCCACCCCACACCCCTTATCCCCTCCTCCCCCTCCTCTGCCAGACCAAGTCCAGTCTTCTGAGTGTGTCATATAGGCATCCAATGACAGTGCTGACACCAGAGCAGCCATATGATCCATCATCAACTTGTTGGGGTAGGAAGAGAGTTGGGGCTGGGGCCTGCTGGAAACATGACGCCCCTTCAATGCTGTCTGGAAAACCCGAGGAACTCTCAGGGCAAATCGAACTTTTGTTTAGCTTTCAAAGCAAACTGCTGAAAAAACGAGAATCAGTCTGCATCAAGATTCCATAACCTTGCTTGCAGCAGCTGATAGCTGCCACACAGACACCCCCTCCTCTGCCCCCCCGGCGCACAACCACCCACACACAATCCATTCCAGACCCTGTCAACTGCTGTGAACAGATCTGCAGAAAAATCCCTTGCAGCCTTGCCACTGCCCACTCCTCCCCGCTCAGTCCCAAAGCAGCCTGCTCATGAAGCAGGACAAATGACTGATTGGATTGAGCCAGCCCATCATCAAAAAGGGTGGTGATCCTACACATCGCTTGCAAAATATTAGTATGTTGCTGAGGTCATGAAAAATCAGAGGCAAAATGCCAGAGATAGTGTGGGCATGGATGCTCCATGCTTCTTGTTGGTGGCTGCGTTCCTCATAAGTGACCATGGTCGTTGGAAGTTTGGGATTGTCAAAGAGCTTGGCCATACTGCCATGTCAAAGACAAAGATTCGATTGTGGATTGGCGCCTCAGGTGTCTTGTATGACATATTGACTGCACAAGCAGTCTCTGATCGGCCAGACAGGTGTGAGATCCCTGTACCTATTGCAGAACTGTGCAGTTTCCAAATCTGGCCACTTCTGCAAGATAGGGTTTGTCCTTCTACTCAGACCCCTTTCTTCATTGTTGTGTAATGAGAGAAGAAGAAAAAAAGGTCCACAGTGTCTGGCACTGGAAGAAATGGCAGGAGTTATGCCACCTCCTCACCACAGGCTCCAGATTACACCTGCTCTTCACTGCTGTTGACAACCTGCTGCGCATTGTCGAGGTGAGACTGCAGTAGTCTGTAGATTGGGTGTTCTGGTGGCCAGAGGCCCCCGCCCTGGCTCTTGGAGAGCACTGCCTTGTAGAACTGAAGAAGATTGCTGAGGCCGACCTTGCTTGGGACTTCAGCAGTGGCATCCTCAAGGGCATATTGTCGGAACTCCATGTAGATGCCAGGGTTGAACTTTGTCGTGAGGAGATGAGACCAGAACTTGTACAGCCGCTTCATGTCTGTAGGGAGTTCCCCTGACTTGGCAGCCCTGCGCTGTTCAATAGCTCTGTCGTGCACATATGCATATGCCTCCTTGTTGTTAGTATCGGAGACATGAGCCAAGGTGCCGTCCAGACGCCAGTAGGTGGGAGACATGGTTCCCTCATCGGTAGGGACCAGCTCGGGCCTGCGGTGTGTCAGTGGGTAAATGTGGCTCAAGGAAGAACAGATTTGATGGGAACACCTACGTTGTCAAGACTTCTGAGTTGGTAGAGACACCATTGGTCTTGGGAACAGCATTGTCCTCGGATTCAGAGGGGCCACCACGAGTGCCATTTGCCAGCTTGCCCTGAGCTACCATGTGCAGCTGGGCCACCTCCTCGTCGGTGAATGTCTGAGCTGACTGCATCGCCTGGTCCTCCCAGTTCATAGGTGAGAAGGCAGCTGCGATTGAGAACCCCATTGATGTCTTCACAGGGGAAAACTCGGGGACAGAGGCATTCAGTGGCGAGTTGTCAGTAGTGGGCTGCCCATTGGCCTGGGCACCGTTGACAGCTGCCGGAAACTGGGGACCGTTCATGTAGCCTGGATACATGTCGCCGGGGAAGGCCTGCCCAGGGCCAAATGCTGAGGGGGATGCTGGGTTGTAGGAAGAGTACGGCATCGGTTGCTGCTGATAGTAGTGGTGGTTGTTCTGGTTCAGATGGAGACTGTGCCACGACTTGTAGGCGAAGTTGGAGGGGCCTGGGTTGCGGGCAGACTCCTTGGCCTGGTCCTTTCCGTCTCCCTCGACCACCCATCGCTGCCAGTTCTTCCGGCAGCGCACAAGCTCCTTGTGACCGTCTGCGAGTACAAAGTCGACCTCCTTGCAGTCAGCACATGCCAGCCTCACAAACTCAATCGTCTGGCTGGACATCGAGCGTATCCTCGGGAAGCCTGCGATGACCTCGAAGGGAACGAAACCCTGGCTGTCCATCTGTGCCTTCAGAAAGACGTCGTTCTCCAAGTTCGGATCAGAAAAGTAGTACTCGATCTGCTTCTTGAGAGCCTCGTGAAGTATGCTCGGGTAAGGGTTGGCGCCGTAGTCCTGCTGGGGGGAGAAGGGCGCAAAGCCGTACGAGGGGTACTGTCCAAAATCAGGCAGAGCAGAGTGCGGAGGACCGTGCACCCGCGATGATGCGCCATTAGATGCCGTCTTGATACCGCTGCCATTAGCCAGAGATACCGGCCGGCCACGGCCACCACGGGATCCCCCGTACGTGTTGGACGAGAACCCGGGCGCGGTGAAGCTCGGAGGGCTGTACGTGTTGGAGCGCGAGCCGTGGCCATTAGGCATGAACGACTGCTGCCCGTTGTGTGCGCCACGTCCATTCCCGTGGGCACCTCCTCGCCTCGGCTTCGACTCCTTGTGGCCTGCAAAACCCCCCTCCTTCCTGAAGCCTTCTTGGGCCTCGCCTCTCGGACCAAACGAGTTAGAGTCACTCTTGGCAGCCTTGGAGGCCTCGTTCTTGGTGGTGGTAGAAAAGTCCCGGCTGACCGCGGGCACCGAGGGTTTGCGCTGACTCTGTTGGTCGACGGAGAACCTCTTGGCCTTCTCAGACGGTACAGGAGCAGCCCGGGGCTGCGGCTCCTCTCGCGGCCGTTCCTGGGGTTCACCTCCCTCCTTGGCCGCCGCCGCCGCGTCGGCGGGACCACCACTCTGAGCTTTCTCGCTCGACATGCTGATGCTAGAAGCGTGTACACGGCCCGAAGAAGCTCGTCCGGCCTGTGCTGCTCCGCCTCCACGGGTCTTGTTCATGGACCGCTGGTGCGGCAGGGGAGTGTTGAACACAACGCTAGGGGTGATCTCGACCTTCTTCCAATCGCGCTTTGGGCGGGTCGTCTTGGCCCCATCCTCTTGCTTCTCCTTGTCGGGCTCGGAAGCCGTCTTGCGCTTGCCATCTTCGGCGGCAGCGGTCTCCGGGGTGGGCCAGAGGGATACGTTCTCGACAGCAGAAGATGGGAAGCTGGACGAGGCCTCGGGCTTCTCGCTCACACGGCTTCCGCGCGGGTTCCTCCGAGCATTAGAGTCGATGGTTGGGCGGGAGGCCTCGGAGGGCTTTGTTGAGCTGCGCGCAGCAGTCCCAGATGGCTGCGGCTCTGCATTGCTCTCTGTCTTTGTCGAGACCTCGGGGCCGGACTTGGTTGTCGATTCGGCACCTGCGACAGGTGGCGTCTGGATGGACGGTTGTCTGGCCTTGGCGGCGGCGGCACGCTGCTGCCAGATGTTGACTGGAGGCGGCGGGGCCTCGTAGAGCTTCACGGGGATCACCTCTTTCTCCGGCTCCGCCACGACCTGCTCACCCTCGGATTCCTTATCCGAAGTTCTGCCCTTCCTGGCTTTTCGTCCCTTCTTGGGGTCTGCAGCCTCGCCGGAGCGGTTTGGCTGACGAGCTGACTTCTCGGTAGCGGATGCGGTCGTGCTGGAGGCATTCGTCTCTGAGCCGGCTCGAGTGGTGCCTGCGGCTTCGTCCTTGAGCGCGCCAGCCGTACCATCGACGTCCCCAGGAGCCTCTGCGGTCTTCCTCGGCCCAGCAACCTCAACATCAATCTGTGAGCTCTTGGCAGACTCCGAGACCTCCGATGTTGTGGAGAATGTATTCGCGGACGCGTCTGGGCCGGTGGTCACCGAGCTCGCGTCATCCTTGGTATGCGAATCGGCCTGTGGCGGCACGGTGCCGACGGGTGTAGTAGTAGTAGTTGCCTGGGTGGATGCTCGACCCTTGGCGGCTTGGGCGTAGGAAAAGGTGGCAGGGCCCGACATGTTGGGTGTAGTTGTCGCGGCACGCAGAGGGGTGTGTCACGGTGTTGGCGCCTCACCCCGAGTGAGGTAGAGCTGCAAGAGCAGTGCGCAGCTGCAGATGGGCCCGGCGGGGATGGGCGTCGAGATTGGTGTGTCCCACGCACCCTGGCGCGCCTCGACGAGGAGAGGAGCACACGGATGTCGTGGACGGAGAGGTTCGAGAGTACCCCTCCGCGCGAGATCGAGAGGACTGGAGGTGGGCTCCGCGGGTCGGCACGCGTGTGGATGAGCGACGTACGATGCGTGGCTCGAAAGGGGGGTTCTGGGCTCAGGAGGTTTCTGGAATTGACAACTGGGAATGTGTGAGCATGGAGCACGGGGTGGTGGACAGTGAACCACACAGCAGGACGGGCGGGATTAAAAATTTATGACCCATGAACTGTACCTTTTTTAGGCTCTGGTCTGACACGGCAAGAGCGGGGCGCCTGCAGAAACGCAAGAGGGCCACGGAGGGAGAGAAAGAAGGCAGCCTGACCAACAGATGGACAGCCTGTCGGTGACAGTAACGCAGTCGAGGGGTCGTTCGTCCCCTTGGTCGCAAGACGAGGTTTCGCTGGAGCAGGAAACGCGAACGTGTAGTAACCAATGCTGCGGGATTGACCGAGGGCGTAGCCGGGAATACTCTGCAGGGCAGGGCCGGCGACAAAAATGCGTGCCTCAACACGATGTGCCCGAAAGATTGTGGTCCCAAAGGATGCTGCAAATGGATACCTGCGAAGTGATGATACGAGACGCTCACTCTCCCCAGGACCAGGAGAGGGATTTGTCACAGAAAAACAAGGTGGCCTGGTAGGTGGTTGTGGGAAGGGAAGGGAAAGACAGAAAATGGGTGGGCAACGACAAAAATTGTGGATGAAGTTAGCAGGTGTCGTTGAATTTTGGACTGGTGCTGGTGTGGTGTGCAGGTTCTGGTGGGCACCTGAAAAAAAAAAAAAAAAAAAAGGGAAAAAGAAAAAAAAAATCTAGCACAGGTGGGCAAGTGCCAGTACAGCGGGCAGAGTAAGTGAAGGGAAGGCGGGAGGGCTACAAGGTACCGGCAATTTGGCACCAGCATGAGCCCTTTCAGGGTGAGGTCACCCCTCCTCACTCACTGGCTGCTCTGGCGGGCCAGTCAGTCAGTCATTCAGTCACTCGGCCATGATGCCCGCCTTGGTCCAGCTCCCTGTTTTAATATTTCAATGCTCAACCTCAGCTCACAAGAAGCTCACCACTGTCCAGCTAGGATAACTGCACAGCAATAAGACCTGGGAGATTCCAACACTCTGTCTTTAGTCATTACCATTCTGACTATGCTACAGTATCAAAATACACACTGACTGTCACCCACCCCAATAATATGCTAGGCATTTTAATCCACAGATCCACTGGTTTGGGGGGGGGGGGCAAAAGGCTTTGATTCAGTAGCCGGGAATTCCTTTTTTTTTCCTCTCTTTTCTTCTCTTCTTCTTTTTTCTCTCTCTTCTCGGTGAATTCTTTTCTTCATTTTTCTTTTTAATCGCGTAGGGCATTAAGTAATTATTTAACTTAGTACTGACCACGCTGGTCTTACTATAGTACACTACTTTATTCCGACCGCACCCTCTACCACCCCCCTCCATCAGGGCCACCCCCCTCCCCAAAAACCATCTCTCCCAGGTGTTACATAAAGCCTAGCTTTTCCCAAACCAAGTTTTGGGTGCCCACCTCACAGCATGCAGGCCATATACCCCTCCCTCTCTCGTAGCGGGGTTCGGCGTTTTGAGCTGGGTCGTCTCGAGCCGAAAGCTGCAAGTATGTGCTGCAGCCGAGGAGAAACAGGCTGCTAAGTACTTGCATAGTACCAGCACACATGAGGGGTCCCCCCAAGCGCGCGTACGGCGTGAATAAAAAGGGCCAGACCGGGTGCATCGTCTAGATATACCAGAGCACACACACACCCAGTCGGGGATGGACGGACGGATCTAAACGCCTCGGTTCTCTCTGGGCCAAGCACGAGTGGCTGCTCGGAGTGGCTATTCCGTCTGTCCACTCAAACTTACCCGGAACGAGAAAAATGGAACGACTGCCCGAGAGTTGAGGTTACCTCAATCTCAGCGCTGCTCTGCCGATTTGCAAAATGAAGGGGGGGGGCGGGAGGGCCGCCTCGGGTAGCAGTGGCCCAGGAGGCTGGCATCCCTCAGGATTTGAGTTGTCTGCACGCTCGCATGCAGATGATGGATTATGGAAGCTTCCCCATTGCAGGCGTAACGCAGAGCAGTACCAGTACCGTACTATACAGTAGTAGCACATAAGCCAGGACCTGAATCGCGCCGTTGAGGAACAGTTTTGCTCTAGGCTGACCAGACCGGGTCCATCTGTCAGGCCGAAGGCAGCGACTCTCGGGAGATTCGGCTGGATCAGAAACCCCTGGACCCCTTCTGGGCGTGAACGTAATCCCTCATCATTATCACCTCGGGGTCGGCTGTCAATATACCTGTCAAATAAGATTGCCGCCTGGTCAAGATGCAGACACCCCCCCCCCAAAAAAAAATCAAAAAAGAACGCCTCGTCATACAGCCACGACATCTGTGCGGCTGGACACAAGCTGACGAGGCTGCAAAATTCACTTTTGCTAAAGACCAAGTAAGAACCAAAACGGTTCCCCGCCCGTCGGCACACCAACCTTGCCTTTCATGGACCAAGTCCTGGCGATCTCAAACGGTGCCCTGAACCTGCAACCGTTGGAGATGGCGTTGCGGCACTGAGACCTCACTGACAATGGGCAGGCTACAGCTGCCGGTCAGGACATATGTCTTCAGGCTGCGTCTTGCCGCCGACGTGTCGGGGGCCTACATGTTCTTGCCGGCCATCGCTGCGAACACGAGGGAAGAGAGGCAAGTGGCGTCGCTGATACAGCTGAGCAACGATGCCGCGCTGGAAAGGGGGCACCAAAGGTGGTACAGTACTGTACCCCAGCAAGCATCCTGGCAGCCCAATCCGCGCCCCCTCAGTCACCATTGTGAGGCTGTCGTCCAGGGCGGGTGAATGCTGCGCTCCGGTACACCCTGAGCACGTCGCGCAGCGCTTCGCAATGTGAAACGGAACCCCGACTGGTTGATCGTCAGGAACCGCACAGCTTCCCGTCTCTTGCCCTGCGGCCCTTACCGAACAGCAGGAAACACAGGGTGCCAGTAGATGCGCATAGTGTCTGGTGCCTCGGTACCGCAGCGGACAGCAAACCAATGAACGAGCGGGTGCTCCTGCAAACCGACTCGTATGTCACAGCACCCAGGGCTGATGTCGGGCGGGCGGTGACCTCACCGAGCTACACAAAAGAGCAGAAGCAACGGTTGGCCCTGCATCGTCCAGGTGTGCTGGCCGACCCGGCGTGCATACCCGCGGCCGATCGCCCTGGGATTCGGCGCGTGGGCTCGCCGTCGATTGGATCGTTTCAAGAGGTGAGTGATAAGGTTGCATGTCGCTCGTGACCAGTATGTGAAGCGCACTTTAGCCAGAGTACGTGACTGAAGACTCGTGAAATGGTACTCAACTAATGATTGCCCTTTCAACCTTGGAACGAACCTCTCGTCGCATCTGGTATGCACCGTAGCCTACGGTGAAGATACAGACTCTCCCACAACCTGGAAAAAGACAAGCGCCACGAGTGTTTCATGCTGCGGCGACACAGCAGCGTCGGGAACCCAAATTGCTGGCCCTGACATCTCTGGAATCAAGACTGTCCCTTGGAATCTACCAGGTGGCGGGAATGACACTGCGAGACTGGAGCACCACTGGAGCACCTCGTGTCGTCCGGCTCGAAGATCAGCGTCATGAAACTGCCTCAACGCCTTGGGGCTCCCAGCTCCCTCGGTCTGACGAAGGCCAGGCACATATCTGTGTCCCAATATATGAGACCCAGTCGCATCGACGGGATCGTTTGCTCTCTGTAAGTCACACATCCACAGGTTCTTCATGGTCCGCCTGCTGTTCTCCACGCACCTGCGAGATTCCGTGTCAAGCTGGATAGAACCGGATGAAGCCTTGCGATGAGTGAAGGGGAACAAGAGCTGGTTACGAACCATAATCAGGCGCAGGAGGGGCAGGGACACACTTCAGGAATGTGGGCAGCCATGTGCGAGGTCGTGGGCGGCGTTGACCAGACGTCGTTTCGGGTCAATCCGTTTGGAAGGATAGGGTGGCAGCGGCGAGGACGAGGTCTTCGCTTCTCACCCAAAGGCATGGTGGCCATGATGTCCAAAACCTTGAGACTTCCCAAGTTGTCTGCTTCTGGCCGTTGTCGTGGGGATTCTGTTTCTGGCAAATACACATGTCCAGGAAGCTGGTGGGAGACGAGGTCTGACCCGATTTCATTCGAAGTCCTTTGCAAGCTGCGGGAGTGCACAAACCACCAGGACAACATAGGAAGATGGAACAGGTCAGTGAGTGGGGAAAGGCCTCTCACCATTTCCTTCTCTATTCTCCTCAAAGGAAAGAAGGACCGACCCTCGTTCGGAAGGGAGGAGCGGCGGGTACAGAGAAAAAGAAAATGGAAAGAGTGACGGAGAGGAAAGGGTCAGGCAAGTCCTCCCAGACCATCGCACGCACAAGACTTGTTTGTTCGGAGTCCCTTGCAGAAGGATTAAATTTCATCGATAGCATAGTCCGAGAAAGAAAAGAAGAAGAAAGAAATAAAGAAAGAAAAAAGGTAAAGCAAGACGGACGCTTTCAGAAGCTGATGGCACAGGTTGCCCTGGTAAGAGGACATGCTCCTCGGCAATCCACCTGAAGCCTACTTTGGCGGCGACGTTGGCGATACTACACTTGGATCTGCCTTGTCCGGATCGACCTGCACCTCGCCTCACTTATCAATTTTTAATTCTTCCTCTCCTCCTCCCTTTTTCTTATGATTCTGACAGAGACGGGGCCGTTCTCAGATGAGAGACAGGCTATGATACGATAGGTGCTCTTCCATCAGGCCCTTCGCACTGCGACTATAATTTGCCACAAAGGGGGGGGGGGGGAATAAGAACAAAGGATGAGATCACGGCGGAATGGCGATTCGAAATGGACTCCAATCATCATGATCCATTCCAGAAAGAAGCAATGCAGTCCCAAGGGCGGATAGCCGAAGAGTGGCGTCAGGTCTGGCCACAACAACGTCCCCGACATCAGCCGTGCCGGGCTTCTTTTCGAAGCACGACATCGCCGTTCCGACTGACAGATTCAATCGCCTACTTTGGCGGCTTTGCCTCGACGTTGGCTTGCAAGTGGCAAGCACCATGAGTCACTGCAAGGGCAAAGGGACGTGGTCCAGAGAATCCAGGGTCCCCAGCCTGTCCAGGCTCACAGTAAAAGAGAGGTGTTTCTGCCCTGTCCGCGAGCTCGGGGAAAAGACAGTGCAAAAAAAGAACTCAGACAGGGGAGCGCATCTGGATCGCATAGGGACAAGTACACATATTCGTAGACATCACAACTACGTTCAATGCCATTCAGTCCAGCACGAGCCTCTCTACACAGAAGGAATGACGGGCGAGGAGAAGGGCGAGCCAACCACCCCCCCCCCCCTTCTCTTTCCCCGTCGTGAATGGCAGAGCAAAACAGATAGAAAGGAAGAGCAGAAGATACTACGTCTGCCAGGCTTCCCCTCATCACAGGATCACTCGTCACTACCATGTCCTCCTCTCACATGTCGACCGTCCTTTACCTTCCCTTGTCTGCCCTCCCATAGGAATGAAAAAAAAACAAAAAAAACGGGCGGCCCCGTCCTCGATGCGTCAGAGACGGGAACACTGCAACGTAGCCGCTCAACACACGCGGAGACGGCCGAACAGAAACTTGAATACTCAGACAGGCAGAAGAGACGAGTCAACAAAAACAGAGACAAGGGGGGAGGGGAGGGGGGGAGAGAGAGAGAGAGAGAGGGAAAGGGATCAGCGTGCCGGGGTGTTTGCAGCAGCAGCAGCAGCTGTTGCGAGGTCGCAGGGTACTACTGACTGCCACAGCCCTGCCCCCTCACGATGCAAGATGATGGCATCGCAGTGTAACAGCACAATGCAGGTCGATGCAAGGAAAAGTAAAAAAAGAAGAGAAAGAGGGAGAAGGGAAAAAAAGTACCTATGTACCGTATGTATCGTACATAGTATGTACCAGCCATCCAACCAACCAACATACCAACCAACCAACCAATCATGCATGTACTATATACGCACTGCATTGCATAGGCTCATACCCTAATAGCCCGCCACCATTGCCACCCCCGGTAGACGGCGGAGAAAAAACACGTATTTTATTTGCGAACAGCCGCGCCTCGCGCCCCGGTCCGCCTAAAGTGCGCTTTTCTCAGCCACTCGATCGGCGTCTGGGAGGCAAGGAAACAAGGGGTTGGGGGGGAGGGGGAGGGGAAGACTCGCTTGCCGTTGCGTTCTACCGCTCCCCGCCTACTCTCCTCGCCCCCTCCCCCTCCCCCCTCTTCGCCTTTCATGTCGTGTTACCCCTCCATCGGGAGGCGGGACGACAAGCGGGAAAGGATTAATTAGGCGCTATGCTGCACGGGCCAGGGTATGTGAACTTTACGATGCATGCGCGAGACTGTTGTTGCATTTGACTGATAGCACCCATGCATGATCGTATCACGCCTCCCCTCCTTCCAGGGTCAAAAGGTGTGCACACAAGTCCAGTATGTGTGCACAATTTTTCACTCCTTTTTTGTGTGTCTTTTTTTGTCCTTCTTATTTTTGCCCTCGTGCTACTAGATACGGATAGTTTCTGGTACATTTACACACACTGTGTTTCCTATACTTTCTCCTTCTGCTCTTTCGTCTCAGGCCGCAAGCCATCTGGCGTCAGCCCCACCATGGTTTTTCCACATTTCCCCGTCCCTCGCTGAAACCAAAGTGCTCCATACGCCCTGCGCTCGTGACCAACAATCTCGATTGGCAAATCTTCTTCTGATAATGCGTTGCATTCCGAGAACAACATAGTACTTCCTTTTTTTTTTTTTTTTTTTTTCTCCCCTTCTTTTCTTCTTCCAAAAAATCCCGAGCGTGTCGGTGTTGCCGTGTCTCTCTCCACCACACCAAAAGAAATCCTGGTGCTGTTGGGAAACATGGGTGACAATATCTCACAGCTCACCCGGTCATCCAGGCAGCTGCTCGCCGAGCTCCGAATGTGGTAGCGAGGCGCAGGCCGCTGGATCCCATCGGGAAGTAGCTGACCAGGTACCATATGAGGCAGGCGATCTGGATGATCGCCGAGAACAATGTGAGAATAGTGCTGTGTAACTATATAGAGAGAGAGAGAGAGAGAGGCGTGCAGGACGCCCGTGTCAGCCTAATGCAACCGGTGAAGACGCACAACGGCAGGGAGAGCGCGCGTGTGGGGTGTGGGGTGTGGTGTGCGCGTCCTGCGCATCCGCTGAACAGGGCAGCGATGACTCACCCCCATAGAAAAATAGAATGTGAGGGCGATAGACCCAAAGTAGGCGGCCGTGAAGGGGAGTCTAGGCCCAGACAGTAGATGTTGAGCGTAGGCCATGGGGCCCATCACAGCCGCAAAGGACGCTAGGAACAGTGCCGATCCAAGGGTCCATCTATCAACAGGTCAGCCAGGTTCGACGGCAACCCTCACCGCAGCACAAGCCCCCGAGAGATCCGGATGGAAGAAGGAGGAGAGGAAAAAGGAGCGAGTAGGACGCTTGTGCCTTGCAGGTCACCTTCACCAGTCACCGGGCGAGGGAGGGACCCCTTCGGCAAGTCATGCGAGATCGACAGTGTATGCACGACGGGTGAGTGCAGGAAGACAAGCTTGTTTTCCTCTCCAGGAAGTGACGGGGGCGGATAGGGTGGGCCCCGTGCGTGCGTGGGATGTGCTATGGGGTGTCCCGTCCCAGGGTAGCCTACAAGCTGCGGGAGGGGCGCTATCCCGGGCTTATTTCATGGCCACATGGTACAAGTTGTTCTGGAAAATGTGACAACTTACAAGATAACGAACTTCCTGGGCCTCAGTGACAGGACTGGGAAGAGGGCGAAGCAGATAACGAAGCAGACAAGCGCGCCCAGGTTGCAAGCACCAAAGACTAGCATTCGGTCCCATCTGCTCACTGTGACGGCCCAAGCCAAAATAGCAACAAGTCAGCCTCTTGCTCTCTCTCGCCAAGGATTTCAGATAGGAGGTGTAGTGTAGACGGCCCAGGGCAGGCAATGACCAAGTTTCCAGGATTGGAGCCACTGGTGTGGCATGGCACCCTCCTTCTCATGAAAGTGCCGTCCCAAGACTCGTATGGCCATCTGGCCTCTGGAAAGGGAGGAGACCTCTCTCCCTCTCTCCCTCCCTCTTTCTCGTGTAGTGTGTAACAGGGGATCGGAGCTTGTTGGTCAACTCACAGGCAAGCCACCCTTCTTCCTCCTCCCTCCTCGAGGAAGCCGGCAGTGGGGCACCGGCGCCCTCAGTCGTGGGCAGGCGCACATAGCCACGGTCACCAAACGGGTTCAACGACTTGATGGACGACAGGAGGCCGGTCTGCTGGGAGGTATTGATAGGTTCATCCTCGTCGCGCCGCGACCAACCCAACGAATTCATCTGCTCGCGAAATGATGCTGAAGCCATCTTGCCTGTGCGTTCTTCTTGTTTCTGTATTTCGGGCCTTCCGGGTGTGTTGCCTTGGCCAGGTCTTCCCGAAACGCTTTTCCCAAGTTCTTGTAAGTCCTAGGACCAAGAGCTCCGCAGTAGAAGGTTATAGCGTCGCAAAGGGGTGGCCAAATGACCCTGTCTCCGAACGAGGGTCTATGGATAAAATTGGCTTGTGATATGTGATTTCGAAAGAAGGAGGGGGTGGGGGTGAGGGGGATGGTGCCCAAACGGAAACAGGCTATTGGTCGGTATCTTTGCAAGAAGGAGGGTTGTAGGAGGGGAGCAGAGCGTTGCTGAGGGTGGGCTGGCAGGTCGAACGGAACAAGGCTGTGACCTCAAAACGACCAGGTTGTGTAGTGGAGGAGGAGGAGGAGGAGGAGGAGGTAGTATCTAGAACCTAGTGTGGCGAGTATGGCGAGGCGCACCACACAGTATCGGAAAAAAAGGTGTCAACTGGGCTGGTCTGGGGTGTGATGATGACGATGATGTATGTATGTATGTACGTATCTGGTGCTCTCGTCTGCGCAGGGTATCGAGAGTCAGACACAACAAGAGGCCTGTAGCTGGCGTAGATCTAGACCCTCTCGCTTGGGAAGCCCCCTTCTCTCTCCTTCTCTCTCTTTCCAGATCTCGAACGCAGGGCTGCTTATGGGACAGACGATGTGGCCCAACACGAAATGTGTTTCGAGCAGCCACGCGTATGCTGACGGCTTGGAGGGGGGGGGGGTGGGTGTGGGCACGCAGGCAGGGTAGAAAGAGGTGATACAAGATAACGTTAGAAGAGGGTGCTAGAAATGCGGGCGTGACAGGTTCCAGGGCCCGAGGAGGGTAGCGTAGCTTGTGGGTGTGGGTGGTGTGGATGTCGCGTACAGGAGGGCGGTCCTAGAGCTTTGGCTGCTACGGTATAGTAGGAGTAGAGGGTAGGTAGAGAGAGAGAGAGAGAGAGAGAGGCAAGAACAAGGACGAGCGACGAAGAGACGACGTTGGAGTCCTTGGGCCAGCGCGCGCGGATGCAACCCCGGCTGAAAATTAGTGGGTCTGCACCGCGGATCTGACCTGCAAGTGGGAGGGCCGTGATGTGCCCCGTGCCACATTGCAGACGGCACTTGCCCGCCTCCAGATCCTCCGACTGGCTCTCTCCTCTCTCTCTCTCTCTCTTTTTTTTTTCTTTCTTTTTTTTTTAGGTTATTTTGGCTTAGAGATGAAAACGGGCCATCTTGTCTTGCCCTCCATCTTGCAGCTCGCAGCAATCGACCGCAAGGATGCCCACCCACACCTCTCAGAGAGAGGCGTCCAACCTTTTCGCGCCAGATCCGGTAATTCCCCTCCCCCCCCCTCCTCCACCCTCAGCCTGCGTGCCGTGTGGTCTGGGTATCATGACCACTGCTAGTCGCTGATACGATGCGGATCTTGTCTTCGCCTCCCTGGTCAAGATGGCATTTGCAACCGCCAACTTCAGATTCCCATGGCTGGCTTCATGCCGCCGCGGGAGGTTGTGCGCCCCACCAACCCTTGGGGTCGAACACAGAGCCACCTGAGCCACGGAAGGGAATAGTTCCTCGGACAGGGGATTCCACTTCATCACGCACAGTGTAGGATCGTGGAGGGAGAGAGATGGAAAGAGAAAGCGAGGGAGAGCCGGCGAGAGAGTGGACTGACTGCACTGCCGGCCGGTGATATATCACAAAAGTACAGGTAGCCTTCTGACGCTGGGGCAAAAGGAAGGGGGGGAGGCAGGGGGGGGGGGCCAGGGTGGGCTTTTGGAGTTTCGGTCCCGTTGATTTGATTTGGTGATCAGGTCTTCACACGCATGATCCGGCGAGGCAGTCCATTCGTGGCCTTGTCAGTTCGTCCTGACGGGCTGGCTGGCCGGCTGGCTGGTCGGCTGGCTGGCTGACTGGCTGGCTTGTAGTCCCTCTACACTCTACTGATGGCGTTCACCGGTCGGGTAGGACGGCGCCGGGCACGGCATCCATCGCGTCCGCCAATCTCGTATGCATTGTCTCAACTTGTTGCTTTTGGAGATCTGGGAGATCTCAGACCCCGGCCACCATATCAGGCCTCCTTCATGCAGCAGCGCGGCAGAGCGAGGGTTGAGAGGGTGCGGCGAGCTGATCAATACCCATGTTATGACCGGCCCTGCCGCTGGCAGAAATCACTATACGGAGAGACGGCATGACGTAGAAGTGCTGGAGAAGGGGGGGACCTGTCGAAGCCATCGCTTATCCAAGTACCAACCTTGTGGTGTGCCTCGATGTCTTAGGTTGGGATGACTACACGAGTCACGCTGGATGCATGCCCACCACCCTTTTCCCCCGTACCCTCCGGAAATGTCCATGTCCTTTCCTCCCCCTCTCTCCCTTGATGAGAAATACCACGAAAACTTCCCGGTGCATCTGCCATACCCCTACAGTACACCACCCTTTACCGGGTCACACAGCTCGCCCTCAGCCAGGACTACTACTGCTGCTGCTGCTGCTACAGTGTGAGGAAAACAACTGAGGCGGTGTCGTAGTCTACCCTCTCTTTATGTTTCACACCATCCCATCCGTATAGACAAGTCAGGAGACTCAAGTACCCTCCGGACAAATACACATACATGACCTCTCCTGCAGGGAAGGGTGTCGAGATAGTGTAGAGTATATAAGTGGGTATGGCCTGCAGATACATCCAGACTTCATCCTGTCTACTCTGTCTCTCTCTCTCTTGCCACATCGTCCTTCAGCCTCGCATCTTGCGCCTACCCAATACACCTACAGCCTGGGAGGAGGACCTTAACTTAGACACGTATCATATAAATAGGTATCGACCGCAGACCACAAACGGTTTCCCTGCACCTTTCCCCTGATCTGGAGCCCTCCCTTTTCTCCTCAAGGCGAAGTAGATTGCATAATCAGGCATTAGGTAAGAGGCTCGCCCAGTCCTTTGACGTCTTGGATGATGGGGGCGAGTAGAAACAGTGTTGGCTTACAATACGACATGCCGTGTTCAGATCACGGATCAACACCTACACACACACAGAGAGAGAGAGAAAGAGAGAGAAAGAGAGAGACGCGCAAGCCAACAACTTCCGGCAAGACTGACTGCCTGCAATCATCCACCTGCTACCCCTCAATGATCTTCGCAAAAATACTCGAAACACCGCTGTGACACGACGTCAGTCTGGGGAGAACACCCACCCCCACCCTACGATCCCAAGGTCAAAAAGAGCCGGGTCAAGAAGAAAGACTGGCCCGCTGGTGGACGTTGAAAGGACTACCGTCCGAAGCGAATATATCTGATTTGACAAGAGAAGAAGAGGCGAATCACAGATCGGCACCCCCGCCAATCCTACAGGACTTGAGTGCACGGCAGCTCTTTAGCTCCATAACCAAAGTGGACCTGTTCGCCTTGTGCATCGCATACCGTCGAGGTCCTGTCCGACGTTGAGCCGGGAGAGGCTCCAAATCTGACCACTCGCGATTGAGGTACGCTGCTGCCCTTGACCCGGAAGAACGAGTGGGGGGTTGTATGTCCAGAAGGAGGGGAGAAAAAAGAAGGATGGGATCTTTGGAGCGAGAGGCCATATTGACAAGAACATCTCATCAGACACTCGATCATTGATCTCAAGACATCGAAACGAGGTCATTCAGAAAGGCCGGGGGGGAAAACAACCCATCTCGCCAGGCGACAAATCCGGTCGGCGTATAGTTCGGCGTTGTGTCGGACTGAGAGAGAAAGAAGAAGGAGGGGGAAAAAAAAAGTCCCAAACCATAAAAGGTCAGCAGCGCAACGCAACACCAGCGTCACCTCGAGTTGTCCCCTTCCACAAGAAGCACAGAATTCTATGGTATCATAGATCCGGCGGGCAATATAGTGCTGCATTTGCAGCAGCGCTGCGAGCAACCGATTCCACATCCACACTTCGTACTCATATCTCGTACAAACAACCTTTATTCCTGTCGACCCAAAAAGCTGACACCATCAGCAGTAAACTGGTTCCGTTCCCCACCTGCGCAACCAAACAAGCAGTTTCGGCGCCGTGCACTACACACATCAGCAACCAAACCAGCCTCAACCCGCCGCCACTTTTACTCTTTTGAGAACTTGGATTCGGGACCATTTCGAATCCGTGGTCCATCCACACACAATCTCTCTTCCTCTCTCATCCTCGATCCTGCAGAGAGAAGGGAGAAGAAAAAAAAGACAAGAACCGGACCCGTTCTTGTCGCCTCCAAGCCCCCCCCCCCTCTCCCCGCCGTAGCCCTCGGGAATTCCTCCGGCGCTAGGCCTGCTCAGGTATTGTTGACCCACCGTCCCCGGGAGTGAATCAGTGGGCGGCAGCGCTGACCAGAGGGCACACAGTGCCCTACAATAGTGCTATACATACGCTATAGTACCTCCCCTACACCCTTCCAGAACCCCCCCCGTCGAGAATTTGTCTCTCCAGGAAACAAACCCCAGCATTTTCACCTCTTACCACCCACCTCTTTCTCCAGATTTTAGACACGAGAGAGAGAGAGAGAGAGAGAGAGAGAGAGGAGAAACAAGAAGGGGGACCCGCTCTCGAACCCAACCCAAATCCACAAGACGCCAAGGTTCAGATCTCTGAACTGAAAGCCGAAAAGGGAGCTCGTGTCGCCGCTCACAACGCCCGATCGCAAGCTCACGCCTGCTTCTCCAACCTGTTCAGCGCACGACCCAACCTGGATTGTCAATATTTCAATAATCTATCGATCCATTTTCCGCTTTCTGTCTCTTTCAGTTATCTGATCTTCTTCTTCTCTTCTTGGGTTGGTTCATACCTTTTTTTTTCTTCCTTTCCCCTTCTCCATCCGGGCTTATCACCTTACCTGGTGGGACTATCATCGATTTATTTAATCCCCCTGCCGCGCTTTCCAGTCCAACATCTGTTATCCTCCTGTAGGGTACTTTGCCAGGGTCGGCTAGGACTGGTGCTGAGAAAGGCTCAGGCTCCCTTTGCCAGCTACAGGACCCATCCCGGCAAGCGGCCTGTCCAAGGTCCCCCCGCCACAGCAGCTGTTCGGCCACCCCCAGACCAACCAGGTCCAGGAAAGTTCAGATCCCCTCTGTGCCTCTTTAGGAACATCTTCCCCTCGGGCCTGGACTTGATGTTTTAGCCCTCAAGTCATCTTTTTTTTACACTCCCAAGACCAACATCCCACCACACCCGTCAAGTCCGACGACTCGTACTCGTACGCTCCCAACTCTCTCGTCTTCGCTCCCCCCCCCCCTCTCCGTGCCATTCAAACTCCGGCACGAAATCGCAATCCAGCGTCATCCATTACAACACTCAAAGTCGCACCACCAAACGTCGCCGGCTTTTAACTGTTGGCTCGCATTCTCTCTGCCTAAATTGACCGATCGTCCCGAGCGCAGTCGTCCGCCAAGCCCCACTAAGAATCCATACGACGTACAGCCTCAAGAGGGTTCATGGCATACTGCTGAGCTGTCACATTATTTATTATCCCACTTCTCCCCTCCCTCGCAGAACAGTAAGGAAACCTCCGTCTTCCCTTCCTGTCGCTTCTTTGCCCTCCTATCAGCTTGCAGCCCCCAAAATACCTACACACTCTAGAACCACAAGAGGATGCAGCTAGTCGGGAGTTCCGGCTTCCAGAGTCCCCGGTTTCGTTGACCGCAACTTGGTGCGGCGCTGTCCCTCTTTCTCTCTCTCCCTCTCTCTCTCTGTGTGTGTGTGCGATCCTCGGGTTACCTTGACCCCTCCTCAGCCTTCCTGCAGCCAAATCTCAACCCTCAGATCAGACAGACTGCTCATATCCGACCGATCCCATTTTATTTGTGTGTGTGCACAGAACTGATTGTCGTTCTCCAGCAGCAGAGTCTCCACGGCCCCAAAGAAACTTTGCGACAACGAGAAAAGACTAAGCGGCGTGGTGGTTTCCCCCAGGCGGTTGGTTTATCGTCCCTTCGAGTCATCGACCGACCAGGGCAACCAAGACCGACAACCGATACAACCTAATCACAACCCCCTCCACTCAACCAACCATTTTGCAACCCACCATGGCCCAACAGGCCTTTGGCCACTTCGGTGGCGGCCACGCTGGCGGCAGCATAAACCCAAGCGACCTCAACTTCAACCAAGGCTTTCAGAACAACTTTGGTGGAAACTCCAACAACCAGAACAATGCCTTCTCCAGCGGTTCGGCGGTCTTTGGCGATGACGAGCTGTTGGAGGGGCTCGGAAGCCCGACCGAGGCACCCTCGGGCATGCAGGGGCATGAGTTTGGTGGTGGGATGAACGAGATGAACATGAACTACAACCAGAACGGCGGCGTGTACAACTCGCGCCCCAGCATCGACCACCAGCAGCAGCAGCAGCAGCAGCAGCACATGCCCGGCTTCTCCAACACGCCCGACGGGGATCCCATCCAGAGCCCCTTCGTGTCCAATGTGCCACAGTACCAATCAATCCACGCGCCACAATTCCACACGCCCATGTCATACGGCGGCTCGCCCATCGCCGACGGCATGCCCAAGGACCCAAACGACCCCAGCTTCATGCAGGCCCGACAGAGACTCCAGGCACAGGCCATGCAGCGCAAGGCCTCCACCGCGAGAAGCCCGCTCACGCCCAAGATGGGCGCTCTCGGCCTGTCGATGGGATCCCAGGACGGATTCGGTGCCCAGCCCATACGAGCAGGCGGCGCTCACCACAACAAGGCACCATCCGGACACTGGGCCCATACACCAAACAGCATGACCTCGTTCCCCGGGTCCGGCCTCTCTTCACCGCTCCAGACAGAGCTGCACAGCGCGCAGATCAACGGGTTCCTGATGAAGGGCACGTCCATGCCCACCAAGCTCGGCGGCCAGGGTGGTGCCCTGTCGTCGCAGCAGGAGGCCAAGAAGAAGCGCAGGCGGGAGTCGCACAACCTAGTCGAGAGGCGGAGACGGGACAACATCAACGAGAGGATCTAGGACCTCAGCAAGCTGGTCCCCACCCACAGGCTGGAGGACGAGAAGATCCGCAAGATGATCACCAACGGCACACCAATGTCGCCCACCCTGACGGGCAACTCGAACCCTGGGTCGGCAACGTCCGGGCTGGCAGGACCAGGTGCGAGGCGGGCCACCAGCGGCGCTACCGGAAACATCACCACGGGCCTCCCGCTGGAGGATAAGGACAAGGGACCCAACAAGGGCGATATCCTGAACGGCGCCGTGAGCTGGACTCGCGACCTCATGTGGATGCTGCAGACCAAGATACAACAGCAGGAGGAGCTGGTCAACGCGCTCCAGGAACTCGGCGGCCAGGCACCCTTCGACATCACAGAGGACGAGAAGAGGATGCAGACGGAGCTCCTCGAGGCTATGGCCAAGAACGAGCTGTCGGACTTTACGTATTCACGAACCTCGGGAACCGGCCTCAGGGTCCCGAACCACACCGACTACAAGGGAGAGCCGCTGAATGGCACCAACCACAGCGGTGATCTGCACTCGATCAGCCCGGACGGCGACGCCAATGGTCACTTCAGCAATGATGCTCTTGATGCCAACACCTTCTGGGATGACGGAGAGGAGGATATCAAGTTCAACCGTGCCAGTTTCGATGAGGAGGATGAGTTCATGGAGATATCCTGAGGCCTCTCTCTCTCTCCTCCTTCCTGGCCCTGGCAGGCCTTGCCTCATCCCCATCATCTTTCACGTTTTACCCAACACCTCGTCATCGGGCTCGGAGTTAATGATCGTTGTAGACTCCGCTTGTCTGGTGGTTCTGAGCAGGCCTTTTTTTTTTTCTCACCCATGTTTTTTTTGGGGGGGAGGGGTGGGGGTGGGTGGAGTTCTTGTCATGTGTGGTGGTTTTCTGCTATATGTCACATTATTATTGTTGACTTTGACCACCCTTACTTGCATGCTTAGGTGGGCGGGTCTCGAAGGGCTGTGTGCGAGGTAACACAGCGGCGTTTCTGTGTCCTTTGTTTTCTTTTTTCCCCCCCCTTTTGGTTCGACTTCGCGAGAGATACCTCGTCTCCTCTGCCCGAGGGGACCTACGATCTTAACAGTACACGATTAAGGAGTCGGATTCTGGAGTCGCGGGTCTTGATTTGTTGACTTTTTTTTAACATGCGAGCTTTCATTCCTTTTGTTTTCTTTTTTTTCTTTTTTCTTTCCCCTCTCTTCCTTCTTTTAGTATTATGTTCGGGAACCGGAGGTTATTCTGTTGTTATTGTTTTTATTTCACACACCCCCCCCCCAAACCACACACACACACACACACAGCATTAGTTAGGTCTCTCTATTGGTTTTTCCTGGTTTATTTTGTTTTTCCTGGCCTTGCACAATGATACCTAAGTGGATGTTGAGAGCGGAGGATAGGTTTCCCCCCCCCCCTCCCTTGGTTCTCTCCACAGGATGCGCGCGCGCCCAGTTTTGTTGGGTGTCGAGAGTTGGAACTCATTCGCATTCGTTAGTCTTTTTTTATTATTTTTATTTTTTTATTAAATACATACCACTATTACCACCACCAATGTTTTTTCATAAAGTAGTCCTCTTGCCTCTGCCGTCCGTTTTATTCTCTGTAGAACTCGGTTGACCCAACAAGCATAAGCATACTTATCTTATCTGTCTGGTCTGTGAGGTTACTACTACTTAGATATTTACCAATGCCTCACGCAGAGTAGGTACTCGCTCATAGCCGTCAGCAGGTTCCACACCTCCTTCCTCTTCATCTCCTCCTGCAGCGCGATGCGCTCCAGCGCCGACCGCCCATTAAAGTATTTCCAGAATACAGGCCAGTGGCTCGCCACCTTCTCGTCCCAGTCCTCTCCCCTCGCCGCAGCGGCACTAGTAGTAGTAGTAGTAGTGGTAGTGGTGGTGTTGGTGGTGGTGGTGGCGGTGGCGATGGCGGCGCCAGCCTTCCCCTCCTTGCCACCCGCGCCAGCCTTCTTGCCAGCGTCCTTTCTCGACCCCACGACGGACGGCTCCGTCCGCCTCTCCCTGAGCCGGCGCCCGATCGCGCTCAGGTACAGGCTCTCCTTGCCCGTCGCCTTCTTGGCGTCGAGGATGATGTATGGGCTCAGGCCGGCGAGGTGGGCGGCGCCGTTGATGCTGGGGTGTTCTGTGGCACGGGGCGCGGCCTTGCGCGCGTGCGCCGTGGCCTTCTCGGCGAGCTCCCGCGCCGCCTTGTCAGCGATGCGCTCGAGGCGGGCCTTCTCGGCGACCTGCTCGGCGAGGGTGGGCTGGGAGTGGGGGCGCGACGCGCTGGGGGAGCTGGGCGTGGGCGTGGGCGGCTCTGGGGTGTCGGTGCCGCGGGGGTCGACCTCGCGGAGGAGGAAGGCGGGCGGGGACGACGGCGGGGAGAGGTCGGGCTGCGGGGAGCCGGCGACACCCGCTCCCGATCCGCGCGTCGTCAACATGTCGGCGATCGAGAGCGCAGAGAGGTCCGAGATGCTCCGGTCGAGGCCGCCTGCATAGCTCGCCGTCCTCTGCAGGGTCGAGGTCGAGCTTGCCAGGTCGGTGCCGACCGCGCTCCCCGTCATGCCCGAGTTGGTGCTCCCGCGCCTCCTGCGCTCCCTGCCCGCGAAGGAGGGGCTGGCGGCCGCCGTCTCCCGGTCCCCGGGCGCGTGCGCCAGCTCGTCGGTGGCCGCGGTCTGGGCCCTCTTGGCGCGGGCGACCTCTTCGGCCTCGAGGGCGTAGTCCACCTCGTAGATGATCTCGGGCCAGACGATGACGTATGCGAACGTGCAGAGCTGCATGACCCAGCCACCACGCATGAGCCAGGCCAGCATGTGGAGGTAGTTTGGGCGGAAGGACTTGGACGGGCAGAACCACTTGTAGGGCTTGGGCGCGGCGGAGAGGTCGGAGAGGAAGTTGGGGAGGGCAGGCGCAAAAGGGAACTGGCGCGCCCACGCGGCGGACGCGCGCGGGAGTGTCTTCATGTCTGCGTTGGGCGACAGGACATAGACGTCCCGTGCGTGCAGGGGCGGGATGGCAATGGCGCGCCGCCAGAAGATAAAGTGCTGGGCGTATTTGCGGACCTGACCGAGGGTGAGGATGTTGTTGGTCTGCTGGGAGACCTGGTGGAAGGAGACGGTGGGCTTGGAGTGTCGCACAAACTCGATCATGGAGAGGGTGGTCTCGTCAGGGTCGGCCGAGAGCTCAGAGATGATCTTCTTGTCATCGCCCATGAGGAGCAGGGCAAAATTCCTATCCAGGTACTGGGGCTCGTCGAGGGCGATGTCGTTGTTATCGCCGACAAAAGAGTTGGCGGTTGTGAGCCACAGGCCGCGGCTGTCGTCCTCACGGTCGACAGGCGGGAGATCAGCGATGTGGAAGGGCACGGGGATCTGGACCGAGTGCGTGATGGTCCCCTCGCCCGTCTCGAGCTGGAGGGCGGCGATCTTGTTGTGCGAGATGGCCTCGTACAGGTCCTGCATGGAGGCGGCCAGCGAGGAGCCCTGCAGGATCTCCTCCCACAGCTGGCTCATCTTCCTCCTGTCCTCGCGCGCCTTGTCCTTGAGCTGCAGGATCTTCTTGGACTCCTTCCAGACGAAGTCGCTGCGCTGCTGGACGTATTTGTAGGCCTTGTTGACCTTGCGGATGATGTTGGTGTACATGGTGTCGATCAGGTCCCTGGCCTCGTGCTTCTTTGGGTTGAGGATGAAGACCAGGTTGAACATGGTCATGTTGCTGATCTTGTCTTCTGTCTCTTCCTGGCCGGCGGCGGTCTGCTTGTCGACGGTCGCCTTCTCTGCCATGTCCCTGGTGGCCTCGACAACAGTCTCGGCCACGGGAGCCACAACATGGGCGTCGCCGCCTTCTTTTTCATCGGCCTCGCCGCCGCCGCCGCCGTCGTCGTTTGGCGAGATCTGCTCGTCGTCCTTGCGGGGGTTGGCATCCCCATCCTCGTGTTTGGGTTTCCCTTGTTTCGTCTTACTACCCTTCTTCTTCTGCTTCTTCCATATGCCATTCTCAGGCTTGTGTATGGGATAGGACACAAAATACAGCGGGTCGAGCGATATCTGGAAGAGCGTCTTGTGGTAGGCTCTTGCCGGGGTCAAGATGCTCTCGAGGTCCTTGGTGGGAAACCCGGCAACATGCTCCCAGGGGACGATCTGGGTGCCCCCATCAGTGATGATGTGGTCATCCTGCCTCCATGATATGAGATCGGAGATGTTCAGGTTGTAGGGCGTCAGCCCATCGGTGGCTGCTGCGACCTTGTCGAGTAGGATGTCATCCTCACCGGCGCCGTCGTCATCACCATGCTGCTCGTCGTCGTCGTCTTCCGCCTTCCTGCGCCGCTCCGCAACAGGCACAATGTGAGGGGGGTAGTGAAAGACGAACCTGGGGCCGTCACGATTCCTGTTTATGACGAGGGCCACGCCTAGGAAGTTTGAGGAGTTTGGGAGGACCGGGAGGGCCATGATCGATGTGATGAACCAGACACCCCAAGCTCTCTCTGGTCGATCAATTACAAGGCTGC
Organism: Cryphonectria radicalis; assembly: GCA_014849355.1. Lineage (NCBI taxonomy): Eukaryota > Fungi > Ascomycota > Sordariomycetes > Diaporthales > Cryphonectriaceae > Cryphonectria > Cryphonectria radicalis. The sequence continues at coordinate 485,761 of JACWQW010000006.1, read as the reverse complement.
AGGGCCCTCAGATGGACGACGGTTTAGTTCGTATGCCTGTTGACCTGTGGAGAGAGCTTGGTTTCCCATGCTGCGACACATGACGGCGACCTGCGCTTGCATGCCTCGGTGAAAGCGGGCTCGCTGGAGGGTTCAAAGAATGATGAGACGGTATCTCGAATATCAAATTGACGCCATCCTTCAGAGGGTTTCTTTTTTGTCTGTCGGCTTCCCAATGTGATGATCTTCAGCAAGGGAAAGGGAGGAGGGGGCGGGGGGCGGGGCCCTTTCCCACTGCTTCCCACTGCTTCCCACTGCTTCCCACTGCTCCCCTCTCTCCTCCTCCTCCTTCAGCGCTGTTGATGAGCTGCTAAGGTGCTAAGGGTACCTAAATCGATTACGAGAAATCAATCACATGCCTGCCAGAAACAACCCCCCCCCCCCCACAACAGGCCCTAGCATTCTTGGATAGGGGTCCCATGGTGCTGGGACCCCCCCCTTATTTACGTACTATTTCAGTACGTACCACTGATTACCTGCCGTACTACTGTACCTGTACTACTACAAAGTACACCACCGGCCACGACACAACTGAAATGTACCATAGTCGTATGTACGTAGCGTCGTACCTTTTACGCCAAAGTATCTCCTCTTTTTTTTTTTTTAATTCTATTTTCCTTTTCCCTTTTTTTCCTTCACCTTCTTCTGGCAATCTGTCGCGTGCCTCGCCCTGCGCAATTTAAAAGAACAATACAGACGCAGTTGTCGATGTGAAAAGCACAAGGTAATTTCCCCTCCTTTTCCTCTTCTTTTTGTTCTTCTTCTTTCTTCTCCTCCTCGAAAGAAACGGTACGATGTCCCCCCCCCCCCTTCCCCCCTCTTCAGATGCCACGAAGGATTGTTCCCCATGCTCATACTTTTTTCTCTTTTTTCTTTTTTTTTTTAAAAAAAATTGCTGATCCAATTGCGTATGTACCCCATCAGAACCCCTCAGTCACAGGTACCTTATGACGTGCCTCCCCTTCTCTCGCCCGTGACCGCCGTTCCAGCCTAGAAGTTTGTGATTCTCTAGGCTGTCTCTTGTGGTTTGTAGACAAAATCGAAGCGAAATGGCTCTTTTTGATTCTGACACTGACGGTTTGGAAATAAAAAGGACACATGCGCTGAATCACAAAGACGACGAGGAAACTGTGTACATATATCCCCCAGGTACCTGACAACGAGCCTCCTCCTCCTCCTCCTCCTCCTCCTCCTCGCCCTCCTCGTTTCTCTCGGCATCCAACCACACCAGCTCCTTCACGCCCTCCCCTCCCCCTGCCGACCCGACCCGACCAACCATGATACACCAAGACCAACCAAACGGCGCTGTCGCAGCCACTACCGCCAACCACCCTACCGACGGCACCACCAGCAGCACGACGCCCCCTAGCACCACCGCTTCTACGACGCCCTCCTCGTCCTCCTCACACCGTCCTGTCCCCTTCATCGCCCAGACCTTCACCAACAACGACTCGGACGCCTCGGCAAGGAACCTCATCCTCGCCCTCCGTCCCGACTGGTCCTCCCCCGACTCCTCGATCGAGTTCGTCCGCTTCACCGACGGCATCACCAACACCCTCCTCAAGGCCGTCCACCGGCGCCCCGGCCTGTCCAAGGACGATGTCGACCGCGAGGCCATCCTGCTCCGGGCCTACGGCAACGGCACCGACCTGATCATCGACCGCGCCCGCGAGACCCAGAACCACGAGCTCCTCATGCAGCACGGCCTGGCCCCGGAGCTGCTGGCCCGCTTCGAGAACGGCATGATGTACAGGTTCATCCGCGGCACCGTCACCCACCCCGAGGGCCTGCGCCGGAAGGACATCTACCTCGCCGTGGCCAGGCGCCTGGCCCAGTGGCACGCCACCGTGCCCTGCCTGCCCGGGAAGACGCACCTGAGCGAGAGGATGAACGGACACGCCGCCGACGTGCTCAGGTGTGTGGGCCCCGCCGCCCCCAGCACCTTCGACACCCTGCAGCAGGCCGTCGACGGCGCCTGCCCCGGGAAACAGGCCCCCAACATCTGGACCGTCATGCAGAAGTGGATCTTTGTGCTGCCGACCGACACCCAGGCCCAGAAGGAGAGGCAGGCCCTGCTGCAGCGCGAACTCGCCAGGCTGGTGGCCGAGCTGAGCCCCCGCCCGGGCCTGGGCAGGGACGGTGTGAGTACCAACCTCCCTCCCTCTCTCTCTCTCTCTCTCTCTCTCTCTCTCTCCCTCCCTCCCTCCCTTCCTTTCACCCTTTTTTTTTTTTACACGGCCAAGACGCAAGCTGAGACTGACCCTATTCAAACCTTGAACCATAACACACAGCTCGTATTTGCCCACTGCGATCTCCTGTGTGGGAACGTCATCGTCCTCCCCAAAGGTGACGCCGCCGGCGCTGCCGCGTCCTCCTCCTCGCAGCCCGACATACCAACACCGGTTACCATCCGCAGCGGCGGCGGTGCCGACGAGGAGTCGGTGTCAGTCACCTTCATCGACTACGAGTACGCCGTGCCCTCGCCTGCGGCGTTCGACCTGGCCAACCACTTTGCCGAGTGGGGCGGCTTCGACTGCGACTTCAGCGTGCTCCCCACCAGATCCCAGAGGCGCGCGTTCGCCGCCGAGTACGTGCGGTCGTACTTTGCCCTGCTGGGGCGGCCGTACGACCACGAGGCCGAGGTCCAGAGGCTCACCGCCGAGGTCGACGTCTACCGCGGCGTGCCGGGCTTCTACTGGGGCATCTGGTCCCTGATCCAGGCCACCATCTCCCAGATCGACTTCGACTACGCCTCGTACGCCGAGGTCCGGCTCGGCGAGTACTGGGCCTGGCGGGCTGAGGTCGACGGGACCAGGCTGGCCAAGGGCGAGAAGATGCCGCTGAGGGAGATGCGGTGGGCCGAGGAGTAGAATTCAGAAATGAAAAGAAAGAAAGAAAAAAAAAAAGGGAGAGGTGGAGGGGAAGAGAGGGGGGGGGAAGGGGCAGGTGTTGATTTACACAGCGTCTGCTGAAGCGTGGTTGTTGGTTTTATTGAGTCTTTGCATGGCGTGTGCTTTTGTTTTATTGGCGAGAGAGAGATAGAGAAAGAGAGAGAGAGAGAGAGAGAGAGAACAGTAAAATTTCAGGTGCGGAAATACCCAACCTGTCCTCCTCACCAGAGAGACGGGTAGAAGGAAAGAGAACCTCAGGTCATTCAACATGCTCTTCTATTTTTTTTCTTCTTTGTTTTGGTTTCTTCTTTCTGGTAGCGAGAAAGAAGAAGGGGGGGGGGGAGGAGGAAGTCCTTGAGGGTACGCAGCATATTTTGGCGCTGGGTTATTATATAGGTGATAATATCTATTTTCGACAAGAAACCTACTCTTTTTTGAAGTTCTTGAGTTTGGGTGTTGCATAGTTTGTAAGTACAACGAACACTATGCATAAAGTCAAAATGTGAAGAGACAGAAAGGGGGGGGGGGAGTATTGGCTCCTCTTTGTGCTGATAGTTTCCCACTTGTCCTATATACACTGAGCAGCAGTATGTGGATGAGTTGACATGTCGAGAAAGGTGGCCTAGCAACCTCAATAGCATTTCACAAACCTCAAGATGCGCGACTGTCCATCGTATGGCTTGTGTGTTGTCAGATCCCTCCTCACTGCAACTGCAACAACATGTACACAAGAGTCTAAAGCATAAAACAACACCAACCCCCCCCCCCCTCCTCTCTCTCTCTCCCTCGCCCGGCAGGAGGCTTACTACCTACCACTCAGCACGCAACCAGCAAGCTCTCTCGCTCGCCATGGCGTATACAGCTGAGGTGATACAAGTGAATGCACATAAGACGCCCATGCAGCAGCTCGCAGATCATCGCCGTCACCCGCTCGTTGCCGAGACTAAGTAACTCCTCTCCAGCCTTGGGCCTTTCAAAAGCCCAACTTGCCCCTGGTAGCATCACCTGCATTCTCCAACACATGTCCGCGCCAGTCACACAACCCTCTTCCATAAGTGGTTGCCACCCAAAGAAGAGGGGGGGTTGGGGGGTGGGAGGGAAAAAGTAGCCGAGAAGCCCACTCGGACCAGTGTAGCGCCACCACCACCACCACCACCACCGACCAGTCACGCTCATGCTATATGTATGATATGTATGCACGCCTGTCACCGCGTATGAGGAGGAAGGGGGGGGGGGAGGTTGAGGGTCAGCCCCTCTCCTCCCTGCATCAAGCTCGGCCTTTTCGCATCGGGGCCAGACACACATCATGAACCTGAACCCCTCCCCCTTCACCTCGCCCCCCCCCCCGGGCGGCGCAGAGGCGCTTGACGCAATCCAATGAAGAGTTGAGGATGGGGAGACCTGGACCTGGTATTTAGCAAGTGGCTGGTATGCAGGAGGTTCCCTAAAGCCTCCCCCCCCCCATCCCTCCTCTTCTTCTTCTTGCCCTCCCCCAAAACGAATGTGGCGACGTCCCGCGGGGTAATCAACGCACCACCACCACCACCACCACCACGACGCTGAACTAGGGTTCCCTTCGCGCATTTTCCATCGGGGAGAAAGGAGCAGCCGATGGCGAGAACTCAAGATCGAGTAGCCAGCCTCCGTGGGTGCCATATAGGCAGCGCCGGAGAATAGCACTACCCTTTTTTGCCGAGTTGCGCAAGGAAAAATGGCTTTTTTTTTGGGGGGGTTTTTTTGTGGGGGAAGACGGGTGAGGTGGCGCCGAAGGGGGGAGGGGGGGAAGGTTGTTTGTTATCTTTCGACCGCGCTCATAGGCTCCCATCCCTCTCACCTCCCAAAGAGTCACGCACCAGATGCCTACCACCCTTCTTCTCGGTGACGGGACCGTGGTAGCTACTGTGGCCCACCAGTCACAGCAAGAGGGTTGAGCTCCCCCTCCCCCCCATGTCGTGCATATGTCCAGCATAGTCGACAGGTACTCCTCCTCCTCGGCCTCATGCCGGCAACATAAGCTGGATGGCAAGGCGATCGGGGCAAGTAGCAGAACACAGCTGAGCCAACCAAAACCAGCTGTGCCCGTTATCCCCACGCCGGTAGTCGCCGTTGTCAGGGTTAGATCTGTAGTAATACGAGTTTAAGAGAAAGGCCTTTCTGTATCTCATAGGAGTGGGCACCAACGACCAGACGGAAACGTTCCATCGTGACGCAAAGAGGGGGGGAGGGGGGGAGGAGGAAGGGGGCTGTTCCGTACCTGTGGGTTAGAGAGAAAAACCTGTGGCAGCTTTACGAGCTACACTGCAGGAAGAGTGCACGACAGCCGGCTGTGGAGTCGGTGGTTAGGTCAGGCGCTTTTGCCGTGCCCCAAATCCTGACTGGTCGAGCTGTCACAAAGGAAAAAGAAGGGGGGGGATGTGAGGGGGGAGGGGTTGTTCAGATGGTGAGGCTGGCTGCGACGGCAGGTTCGGCAGCTCACGGGATTAACTCCCCCCCCCCCCTCTCTTCCCCTCCTCCCTTTCCCAAGTCTCGATCTGGCCAAGGAGAAGATGTCAATGAAGAACAATGTCACCCGCAGTGCTAGGGCTCTTATCGCGAGAACACCAACAGAGGGCCAGGAGAAAAAGAGAGAGAGAGAGAGAGAGGAAAAACGCCGAACAGCCCACGAAAGGGCCAGACAAGGAACTAGAAAGAGGACAGTCCCCTTCGTAATTACGCGTCGTCGGGGATGAAGATGTGCTGCCCGTTGTGACGAAACCTTTTGGGGGGCGCATATCTCTCTCTCTCTCTCTCTCTCTCTGGCCTCGTCCTGTGCCCCGCGTCAAATAGTCCCTTGGCGTCCGTCCGTACAGATGAGAAGGCATCGTGACCCAGAAAGGCCCCACGTTTCATGCATCAACAGCTGTCAAAGCGGCTCCGACGAGACTCGTACGAGAGATAAACCCAAAATGGCGGTCCCAATGTACCGTGATGGGGGGTTACCTTCCAACGACCTGCGAGGCTTTTTGGACCACCGTCGTACCGCGAACCACAAAAGCTGTAGGTTGATAAGTGTGTCTTGGATATCACCTTCCCCCTAGGTGTAGCTCCAGGGGTGCTCAGGCCGTCCCGTGATCGCCACTGAGCTTCTCGAGCAGTTGCGATGGCAGAGCCGTGCTGCGCACCCTGGACCTCTCCAAGCTCTCTGTAATACTTCCAGCAAAACGACCACCAACCTCCTCCTCCTTCTCCTCCTCCTCTTCCCCTTCTTACCATCCTGTGTGTGTTCATCATAGCGGCTAGTGGAAGTGGACACTGAAGAGGGGATATCACGCAGTGTAAGCCTCTTTAAACGGCTGTTCAATAAGCCTTGCAGAGGTATGAACCCTCCATGACTGGGGCGCGGGGGAGGGACGGGACTCCCCTTACCCAAGCTTCCCTTGCCCGAGCTCTGACGACAGCAAGTGCAGTGTAGCATTGGCCGGAGCCGAGCCGAGTCCTCCATTCCAGACCCCTCTAAGGCTATGAGGTCAAGTAAGCCAGTCAGAGAGAGAGAGAGAGAGAGAGAGAGAGAGAGAGACTGGGGTCCGCCCCGACTATGCCGAGCTGTTCCCCTTAGGGCTGGCGATATCCTCAAAGAGAGAGTCTTGTCTGTTGCATCGGGATGCGATCTATGTCTTGGAGAATATTACTGGGGCTTCCGAGGTGAGCATAGATGACGACGCCTCTTTCCTTTCCCCCCTTCCTTGTGTAGCTTTTCCCGTCCGTGACCCCGTGAACGTTTGGAAGGAGGAGGAGGGGAGGGGGAAGAGGGCATCACGAGAGTGGGCTCCAGGTTTCCTGCCCGAGACTAGCCGCATGGCGAGGTAAGGACGTTTCTTCCCCCCTCCCCCCGTCCCTTTCCTTTGGCGAACAGCTCTCATACAGAGGGGATCTCTTGGGACCGACGCCAGGTGAACTGAGAGGATGCTCTCTTGACACACACAAAAAAAATAAAATAAATAAATCAACAAACAAAGGCAGGCTGGAACATCCATCGGCGGTCGTTCGTGGAAGTGCCGGTTCCCCACTGACTGACGCGCGTTTAAAGAGGCTTCCCCCCCCCCCCCTTCAAACTCTGTCGGCAATGTAACGACTGTTTCCTCACCCGACCCACCCTCCCTGCCCTGGCTCGGGAGATAGCGAACCCAGACACAAAAGCAAACCGTTCAGGATTTCCCTGGCCCGCCGGGACGGGACATGTCGCGAAAGAAGAGACGATGACGATCGGTATCCTCGAAGGAGAAGGTCAATATGCCCAGCTGAGGAGTTGAGGCGGGCGAAAAGGGTAAGGCAAAATGGACGCTAAACCAGAAATGCCTGCGCCCTCGACTGAATAAAACGCTTTGGGGCCCAGCCGTCCGATCTCCTCCCCCGCCCCCCAAAAGAGCTGTACAAACTTGGAAACAAGCTTGAGATAATGCATGCGAGAAACAAAGCGGGGCTCGATTCGTCGGCGGTCGGCATCGGACATTGATCTGTATATGGGAAGGGACGTCAAGACACACAATGGATGGATGAGTGATTAAGCGAGTAATCCAATCCCTCTTGATCTTGTCTTCTTTGGAGACGGAGGGGGGAGGAAGGGAAGAAAGAGGAGGGAGAAAAGGAGAAGAGGGGGGGGGGTGGGGAGGGAGGTTGTTCACCTTCTCACATCGACACACCTACAGAAGAAACTCCAATTAGCCCAGCAGCCAGCACCTTCGGGTCGGGCCTCGATGATCATCAAAAGCAAAGACAGCAGCAGGTCCTGCCGGGGACGAGCATTCGGGTTGCAACAAGGGATTTGCGCTGGAAGAAGGGAGAGAGAACAGAAAGAAAGAAAAACTTTTTGGAGAGACCCTGCATTGCACTCTAGCACATTGTTCCCCACGGCGATACGACTGATCATGCCGATCTCTCATCGCTCTAGGAAAGCCAGCCTATGTTCAGGCCTTGCACACACACACACACACACACACACACACACACAGCCTGCGTTATCGCTCCAACCAGTGGAACGTGCAGTTCCGTCAGCCTGGGCGATGGTGGTTGACAAGCGTGAACAAGGTCGTCGTCGATCATCCTCCCCCCAAAGTCCCACTGCACTTGGGCTTCGGGATCATACTCGGTTCGCAGGTCGCCAGGACATTGAGCCCAAGGTGACGTAGGAGAAATACCAAAGCCTGTAAGGGTTAATGTGGCACGATTCTGGATGTATTTTCTCAAAGGTTTTTTTTTTCTTTTTTCCTCCTTGGGGAGAATACCGTCTACAGCTGTGGTCTCGGAACACTGCTCTGTTGGGGATTGTTTCAGCTGGGGTGGTTTCCCAGACTATCGAGCTGATCACAGCCTCTTGGTGTGTGCTTATAATTCTCCTCCCAGGTGCGTCGGTCGGGGGGGGGGGGGGGGGAGGGGCCTTGCCGGATTGATCGGTCCCCTAGAGTTAGTCCCCAGTTGCAAGTTGGTCAGAATCACACGATTTTGCATTGTTGCGTAATGTGTTGTAGCGATGCCGTAAACCACCAGATCCCCAATCCATATCTGCAGAGGAGGAGGAAAACCTGAATCCTGTCGACGAGGTACAATATCTATCTCTCTGCGCCATGACGAGCGAGCAGGTGTGCGGATCTCCCCTTGCTCCAAGACCATGAGCGGTCTTTGTGTGTCATTGTACAGGGACGCAGCGGTAGAATGGCCTGAGCGATATTTTTTTTTCCTTCTCTCCTCTTCTTCTTCTTTCTCTTCTCTTCTTTCTCGGCGTCGTTCGAGTTGCATGAGACTACGCGTCGCTCGGAGGTCAAGCCTTGTTGAGACTGGTGCCCTCTCTGCTCTTGATGTACTTTTAGAGGAATTAGGAGTTAACCTATTGTGGTAACCATTGAGTCGCACCATACCATCGGGTGAGGACCAAAAAGCTGTTGTAGTACAACACAAAGTTAGTTATCATCATCAGCACTGCTTTTGCCGGCTAGATTCTCAAAAAAGATTGACAGCCGTTGTGGGATCCAAACCCCCCGGCAGATCGCAACGGCGATATCATCCTGGCACTGTGCCCATCCATGTATGTATAAGCTGTGAGCTCTTCTCCACTAGACACAGCAGTGCGACAACAAGAAAGGGCAAATAACAATAATAATAATAATAAAAGGTGACGTTGTCTCGATGCGCTGCGCCGATGGGCCCCTGGAAGGTCTGGATTCCGGAGACTGGACCCCCAAAGCCCAGGTGGCATCCTGCGGAGCCCCCCACCACTGAAGCGCCGTGCCTTGTTCGGCCTACCTATCTGAAGCAGAGAACCACAGGGACACCGCATCGGGTACCCTGGATAAGTAGTGCTGGCCGGTCCAGGGTTCAGACACGGCTGTGGTATTCTAATTCGCGGGAAGACGTGGCCCGTGTGCCGACATGGAACTGCGAATACGCGCGCGCACTGCTCTCTCTCTCTCTCTCTCTCTCTGCCGCCGAAGCTGTCATCATGGAGTCCCATAGTACATAGTACATGGATGATCGGTGATCTCAGGGATCAGAGCTCGGTCATACGCAAGCAAAAAACCGAGTCAAGACTTGGACCCGAGACCAGTTGTGTTTTGGTCTGGCCTGATCGGAAGTCGGGGACAAGGGTGACATTCTCTGCCAGAAAGGACCAGCAAGCTCCACGAGCTGCGATGGCTCACTGCCCTTTGAGACTCATACGCAGCAGCGAGAGCAAACGGCACCGAGCGCACCTGCAGGAGGTTTGGGCCAAATAACAAGGCATAGGCGCCGGCCGGTAGCAGCTGTGTGTGGTTGAAAAGTTCCCCTAGGCGGGAAGAATATGGGGTGTTGGAGAGTGACTTTTGTGGGTAGTCGTAGTTGGGCGCACCAAAAAGCGGTGGGTTTTAGGAGTCGAGAGGGGCTGCGTGGTATCGCTGCGTGCTACGTACGGTAGTATTTTCACACCAGCAGCTGCGCTACAAATGCCGGCAGAAGTGTCCGAGTTGTAGCATTTAGCGGGCCCTGCCCACAACAGCAGGATTAAGCATCACGATGCATGGGTTGGGTAGCCCAGGATAAGGGTGGCAATCCGCAGTGTGATGTGTCCCTGCTGCCGCCAGGCAGTCTTTTTCCCTTGCCTCCCTACGTCCTCGTCAGGTTCGGTCTGTGCGTGTATATGTGTGTTTGTAAAACGTCAGCGTTGTTTCTATAATGCCATCATCGTAGTGCAGCGTAAACCTGTCGTTGCTTTAAGGTTGATTGCGTTTGGCGAACCCAGAGGGAAAAAGATGGGATCGACGCCGAGGATAGGCCACAGTAGCACCCGGGCCATGATCCTACCCAGGGGTTGTGATAAAGACATCGGGAGGCGGATAGAGCGGGAACCGGCAGATAGATTGAGGAGGGGGGGGGAGAGAGAGAGAGAGAGAGAGAGAAACAGGCACACAAGGCCAGCCGGGATGAACGAAGCCACCAGACACTAAGGGTCTCACAGGCCCGAATGGCACCACTGGACAATCTATCCAAGCAACTGACGTGCACGAGCGGCGATATAGGTCCGCACTGCCTCGATATAGTGTGGCAAGACCCTTGATGGCGCCGTGATCTGACGAGGATGTACTGTAGCAGTTGACCAGGAGGAAGGAGTATTGGCCGTGCGTGCAACCAGGACCCATATCGAAGAGAAGGGAGGCCCTGCCAGCCTGTGCTGAGAGATATGGATGCCCTCGAGAAGTTGGGAGTCTCGTCCCCTTGGCAATCAGGAGGTCGAGGCGGCCGTGTACACATGGGTTCCGTGCCAGGTTGTATGTTAGAGGGGGTCAGTTCATGTGCAAAGCGAGATCCGGGGGCATAAGGTCCGAGTCTCAGCAGGATGAGGTGGTCCGTCTGTGATGAGCCATAGCTTCTTCTTCTTCTTCTTCCTCTTCCTCTTGTTGGTCATGATCTCCTATGTCTGGCAGGTCAATAAAATAACAGTAACAACACCCTCTCTAGACAATAGGCAGTCATTCTGGTCGTGTGAAGGAGGAGAGGGGCCGAGGGAGAGAGAGAGAAGGGGGGGGAGGAGAGCCCAGGTCGCGGAGCTTAAGACAGGTGAAGAGCTCCGCTGGGAACAGGGCTCATGCTCAGCCCTCCTCAGCTGTGATGGGCGATTTATCCGGAGATTGAGATGAGAGGGTGTTGTAATGCTAGATGGTGGTGTGGCGCCCTCTTCGGTTCAGGTCATGTGTTTGGGGGAGCGCCCTCTCTCAATCTCATCACCATCACCATCAGCAAGCACCATGCAGGCAGATGATGGATGGCAGTGGACAAGAGGGGGATGACAGTGCGTACGCGCTACACCCACAATGCCAGGAGGCGGAGGTGGAGAGAAGGAGGATGCATGGTGGCTGAGGAGTAGTAGTACTGCTGCAGCAGCAGCAGCAGGAGGAGGAGGGGAAGGGGAAGGGGAAGGGGAAGGGGAAGGGGAAGGGGAAGGGGGAGGGAAGAGGAGGGGAAAAGCAGGGGAGGGGTGTGTGTGGCACATACTGATTGACTGAGTAGTACTACAGGTAGTAGTAGTACTGTAGGTACGATGTAGGTGGTTAGTCAGTCAGTCAAGTCACCCTTGCCCCTTCGCCCGGCAGGAACCACCACACCCCCCCCCCCCACCCTCGAGCGTTTCTATGGTACCTGGGTACTTACCTCCTAGTGCCTAAGAAGGTACCTAGGCACCTAGGCACGCACCACGGCACGCTAGGCACTGTACAGTACGTACTTGATTAATCTGATGTTGCTAGCCCTCCCGTCTAAACCTTAAGTGACCGTCACACTATCAGAGGTATACTATGGTAGTACCATACAACGTAGTAAGAAGGAGCAACCTTCTTCAACTTGTTCCCCACCGCTCTCAACTAATTTATTTGGTTCTTGGAATCATGAGGCCTCATATTACTACTTTGCCTCCCCGCCCTCCCCTCCTCCCCTGCTTCCACCACAGGAACCTGTTTTTTTTTTTTTGTTTCTTTTTTTTTCTTTTTTCTTCTGCTGAATCTACAGTTGTTTCCTCGTACAATTAATTCCCTCTACTCTGTGGACTGACTACTGGAGCAGCGCAATACGAGGACGGTGTCGGATTACAGGCCATCTGTATGGGCCCCAAGAAGATGCTTAAAGACAGTGGTAGGTTGTAACTACAGGGACAATACTCAACTACTCGGTATATATAGTATGTACAATGTCAGGTCTGTGTCATCCTGGGAGGCGAGAGGAAGAGAAGGAAAATAGACAGAGAGAGAGAGAGAAAAAAGCTGAGATAATGATGCAGAATCAACTCATCGGTTGAACGTCGCCCCACCTGCTGGGCCACCTGCAGCAGAAATCCTTGCAGCTCTTCAAGGGTGGTGGAAACGAACTTCATTCTCGGTCCCAGCTTGCTGCAGCTCGACAGTACCACCCAGACTAGGCACTCCGTACTGGATGTGGGATCACTCCCTGACATGGCTGTTGCGTCTGCATCGCCGCAGGTCGGCCTATCACTAGCATGGTACAGTAAGTACCTTGACATGTACGCCAGCCGGGCTGCGTATGCCCAGCCTAGGTGCTGTACAGATGGACGCCCCCCCCCCTTCCCCTGTCGCGACTGATTCCTCCTCCTTCTCCTCCACTTCTTCCTCCTCCTCCTCTTGCAAGTCTCCCTCGCGCGTTGCTTGGCTTTTCTTGCCTTGCCTTACCCTGCCTTGCCCTGCCTTGCCCTGCCTTGCCCTGCCTGCCCGCCCTGCCTGTCTCTTGCCGACCATCCATCCCTCCTCCTCCTCCTCCTCCTCCTCCTACTACTCTGCTCGCGTTCATTCTGTTTCCCTGCCCAGGGTGACGAGCAAGCCCTTCTCCCTTCTCCGTCATCATCCGACCTACAGTCTAGACATTTACCCAGTCACGGTGTACGTAGGTAGGTGCGTAGATACGTCGTTCGAGACCGTTAAAGGAGGTCTTCACCTCCTCTTTCTGGGGTCTTCCCCCCCCCCCCAAACCTCTCCTATCAGCTACACCTCCGACAGCCCATGGGCTCATGATCGGTACTGTGGGATACAGTCTCTCTCACTTTGCGGCGTGGGAGGCTTCTTGAACCTCTAGGTTCTTTTCTTTCTTCCCTTACTCTGTCTTCTTGTCTTCTCAGGTAATCTGCTTGCCTCTTCCTCTCTCTCTCTCTCTCTGCTCTCCACTATCCACTACTATTACCACTGTATTATGGATCCCATCTTAGCTGTCAACCCTTGTCTATAGCTGCTGTGTCTGCGTTGCGTTGATTTTCTCCCATTCCACTTCTGGTACAGCTTCGTCGTGCGTGCATCTCTCCTCCTGTGCCATCTCGTCTCATCTTATCTGCATCCATTATTTATCTCGACCCTGTCTCGCTCTACCTCATCTGTTCTGACGATTGCGCACTGCACGCCAACAGAGGAATTGTAACTCCCAGCCTCGAACGGGACCTCGAGCGCCACTGCTTTGTCCTTCCTCCTCTTGTCCAGACCACAACCCCTCTGCTTTTTTTTTTTTGTCTCTCTTCTTCCACTGTGGGCTGGGGTGGACTTGATCTCGTCTGTACAGCATGCAGCTCTCGCACGTGCAGTGACTGTTTTCTCTCTCTCCTCAACCCTGATAGACTACTCCGGATGACGCCATACAGTTTCTCTGTGAAGGACTATGGAGATAGACTATACGCGTTGTCCTCTTGAGATGGAGAGTTGATGAAACCCACCTCCCCCCCCCCCCAGACAACGTCTTGAACATAGCCGCACCGCCATACGACGACAGAAAATTAAAGGCGTGGCTACGACCACCACCACTACTACCACCACTACCACGACGCCGAGGGACGGAAAGTGGGAGCTGCGAAGTGGCAGACGGGCGTGTTGACCGTCAGCTGTGTGTCCCTGTGCCTGAAAATTGCTTGAGCCAAGGCATGTGGTGGGAGCAGGTCGTCAAGGCGCAGTTTCACCCTCCCTATATCCTCGACTGCACTGGTGCCTCGCCCACACCTGTCGCCCTGCCGGCCTTACCACCAGGACAGACGTCTCCTCCGGAGAGGGGGGACACAACGGCGGTCTCGAAGCGCAGCGCCCCATCTCGGAGCGCCGACCCTCTCTGGGTCCCCATGGCGGCCGAAAATCCCGGCTCGATCTTCGCAAATCCAACCCATCCCGCCTACGCCGGCGCCGGCGCATCGACGTCGGGCCTTGACCCCGAGTCTCGGCGCACTGCTTCATCAGCCACCTACCATGATCCTGCAATTGGTCACAGCCACAGTACTAGCCTTGCCTCCGCTCCTGCTACCCTCGACTCCACCATCCGAACCCTGCTCGACCAGCAGGCCGAGATCGAGGCCAGGCTTGCCGTCTTGCTACCCCAGAAGTATGGTCCCAATGTCAAGGTCGAGTTTGGCATGTTGCGCCACAAGCTCAGGACACTACGCGCCTTTGCTGATGACAACCGTAAGTCGTTTGGCCTCTCTTGTTTGTTTCGGTTGCGAGTTCCTTTGCTCCTTCGTGTTGTTGTTGTTGTTGTTGTTGTTGTTGTGGTTGAGCGTCTCATGCTTTGCATCCGGGTACCTGTCTTGCTTGGTCTGATTTCCATCACTACACAGATGTATCCGACAAGATCCACGTCCTCTCAGAGATGGAGGATGCTAGAGCACTCCAGTATCAGTGTGAATGTATTGAGATGGCCTGTCTAGACCAAGGTACGTCTCAGCCCTCACGAAGCATCAACACCCTTTGTTTTTTTTTTTGGGGAGGGGGGGCCGGAATTCGGAGCTATGAGCTCACATCTTGTTTCGTGCCGTCAGGTCTGGACATCAACGACCCAAGGCACAATGAAAATCTCAAACTATATTTCCGCGAGGGCGCACCAGACGGGTACGACGCATGGCTGGACCGGAACCTATCGCAGCATGACCCGGTCGCCCGAGCTTGGAGGTCGAGGGACAGCCTCCGGTCGAGATACAGGAACTCGCACTTCTTCAAGTGCTGGGATGACCAGTGTCTGCACTATATATATGGCTTCTCGAGCCAGGAGGAGCGGGACAACCATGTGAAGGAGCACGCCATATTGCTGAAGAGAGACTCTGGCCTGTCAATTAGTGACACGCCGACGCTGGTCACTCAGGAGCAGCCCACCCACCGTCGCGATTACAGCAATGATTATTCGAAACGATCACCTCCGTTGTACCTGCCGCGGCCCACTGGCAGTGCGCAGCTGACCAATCCTCATGCGCAAGGCTTGTCTCGCGATCATAGAGATTCCCTCAGGTCCTACTCCCTGGCTGCTGAGCCTTCACCTCCCAAGAGGGACCTCAGAGGCTCGGTGGACTCAGAGGTCGATCCTCTCTTGCCACCACTCAAGCGCAGCCGTGTGGGACAGTCAAGACTAGAGTCCATCGGCGAACTTCGATTGCTACGTGAAGCTGGCTCGTGCCTCCGATGCAGGGTATCGAAGCAGACGGTGGGCAATATCTTCCCGATCCCGCTGAAGCAAGGCACATACTGATATTCTACAGTGTGACGCAAACGATCCATGTTCTTCCTGTTGTGACGCGACTACTCCTGCTTCTGATGATTTCTGGAACCATCTTGGCTGCTACAGAGCACCAATTGCTTCTCTCACCGAGGCAATATTGCTCCCAGGTCCGTCCGCCCTAGGATCACGCATTGGCTTTCACGACCCCGCCCCCCCCCTTTTTTTTTCTTTCTTTCTTCTCTTCCTCTTCTTCCTTTTCCCCAGCTGACATGAGATAGCTTCACACATGACGCGGCAAACCCAGACGCCACTCGCCTCCCCTCTCGCCACGCGAAGGAACATGAACGAGTATCTCGAGCATAACTACCGAGTGAACCTAGAAAACTCGCGGATGGTGAAGAGACAACTCGATTTCGACGATGGTTTCTGGTGGACCGAAGACCTCCCCAGCTTCCCGCCGTATATCTCGTCCATTTCCTCGTTCCAACGAGAGCCTGTCGAGTGGGGTCCGCCGCTGCTATCGGTATTGGCCGGGAGCTGGAACATGAGCGGGACGGCGTATGATTTCTGGCAGCTCCTTCGGCTGAGTGGATTCATCTCACCGCATCGGCATGCCGAGGCAGCAACGTATCCTGTCCTGTATCATGTCAAGGTTCTGCTGAGAGAAGTTCTATTCTACGACCTGCAACAGCCCGAGCCGTCGATACACGCGCAGAGAAGCGCATCCCAGCCACAGCCTCCCCCAGACGAGTCAATGAGCTACGGACGCTACCGACTACTGTACAGCTGCATGACGGAATTCTTGGGGTCTTTCGAGAGTGCCACACTGAGGGATGATCAGCTGAGCCCGCGAAGCTGGCTTGCCGTCTTCATTGCGCTCTGCATCTTCAGCGTTGTCAAGACAGTCCTGGTCGACCTCGCACTCTCCAGCCCAGGAGTAAGCCCACCAAGCATCTCTCAAGTGAACTCAGTCGTGACGACCATGTCGAGTGTTTACAGCGCCTTGGTTGATGCGCTCGCCGCCTCTTCGCCCAAGGTCCTGGATGATCCTCGCCTCGAGTTACAAGAAGACGAAAGAGATCTCTTTCGTTCCTTGGCGGTCATCACCAGGAGGGATTCTTGGGCAGAACAAGGGATCACCTCTGCGCGAGACTATCTTATGCTCCTCGGGCGGGGAAACATGACTGGGCCTTTTGCCAATGGTTTCATCCGGCAGAGGACTGCTAACGTGCGGCTCAGCTTGGTGGCGGCATCCTCCTCCTCTTCCAGACCAGCAGAGGAGAGCAGAAAGCCCCTCACCGATAGGAGGCCCATCAGCGATGCATGGGCTCTGGCTGGGCTGTCTGAGGGAGACCCGTTTGCCTCCGGGCTTGCAGCAACAGACCGGCTGGTGCTATCGCCACAAGACATGAGCCCAGGCCGTAGGCATACCGTTGCTGAGACCCCGTTCTTCCGAGGGATGGGACGGGGCCCGACGTCTCCCATCCCGCCACCGAGGATTCGACTGGCTTACCAACGGCCGCCTATGCGCCGCGTACACTGCGCAAAGTGCAACGAATATCCTGAAGGCTTCAGGGGCGAGCACGAACTCAGACGACATCATGATGCCAAACACGCAACTCTTGTAAAGAGATGGGTATGCTGCGAGCCGCAGAGCCATAGCCCCACCTCACCTCACCCCGTTGTCCCGCTCTCGAAATGCAAGGCCTGTATCACCCAAAAGAGATATGGCGCTTATTACAACGCGGCTGCTCACCTGCGGAGGGCTCATTTCAACCCTCACCGGGGTGGCAAGGCGAGCGGTGACTGGCCACCCATGACAATTCTGAAGGACTGGATGAGGGAAGTCAGGCAGTCTGTGGACCTACAAGATCAGGATTCAGACAGCGGCGAGGACGAAGCAGACTTCAGACCGCCATCCGATCTTATCTCTCCACAGAGCATCCGGCGTTCACCACCACCGCCGCCACCGCCACCACCACCACTTCTCGACGTACCAAGACTTGCGCCAGCGCCACCACCGCTCTCTCGTGGTTTCCATCCGCATCCGCTGGCTACACAAGTATCTCCCTCCGTCCACAGTGTCCACAGTGCGCCTCCTCTCGAGATCCATCCCCTCTCGACACCAACCCAAATCACCTTTCAGACCAGCCCTGTTCCTCACTTGGCGTCAACCTATGCCAGTGTGGCGAGCAGTACCAGGTCAGATGAGTCGCCTGCTGCGTCCAACCGAAATAGATGTCCACACCCGCAGTGTGGCCGCGTCTTCAAAGACCTCGCCGCACACATGCTCACGCACATGGAGGAGAGGCCTGAGAAATGCCCGATCGAGTCGTGCGAGTACCACACCAAAGGGTTCGCGAGGAAATATGACAAGAACCGTCATGCTCTGACCCATTACAAGGGAACTAGTGAGTGTTCTCTCTCTCTCTCTCTCTCTCTTTCTCTCATCCCTTGCAGGAAAGCTGCCGCAATCCTTACATTGTAGAACTTGGCGATATGATCCCTCCCCCCCCCCGCTTTCTCTCTAACATATTTTATACCCCAGTGATCTGCCCCTTTTGCCCTGGATCAGGGACGCCCTTTGAGAAAGCCTTTAATCGTGCCGACGTGTTCAAGCGGCACCTCACCGCAGTGCACAATGTCGAGCAGACGCCGCCGAATAGTCGCAAGCAGAACGGCATGGGCAGCTCTGGGTCTTCGTCAGGGCGAGAAGGCGGTGGTGTCGCCTCCCACGGCGTAGCAAACGCGAGGTGCTCCATCTGCCAAAGCCAGTTTGCGACTGCGCAGGAGTTCTACGAGCATCTGGATGACTGTGTCTTGAACGTCATCGTGCCTTCTACGACGCCCCGGTCGGCCGTGTCTGCACCCGGAGGAGGGACTGCCGCTACGACTGGTGGTGGCTCCGGAGGGACCAACACGACCACGACCAGCAGTACCTCTGCCAGTGTCGGAATAGACTTGGGTCTGCTGGCCTCTTCACCCACGTCCGGCTCGGATAAACAGCCTGGAGGCTCCTTTCGGGAGCCCGATATACACTACACCACCCATCTCAAACAACAACAACAACAACAAGTCGATCACGGATCCTTCCCTGGGGACAGTACAAGAACCCACCACGATAGGACTCCCTCAGCGGCAACAGAACCCGGAGCTGGACCCGGTGATGTGTCCGTCCGCCAGTCTTCCACAACACCACAAGCAGCAGCGGCGGCGGCGGGAGCCCCTGAGGGAAAGCACCAGTTCCACAACCGCGAGAGCAGCAACGGCACCAGCAGTACCAACACCAGACCGGGGAAAATAGAGGAATCGCACACTCCTCCACCTGCAGAGACATCCCAGCCCGGCACGCGCGAGGGAAGCAGATCTCTGCGACCTCCTCTGCTGGAGGCGAACCACAGCGAACCTGTGGTCGAGGTCAAGCTCGGTTCCCCCTTTGAGCAAGGAGTCCCGGAAAAGGAAGCGCACTAAAGGGGGAAGAGTATTTTTATTTTTTATTTTATCATTTCTCATCATATACCCACCTACATATCTTTCCACTTATCGTCCCATCTTGGGGGAGGTTTTTTTTTGGGGGGGGGGGGTTTGTGCCTCCCTTCACAGGCTTTTCTGGAATCGCTGTCCCCAGCCTGCAGGCTACGCAGGCGCAAGAGCTTTGGTACAGATCTTTTGTCATATATCCCATGACGCTGCCCTCCCTCTTGGCCCGTCATTTCTTGTTCTTTCTACTATGTAGATATCTGGAGAAGGAAAGGGGAGAGGAAGAAGAGAAAGGGAAGAAGAGAATAAAATGGGGAGGAGAGGCCGAACAAAAGCGTCACCTGCGACTGTAATAGACGTAGTAAAGTAAATACCACGGGACTCCAAACCTGAACTTTTTTTTTTCTTTCTTCTTTTTCTTCCTTTCTTCTTCCCTCGCCCACCTACTTCCTCTTCCTGCCTTTTCTTCCAATGTGCTTCCTTGAAAGAAAGAATAACAAGTGTCTAGTCAACGTGACTTTCACTATTCTTAAAAAGGAGAAAACACATTTCAGCCTCACGTGGCCGTGCTCCTCCTGGAGATGCCCCCTCCCCCCTCCCCCAAGCCAGCCTGTGTGATTGGGCACAAGCCTCCCACAGTTTCCTAATCAGGAAAGTTGACCCTCCCAAAAACACCACCAGCCTGATGCCCCCCCCCCAAGCACAAAATCTTCTGAGGTGGATAGGGGGGGGGGGCAACCTGTAGCGGCGGCAAAAAATGATAAGTCTTTTTGCAATGGGACCAGAATATGTGGGTTGGAGAGAGTCACTGTCCATTGCGCATTCTTCTTTGGCCCCTCGAGGGGGAAAAATGAATCACGTTGACATCACCTGAGAATGGTGTTGGAACCGCGTTAGCGTCGACCCATTCATTGACCATCAATGAACAGGATAGCATAATCCACTCAAAATCGAGGTGCCAGAGTAAAAAAAAAAAAATATGTACGGTAGAAGAGTTTGTGATGCTGAATTGCCCTGCATCGAGCAACGTCGGAACATTTGCAGGGGCAAGCCACGCCGCTGATCATGACGAGGGCACATCGGAATGGATTTCACTCCCTGTCCCGTCTGTCTACAACAACATAACGATGTCGTGTAGGGGACCTCACTTTTGACAGATACTCTGAAGTGGTAAGGTAAGGTTGCGACATTATCTGCAGGGACGAAGAGCAGATAGGTGTAGAAAAACTTCAGCAACCCACTATAATCCCTTGCATATACAGTGCCCACTGGACGCTGTCTGTAGACTGCCCAAGGGATCCCCATTCCGATATATAGACGGACGTCAGAGGTGATTCCCAGGAGCCATGCAACAGCAAGGCATTTTTGGCAGCAAAGCAGACTGCCCACGTCTCCTTTCGTCATGCGGTGGTCTCAGGGTAGAGTGGGACCTCATATGCAGCGAGTGACTTGGGAGCAGATGTGTGGACTCCAGTGGCGGTGCCAGTAGGCGCAAGCTGGCCATCATTGCTGCTGTCCTATATCTTCATGTTGAACAACCTCTTGGAACTCCCGTCCCTGAACGGGAGCATCTGGCGGGGCAGGAGCCGGAACGTCTCATTCTTGCCGTAAAACCGACCGAGCCCCGTCTCGCCAACGTGTGTCATGTAGGATTCCATACCTCTCTCTCCGGTCTTGTACCCCTGACCCGCGACCTTGAGCGCCATGTCCCGCGCCGCCTTGAGGTTGGGCAGCACGCCCGGTGACGTGTACGAGCTGCCTACCACAGCTAGGGTGCCACGGAAGGACTCGTACAGCTCGGTGTGTGCCTGAGCCATGCGGGCCCGGTGGCCCACGAGGTGCTGGGGGATACATTCGCGGCAGACCTTGGTGCTTGTATAGACAGGCTCAGCGGGGGAGATACCAAGCTGATGGCTGACGGTGTGGATGGCCATCGCAGCGGCCTCCTGTGCGTCGGGCCAGGACTCGGGCTGTAGAAAGTCCCAGTAATGACCGCCCAGCATGACAGTCAGCTTAGTGCCGCCCACGGAGGCATACTCGGGGGTACCAGCTGCCGATTCACGGTCCGAGTCAAAGATGACGCCAAGCGCAGCGTGCGGGTTGTCCTGTGCAGGGACGGATTGCGGGATGAGATAGCCAAACCCTCGGTGAGGGTGATTGAGAAGCGACCTGGGGAACCAGAGATTGACGACTTGTATGGTGATGGCAGTGCTCTTCTTCAGCGAAGGGAGAGTATCTCCTGACAGGCTGGCGAGAGTGCCGCTGTACAGACTTGAGATGACCTTGTCGTACTTGTGCTCCTCGGCTGGTGATGAGCCTACCACTGCCTTCCCCTCATCCTTCTCGTATTGGATTTTTGTGACAGGAGTGCCTGTCTTGATGGTGACATTGTCGTTGTCTCGCAGGACGTCGGCTATCGCGTCAGTTAAGACGCTGAAACCGCCGTGAAAGCCAAGGAAACCAGCCGAAGGACCAAGGGCGCGCCAGACCTCGGGGATCTTGGGGTTTCTTGCGAGGAGGTCTCTTCCGGAGTCGTAGTCATGATCCTTGACAACGCTCATACCTAAGCCGGAATGTTGGAGCTGAAGAAATAAGTTCTGCATGGTCGTCTCGGCGGCACTCAGCTTCCATATATCCCCTCCCCAGATGCCATGGTACAATGCTGACAACATGTTGTTGACGAGATCCGGACGACCAAAGGCTTTCTGAAGGAACGCTCCGGTGGACATATCCTGGTGGTCGGCGATTGCGATCCGTGGGGGTAAGCCTTTCGGCATGTCTTGTTGCCATTTCCATCTCGCCTCCGCATCCTGACGGTAGAGGCTCCTGGCTGAGGATAAGGCGCCTTCGAAGAGGGGCTCCGTCAGGACCTGCTTGACGGTCCCGAGGAACCAAGATAATCCCGAGAGGAAAGTTTTCGCCTCTGGAGCTCCTGGGAGCTGTACCAGGTGATCTGGATAATACATGTAGCGCTGGCTGAGAATCGAACCACGTCTCGTGGTCTTGGAAGGGGCGTAAGGATGGTCGTCGGGAAGGTCGTAAAGACCTAATTGTTCGATCTGTGAAAAACATAGCGGGTCAGCTGTGCATCTGGGGTCTTCCTGCCGATGCAGACAACATTAAATCACCGTACCAAATCGAACAGCACGAAGTCCTCCCATCTGCCCAAGCCATGCTGGGGCGAGACGGCACGAGCGCCGCGCTCGAAGGTGACAGCGGCCTCGTCGCCGTCTTCAGTCGTGACCTGAACGTGCTCTGTGTCTATCCAACCTCCCAGCCTATCGGATGCCTCGTAAATGGTGATCTTGGCGTCGGGGTGGAAGCGCGTCAGGTAGTAGGCGGTGGTGAGGCCAGTCAGGCCACCGCCGAGGACGGCAATATCCTTGGGCAGCTGTGGCACCGGCGATGCGGCAGCATAGCTCCGTGTGCCTGGCCTGCATCTTGACCGGACCCGGCCGAGATCCTTCGACCATGGCCTATGACGACGGGTCGATTGGGAGACAGCACAGCCAGAATAGGAACTGCACTGCTGGCGGGTCCATGTCGAGCGCAGGAGAGGGTCGAGTTGACGGAGGTGTCGTCTGCGGCAACGTGATGATGAGGACGACGAGGCAGAGAGGATATGGACTCGTGAAGTCAACGAAGCTCGCAGAGCCGCATTGGCCAGGTGCGAGACCATATCGCCTGCGAGGGGGGGTCGTTCTGCAGGGGAGGTTCGGGTCGGAAGAGGTGATCACACAAAGGTGTCATGGCACGCAGTGGTGCAACTGGGGTTGACGTCGCCGATGAGAGCTCGCATACCGCGGCAGGGATTAGCTCAGCTCAGCCAAGCGCACGCACGCATGTTACAGTACTACAATTACATAGTACAAAGTACTACTACGGCACTCGCAGCGGGCAAGGCGCTATAGGGCTGATCAATCGGGTACTTCCCCTGTGGCGGGGCCCCCAACCAAAAAGACAAACCCTCTTCAACCCTCCTTGCACCGATTTCCACGCACCACACGATGTCTCTCTGCAACCTGATACGTAATCTGGTCAACGAGCAGGCAGACATTCTGTCATGGAGGGGTGTTGGGGGGGGGGGGGGGAAGAGTGTGGGACTGCATGCTGTGCAGAGCAGATGCTCTGATATACACAGTGGCCGGCTGGGCGAGCTGACAATGGGCTCTGCCTGGAATGGTGGACGATCGATCGATGGGCTTCCTGGACCCCACGCCCGTCCTCTCCCGGGTTGAAGGATGGAACGGTTGAGGATCGCCAATGCCCGCATATGTGGACCACGCCTTTCTCAGACTTGCTCGAGCTCACAAACCTGTCAGGACTCAATCTGTCGAAAGCTTTGTCGGCATGCGGACCACTTTGAGACCCAACTCGGGTTTGAAAATTCGGATCACACCAGCCTCTCCTCTCACCTTCGCCGAATTACACCATATTCAGAGTCAGCACCCAGGGCTCAGGTCCCGCTTCGCTAGCAACGTTGGGTCCGAGGTCACTACCATGATTGACCGATCCTCGCTGCTACCTTGCCCGCCCTGCCCGCCTGTAGACTGTCTCATCTTGGCACCTTTCATGTGGGGGTGGGGGGTGAACACGAATAAGCCTCCTCCGTATTCGCCGGAGTCGGGGCACCTTGTATGGGATCAGACACATATCACCCCGTGAGCCCCCAGACTACTGCGGCATCAAATCTGGTCAGATGCTATTAAACAAAGACCTGTCTTTGCAACCCCTCCCGCGCAGCCCGTCCGACCGAGTGATAGACAGCAGCACCATCACAAGCAACAGGATCGATGTCTCGTGTTGATCTGCAGGACCTGAGGGGTGAGGAGTGGGAACCTTGGTCTCTGGCATTGCACAGGCAGCCCTGCTGACCTGGTGACCTTGACACAGGCGCGGCCCCGCCTGCCGGAGACCACACCGAGCCGAAGGCTGCCGTCCACTTGGCATGGCAATCCGGCAGCCAGTCAACCTGCTGTATCCTCCATGCCTGTCCAGGGGGGAAGGGAGAACGTCTTTTGCTGCCGACGATGCGTGACGAGGAGTCTATTTCTCCTTAGTCGTGGGCGTTGGCTGGTGGTTACTTGTCACGCGACCACCCTGGAGAGCTCTCAGAAGAACAAAGGAGCTCTGCTGGGTCGTGAGTCTCGCAGGCTCCTCCTCCCTCCAAATTCCTCGTTTCGCTGTCACCGAGGATTTGGATCTGCTGTTGGCCCGCGCTGGGAGGCTGCGCCGCCCCTAAATTTCAGCCTAAGAAGGACTATGGAAGCTTTGGAACCCAAGTGTGGCGGCCGAACCGGCTGACCCCCACGCGACTGAAGGCCCACCAGCAAATTCCCGCAGTCGCCCTGATCCCAGCATCGAAAAATTTCGTCGTCTTGGGGGGGGAGAGAGAGAGAAGAGAGGAGGGGGGGAGGGGCTTTTTGACACAAAATCGTTGTGTGCATATACTATGGTATCTTGAGAACGTCTCGAGCAGCAGAATCGTTTGCGGCAGTCTTGTGCGACCGGTACGATGCTACAGCATTTCCGATGCTTGCCAGGATTGATGTCGCCTTCGGCAAGACGAGACTCGGCACGGCAGTGCTGCTTGGGGGTCACGCCTTGGGGCCTTGGAAGGAAACAGGGCCCACACTACACTTCTCATCCCACGCTTCTCCAGATCGAAAATTGCGTCAGGGCAGCCCTAGCGGCTCCTCGTCGGGACATGTACTGTACCTGAACTCGGGGGGCAACCCTGGACCCAAGGCTGAGAGCGAATACAGTCGGAGAGCCAGCCAGCCAGCCAGCCAGCCAGCTGACCAAGAGGTTGCAACAGTGGGTAAACAAACATCCTGATCGGCTTGACTCTCTCCATCTCCAGGCCTCTCTCTGTTTTGCATGTGGAGGAAACCACAATGCTCTGTGTCGTGTGACTGGCCAGCCGACTTGTTTCCAGAACATTCACCTAGAAACAAGCAAAAATAAAAATAAAAATGCTGGTACGGACGGATTCTGACAACGTTACAAGTGCCTGGACGATCTTCCACTCAAGCTTGACTCTGCACTACCGGATTTGCCAGCGCTTCCCTTGACCGGTCAATGGTACCTGCGGGAACCTCTACCATTCCCCGACCCCTGCTGGTGCACCCCGAACTCATCCACCCAGGAACGAGCCGGGGTCTTACACATCAAAGAGTAATGGGGCCCGCTGACGGCAGTGACCAAAGCGGCCGAACAGAACAGGGACGGGCTCGTCTCTCTTGGACCTGATGTCGTGGGTTATAATAACCCCCGGGCAGCCCATTTAGCCACCTCGTGATGCCCATCTTCAGTCTCATCTTCTCCAGATCTAATCTTCACCCCTACCAGCCGTCCCATACTCCCTCTCTTTGGTCGTCAACCACCCTCCAGACCCTAAACCCCCAATCAAAGTTCTCCCTTACCTTGTTACGACATATACCCCCATATACCGCGTTTGCGTGGGCCCTATTCTGTGCCATTGTTGCCTTGTTTTACTTTACCCCTTACACGAACGGGCACAAAAAGGACTCACCACCGGAGAATGTTACAATAACGTCACTTCTGAGTCAACACTTATTCCTGTGATCCCACCAACCGCCACACACACACACACACACACACACACATCGTCTGACGAACCTACTCGAGACATACCTGCTTCTCTTCCGGATACAACCCAAAAAAGAAAGAGAAAAAAAGAGAAAAAAAAGAGAGAGAGAGAAAGGAAAAGAGGATACTAGCCACCATGCTCTCCTACGATACTCCCGTGTCCATCAACGGACAGTCTCCAACGTCACCGACCAATATCACGGCAACTCGACAGGTTATGGCCCCCAATACTCCTCTGAAGGTATCCATGCCTGCGGATAAGAACATGAACAACAACACCACGGCCTTTGGCCTTGATGTCCATCCTGCACACCATCATATCTGGCTTGTCACTGGGCCGGCTGGTTGTGGAAAGACCACGGTTGCAACCCACCTGGCCAAGGCCCTGGGCATACCCTATGTAGAGGGAGATGAGGTATGCCTCGAGAAAGAAAAAGAAAAGAAAAAAAAGAAGAAAAAAAGTGTCCTGTCATGATATCGCGTGGGCACACGTTTCACTGACGCACCTCGTCTAGTTCCACACTGCAGAGAGCATCACCAAGATGAGCCTGGGCCAGGCGCTCACAGATGAGGACCGGTGGGACTGGCTCACCCGGCTTCGGGAGGAGGCACTGAAGCAGCTCGCCCTGGGCCATGATGGCGTGGTCGTGACCTGCTCAGCCCTCAAGCGGAAGTACAGGGATGTCATCCGTGTGGCGCCCTACTTCTCGCCAGGGCTCCAGGTCCACTTCATCTACCTCGACGCCCCCGAGGAGGTACTGCAGCAGAGGGTTGCCAAGCGCCAGGGCCACTACATGGGTGCTGGGATGGTGCACAGCCAGATTGCCATCTTGCAGCCACCCATGCGGGATGAGGTGGACTGTATCACTATCGATGTCAGCAGGTCTGGAGACGAGGTGTGCATGGATGCGCTCAACCAGGTCGTCACGAAGCTGGCAGAGGATCAATGACGTTTGAGGCCCAACTCTAGTCATCATGCCTTTTTTTTTTTCTTCTTTTTTTTTTTGTGTCTTTCTCTCCCTCCCTTTCCCTCCTTCTTCTTAATCTTTGTTTTTCCCTATTGTCCACTGGGGTCATGAGCAGCCTATGGGATGGCTCAGGGATTATGTCTGCATTTGATTTTGGGTCTACACATGCACACACACAAACACATAAACACGGCGTAACGTATGGACCGGCGAACTTCGACAGGGGAACATGAATTTGTCTCATTATTTTTTATCTTCATTTTCCATTCCCTTTTTCAGATACCAAAGAAAGAAGAGAGAGAGCATTCAAGGAACTACACTGGTGTGGCTGCAAAGCCCTGACACCTCGCGAGAGATCAAAGGCATTCACCAAAGATTAGGTGCGTGCGACCATGGGCGCAACGTATCACTTGGGAAAGGGGGAGGGGGGGGGAGGTGAGAACAAAAGAAGCAATGACAGAAGCTGCATGGACATGGATCCCCCTCAGCCTATAGGAAGGTTCTGGATGCATAGCCGTCCGACGGGGGAAAGAAAAGAAAAAAAAGTAAGGCTTCGGGCAGGGGAGGAGCAGCAGCGCTAAGACTCGAAGAAGCAAAGGGGCTCACGAGCCTATTCTTCGCCTGCTCATCTAGAAGAACAGCCCCAATACAACAGGATTATTTAGGTAATTGCTTGTTACGTGGCACCCCTCCTGCGCCCTTGTTCGGATTTTTCTCCCCCGGCCGAGTACGAGATGCTCACACCCAGCCACGTGCCAGCGTAATAGTAAGCCGTTGTAGTATAACCGGAAGCAAGCCAATGCTGGTAAATACAGCAGTCGTGTTGTTGTTGCGGGCCGCCAAGCCTAGAATAAAGTGCTCCTGTCTCACCCTCACCCTCACCCTCACCCACCCTATTTAAACTTGGTGGATATTTACCCCATCGGGACCGCGATGCAACCACCAACCACTTGGAAGGGCGGCGATCTGCGGACGAACCTTGTAGTATTGCATATTGACTGGTGTTTTGGCTGTTTTTGCTCAAGCAAAGGGAAAGAAGAAGAAAGGAGGGGGGGGAAGCCCATGTAAAAAAAAAAACTCGGCACAGAATCTTGCATGCAGGTAAAAGAGATTAGATTCAATGTGCCACCACCACAGCAGCAGGAATCCCTCCTCCTGCCCAATCAAGGCAAATAAGGTCCAAACAGGCTGTTAGGCCCCTCCCCCCCCCCTGGGCTCTGCTGTCGATACCTCCTTCCCCTCCTCCCCTCCCCCCCTCCTTCCGTCCTCTCGCGTGCGCGCCTTCCTTCACAGACACGCCAAGAGAAAGAGAGCTTTCTTGACCGGTCAGCGCAACTCGCATGACTAGCTCGATGAGCGACATTGTCGAGCGGGTCACCTGAGTGGCATGGCACTAGCCATCTGTTACTTCTTCCCTCTCTTTCCTTTTTTTTTTTAATTTTTTTTTCTTTCTTCTTCTTTCTATGTGTCTCGCCTCTTTCTCCCTCTCCCTCTCCCTCTCTTCCTCCAGAGCAGATCCCGAGAGAATGATGAGATGAGAAATGACGCATTGCATGCAGGGCAAAAGCTACAGCTATTCGGACCGCCTCCTTCCAGACTATTGATATTGGGCCCAGAGAGTCCGATTCGACCACGTATACCTTGCTGACGGGACCCCCTCCCCCCTTGGCATACTTGATGATGATGAGAATGTGGTCAAGTTACGTCAAGTCCCATGTCATCTTGAGGGGGAGAGGGGAAGAAAGAAGATGAGACAAAAAAAAAACCAGTAATTCTCCCATTGGCAGCCCTACTTTTTTACCTTACCTTCAAACTACTACCCTTTCGGCCGGGAATTTATTTCCCGTGCCCATCTCGTTCCGCTGCAACGCTTCCCCTCTCTCCCCCTGCCCCCTCCCCTCCTTCTCCTGGTAAGCGAGCGTCTTCATTAACGTTGCTTTCTGTTCTTCTCGCCCCTCCTTTGTCCCACTTGACATTACATCACCTGCAGTCAGGCAACGTACAGGAATCGGGATCTTTCCGAGAAAGAGGAGGGGGGGGGGGGGGAGAAGAAAAAGAAGAAGGTGATGATGAAGGTGATGGAAGGATGTTACCTGCTGCGCCATGGTGCTGCTACCCTGGTGGTGTGTTTGTCTGTCCTTCAGTCCCTCCCCCGGGCCCCGGGGAGGGGGAGGGTGGTCACACGCAAGATGGCTGGAGCAAGACGGCTCAGGCCACAACAAGACCAGACCCGAGCCCTGGACCGTCGGAAAGTCCCGCATTTCCTCACTGCCTACCCTACGGTCCGGTTCTCCCGAGATGTGGAAAGATTCCTTGCACTGTGAGGACATGCGAGGGAGAGGGGGATACAAAAAGGGAAAGGGAAGCCGGTTCAGGCTTATACGCATGTATGCAGGAGAGTACTGACGGGATGTTCACGCCAAGAGGGGCGAGAAAGAAAGAAAAAGAAGAAAAAAAGAAGAAAGGAAAAAAAGAGGGGTGAGCTCATACACCGTCGATATGGGGCAGAGTACGGGGAGGACAGCTGGCTGGGCCCTTTCCCGGCCCTCCCTGTGGGATGTCTGAGAAACCTTCGCCGCCCGCGGAAGCCCCCACCATGTGCACAAGGACGAGGCCGATGGATGGCAGGAACTGATGAAGGTCCATGGCCAGCCCTACTTGTGAGATAAGGCATGCATGCTTTATTGCCATCCGTAGTAGAGATGATATTGCCTCTAGGTAGATGAATGCAGCCGTCAATTACATATACATATATGGCTTGTCGAGGGCGCCCATGGAGAGAGAATACTTCTATGGGTCAATTATAAATTGGTGTCAATATTTTTTAGATTCTAACCATAGTGCCTCCCGCCTTCTATTTTTCATCTCAAATGCATAACCATAACATCCGGCTCCTCCACCAACGCCCTCACCACCCCCGCCGCCCTCGCCATGGTCGCCCCGTCCACGACCCTGTGGTCCGCCGACCAGCTAAAGTTACACACCTTGCGCACGCCTTTCACCCTCCACCCGCCGCCGCCGACGGCGTCCACCTCTTCCTCCACGTCCGGCACGTCCCGCATGCGGCCCACGCCGAGGATGGCCAGCTGCCCTTCCACGATGACAGGACTGCAGTAGGTGCCGCCGATGCTGCCGATGTTGCTGACGGAGATGGTCCCGCCGGACATGTCCTGGGGCCCGAGCCGCCCTGCCACGGCGAGCCCCTGCAGCCTCGCGAGCTCGGCGGCGAGGGTGAGGATGCTGTGGGAGGCAACATCCCTGATGACAGGCACGAGCAGGCCCGACGGGGTGTCCATGGCCACGCCTATGTTGTGCTGCGCCCGGTAGACGAGGGATGGTCTCGTGGACGGGTCGGCGGCGGCGTCGACGCGGGCGTTGAGGATGGGGTATTGCTGCAGGGCTATGGAGACGGCCTTGATGATGAAGGGCAGGTAGGAGAGCTTCGACACGCCCCCCGCGCTGGGGACGATGTGGACGGCGGAGGAAGCGGGGTTCGCCGCGAGGACCTTGTTGAGCCGGCTGCGCAGGGCCGTCAGCTCGGTGAAGTCGATCTCGTCGGCATACAGGAAGTGCGGGATGCTGAGCGAGCGGGTCATGGTCCTGAACATGCCCTCCTGCGTCTTTGTCAGGGGGTGCCTGGTTTCGACCTGTGCACCGGGCGATGGTGGTGGTGACGGGGTCCCTGCAGCGGGGCCAGCTCCGGGACGCGTAGATTGTTGTTGTTGTTGTTGCTGTGCACCTGCCCCGCCATCTCTCGACTCGATGAACCGATATATGTCCTCCTTGAGCACACGCCCGTCCCTACCCGTCCCATCGATCTCCAGGATCTCGAGCTTGAATTCTTTGCAGAGATGCCTCACAGCCGGCGTCGCAAGCGCAGCATGCTTGCCCTTTGGCTTCGGCGGCGGCGGCGGAGGAGGGGGTGGTGTCGCCGCCGCCGTCGTGCCTGACGCCCCATCCACCGACGGAGCTGTCACCGGTTCCTGCGGGGATCCCGAGATGGTCTGTTTCGGGTCGGATGCAGACGCTTCCCCGGCCGCCATATTATCTGCTGTCCCGGGCGACGTCAGCTCGTCCAGCGCCTCCTGGCTCACGTCGCCCTGGATGTCGATGTCGACAAAGGGCTTGCCGACCCTGGCCATCTCGCCGGCCTCGTAGTAGAGCTTCTTGACGACGCCCTCGAAGCGGGAAGTGATCTCGACAGAGGCCTTGTCGCTCTGGACCTCACAGAGCTTCGAGAACTCCTCGACGCGGGCGCCGGGCTCGACGAACCACTGTATGATCTCGCACTCGACGATACCTGTACCCGAAAAGAAAGAAGAAGAAGAAAAAAGAAGATTAGCTTGCGCTCCTAGTGAGGAGATGAATGAGGGAGGAAGAGAAACCTGATGGATCCATTACCTTCGCCTATATCTGCCAGCAAGACGGGCTTCACTGCCTCCAGCCTCGGGCTCGAGTGGAAGCTTCTTACCAGCCGAAAGGGAGCACATCTGCTCTTGGGCTCCAACGGGAGCGTCCTGGAGGTTGGGGCGGTGGATATTGTCCCGTATGCTGCCGGGGAGAGTCGACTTATACGCAAAGCCAGCTGCCATTGTAACCGTACCGCACGAGGCGTCCGTCGCACGAACATGTTATATATTATATATATATGAAGGTAGGGGAAGGCAGAGCAGAAGAAGAGGGAGAGAGACAGAGAGACAGAGAGAGAACAGCCACTGCGAAACTACATCATGAAGGAGAAGGACAGAGACAGACGGCGCGCACAGAGCAGAGGGTTTACCGCTGTGCTTCTGTTCTCCGCAAAGCCGCACTCCCGCGGCATTGTGAATCCAACGATTACGGGCGAACGTGGTTGTCGACGGCTCTTTGGGCAGGACATGACGTTCAGGTGCTTCCACCAAAAACACCCGTCGATAGCCGAGCGTTGGCATCTGCCAGGCCTTGCCAGGCAGGCCAGGGCTTCCCCACAAAGCCTGGAAGGGGAGGATCGGAGAAGTTGGGGTTGGGATTGGGGAGTCTGGGACGGGTGGATTGGGTGGTGCAACAGGGGCCCATTAGGGACCATTGGGGGGGTTAGGGGGTTAAGGTGGTGGCAGCACTTGGCATTCCCGTAGCGGCGGCTCTAAGACCTTGCAGTTCCGTGGGGCCCAGCGCCAAAATATTTCCCACCCCCAAAGACACCAGAATAGTCACTGGATCTTGAGTGTTCCAGTAACCACCAACCTTGGCTTGGTGCCATCCCACTCCCAGGACAATGGAGCCGACAGGTACAGCAATGCTCGGCAGAACAATACTAAGGTCCCTCTGTAGACCGTCAAGCCGACAGCAGCCAGCAGCAACAGCATGTCTCCTCTGTCAGTGGAGGAGCTTCAGCACGACGTATCCTCGTCTGGCCGACCCTCCCAAGCCTAGGGACAGATTCACGGCCCCGTCAGGCGGCCCTAGACCGGTCGAGGTGTCCCAGGCCGGCGCCTCAGGAGAAAAGACGAGAGCTGAAGCCGCAGCTTCTGCAGAGAGACCACCAGCAGCAAATCTTGGGCCGGGTCCCGGTCCGCTGGCCCACGCGCCGCGGTCCTACGGGAGGCGTGTTGAGAACTTCACCCCGACCGTCCTGCCCCGCCCGATAGGCATGATCCACCCACCCAATCCGGGCGAGAACACCGGTCTGGATACGCGGTCCATCAAGCAGCGGCGGGATGACTTTGTCAATTGGGAGAAGCACCTTAAGAGGCGCGAGGAGCTGTGAGTTTTTCCCCCGTCTTACACTCTCTCCGCCAACGACGCCGTGTGCTGGACTGATGTGTGTGTGTCTCTGCTTTTCCCTTGCGTCTCAGGAAATCCCAGATGGCCCGTCCCTACTTCCGCGACTGGTCGAACCTCAATCTCCACAAGGGCAAGACCTTCATTGCGCCCCCGCGGCTCTTCAGGCACGACCGCTCCCTCTATTTCCCCAACCTTTTTGGCCACACCCTCCTCAAGAGCACCTCCCTCCCGCGCAACACCACCCCGGTTCTCCAGGGTAAGGCCTCCGTCATCGCCGTCTTCAGCACCGGCTGGGCCGAGAGGCAGACCCTCTCGTTCACGTCGGAGACGAGCAACCCGGAGCTGCACAAGATCCTGAAGGAGTACAAGGGCCGCGCCCAGCTGGTGCGTGTCAACATCGAGGACCAGTCGCGGCTGCGGTACTGGATCCTGAGGGCCATGGCGCCATTCGTGCGGCGAAATTTCAGGGAGGAAAACTGGGACAAGTACTTTATGGTGAGGAGCGGCATCTCGGATGGTATCAGAGAGTCGATTGGGTATCTAAACAGCAAGGTCGGGTATGTGTACCTGGTCGATGGGGACTGCAAGCTGCGCTGGGCTGGGAGCGGGCCTGCGCAGCCGGACGAGGTGCAGAGCTTGATAAAGGGCCTGGCGAAGCTCATGGATGAGATGAAGAGGGGCGTCTGGTCTGGAGCGAACCTCAGGTGAAGAACCTCCCGCGAGCCAGGCAGTGCTGACCAAACAAGAAGAAGAAAGCAAAATG
This sequence comes from Cryphonectria radicalis, assembly GCA_014849355.1. Taxonomy (NCBI): domain Eukaryota; kingdom Fungi; phylum Ascomycota; class Sordariomycetes; order Diaporthales; family Cryphonectriaceae; genus Cryphonectria; species Cryphonectria radicalis. The sequence goes on along the minus strand of JACWQW010000006.1, from coordinate 452,780 downwards.
ATAAGCAGGCAAGGCATATAGACTATCACCACTTCAAAGATACCCAAACAATTATACAATTTCCATGCCAACCAACAAGTGGGGTCTTTAAAAACCTAAACGCCGTGCCGTGAAATATCAGATGCTCTGTAGAAGTCGTCATCCAAAAAGAAAAAGAAAGGAAAGAGAAGAGAAAAAACCACCTCCAATATGCCCTCTTCACCCGGCACTGCTTCTGGTCAGAGAAAGCGCCGCTTCTTCCCTGCTTACAAGAAGAACCAGAACAGCAAAAAGCACACCGCCACAAAACTCCCCATAATGATGCCATCCCTCTGCTTCCGCGCCGATATCCTCCCGATCAGCGTGTTGATCCCGGGAACCTGGCTGGCCGCCAGCGTGATCCTGCGGTTGATGTTGGCGAGCGTCTCCCGCTGCAGCACGAAGCTCTCCTGCACCGCGTACGCCTGCGATAGCACCGAGTCCGCCATGCTGTTGCTGTTGTCGATGTGCCGCCGCTCGTCTAGCATGTACTCGGTCTCAGCCCGCTCCGGGTTCTGCTGGCGGAACGACTGGATGTCCTCCCGTACGTTGGACAGCAGGTTCGCCCGGTCGCGCGCGTCAGCCAGGTTCGACCGGAGCCGGACCAGATCCCTCTTGTGCGAGGCCAGCTTCTCGCGGAGGAGGGCGAGGTTGTTCTGCTTGAGCGCCGAGGAGGTCAGGGAGGCGTCGGAGTCGAGGAGGCGGGCGAGCTGGTTGATGACGTTCTCGCGCTGGACGGAATGCGCGTAAGCGGGTCTTCTTCTTTTTTTTTTTTTGGCACACAAGGGAAAGCCTACCTTTTCCAGTATCTCTTGTAGTTTGGCCTCGGTATTTATCTCCTCCTCTGAGGGCTTCGGTGGTATGGCCGCTGCCGTTGAGAATTGGGAGTATGTGTGGAAGAGGGCCTCCGTCTGCGACTCCAATGTGCGAGCCTGCTGCCGCATTTGCGCCCACCCGCCATTGCCGGTGGATGAGGCCATGATTGTTGGTGTGGCGGCGGGAGGTGGGCTCAGCTCGGATGGACTCTAAGATGATGAAGTCTCGAAGGGTGGGAGTCGAAGACACTCTGCTTTGCTCGCCCAGTGCAGGAACGCGATGCTACAGAGATCAGTCTTCTCGAAAGGGCTTGGATGAATTCGTGGTATGACGATTATCGTTCGTGAAGAAACCGTCTTGGAACTGAGGGCGTAGGGCAGCTTTTGGGTTATGAGCCTTTCAAAAGAGAGCTAGGGCACTTCTTTTCTGGACTCAAATTGCAGAGTTGGTCGGCGTCGTATCGTGCAGGATCTGGGACCTCTCACTACCTGGTTGAAACTGTCGGAGGTTGCGGTAGGACGAAGTCTGGGAAAGCTGGCGTCACACCAGGCCTGACCACCCATCACCTGCGACCTGCGGGACCGGGGACCAACCTCAGGTCCGTCACACAAAGGTCAATACTAGGGTTAGGGTCCTCCGTTCCGTGCTGACTCAGCCATAATCTCTTCCTAGCCTAGATGCAAGGAGCAGCCAAGACGTAGTCAGCCGCCTGTTGCCTCTTCCTTTCCGATCTTTAGCCGCCGAGTCCACGTGATCAAAATTTTTACAGCCCACACCCTCTCTCTGGCTCTGCAAACTCCACCACCTCCGAAAAGAGAGCTCGCTGCCGTCTCGCGAACTAACCATCACGAACCTTCGACCCAGCAGACAATTTCGATCGACACATTCTCGCGACCATGGTGCGTTACGACTTCCCTACCGATTGATTTCTTTTCGAATTCTTGCGGGGGGAGGGGGCTTGGGCCCGTCGAGGTGCACAAACTCTTCGCGTCCCAAAAACCTGCCTTCCCCTCGGCTGCTACAGCCAGACGAGAAATTCTGACGATCTGCCCAACACACACGACTTACCAGTCAATTCGGAGGAATTTAATCGCTGACAATGTCGCAGTCTACCAGCAAGATCAAGGCCGGCCAGCTGTGGTCGAAGAACCGCGAGGATCTCACCAAGACCCTCGGCGAGCTCAAGTCGGAGCTGGGCCAGCTGCGCATCCAGAAGATCGCCTCCTCTGGCACCAAGCTGAACAAGATGTAAGCGACAGGCCAAAAATCACGCGTGCACCATAACCGTCGTCGAAAAAAGATACTTTTCTCAACAAAAAAAACCCCCCATTCTCGCCGACAACACCACACACAAAATCTTTTGGACGGCAGGAGTGGGGTGCCAATCGGGGACCGTCTGAGAGAGTGCATGAAACTAATTTGGGATTTTTTTTTCTTCCAACAGCCATGACCTTCGCAAGTCTATCGCTCGTGTCCTGACCATCATCAACGCCAAGCAACGACACCACATGCGCCTGTTCTACAAGAACAAGAAGTACCTGCCCCTCGACCTCCGCCCCAAGCAGACCCGTGCCATCCGCCGCCGCCTGTCCGCTGAGGACGCCTCGAGAAAGCTGGAGAAGACCAAGAAGCGCAACCAGCACTTCCCTCAGCGCAAATACGCCATCAAGGTGGGTGCCTGATAAAAGACCAGGGGTGGTCTTCTAATGTGTATCACGGGAAAAGGGAACATGCTGACAGTGGTTTGTGCCCTTAAACAGGCCTCCGCATAAAAAGTGGGCAAACGGTTTTTGGCGCGGTTGAAGGTTTCTGGGAATTCTTGAAGCAAGGCAAAAAAGCAAAACGGGCTACAGGTTCGCTGGCGTGGTTTTTTCCCCCCCGAGAATCCCAACAACAACGACGAGAAAAGGAAAAAAAAGGAAGAGAAGAGAAAGAGCATCGAGAGATCCTTCCCGTCACGCGATTCTCGAATTGGCATCCACATTTCATCCATTATAGGGGCAATTCTGTTTTCCGCTACTTCGGGTCATCGGTGTTATGAGGATTAAACGACAGCAGAGCCCGGGGGGTACTCTCTAGTCAGCAGATAGCTCCAGAAAGAGAGCTCAGGTTGACAAACTACAAACACTCTCGATCCTTTGTTCCCATGTGCCGAGCGATCGTTCTCGAGGTTTGCAAAGTATGTCTGGGAGACGATCAGGATGATGAGGAAGGTGTGCAATGACTACCCCTTGCCTTGGACACCAGACATAAAAAGTCTCTTCGATGTCGATGGATCACGGGGGGGAGCATTGTGCTTCTAGTGCCTGCTCTTCCGGACCCGCTGCGAGCCATAATCACCCCGTCCTCTTCAGCGGATACCCGACACTGCCTCCACGAGATGATAATGTAGTTGCTCTTTGGCGAGCATGTGGCACCTCGCTTCCTCGGGTTTGTCGAAGAAGCCTTGACTTTTGCGATGATGAACACTCGTACACTCGTAGCCTCCGTGTATTAGGCCAGTCACCCTTAGCCTTGACTCGATATCTGGGTGATATTTTTCTCGAGTCAACGATGCCGGAACTGCAGTCACCTTGGCCAAAGTAGTCAAGAAAGGACATTCTTGCCTTGATTGAATTGAGTATGATGCCACGCTAGATGATTCGCAAGCCCTCGATCCCCCTACTTCTAGACCTTGGCCTGCCGTTCCAAGGCTCTGCCCCTGCATGATCCCGTTCGATGGAATTGAAATGGAGTTCCGATTTCACTTGGGTATCTAGTCCCTAGTCCCTGCTGGTCCGTCATATCTGATGCCTTTCCCAGAACGCCAGCTGTACATTTCCATTACAATCCTTTTATTCTTTTTCCATACCCGGCCGGCGCCTATGAGGATAATACCAAGAGAAATAAACAGAAAAGTGGTAAGACACAAAACAAAGTGTAAAATAGTCAGTCCACTTTTGATATCACAATGGTCATTCGAAGGTGCCACCCCCCCTCCCCCTCCCCCCAAAAAAAAATTGGGAAGGGAAGGGGTCGCAAAATGACCATGGTCCGAAAAGTACGGGGGAGACTAAAAACTTCCGGCCTGAGCCCGACTGCCTCGGGTTCCCGGAGGATCTATGGCTTGTCAGCGGTTGTCGACTTGGCTCTCCGCGACTGAATATTAATAGTATTGTTCACTCACAGAGTTTCTCCAATGCGTCCTTGGACAATGCATGGTTGCTCATCGCGTGCCGGATCAATCCATCACGGCGACAGAAGGGCTTTTCACAGTTCCGGCATACCCAGCGCTTCCGATTCTCGTGGGTCCGCTTGTGCTTGCTGAAATTTGAAGAGTCCTTGAACTTTCGATGGCAGATGGGACATTCGAAAGGCTTTTCTTCGCTGTGTGCGCTGCGCATGTGCATGGCTGGGAGCAAGTGTGTCAGCAGCTACACCCATATGAGAGTGGATGAGATGAAAACAGGACAGGTGGCGGTCCTATACTTACTGATATCGTACGCCCTTTTGAAGGGAACCCCGCATATTTCGCATTTATACGGCCTCTCGTCACTGTGCGTCCGTAGATGCATTTTCAATGCATGTTTATTGGGGAATGCCTTGCCACATTCTTCGCATTTGTGTGCTTCGACTAGACATATGGTCAGTTTTCGAAATATAGAACATCAGATACAATCGGGATGTAGGAAGATACGAAAGATCTTATTTAACGTACTGGGTCCAGTGTGAGTTTCAATGTGCCGTCGAAGCTTCGACTTTGTGTCAAAGCCCCGTTTGCCGGCATACTTGTCATTGACAAGGCGATCGCAGCCATCCCACAGACATACGAGACCGTGTTCACTAGTAGACTTCAGGGCATGAGAATGCGTGTCGTCGACATGATCGTGGAGCAGGCTGTGGGAGCTGAATTGCTGCCCACAGATTCGGTTATCATCGAGTCGCCACTGACACACGTGAGCCTCGGTCTCCCGGGACGTGCTCTCGGAGACGACCGAGATACCCTGCATAGAGTAATCTGAGACAGGTGATATCGTGCGTGCAACGCTTCCGAGACTCTTGGATGGCGAAGATCGGTCGTGGCTTGTGGGTGAAAAGTCGTCGCTCATGGTGGTGACACTCTCCTGTGTGCCGGTTGGGAGGTTACTTGACGAGTCCTGTCTTTGGCTTATTCCTAGCATGTTTCCGTCCAGAGGTTCGCCGAACTGAAAGTTCTGCGTCGAGTCTGGAAGCCATTGAGGAGGGCTTGTGTCGGAAAGGCCTGCGTCAAGGGCCGTGGAGGTATTTTCCCGCAATGCCTGCTGGTCATAGACTTGTTCGACTGCATTGACGAAGGCACCTTGAGCGTCGTAGAGAGGTGCCCAACCGAAAACATTGGTGTTGGAATCCAATGGCTGTGCTAGGCCTATGGTCTGTGAATTATCAAGGGCATTGGCGTACTGAACTTGGGAGTTGGCTAAGGACTGGGGCAACTCGTGAAATTGGTGGAAGTTCTGGGAGAAGTTTACAGAGAATTCTTGACTGCCAACGACATTGCCCTGACTCTGTCTAGCACTATTACCTTGGAGAGTGTGTGCATGAGGAGCGGAGAACCCGGCCTGGAAATGAAATGGGAATTGATACGACTGCCCGAAGGACTGAGACTGGCCAGTGGGGATGTGATTCGTCGTCGAATCCACCATCGTTTGTTGGAAGGCTAGTATCATCGAATCATGTCAGAAAGAGAAGGATACGCATGATCTTCATAGCCCAATACTCACCGTTGCGATTGAGTTGCGGGCCCTCTGCTTGTTGTTGCATTGCTCCGCTGATCCCTTGCAGAATGAAAGCGCTGTGGGCAACATCGGGTTCGACGATAGGCTTCTGGCAGTTCTCATCTCTACATGCAGTTTCCTCGTCTTTTCAAAGCATGTCAGCATTTGGATCAACATGGGAGATAGCAGATGAATAGACAAGACATAATTGCCGTAAGGTTGCAGAATTAAAATTCTTTTTTTTTTAAAAAAAAAAGTGTCCATGTGGTGGTACAACATCCATTCCAAGAGCATCTCCTGCTCAAGTGACAAGATAAAGGAGGAGTGCAGCTTACCACAGGTACCTGCACTGCATGCGCCCCCGCTTCCAAGGCAGTGACTATCACAAGAGCCCAGGCTTTCTGCATCGGAGTCCGCATCCTCCTCAGAAATATGATGCAGATGATCTTCCGGTGATCTCGAGACCTGTGATAGTGGTGATATCGAAGCCACGCCCAACAGTGTCGGATCTGGCGTGTGGGCTAGCGAGGCAGAGAAAGCCTGGTAGGGTATCGAGGATTGCGCCAAAACGTCGAAACTAGGCTGCTGCTGCTGCTGCGTGACAGCAAAGACGCCTTCTTTGTCGTTCACGCCCGGGTCGAGTCCGAGTCTCGGACAGCCGCTGCCGTCAAGACAGCTGGTGTCGTGGCTGGCATACTCGCCGTGGTAATGTGCCATGGGCGCCGCGCCAGTGCCGTAGAACTGGCCAAAATCCAGATCCAGCCATTCCGGCTGGACGTTCTTGGCCGGGACACACCCTTCATCGTGGGCATAGCCCTTGTGTCCGTGGTCTACAGGCTGACCTGCCACGGGGTATGAAGGCCACAGATCATCCATATGGATGCGGCAGGCCCTTTCCGATGGCCTGCAAGCGAGAGACGAAGAGAGAGAGGGGGGGGGCGGGGGGCGGGTTGCTCGGGTGCGAGTGGGTGGAAGAAGTGATTACCGGTAAGGTGCGAGAGATGAAGCTCGAAACATGTTGGAAGAAAGCTCGAAGAATATGTTTTTCAGAAGACGAACTTTGGTGGAAAAGGAGAGAAGTGTGCGTCCGGAGTCCGCAGGTTTGCCTTCAGCGCGGGGTCGAGAAATCTTGGTCACGTTTGGTGGTGAGGCAGGTGGTGATGGGTGAGGACCTTGATGGTCGCGCGATGTCGTCGAAGGGGGCTTTTTACCTGCAGGGATATGAAGTACTCAGCAGTACTTTGCTCCATAGACTGCCTAGAGATTACACTACAATCGTTATCCGCAGCCTACTACAGGTCACTTACCTAAGCAGCCACGGATAAGCATCCTGACCACTTCAGGCCCACTCTGAAGTATGACAGTCGCAGATTCCAGTACAGTCACTTCATCTTCAATCCTACGTGATATTTTTCTTTCAAAGAAAAAAGGCGATTTGAGACGCCCACGATCTAGATCATCAGTCTTGATCCCGGACCTGCCAACACACACACACACACACACACACACAGACACACACATAGTAGAGAGAGAAGATTCCACATGCGGTTTGGTCCTGCCGCCCTGAAAGCGGGGCCGGTCATCAACAGCCACTCTAGGGTAGACGCCGAGGACGCCCTTGAGGATCTCGCACCGACGCTGTGACACACACAAGGACGACATCCCTCAAACCAGCATCACACGGACCACTTTTGCGGCTGATTGCATATGATTTCCTAGTGTACACCTTAATTGGACGTCAATTCGCAAAGGAACAAAGCCTCCCTCGCCTTTTCAGTGGAACAAGAGAAAAAGTAAAGATAAACAAAAACCTCTCGGTGTCACACCGCTCCACTTATACCTTTCCGATCATGGGCGCCCTCTGCGGCAAAGAGTCCAAGACAGACGCCTTTGCCGGCCAGGGTAGGACCCTCGGTTCCACGCCTGAGCAGAGGACTTCAGCACCGCTCCCTGCCAACAAGCGCGTGGTCGGTGGGCCGCCACGGACGCTCGGAGGAGGCCAGGCCGGCGACGGGGGCTCGTCGAGCGCGGTGAGCCCGGCGGAAGCAGCGCGCCGGGCTGCTGAGGTAGGTTCAGGGCCCCGACGGGGTTTGGGATGGGGAGCTTGTGACTGACACACTGAGAGAGAGCAGGCGAGGGAACAGGCTGCCAAGGACAAGTCTGGAAAGCTGGGCCAGCAACTGCGACAGCAGAAAGGGATGACGGATAATGAGGTCAACAAGCAGACCAATGCGGATAATGAGCGGGACAGGTTGATAAGGGAGACTCAGGAGCATATGAGTTATAATTAGGTTTCTACATCTGGAAGTATGATCTCAGTGTTTCCTGACGCACTGCTTGAGCTTTGATGTGGACGCAGTGGATTGGAATGGGGTTCATGCATCATGGTGTATTGAATTTGGTTCTTCTGAGAGTCCAGTGTGCGTGTGTCACGTTCCTCCTGTTATCTACCAGAATGAGGATCTCTTAAGGCCGCTCTCGATGTAGCCTCCCTGCGCCATCACACACTCTCTCTCTCTCTCACACACACACATACACACACACACACCACACACTTTGTATGACTGCATCAGACTCTCTTCCCCTGCGCCAGTAACTCGGACACTTTTGGTGGCAGCACTAGTGCGCTTCTGTCATTGCGCCTATAGAAGTCGACGAGCACCATGGCTGTGTCCTCAGGTCTATCTTCATGGAGGAAATGGCCTGCCTCCGGGAAGATGTGTAGGGAGTATTTGCCTATCGCCCTTGTCAGCTGTCAACGGCCCCAAATGGCATTGGGTACAGACAATCTTACCCTGCATCTGTCCAATAGTAAGTGCTGTATCCAGCCTGTCTGTTCCAGCAAGGACGAGCATCTTGCCGCCCTTGGCCTCGAGGAACTTCTTGCTCAGTCCGACGAACCAGTCCGCCCAGAACGGCTCAGTGGCGGCGAGGTCGGTCCTCCACTTCCAAGGCCGACTACCACCCGGAACCTCACACAGCAAGCCGGGCACGCTGGTTCGTGCGGATATGGGGCTCCGGATGGTTCTTGAGCGCATGTGCCAGTCTATCCCGGCCTGGATAGATGCAAAGCCTGTTGGGCGCGTGGATAGATACGTAGTCATGCTCTGAAGCGCGTCCATGGCCGATCCCTCGACGACGTCCAGCACCGTGTAGCCGAGCAGGGAGCTGCCCAGCGCGTATGATTTGGCGAGGTCAGTGACTACCGCCCCGCCGAGTGAGTGGCCCACGAGCACGATGGGCGGAAGTTCTTTCCAGCCCATCTGTAGCTGCGTCTGCTGGATGACGGACAGCAGATCGGTCCTCAGCGTCTCGAGGCTGTAGTCAAGGGGGGCCGAGGCGACAGTCGAGCCATGGCCGCGGGCATCGAGTGACAGGATGCCCGCGTTTGGGAGCTTCTTCCTGATTTCTGCCCCCACGACCGCGAACGAGAGGCCTGACGACCCGCCTCCGTGATGCATCACAAAGAGTGGGCCTTTGTCGACGGGTGACGTCAGGTAGGCATGGTGGGTGATGCGCGGGTTGCCAGCTTCGTCCGGCTGGCTGGGCAGGAAGAGCTCCCTCTCAAAGTACGTCGTCCATGGGATCGGGTCAAGAGTCCTGCCGCCACCTCTTGGAGGGCTGCTCCCGTGTGGTTAACTCGAGTCCCGTTTGTGGCCAACGACGCAGACCCCCTGATCTGAAGTGGTTTTCACATACCCTAGAGGCCTTGCAAATAGGTTCCTGCTGGGTGTTGGGACAATTGTGCCCGTCGACGAGGCTGAGGAGGCGGAGGAGGAGGAATCATCATCGACGACCTCGGGAAGCTCAGGGAGGTAATCTGGCTCTTCCTCTTCTTCCTCGTCGAGCTCATTGAACGCCTCCGCCCCGTTCAACTCCATCTTCTTCCTCGCCCAAGCCTTCTGCAGATCACTCATGTTGAGCGAGATGTTGTGATCAACTTCAGGATCATTTGGGCTGTGCGGCTGCCGATAAGCTAGAACGTATTATTAACCAGAGGGACGAGACTTCCAAGTTAGCAACAAGTAGAATTCCCTTGAACACAGCAGATGTGATCGAGGCTCTCGAGTACAAGGCTAAAAGAAGGGAGAGCTGAAAATAAATCAAAGAAAAAAAAGGAAAAAAAGAGAGAGGCTGTTCTGGACTTTTGCAGCCCCGGCCGAACCTCAAGTTGTAGATTGTGTGTAAAAGACAGGAACGTCAGAAGCCTCGGCCGATTGCACTAAACTTCATCAGCCAACACGACAGTATTCAAGCAATTTGATACACTGTACAGTATCTCACAGCGCGGTAGCCGTTAGGCTGCTGACTCATGGCTGTTAGCAGGGGGGGATTCACAGTGCGAATACATCTCGAATCATCGAGCGCTTCAGCGCCTTTCATCCAGAAGCTGCCAATATTGAGGGTGTCTGGGTGAAAATAAGACCTTGATTCGAGTTGAGTCTGCTCCTGGGCTTCTCTCAGCCAATTTCGGCGCAGAGCAAGTCATTGATGTCAGTGACGGACGGGATCTTCCCATCTCTCACATACTTGGATGTTCTTCGTAAGGTGACTTCGACCACGAGACATGACTGAAATATCAATTTCCCCGCCTCCCCCATGTTTGTAAAGGTCAAGAACCGCCTGCGCCTTCAGCTGAATGGTTCATGGATATCTGTCTAGAGCCGAAGTTTCCGCCTTAACGCCAGCAATGCAAATGGCCCTGCAGATCTGGACAGGTAATGCCGTGCCCGCTCCGATGCCCCCCCCCCCTCCCTCTTTCTCTCCTCCCTGGTATGACATACATCATCTACGCCGACAGCGCAACTGCAGCAGCAGGGTGAGATGGTTCTGGCATTGTGTCCTCCGTCGTCTGCTCGTCCACTATCCTCTGGCGCTTGGCTGAGCTGTCCTCGTCCTGCGTATCATCGTTCCTGCGCTTCTCACTGCCATGAGCAGCAGCAGTCTTTGGCTCGGCCTTAGGATCCTTCGTAAGGTCAACTGCCACGTCGACCGCCTTGGCTTTCTCGACCAGGTGCGTCAGCCTCAGCGCCTCACAAAGCGCAGTGTAGGTCTTGCAGGACTGCACCAGCCTGTACGCAGGCTGTTTCCCCGGTATGATCTGGTTGAGCAGGTACTTTGTGTTCCCGAACCTGTTTTCCACGTCCAGCGCAAACTCCACATAATTTGCCGTGACCTCGTCCCAGGGCGCCATGCCACCCTCGTCCTTGGCCCTGAAGCAGCTCGAGTTCTTCTCAGCCGCAGTCGCGATCATGGCACCATCGACGCCGTACTCCTCGATCAGCTTTGCCGCCGAGTCCCGGTCCTCGACGTCCCCGTTCATCAGGCACGCCACGCCCGCCTCGTGACAGATCTCCCGGACCATCCGCAGCTGGCCCCGAATGGCCCTCTCGCGCGGCCTCATTGGCGTCGTCCGGCAGTGCACCGTCAGTGCTGTGATGCCCGTGGCAACGAGCTTCCTCACCAGCGCCTCGGTCTCGGCCGGCGTCTCCAGTATGCGTATCTTTACACTGATGCCTATCTGGAACTCGGGCACGATCGCCTTCACCAGTGCGCTCAATATACCAGCCAGCTTGTCCGGGGTCCGCAGCAGCGCCGCGCCCATGCCGTCATGTGTGCTGAAGGGTTTCGGGCACCCGGCGTTCACGTCGATGCCCGCGACATCGGGTGCGATCAGCCGGGCGGCGGCGACGGCGCGGTCTGGATCCGAAGTGCCGATCTGGAAGATGTGCTTGCTGCCTTCGCGCTCAGGGTGTAGACGGTAGATGATGGATTCTCTGGCATGCGGGGGCGGCTGCTTCTGCCCGTAGGAGGGAACGCGGACGAAGTCGATCGTCTTGAGGGTCGGATTTGGGCGTCGTATTGCACCAATCATGGAGTAGTCAACGGTCTCGGGGCCTAGACGAACAGAAAATATAATGTGTCAGTCCACAGACATTGTTTTCGCCCTCCAAAAGCGAGGCGACGAGCGCGCATAGAAAGAGAGACTGACCCCATACCAATTCGGCGCCATAGTGCAGCGCAAGCAGCCGCGACGGTAACTCGCCCGACCGCACCATGGGCGCCAGGACAAGCCTGCCCCGGTAATCTACGCCCCTTGGAGGAATGGGCACCTTCTTGGGAGTCGCCTCAGACATGATGAGAGATCTGAGGAAACGGAGAAGCATCACTGCACTCTGGGTGTTGAGGTTGAAAAGGTCAAAATTCAGAATAAAAAAGTTCCACTAGCGGATAGTGGCGGTTCTGCCTCACATTTGGAGAACGTCTTTTCCTAGTGTCCTTCTACTCTTTTCTTTGTTTGCTAGCTACCATTTGGGCTAATCTTAGCCGTGCCTTCAGGGCCACACTGGTAAAAGAAAGACAAAAGAGAAACGTCCTCTGAAGGAGAACTTTTCTGGAGGCAACAAGGTTCGAACTCGTGACCTTTCGCATGCAAAGCGAACGCGCTACCGCTGCGCCATGCCCCCGACGACATATCGCCGAATTCAGTTGTTTTAGCCGAGAATCCCTTGACTCATATTGCTAGGCTTAATCCTGGCTCAAGGGAAGTTTCCATAGCAAACATTGACTTGCTTAATATTGAATGCTTACTTATGAAGTTTACAAAGACATGAAAAAGCAGTATGATTAATTCGGAGTGATGATGATCGAAGGCGTCTTCTCTCTTTAATAAATAACCCTCCCCCTTACATCACCCTAACTTTTTCGCCTCGTCCCTCTGCTTCACCAGCTCCGTCTCAAAATCCAGCCCAGCCTGCCTCCGCAATACGCCATACATGGAAGATGAATCCATCGCCCTGCCCTTCCTATCCGAGAAGGCCTTGGCCTCCTGCAGATGCTCAAGTGCCAGCTCCCCCACGGGCAGCCTCGCCCCAGCCCCCTTCGCACAGCCGATCCCATGCCCGACGTCCTTCAGCGCAAGGTTCAGGTCCGACCAGGGCCTCTCGTCCTCGGCCGGCATGTATGCGCCGGTGGTGAGCCTCTTGGACATGGATAGTGCCAGCGGGCCATATTGCTGCTCGATGAGGACCTCCATTGCCTCGCTTCCCAGACCGGTCTTCTCGGCGAAAACGTGGGCCTCGGCGACGACCTCCATCATCGCTGCCGTCATGAAGTTTCTGGGATTTTTCCAACCCTCAGCCATACCATTCAGTTTCATTCTCCTCCTCCCCCCTCCCCCCCCTTCGACGGGCAAAGAATAAGAAGAAACACAACATATGGGGTTGAGGTTTGGGGGGGGGGGGGAAATACGTACCCTGCCGTCTTGAGCATACTCGACTGGCTCACATCCTCCCCGAGCCGAATCACGCCTCTCCCCATGACACCCACCAGGTACGGACTGATGGCCTGCACCGCCTCATCGGGCCCGGCTAGGATGAAGAGCAGTTTCCCCTGCACAGCAACCGGGCTGGCCCCGAAGACGGGCGCCGCAACCATCTCGGCTCCCTCCTGTGCCAGCCGTGCCTGCGCTTTCGTGGACGATGTGGGATAGACCGTCGAGGTGTCCACGATGAGCTTTCCCGAGAGCCCGCCGCCGCCGGACCGTGCGCCCTCGATGATGGCATCCAGCGTCGAGGACAGCGCCGCATCATCGCTGAGAGACAGGAAGATGATGTCTGACCTGGAGACGAGGTCTCCCACGTGGGCACAGGGCATGCCGCCGATGGCCTTGAGCGGCTCACCTTTGGCCATCGTTCGGTTGTAGTAGTGCAGGTTTGTATTACTACTGGAGGCCGACAAGTGTTTTTGTAGATTCACGGCCATTCCGATTCCCATGGATCCAAGCCCTTGCACTGCAGTCAGTACCCATCATCATCATCATCATCATCATCATAGTATACTCTCGCACCATTGCTGCCGGGTTCGCCGTGACATACCTATCCATCCCAGCCGGGCAGTGGGCATGGGTGTTGCCGTCGAGTATTCCATTTTCTCGTGCACTGGATTGCTCAAAAGAAATATTGGTGGTTTCGAGCCGGACCCGAGGTGTCTCTTTATAGAACGATGTTGTTGATTTTCTTTGACTCACCCGGCATAAGCTGGATATATTGAGAATGAGTGGGGTTTCCGGACGTGGATGCGGACCGGCGCCTAGAACCCGGAATCGGCCTCCGTCAATTCCAGACACATAAACAATAACGGCTACATAAGACAAAAACTTCATGAGTGACAATTCATTATTCTTATTCTTATTCTTATGAGTTCTGCAGGTTCTGGCTCCAGTAGGACAGATCGTACTAAACCGCTTTGTTTATTGAGCGTTGTAGGATTCTGCTAGTGATTACCTCGGGGGACGACGATCATGAAGACTTGATAAAACGAAAAGGGTTCATCCTTCACAGATAGTGCAAGACCTTACTGGTAGTGGAACTGGATTATTATTTATTTAAAAATTTTTTTTTAAAAAAAGATTGATTTTTGATATTAGATTTGCGCGTATAGCTGAAATTAGACACAACCCTTGTGTAACAGTCTGGCCCATTTCATTATCCTGACACTTCCAAACACCATGCGATGCTGAGCTCAAAAGTCAAAAAGAATGACAAAAAGGAAAAAAAAAAAAGGCAAAACTCGATGCGAACTCATCACGAGATATCCCTTCTGATCCATTCTCCCAACTAATTGTTTCGGATGGTTTCCTGAGAAAGATCAGCCCCGCGCTATGGATGCAGTTGTTGTGTGAGGTTGTTTTAGTTGACAGCGATGCGCTTGCTCTCGTGCTTCTTGGCCTTGGGAACCAGGACGCTCAAGATGCCATTGTTGAGGTTCGCGGCGACAGCCTCCTGGTCCACCGGGGTGGGGAAGCTGAAGGTCCTGGAGAATTCGCCGACGGACCTCTCCGAGACCCAGAACTTCTCCTTGGGCTTCTGCTGCTGCTGCTGCGGCTCGGCCTTGGTGACCTGGGTGCCTTGCTGCTCCTTGGCCGCCTCGGAATCCTCATCTTCCACCGTGGCCTTGTGGGAGACGCTGGCAGTGTCCTTGTCGCTGCCCTCGGTGATGGCACCGCTCATGGCATCACCCTCGACGAGCCCGGCTGGTGGCGTGCCCGAGGTGTAGGTGCGCTCGGTGCGGCCAGAGATGACCAGCGTCTGGGGCTCCGAGAACTCGATGGTGACGTTCTCCTTGTCGACGCCGGGGAGCTCACCGTGGAGCTCGTAGCCCGCCTCGGTCTCCTTGACATCGAAGCGCGGGGAGAAGGTCGGCAGGGCGCGGCGCGAGCCTCCCTTGGCGTTGCCCTGAGAGGAGACCTCGCGGGAGTAGTTGTCAAAGTCGTCAAGGAGGCGGAACAGAGGCGTGAAGGAGGCCTCGGGAGCAAAGTAGGAGCGTGGGAAGAAAGACATTTTGTTTGTGGTGGTTGTGAGTGGTCGCGTTGTGGTATTGGTAGTTGTTGTCTTGTGGTGTGGGCAAGTGCGAAGCGTTCGAGGAATTCGCTTGTAGATTGGGTGTGTGCGTTGCATAAGATGTTTTTGAGAACTCTTGTTCTTTTGTTGTTGTTGTTGATGATGATGAGGATGAAACCGAATTGTCGACAAGCAGGAGAACGACGGCATTTTTATACCTGAGAAGTGTTTGACGAGAGCATCATCAAGAGACTTCGCGAACCTCGTCGAAACGACGAGGCTGCAAGTCTACGTAATCATCATGAGATGTCTAGAAACTTGTCGTCGCACGTAGAGGGTTCCATGGCTGACGAGAATGCGGCGACTGTTCTGAGTTTCTAGGTGGGAGAACGTTCCCGTACTGGGTGGTACGTACTAGATGTTTCCATCGCGACACACGCGGCCCCGCCTAGAAGCTTCTAGCACCTTCGCCGGCTGCAGTCTTCACTTTCACCTTCACTTGCCGCGGCTGCCTGCCAACATACGCGCAAGAGGGAAAAAATAGGCAAAATAAAACCCAAATTGTTTGTCATGGACTCTGCATTATAGAGAACCGCACCGAATAACCATCAGGCATCATACTCTGTCGACTTGTCGTGATGGTCCTCAGCCCCTTGTGATGGGCTCGTCCGTACCAAACAGCAGCTTGACGTTAGGGGTGAGGACCCCGGAGATCAGACCGAGTATTGGCCAGGGTGCCAAGTTTGCTTAGCAAGCCCCCCCAGGAACAACAAGTGCTGCGGCGCCCCAGGGTTCGGGTTCTAATTCTGATCCACAGAGGCAGGGCGGGTGGGTGTGGCCCCGGGGGGGACGCACTATGTAAAACCTGAGAGGGGTGGTCTCCAAATTAGTCCTCCTACGCCACATGCAACATACAGCACACTAGTGCAAACAACGGCATCTTTCGACGGCGCAAGTTCTTTTCTCCCCAGGGAAGTGATCGACTGTTCAGCCACGGCAATCCCAGTCTCAAGCCACAAGGGACACGTTGGCCCACCCTTTTTCTTCTTTTCTTTTGCTCCTGGTCCGGTACCACCATTCATTTGCCACCATAACTTGACAAGGGGGATGGAAAAGTCCCGAGTTCACAGGAACATTTTTGGTACCGCTGTTTGTGTCGCTTTGTTCCCTTCGTCTTCTTCTTCCTCCTCCTTCCTTCTTCTTCCTCCTTATACGGACCTTGGGGGGTGTCTATAATTTTTATTTTTCGTGTTCTTTCTATTATCCACCGTAAATACGACTTCTTGACGTAGCTGCATATGCACACTTCAGCTCTTCTCTGCCTGACCTGCAGATCGACGCGGCCCAATGTCTCTCCCTTCAATGTAGATAGCAAGTCTTGTCACCCCCTGGTGCCAACTATTGCCACCGACAGATCTCCTGTAATTATTGATCAAGGTTTTTTTTTGGTTTTTTTTTTTTTTTTTTTTTTTGGATTTCTAATAATACTGAGGAGCGACGATGAATAAAAGTACCAAAAAAAAAAAAAAGTAAATACCCTTGAGCCTCCCAGACTCCGTAAAGGAAGAAACTTTCCGAACAGGTGGATATCACAATAGCTCTTTTTCTTTCTTTTTCGTTTCTTGCAAAGAAACAACTTGCATGAATGATACAATGAAACAAAAAGAAGAGAAAATGTCTCAGCAATTTAAGAATAGGCTCGTCGAGACCTCTCGAGAACCATGCTGGCCTATCTATCTGTCTCACTTAAAAAAATGAATGGGAGACACCTATCAATACGCGAAGGCGGAAGAATTCATTTACTCCGGGAAGGCCAGAGTACTCGTATAGCAGATCTGGATGGTAGTGTACCTTGTGCGCCCGCGCCCCCCCCCCCCCCACCACCACCAGCCCCCCTGGTGATAGACGAGGTCATAGAGCATACCCTAAGTATTGCCTTCCGTCCATCTTGGTGGAGGCGACTACGACGGCAGGCCCCCGACCTCCTCCTGCGCTGAGATCGGGGCCAACACAGGGATCTGCCAGAGCTACCTCCTAGAGTATATTGCCTGTACTGTACATGGAATGGGAGATGGGCTTCTCCTCTAGTTGCTTGTACGGTAAAATTATCCTTGCATGATTACTTCTTGATGACATATGCCCCTCCCCCTTCCTCCTCGTCCCTTCCCTCCCTCCCTTCCGGTCTCCTCACGTCGCCATCTAGATGAAGAGGCAAAACAGTATGGGGAGCGGCTTTAGAGTTTATGCTACGTTTTGCCTTTAGGCCCAGCGAGACGGATAAGCTTCGGCAGCGTATGACGGGCGAGCTTTTGACAGCCGCAAACTTGGCATTTAGTATGACTCGCTCGGCATTGAAATTGTTGTGTACGGTGGGGGCAAAATCTGGTTTGGGTGCGTCCTTTGGTATGTTCCATGGCTATCATGGCAGCAATTCAATCAACTCATCGTGTTCATTACTTATTACCACTGGCATGACTCGGTTGGAATTCTGCCAAGTGTAGTAGATCCGGGCAACGAAAAAAAAGAAAACTTTTGAATTTCATTATGAAGAGAAGAACTCTGGCAGTAGTCGCACTCATGCTCCATCGAGATAGGTGATTAATCATCCACGATAATTCCATAGCTCTTTGTGATCCTCGAAAGCTCTCCGACCAGCACAAAGTGATTAGAATATGGAGCACTTAAAGCCTCAAGTCTATCCCAGTTTTCGGAGAGAGAACTGTATAGACCATAGGGCCAAAAGACTCCCCCCGTATCCTTCGAATATCTCGTCACATTCCATAATCCAGAAACCTTGTAATCAGAAATCGTCATCCGGGTTTGACCACGTATTACTCTCCTAGGAGTATGGAGGAGGATATCCCATCGGCATTTGCTGCTGCGATGGGGACATCATCTGGCCCATGCCCATCATTGGTCCCCTTGGCCCCGGGCTGTTGTGGTTGCGATTGAACAAACCAATGAGTCGGCGGCCGACGGAAGGCTCCAATTCAGTGCCATCACGAGCAATCTTGACCTCCCTGTTCGAGTTCCACGGGTTGCGCAAACCTCTACATCTGTAGAAAGGCAGCCTGGTCGTGCACAACCACTCTAGCTTGAATGGTTTGCCCCATGTCTTGTTCTCGGTGTTGCCATCAGGCCCACCACTCGTATCATCTTGCTCCGCGGCGGCTGGTGCGGTTTCTTCCTGTGTTGCTCCTTCGCTAGAGTCCTCTCGGACAATCTCCCAGAAGATCGTACCTCTTGCAGAGTCATCGATAACCCGTCCTCTGGGTGTGAACTTGGTCGGCTCCATTATTGTTTCTTTCGGTAGGTCGACTTCGCTGATGGATTGGACTTTTGGAGCGAACTCGATGGCGGCAGCGGGATCCTCGTTGATGGTAGAAACCATTCGTGCATAGCCGAAATACTCTCCAGATTTGTTGGCCGAAAACACGAGGTAGACATTCTCTGCATTCTATCCATGGTGTCAGTAATGAGGTGAAAACGGGCAGGTTCCTTCCCCAAATTGATTATTCACCTTAAAGGCACTGTTGAGTGCCTCCTCATTGTGTGACTGAGTTGCCCAGATCCCCGTTCGAACACTGAGGTCCAGGTCCTCAACCGTCAGACTCTTGAGGACAAAGAACCTGTCCTTCTGCGCCGCATCGACTACTGCAGGGCCTTTCGCATCAGAGGCGCCCGCAGCGGAAGGAGTATCGGTATCGGCTTTGTCGGACTGAGCCTCGGTCGATTCTGTCCGCTCCTTTTCCTGGACCTCCGGCGCTACGGTCTGCTGTGGAGTCGTTGCGGATGGCCCGGTTGGTGCTGTGACCCCCGACGCTCCCTCGACTGTGTTCTTCCTCAGGCGACTGACAAGCCTGACAGACTGGAACTTGGATTCATGTAGCTTTTGTTGGGCAGCGAGACAGCTGGCCTCGTCCCTGAAGTTGGCAAAGGCGCAGTTCGATTTGGAGATCAAGAACAGGGACTCAAGACCCTGCGCCTCCCTGCAGACATGGTGAACCAAGCTCATCAAGTCTGTCTGGGACGGCAAGTTTCCGATCCAGATAGCATGACCTGATCACACATCAACAACTGAGACCGATGTTATAGAGGGAGAGTTTGAATGCTCACCGCTTTGTCGAGGCTTTCTCGGCGGACCACGGACGATGTTGGATTGACTACCAGCCGGGGCTGCACAGTTTTTAGCGAATATCCTCAAAATATCCTTTGGAATAGCATACATTGCCTCAGTTCTTGCTGGACAGGGGAGAAAGGGACGTTTTCCCCCGTGTCGCCTGATTGAGCTGACCCGAGCCTTGGATCCGGCTGAGCTCCCACTCCAGCAGGCATGTTGTAGGATCCTGGAACCCCTTGATGGGGATGATGTCCCTGTGGCGCGAACGCAGGCACCTGAGCGTAGTAATACCCCATAGGCGGATGGGCTTGATGATTCGACATGAGTTGATTGCCGTAGAAAGGGACATTGGGTCTCGAGGACATGTTCGGCTGGGCTTGCGAAGGAGACATTTGGGGCCCGTAGTACTGGGGCATCTGTTGCTGCTGCGGCATGTAGTAACCTTGGTTAGGCATAGGCCCCATTCCAGGCTGCCCGCCGTACTGAGGCGGGGATTGCGCCTGGCCGACCACGCTTGGAGAGGTACCTGCCGGATTGTATCGCATCTGTGAACCGTTGTTGAAGGGAGCCTGTCGATAGTTGGCCTGCGGGAGCGCATTTGCCAAGGCTGTCATGTTGTAATGGCCTGATCGAGAAGGGACCTGTGGTTGCGACATGTCGAATTGCGGGGTGAACATCTGCTGCTGCGGATTGCTGTACAACTGTTGCGGATATGTCGTTGAGCTCTCACCGGAGCCTGGACCTGCCTCCGGATAAGAACTTGGAACGGTTGGCAAGTCACTCCCAGACGCTGTCGGATCCTCTCCCAATGAGGCCTGTACTGAACCTTCCGTGCCCTGTTGCCCAGTCAGCCCAAAACGCGTGAGGGGGGGGGGAACAAACACCGCTAAGGCCTAAGAGCTTTCCACGAAAGGAAGAAGAAAAGAAAGAAAGATATATCAAGATACCTGCAAGTGATGCGGGACGGAAGGAATGTGATGAGCGGAGAAATAACCCACTGAAATGAGCTTAAGAAGTAAAGCAGAGTAAAAAAAAACTAAAAAAAACTTGAGAGAGGACTCACAGTAGTGGAGACGGAGCACTATTAGAAGGGGGAGGGAGATCAAATGTCTTGAACTAGGCAGACTTGGGTAAGAAACAGCCCGGGGGGAGGCACAAAAATAACGGTCGTTATTGCTTCGGCTGCCCACGCTGTGATTATGGGGTGTCCTCTAGCTCCGTCGTAGCACAGAGATTCGGTGAGCTCTGGTATCTCTCTGCGGTGGTAAGGCTTAGGGGCAAGCTCGTGGCCCCAGTGGCAGCTCGACGCAAGCTGTAGAGGAGATGTCGAGCTGCAGGGATGGGGTAGCGCCCAGGGGAGGGGGAGAGATGGGTCGCGAAGGGGGCCTGTCTACAGGGAAGGAAGCTAACGATGGGCTTCGAGGACCGCGAAGGGGGGTCCCTGAGATGGAAATCTTCGCCACAGCTTCCAGTCCCGTTCTGTGTGGGGAGGTCTTGTGGGCCGTCTGATGTGCTTGTCCCGGTAGACGGGGACGGTCTGTCTGTACCTGGACCAGAGTGGTGCTGAGATGAGAATGTCCCCTGACGAGAGCTTTGGCTCCTCACTGGGCCGATCTCCAAGAGACTATGGACAGCTAAGGTTCGAGGACCAAGGCCTCCCGCGTGACCAGAGACGGCTTGGAGGGACGATAGTGGTGCAGGAGCTGGCCCTGTAGGAAGATATATCCTGCGGACAGCCGTAGCTCTGTGCTGAGTGAGAGTGTCCTGGGGAGATACCTGTTCAGCGAGGAAGTGACCAAGGACTAGATCGGTCCTGCGGGCTGGAACAAGGCTAGTCCTGAAAACTGGTGGACCGGTAGGAGGGAACGCACAAAATGATGATCAAGTGACGATGATCATTCCTGCCGCCGATGAAAAGTGATGTATTCATGTACTGCTTCGGTTGTAGGAGACGCTCTCTGTGATTTGTCGCATAGCAATGAAGTAGAATGTTTATATGGGATAGGAAGATGGTTGGAACCCCCTCAAGCTCGGTGGCCAAAATGATAGGTAAGCTTCAGCTTCCGGGGAAGGTCACTGTCACTGGAAGGATCCCGGGTGCCGGCGTAGGGCAAATGACATGGGACGAGGGTGGTGGAGATGGGGCATGTGGACAAGAGGGGGGAAAAGAAGGAAGAAGAAAATAGATAAAAATAAAAATGACAACACCCTTTAAGAAGAAGAAAAGATGATCAAGGCGGAGGATGTTTGAAGTGCTAGTGGTAGCACCCTGGCTAAAGTGGCCAAAAGTATACGCCATGGGATGGGTGGATAAGAAATGCAGGTGTCGCGAAAAGAGTGGGAGGAGGGGTGTTGCTATAGAGCGAGTGATGGCGTAGCTCGAAAGAGGGCCCGCAGGGACGACGTCGATTGGCATATGCGCAGATGGGAAATGAGGGGCCCTGGATGGTAATTTCCATTCCTGGATGATTTTTCGATCGGTATCAGTTCCCACGCAGACGGAATGGTCCCTCCCTGGTCCGGGTTGGCTCGTGTACTTGGAGGGGGATCCCCTGACCAACACCTTTCGCCACCCGCTCCGCCGTGGTGCTGTACCGCCCTCGAAGTCGAGGACTTGAGCCACATTTGTTCTAGGCTCTTCTCCGAGTCCCTAGTGGCCCCTTGTTTGAAGGTATTTTGCTCGCTGTTCATAGGGTGGTCACTGCACAAGCATATGCTGTGCGACCGTACAGTACAGAAGTAGGGCCATAGAGCATGCTTTTGATTTTGGGGCTTGTAAAAAAAAAAAAAAAAAAAAAAAAAAAAAAAAAAAAACCTTGGTGATCAGTCTCTTGTTTTCTTCTTTTCCCCTACCTTACAGCACCCCATTTTTTTTCTTCGTCTGCCTCTCGAGGCCGATCTCCAGGTGAGGACCCACGGGCACGGAGTTCTTCTGGTACTGTCATAATGTACCGGATAGATCCTGTCTCATGGCGTTTCTCGGCGCTATGTAGCTTTAGTCCCGATGATGAGAAACGTGGCCCTGAGTACAACGCCCTAACTACTGTATGGAAAAGCAAGGAATATGCATTGGAAATGAACTTACCGGCCGTCTGGAGCCTAGAACCTTGCTGGTTACAGCAATACGGTGGTGCTCTGTTCACAAGGGAGCTCGTGTATGCCGTAACCTTCGTCTTCTTCCCCACGAGCAAGACGCACAGAGGTGAGACAAAGGCCCTCCAGCCTCCCCCCTCCCCCCTTCTTCGTTTCTTTCTTGTCTAGACTTGCCGGCCCCAATCTCGTGGGGAAGCATCGTCTCGGCAGTGGACTCCAGCGTACTGCTACTGTCTGACATCGGCCCATGCCATGGTGGCACCATTTCTTCCCGCTCATCACTCTCAGCCCTGACAAATTTGAGCCTTTCATGACATCACGACGACATGAATTTCAGAGAAAAAATGGAAACAAAAATAAAAAAGAAAGGTACTTCGCCGTGCGCTCTATGTATCAGCCTAATCAGGTGTAAATGACGGAATGGAAGTGTATCTTGCCTTGGCTGACACGAGCTGGATACGTATGTACATATTAGGAGGGGCAAACGGGTCACTGGTGACGGAAACATGCATCCACCGATCATGAGGACCCTTGGATCCATCAGGGACGGGCAGGCGCTGCGGGAATGCTGCTGCAGGGCGCTGATCGCCCTGGGCAAGGAGGGTCCCGGGACTATCCTTATACGTCGTGCTGTCTCCTGGCCAAGGCAGCTGACAAGGCCCCCCCCCCCCCTCCAACAAAAAAAAAACCCTGAGCCCTTGCGAGATGCTAATGCGTGCCTCGAGGCGAGGCATTAGGTTATGTAACGACAAACAGCGGGCTAAGATAGAAGCCAAGAACCGCTGTTTGCTCCAGGTAAGGTACAGTAGGTACTTTTCGCAGAAGCCAACCGGGGATGAAAATTTTCATACGACCACAGTACTACTATCTACATAATACGATATTGTCGGCAGGAGCCGCACCAACGCAATAGTACCCCACTGCTGCCTGATGGGAGAGGCTGAGACTTCATGAGTCGTGTAAAGTCACTACTATGTAGAAGTTTTGCGGGAGCGGCGTGGGGACGATGACGACAGAAGCGTTCAGAGAGTGACGAGAGTGATGATCTTCCTGACTCTCTCAAACATCCGCTCAGCTCCTCGGGATGTTTCTGGAGCTGTTCCCGTTGAACATTCCACCATTCCACCCCAAAGGTCATGCCAGTCGTCCAAGTGATTTGAGATCAAGGGCTTCGTCATACTTGGACCGGTGAGGTGCAAGCACCTGGCTGGTACTACTAACGAGCGTTGGGTAGGATCCTAATCGTACTGTGCTCAGCAGTAGCGGCGCCCCAACCCGAAATCTTCTTGGAAGGGTATCGTGCATGAGGACTCTGCTTATCCAGAGGTCGTTTCTTGCCCCCCAAGGGTGTGCTGCATTGCTACCGTGACAGTCTGTTGTGTCAGGCGTCATGTCAAGTTTGGGTTTCGGCTGGGTTGTACGCAGCCACATCAGATCTAACAGCTTCCTAATTTCGGTTTCAGATCATGCCAAAGTGATAATATTCCTTAGGTCTCGCCCAATGATACTGTTCTGCCCTTCCTCTTCAGCCTGTCCTAGTGGGCCGAGATATCCTTTCGGACTGGACTGGGCTACTCCTGGGGGTTGTAGATTGCCGTGTCTCACCTTTTCTCTCTCTCTCTCTCTTTCTCTCTCTCTTCCCTTTCCCTTCCCCTTCTGCTCTCTCATACTATGATACCTCGGCAAGGGTCCAGAAGTCTCACAACAGCAGGCATCGCAGATCCCAATGCTCCCACACGCGATGCAGCATGCACAGGAGGGGTTGGGGGGGGGGGGCGGCATCATCGAGAACTGGAGGCATTGCGTCATGGTTCCTGCCGTCGCCCACAGGGGTGGTTTGTTATTGATCGCCGGATGAGCATCACCCCTGAACGCACCTGTGGCTGGAGCGTGGGGAAGTGGCCAGGGTTTTCATTCAGGGTCCTTCTCCACCCGCCCGTCTCCCTAGACCAATCGTCAGGCGCAATTGAAACCTGTCAACCTCTGACGTCATTTCTATGGAGGAGCGCCTTCTCCGAGGCTCAACGTTTCCAAGAGCGCAAAGGCACGATAGCGGGACGCAGCAAGATGCAGCAGAAACGCCTCGTGGACCATCTAGTCATCAGTCTGCCTGGGAGAATCAATCTGCGGCGGCGGACCTGGAAGCAAGACGTCCTTGGTCAGCGCTGATTGTGTCCGGCTTGCAGTAGGACCGCCTGCACGGCCGCGACAATCCCGGAAGTTTATTTCGGGAGAAATGGGGTCATCATCAACATCAACCACCGTCGATAACCCCCCAATGAGGCAATGATAGACTCGAGGAGGCTGACCTTGTGGTTCTTGGCCCGCAACTAAAAACTCAGAACGTTGCCCTCGCCTGGTCATGACACTATTCCATGCTTGGGCACCACGGCATAAGGGCCGCAGATTGCAGGGCACCCATGCGACCCCCCCCCCCTCCTTCCCACCTATGCACACTATCACGCGGCGATTCTTTGATAGCATCATACATACTCGGTTGCTGGCGTGCCTTGGTCCCTATCAAGCAAGACGCAGGCGCCGTCGCCTCGCTGCGAGGCCTCCTCAAGGGATCCAGGTCAGGTCTCTTGCTGTCCCCCCAGGTGCTGACCCCCGGTTGGTCCGCTACCGAGGGCACTCGACCTGCCGGTTAGCTTCACAAAAACCAAAAGACTGGGCTACATGGATGCCGTACCAGCCAGGTGCTAGAAACGCCCCTGAGGTGCGGTATAGAGTGGCAAAGACTGGGGGAGAGAAAATACCGCCTTATCGTGGTATACGAACCGCATGGACCTGCCCCAAAAAGATCCAAGCCTGTGTTACGGGGCCCCATGCCTTGTCATGCTGTCTCCCCCGATACAACTGTGGACCGATGCTGATGACAAACCTGCCTTGTACATCCAACATCTTAAAGGCATTCCCTGTCTGGGTGCGGACAGATAAAAGCCCGAGAGGCAGCCTGGGCGGTACCGAGAATTCACATACAATAGTTACTCCAATGGGGTGGGTTGAGGACCATTCTCGACCCTTGATGGCGTCGTTCGAGAGTGTAACTCTTCTCCGCCGAATATTTTTCTTACTATAGTAGATTGAGGAGCAGACTAGGCCTCGCCGTCGCCACTCTCTTAAGTTGTTTTTAACTATATGACTCGTCTCACTTTTTTTCTTCTTCTTCTTTACTGAACATGCCACCTGTACGATAATACCAAGTGTTCTAACATCCCTGAAGCCTATTCGATGACTTCCGAGTCCTCGTAATCAGTGGCAGAGGCTCGGCATCTCAGCATCCGTGGGGGAGCTGGAGGGAGCTATCACTACCCTAATGCCTTGCTGTGGCCTGATTTGCGCTCAGTTGGCCACGCTGAAGGGTCCTCGAGTGTGGGCAACCATCCTGCCTGCAAGGGACTATCCCCGTACCATGACTACTTATGGCAGTTTCTCCATTTGGGGACTGAAACAATCGAAGTACACCCTTGTAGTATCTCTTGTCATCTTTTTGATCTCATTTGTCATACAGGTTATGAGGGCTGATATTCAGGGGCGCCAGTAGCAAAACCTCCGGATCATAGAGGGCGTGATGTTCATAGGCTTGTCGAACTACAGACTATCTCCCCATGATGGTGGGTATAGTACAATTCTTTCCGATGCTGTGTTATATCTCTTGCTCTCATTGGTATCCGAGAAAGCCGAGTAATTTCGGCTGCAGACAAGACAGTTCCTTCCGCGATAGTCTGTCCAGTCAGGATCTCGATACACCTTCATCTATTGACACTACTGTATAGCAACCGCCGTGTGTGAGGCCTCGAGCTTGTTCCTAAGCCTCATGCAGAGTCTAGCGTCTCCAATCTCTTCCATAGAATGTGTGCGGCTTTCCTTCATAGAGACACCGACGGGCTGCTCTCGAGTGTCCCTCACACATAGAACAGCACGAACCTTTTGTAGACCATTCACTGGCAGAAGCAAGTTGATAGCCAATATAACCTAAACAAATATATCTGCTCGAGTCCCCCTGCATAGGCTTGATAGAGTGCCATTCTCGAATGTTACGCTACATCAGAACGCCTACTCTCCGAGACAATTGACGGGTCACAATGTAACGCGAGGGCCGTCTCTTTCGTCAAGGTCCCCTGGTCAGCAGGATACCTTGGCCGAGCCGGGCGCGTGGCCCAAGGATATGAAGAGGGAGGCCATCAGACCGCTTTTCATGACGTTGACGTGCAGGGTCGGAAAGAGGGGGGTTTTTTTTTTTAATGAAAAAAGAAAAGAAAAGAAAACAAGTATTGCAGCCGGAGGAAGCCGATGTACGAATGAACATACGCCCAACCCATCGAATTGCGAGGAATTGCTTGCGACTTTCATTAAAGTAGGCATAGGAGGCTAAAGTAGCAATGCGTCGGGCAGGAATGCATGCATGTTGGACTGCAATCTCGGCCAAAGCAGGCGAATAGTATTTATCATTGTGCGTTGGCAAAAGCATTTTTGTACACTTCACACCCGAAGGGAGGAAAGTCGATCACTAATCGTTGGCTCCCATACCCCCCGATGATAGATGAGTTTGCTTCTGATGAGGTTGTAATCCAGACTACAGCTTATGCACTGAGGCCTAGGTGGCAACTCTTAGCCCAACGTCATAACGCATGTATGGTGCTTGCTGTTGATTCTCCGGCATGCTCAGGCGGCATGGCATTGGCGGTGAACAAGTCCGGGTTTCAGCATGGCAGAGTCACAACCTGCGATATCGCGGTAGAATTTCGCCACGATCTGCAGCGAATGAGACCATGAATGCCTTATTTTAGACCTGTATTTCTAATTACGTAGCCTCATAGTCGAATGACCCTCATGTCGTATCGTACAAGCCGAGTGATTGACCTCGCTAAGGGAAAGCTTTTGTTCCCAACTTGCCAGTCTAGTCCTTCTTCAGAGGCAGGAGGACCTCCTCGATACCATTTGCAGTGATTATCATCATCTGCAGACCGTCGCCAACCTCGATGTGTCTCTCCACCGCACCGTCGAACGCATCCTTCACCAAGATCTCCACGTCCCTCCTGGGCAGAGGGTTCTTTGGGCGCTCCTGCAGCGCATGTCCCTCACCGCTGCCAGGTACGTACTGGTTCTTGAAGTTGACCTGATTGTCTAGGAAGGGCATGATCAGACTGGCAGCGGCGCCACCCGCGCGGCACATCTCGCGCTCGTAGCTGCCAACCGGGTCGTAGCTGTAAACGGCGCCCTTGCCCTCCTCGTCGAGACCACCGAGGATGGCGTAGGCGTAGTAGGGGAAAAAGCGCTTCTGGTAGAGGATGGTCGACAGCCGCTTGGCGCAGGCGTTGACGCTCATGGGCTTGCCGTGACGGTACCGGTACATCTTGCAGATGGTGTCGAGGCGCTCTTTCAGTGCCTCGCCGTCCGCCGCGAACCCGCACACCGACAGCACCAGCGTCGCATCGTGCTGGTCTGCGGTGCTTCCGCCCACCTTGAACACCTTCGGGTAGTGCCGCGTGTTGATGCTGTAGCCTGCCGTGTGCCGCGTGTCGCCGGCCATGATGGTGAAGTCGGCGCCTGCAATGGCCAGGATCGAGCCGCCGTTGTCGGTGTAGCTGGGGTGCTGGTGATCAGCGGAGGGAGCATTCACAGCTACGGGGTCCTGGGAGCGTAGAGACCTGGGGGAGTAACTTACGGGTCAAAGCGGTGTTGTCGGAAGCCATCATTATGGGCTGTGGGTGCGTCGTTGAGGGCATAGTTGGGCCCGTTCATGAGGGGGTTCTGGCTGAACATGGCAGCCATCTTTGCAGTGTGAACGTGCACGAGAAGTCGCAAAATTGTTCAAGGTAACAGGTTGGTTGTTTTGGTGATGCCAGGGCGTGGTTGGTTGATTGTGGTGGGAGGAGTTGGGTTGTTGGTGATAAGATCAAGGCTGGAAACGCCGTGGAAGGTGACCGAGTGAGGTCCGTCGTCGCGTCAGCCTTGCCTGCCTGGCTGACAGGGGTAGCTCCTGACTAAGCAGACCTGCGCCGGCTGGAGGTCTGGTTTTTGGTGGGGCGCTGCAATCTGTTCTCGAAGCTCTGTGGCGGGCCTGGGCAATCTCCCGGGTATGGCAACAACGGGGAACGGCACAGCCGCCAGGGGGAGGGTTTAGGCCAGGGATGCCGTCACCGCGCTGCTCATTTGGGGACCGCGACATCAACTACACCTGCACTCGCTCTGGGTGGGTGAGTCGATGTATTTTTTTGCTTTGGTTTTTTCTTTCTCTCTGAGGAGTCACTCATTCATTTGACAGGCTGTTGCCGCTGATGATAATTTGATCTGTTTGTTACCATTGTCTCCTATTGTCTGTCTCGTTACTTCAGGCATTAATCACCATCCCGCGTACAAGGCCTCCCTTCCCCCCTTTCCCACGATCATGGCTCGCGACATTCGCTCCAAGGCCTTAGAGAAGATTGCTGCGCTCTCAGCCTCAAAACCAACAGCCCTCTTCGAGAAGTCTGACCTCGACCGCCTATGTAGAGCTTGTGCTAGCCATACGCACGTCAAAAGCAAGAGTATCCCCAATGGCTCTGTCTCCGTCAAGTCACAATCCCTGGGGCGGGTGCCCATGGTGAGCTCAGTTTGTGTTGCTGGCACACGGCGTGCGCATGCTGACTTCTACAGACCATCCGTGAATACGAGGTTCTGCTGGCTCTCTGCAAGGCTGCTCCGTTGGTTCAGAATGGCCAGAATGCCCAGAGGCTTACCCGCCAGCTGACCCCTTACCTACTCGATGCCCACGCACAGGAGTTCGCATCCTCGCCCTTTTTCCGCAAAATCGAGCCGTCGCCCACCGAGGCCCTTACATTCCATGTCTCGTCTGCGCTACTGTGCCTGGGGAACCATGACGAAGATGTCTACGAGACTGTCGCGGCTACAATCTCAGCGTTCTTGAACTTCTGTGCCCACGCAACCGAAGTTGCCTCTCAGGGGAGGATGGAAGAGGGCGACGAAGGAGACATCGAGGAGGCGATCCACGTTGCGACTATTGCCGTGTCCCTGGTGGGATTCCTCGAGGCTGCAGCCGCCCAAGCCGACTTCTGGAGAGCCGGCAGCCGCCTGTCTCTTGTCCAACGACTCCAGAAGCTGCTGGGCGAGAATACTCTGGTAGCCGTGGAGCAGGCCTTTTCGACCATTCGGAACTCGCACTCCCAGGATCGTGTCGTGAAAGACTGGAAGAGACATGTGCGTCGCTACGCCGACAGCGGCCGCCCTCTGGGATCAATATCACTTCAACAGGGGTTCATGACGTTTGTGGCATCTTCGACCTCGCTGCTGGTCGCTGAGACAAGCGCTCTGAAGAAGAGCCATGTCCTCGACCTGTTGATTTCGGGCCAAGGCCTCCTCAGGCCTGTGACTGCTAGGAGCGGAGACGGAGACACTGGATCAGTGACCACCTACGCGAGGATCGTTGGAGAACAGTTAAGCTACCTGGATGCCGAAGCGGACTTCATCCAGATGGGCTCCAGGTCGCAACAGAAGATAGCTTGCGCGATCAAATCTGCAGGCATCATCAGTTATCTCAACTGCGCCAGGCTCAACGAAGTTGCGGCGGACCTTGAAACCCTGATGGGCTGGCTAGAGGACACGATTACCGACTTTTACCAGATGGCTGACGATGATCTCGCCTCGGTTGTACTCCGCTCCATGGCGCTCGTCTGCAGAATGTCTCCCACGTACAGCGCCCCGGCCAGTCGACTCATGTCCCGGTTTATCGTGAAAGGAGGCGCACAGAGTCACATCATCGTGACGGCTTCCCAGTGCTTGGCTTTTGTGCTTGGCATGCTGTCGACCGATGCTGTCATCACTACTCTCTACACGCTTGGCAATGTGCTCAGTCCGACTGCCGAGCAGAATGGGACTGTCAAACATGATTTCGGTATCGAGAGCGACTCCGAGATATACCAGGGAAGACAGTCCACCGGAAGCTCTATATCATTGCAGCTCAACGGCGAGGAGGAGAAGAACAAAGTTTACATGAATGTCATCGATGCGATTTGCGGAATAGCGACTTCCTGCAACGATGAGAAGATCTCTGCTCTGGCCCAGTCCATCTTGCTGCAGAAATACGACAGGATCAACCACTTGGTCGATGCCAAAGTTATCACTGGAGCGGCGGTGCTGTCGTTGAGCATTGGTCAACTCGAGTTCCGTTCCCTTCTTAGAAGCTTTGCGCGCATGAGTCACTTTTCCGTCACTGAAAACAGGACCCAGATTCTTGATGCGGTATGCGCCTTCTCTAATCTTTATCGTCCACTCTTACTGACAACCCTAAAGTTGATCACAGCTAGGAACCATATCTCGGCCAATCTCCGTCCAGATTCTCAGCTGTATGATATATACTGGGATCATATGCTGGACAGCATTGTGTCAAAAGGCGATGTTACCCAAACCAGTCATACGAAGGATTCCGATATCGAACTTGCAGCCAAGGAAATCGAACAACTGCTCCAGCCTCTGGCTGTCTTCATGTCTGCAAATGACCTTGCATCCAACGACTGGTCCGATGATGACTCGCACGCCATGCTTCGCGATGCCTGGTTCAACATCGTAGTCCACGGATTCACTCCGACCACAGACCGTGGTAAGAAGTATGCGGAAGACCTGCGTGTGATCGCCATACATTCACCTCCCTTGGTCGCAGAGCAACGTGGCGAACAGGTCGAAAGCGACGTGGAGCTGAACACAGTTCTTCGACGCGGCATGAGCTCTGACAGAGAATCACTGCAGAAGAAGCATCTGGCCGAGCTGGTACCTTCTAAGGCATCTGAAATCAAGGGCCTTAGCTACCGCAGAGTCATCTTCCTGAGCGCCGCATACCTTGTGGAGAGCTTACGAGCCGAGTCTGGTGACTGTACCAAGGTTCTTTCGTACTTCCTCGAGCCGAGTATGCGGAGAAATGACGTGAACAACGTCATGGAAGGCATCACGGCCGTTGTGGTAGAGAAGTACCTGACCAAGACTTTGAGAGGCGTCAGCAACACCTTCTCCTCACAGTATGCGGCATCACAGCTGGCGACCATTTTCTGCACTTGCTGCCACCGGATAGAGCGCGTCCAACAGGCTGCTTATGCTTGTGCAGATCGCATAGTCCGCGAAGTGCCCTCGGCATTGTGCCGTCGCTCTTCCTTGTTCGCGTTGCTGGAGTTGCTATCTTTGATGTGGGCAAGCTGCCTCGAGGCAGAGACCGACTTGTACGAGCCAAGGTCTACGTTTACCTCGAAACGTGTCAATGTCACGGTCGAACTATCAGACGACTACCACTTCAGGAAGTACACCCTGAATCGTCTGTATAAAGCCGCGAGAAGCTGGGTCATATCCGCAATGAACATTGCACCAGCCGATGTGAAGGGCTTGTTGCAGACGCACTTGTCTGAGTTTGATGATGAGGGCGCGTATGGCCACATTTCGCTCGGACGGTCCTTTGCCATGGAGATGGGCTCCTCGATTCCAGGCACAGACCAGAGACTGACCTCGATCGATCCTGTCGGAGAGTGCAGCATCAACACAGCCTCGGATTTTGTAGCGCAATACACCACCCGGCAGGAGTATCGCTACGCAGAGGCCTTACCGGATCACAGCTTAGAATGGCTCACCTTCATGCGCATCGATAGGAGGGCGTCCTACCTGCCTGGTTCAGAGACCGAAAGCGCTGACGCTGTGACGGCTCTTGCTCACATCGAAGGCCGCATCCTTTCAAAGAAGAGCACGCCAATGGGCGATATTCGAGACATCCTTCGTCGAGCCGCCGCTATGCTCTGCCGTAGTGAGCTGGGAAACGAGTGCTCTGTGGCACATTATCTCGTCAGCATTCCATTCGCCTTGTTCACGAAGCAGTCCATCAAGCTTGGTGTCTCATTGTGGCTGGGAGTTATGAACGAGAACCCAATTTGGGAGCCCCGGATCCTTAACGAGATTGCTCAGCAGTGGGAGCTCAGCATCCACAAGAAACTGGGGCTGTACAATACCGCCATCACCTCTCCCGATCCGTTCTTCCTGAAGGAGGAGTTCGCACCAAGTGATCAAGAGGGTCTCACTAAGCGCAGGCAATTGGTCCATAACCTTTTAGCTCCCCACACCCGCCTGCTGCAATTCCTCAGCAGTCACTACAATGCCACTCGCTTGGGTAGTCCCGATACGCAGACGGTCTTTGTAAGACTGCTTGACGTCACATTGGAGGAGCTGAAGAAATCCACGCCTCACCCGATGGCTAGAGAGCTTAGGCTGCAGATTGTCTTGTTTGGTCTCAAGGTCTTGCGGACTTCTACAACGATCGGCCCCGTGTCTCAATGGCGTCTAAAGGACAAGTTGTTGTCCGCAGCTTTGAGCTGGTTCCACAACGCGCCGAAGTGGTCCTTTGGCAGCAACATGCTCCAAATCAAGACGGAAATACGCCTGATTACAGACGTCATTGCCGCGATCAAGGCTGTATCATACATCGGAGCCCACTCTGTCGGCACTTTCCGCTCCCTGCAGGCTCTTCAGTCCAAAGAGCAACTGTTACTGTTGCTTCTGGAGAGCGAGCAGTCGAGATTGACTGTCTGGGTCTATCCGCTCAGTGAACCACCGCAGAGACCAGCTACCCTCGTGCATACCGGGAAAGGCTCACTTGAGGTACTTCGTTCCAAGATATCGGTGAGGAAAGGGAAAAAATATACTGACCAGTCTCAGGCTGCAATACTTCCATTGATCCATACGGCTTGGAGCGAAGGACCTTCGCTCGCTATAGAGCTTTGTACGAGAATTCAGTCTGTTCGGATACATAAGGAAGTCCGGTCTTTGCTCCTGACCCATCCTGAACAAGCTCTCAATGAGCCAGAGGCTCTACCTATTCTTATCGGAAGCTCACTGCCTGCTGACCTTCCATACCAGTTGAAGGTATGTTATAACCAATAACGCAAGAGTCCTTCTTTGGCTGACAGGCGTAGTATCTCTTGGTTTGGGCCCCGGCCAATCCAATTACTGCCGTCACATACTTCTTGCCGGCATATCGCAATCATCCGTTCCTCATTCAATACGCGATGAGGGCATTGGAGAGCCATTCTGTGGATGTGACATTCTTTTACGTGCCTCAGATCGTACAGACCCTCAGATACGATGCTTTGGGCTATGTTGAGCGATATATCATCGAAACGGCACAGTTCTCACAGCTGTTCGCTCATCAGATCATCTGGAATATGAAGGCCAACTCGTACAAAGATGACGACGCTCAGATTGTAAGTTATCAATGCATTTGTTGTTGACTCTTGTCCCACAATGCTGACTCTAGTAGCCCGACGAGATCAAACCTACGCTGGACAAAGTCATGGAACGCATGACCAGCGCTTTCGATCCCGTGGACCGAGAATTCTACGAGCGTGAATTCACATTCTTCGACGAGGTAACTGGTATTTCAGGCAAGCTCAAGCCGCTGATCAAGAAGTCGAAGCCCGAGAAGGCCCAGAAGATCGAAGAGGAGCTTCGCAATATCAAGGTCGAAGTCGGCGTCTACTTGCCTAGTAACCCTGACGGCGTCGTCATTGGTATCGATCGCAAGTCCGGCAAGCCATTACAGAGTCACGCCAAGGCCCCTTTTATGGCGACGTTCCGAATCAAGAAGGAGAAGGGAGGTGTCGAACAGACTGGAGAGCTGATCGAGGAGGCAGTCGAGACTGGTGCGCCTCCCAAAGACAACAGCTACGAGGTCTGGCAATCTGCCATCTTCAAGGTCGGCGACGACTGTCGACAAGATGTGTTGGCCCTGCAGATGATTGCGGCCTTCCGTGGCATCTTTCACAGCGTTGGTCTGGACGTATACGTCTTCCCTTACCGCGTTACAGCCACCGCTCCTGGCTGTGGTGTCATCGACGTCCTGCCCAACTCCGTATCCCGAGACATGCTGGGACGTGAGGCGGTCAACGGTCTCTACGATTACTTCATCTCCAAGTACGGCAACGAGGACTCGCTTCGCTTCCAGCAGGCCCGCAACAACTTCGTCAAGTCCATGGCTGCGTACTCGCTCGTCTCCTTCCTCCTGCAGTTCAAGGACCGCCACAACGGCAACATCATGATCGACGACGCCGGTCACATCCTGCACATCGACTTCGGCTTCTGCTTTGATATCGCCCCCGGCGGCATCAAGTTTGAGCGCGCACCCTTCAAGCTCACGTCCGAGATGGTCGCCGTCATGGGCGGCAACACGAACCACCAGAGCTTCAAGTGGTTCGAGGAGCTGAGCGTCAAGGCGTTCCTGGCCAGCCGCATGCACGTCGATAAGCTCTCGCAAATCGTCCTGCTCATGATGGACAGCGGGCTCCCGTGCTTCAAGCCTGAGTCCGTCGAGCACTTCCGCCAGCGCTTCGTGCTCGACAAGACGGAGAGGGAGGCCGCCGACTTCATGAAGGAGCTGATCAGAAAGAGTTACTCGAGTTACTCGACGGGTATATATGATCAGTTCCAGCTGATGACAAACGGTATTCCCTACTAAATGTGCTAATCAAAAGGTGGAGGGGAGGGGACGGGGGGGGGGGGCCTTTGTATCAGGTGCGGCTTGTAGCACAACTAAGTTTCCTTTCCGTTCTGTTCAGACAAACCACGAGATTATCTGTAGCTTTCCTTGGTTTTGTACCCAAGAGTCTCTTTGCGATATATAGCTCGTCTTTAATATCATACTTGAAGTCTTCTTTGGGGCCTTACTTTTTACGTCTCACGTCTGTCTGTCTGTCTGTCTGTCTGTCTGTCTGTCTGTACCTATGCGAAATTTGCATGCCTTTACTACTACTACCAGAATTGCATGGCAATGGACCATACTCGAATTCATGTATTTCATTTAGTTGATTACCAGTGGATATTTCTCACGAGAACATGATACAAAATGTTACTCGCTGCTAACCTCGCCACAATCGCCATAGTACAGGAAAGCCTATTCATACCCGCGACATAAAGAGAGAGAGCGAGAGAGAGAAGAGACCCCCGATCCACCTGAATAGACTCGCTTTGCCCACACACAATATTTTATGCGCCATCGCTAGCAAAATACCAATAGAATAACACCCGGGAAAAAAAAGCAGTCTATATACCGCCATATATTATGAACGACGGCCAACGCCCCGCTAGTCCGTTGCTTCGTGTTAATCCGTTCCTGAGACTTTGATGATGATTATGAGAGTAGTGCGTCGTCTCCTTGTGTAATTGCTGATATAAATTTTTTTTTTTTAAATGTGGGTAAGCATGTGAGGGTCGAATGTCTGTACGTTCTTGTAGTCATTCTCGTCACTCGTCCACGAATTCCGCCTCTCTCCCCTGGACTTTTCCCCTGTGATCTGAGGGAAATCGACTGATGTTCCCATGGTGTACATGCACGGTCCCTATACTTGTCGGGCGATGCTCACTCGACACGCGATGCATATCCATGCCGCTTGATTCCTCTGTGTCGCCCATTGATGAGACCGACGGCGTATGGTTTGATAAGGATCTGCGACGCTCGAATGGGAGGCGAGATGATCCGGATGCGGGCTGCTGTTGCTGTTCGATCCTAGGGCTTGGCTGTTGGCTGGGCCGACTGCCCGGGGCGTCAAGGTTCAGCGTCAAGCCCGGTATCAGATCCGATTTGCGCTTCGAGCTCTTCCTGGGTACCTCGGGAATTTCCTCGTTGCGGATCGTCGCGGCGCGGCTGGCTCTCGACACCTTCCTGCTAGGGACGTGGAAACTGCTGCCGGTGTCGACGTCCGGTAGGGTCGGTGCAAGACCGCTCTGGCCGGCACGGGGTACAACAGCCTCATCGCCGGAATCGTCTACGCTGACTCTGTCCTCATCCAGCAGTGGCTCGGTGGGAGCAGGAGCTTCGGGGCCTACCGTCGTCGGATTGGGTTTCCCGCGGCCGTCATCCGAGTCTGAATCGATCGGCCCACTTCTGAGCACGCCCATAGCGACGGGTGTTCCTTCTGGCGGGTCTGTGTCGTCGTAGTCACCTCCTCCTGCGCGCATTGCTGGAGGCATTCTAGCGCTCCGCACAACTTCGAAACCCTTGCCCTTTTCTTTCCTCTTGCCACCGAATACATTCCTGAACCAGCCCGTTGCGGTCGCCACAGGCCCCGTCGGATCTGCAGGGCCTGTGCCCAGCCTTCTCTGCGGGGCGCCCGAGTTCAACTTGGAGCCACGCTGCACGCCGTAGTAAAAGTCGACCTCTCGCGTCGCATAATCGTTCCTTGTAGGGAAGTTTAAGGAAGAGTACGCGGCAGGCGCCGTGACGCCGCGGTCGTTGGCTTCGACATCCACCGGTTCCAGAGGAGGTCCAACCTGACTCCGCCGCCTCTCAGAAAAGTCACCGCTCGTTGCCCATGACGCGCGAGCCCTTGAGTTCGTCGACTGGTTCTCAAGCGTCGGCCTTCGTCTCCTGGGCGGCCTGTAGAAAGTATCGCCAGGCGCATCCGCCATCAGGGCAGAGGCGGGCATCGCATGACGGTTCTGTCCCACAGCAGGAGATGGCAGGAAGGAGTAAGTACTGGCCTCGCCAGGGGTCGTCGGCGTAAAGGCGCTCCCGTTGTCAAGTCGCGACGGGGGCGCATCAAAGCTTATGCCGTCGAAAGCAGACGAGCTTCTTTGATGCCGCTGGTTCATCATGACACGAACGCTACCGGCGGACTCGCTTCTGACACGCCCAGAAGGTGCAATGTATCCTCCTTTCCCTGCCTCACCGGCAGCAAGCATCGCCGTACTCGACAGCTGGCTCTGCCTCGACTGTGCTCCACGCCGTGATGTCCGTCGGGAAAGCTGTCGGGCACCAAAGATCCTCGACAAGGGGCCCTGGGACAGGCCCTTGTTGTCTTCTCCGCCCGCACCCATCAGCCTCGCGATGACCTCGATGACAGTCTGCAGTGCGTTCAGCATGAAGCACAAGATCAACACGCCGCCATGTATCAACAAGATGACGTATCCCACCCAGCCCTTGGGCCCATCGCTCACTTCCAGCTGTGGCACGAATGCGGTCATGAGGATGATGGTGGCGAATCGCAGGACCGAGAAGAGCGTGTGGTATGCATTCATCGAGGTCGGGGACGAGAAAGGCTTGAACGCATGCAGGGTGATGACTTGCACGACCTCGCAAATCGCCAAGATGATAATTTGCGCGATGCCAGCAGGCTGCACCGCACCGATTCCAATGCCGCGGATAAAAGTCAGGAGGACGGGAATCAGAGCAAAGGCGGCAGCTTCGTCCGAGTACGTGTTATACAACGGACCATAGAGAAGAACCGTCCACAAATCGTCGAAAAGTACCGACCGTGGCTTTGTCGTCGTGATCAGGCGGAGAAGCCATCCGGCGAAGATGAGGAGCAGCAAGATGGTGACTGCGGCCAGGCCGACCGTGTAAGCCGGTGAGCTGGTGAACACCACCAGTTGGAACATCGACAGCGCCACCAACGGCAGGAGGAAGTAATTGAACACGATCCGAATCACGTTCCCCACAGTAAACGGCAGGTTCTTGTTGCGCAAATCCTCCTCTTGGACATTTCTCACATAGCGATAGAGCCACTGGATCGCAACAACCACCTGGGTGATGACGGTGATGCTTGCTATGAGCACCATGAGCCAGACCATCATCCCGGCCCAGATGTCCTCAACCTTGCCCATCCCAACCAGCTGCGCATACTCTTGCAGCCCATAGGTTCCATTCGTGTGGTATATGCCATCCACCAGACCCTGCCATCCTGGGTCCTTACTAACGAAGCTCTCGTTGAACATGAGCGCGGACCACGACGCCCGACTGACGATAGGCTGGTAGAATCCGGGATAGTTCAGTGTGAGGCCGCCGGTCAAGGCAATAAACTGGATGTACTGAAGGCAGTCGCCGAATCCAGGGGTCACCAAGCGAAGCAAGTCGTTATGCCGGCCGAAATTCGAACTCCAGTGGTAAATGTCTGTCGTGCCCCAGGGGCTGTAGATGCCGGCAAAAATGGTGGCCACTCCGACAAAGATGAGAATTGCCATGGGTAAGAGACTCAGCATCCAGGCCAGGCCCCCGAGATCAGGGGTGACCGTGACCGAGACGCACCCGATCTTGGACTTTTGGGCGTCACCATAGATGATTTCACTGCGGCTGGGCGTCAGTTTCTGGCATTCTCGTGAAGAGGCTGAGCAGGGCCGAGGACAGTCTGGTGAACAAGCGAAACTTGCTTGAAAGTATGTTTGACTCACAAAGTTGGCGAGAATGAAGTAAACGCATAGCTGGTGTAGAAGATCTTGTCCATGGTTACTGCTGGTAGACCGTACGGAATTTCTCTATCAAAAGATCATGTTAGCCCTGCATCAAGCCTCCACAATCACATTTGCAATTTTGACGCGAGTAGTGGCCAGCTTTGGATCCGAAAGGAGGGCGCGTCATCTCCCAGCATTGCAATTTCGAGAATTCCCAGCAGCAAGGCCTTATTATTGTGAATGCCAGCATCTTAAAAGTCTCAAACCGCAATGCTAGAAGGTTGACACCACCACCTTCATGCTGTCCCGCCGCGAGCTCAGACGAGGCGAATCTCCCCGTCTCCTGTCTCATATCCAGAGGCCGGCCATTCTCCATTGTCGTCGAGGCTATTCCATGCAGCGCGCATGCAAAGGAAGAACGGATACATACATATTTGTCGTGTCGAACACGGGCCCCAGCGGGCAGACCCCGTTGGACAGGGC
Source organism: Cryphonectria radicalis (assembly GCA_014849355.1). Classification (NCBI taxonomy): domain Eukaryota; kingdom Fungi; phylum Ascomycota; class Sordariomycetes; order Diaporthales; family Cryphonectriaceae; genus Cryphonectria; species Cryphonectria radicalis. The sequence goes on along the minus strand of JACWQW010000006.1, from coordinate 413,985 downwards.
AGTGGCACAGAAGTCGAAGTCAGCCGAGTACGGTTCGTAGGTCAAGACGTCTATCGTGTCGTGCAGCGTGGTGATCTTGGCGGCAGTGGTGGGAAACGGGTTGCGCAGGATCTTGCCGTCGGTGAAGTTGGGGTTGCTCCACTCATCGCTGGTCGAGGGAGGGAGTGGCGCGCCGCCGTAGGATCCCGTCACATTTCCATAGACGGTGACCTTGAGATTGTGGCTCGAGTTGTTGTGCTCGAAGCCAGCTTCGACGTAGAGCGGTACCCATTGAAGCTGTGGTGGTTCGCTCTGCGTGACGGAGGCAGCAAGACAATTCGTCCATTGCTGGATGAGGACGGCGACCGCGGGCTGAACGAGGAGGCTCAAGGCCGTGAGAAGTCCTGTGATGTGATACGCCGAGAGGTCGGGTCTTTTTTGACTGCCTCGATACCTCACCGCGGTGGTGCAAGCTTGGTCACTGCCCAGGGCGTTGGTACCATGTTGTCTCGCTGTCTCGACATGGCCTCCTACGCCTACAACTCTCCTCGGCTGTTTCCAGGCCATGTTGTTGTCCCAGCTGGGATCCCGTTCGACAGCCTCTGCCGGCCTCGAGATCATCGTCCTGGCATCATCTTCGAGGCGAGCCCAAGCGGTATCGAGGTTTGTCTCTGGAGGGATCGCACCGAGCAGGCGCATGGTCGAACAACAGACGCGATTGGCAGAAGCGAGAGAGACGGATCTTCCGTGATCGACAAAGGAAGTGGGCAGGTCCTCCTCTCAGATGATGGGCATCTTGTGGGAGTCGCTCGGCTGAGGCTGCGATTGCGATGTTACGGGGCGCAGGCTTTGGTTTGGGAAACGGTGGAGGGAGCCTCTGTCGTCGAAAACGGCGGTTGCCAACGACCTGGTGCGCCAGCGAGCGTCCTGCCGCCTGTAGTCGAAGTTTTGGAGAGGGCGGGAGGGGCGACAGCCCAGGAGCAGCGTCGCGACTGCTTCGGCCGCACTCTGTTATCAAGAGGGGTCCAAAGTGCTACCCACGGAATGTGAGACGGCACGCCTGATTGGACAGGGCCTCAGGTTTCTGTTGCGCTGGTAGCTAAGTAGGTACGCAGTGGTGCTGTGCGGTTACTATGGCCGGCCAGGTCTCCTGAGGGGGGGGGAGGGGTGGGAAAGAGATGACGTGACTCTCGTTTTCGCGGTCGAGCGTGGTGTGTGGTGTAGTAGTAGTATGGTTGTGTGTGTGCGTGCGTATGTGTGCGTGTGTATGTGTTATTCGGGAGGGATTGGTTTGGCAAGGGATGGACCAAAAGGTTGGGATGGGCATTCAATTTCGAGAATAACCTCCATGTTCCCAGGATCAGCGCCAGGTAGTGGGGCGCCAGGCCCTGTGTTGCCCAGTCCAGCGGGTTCAAAAGCTGCTCGTTCTCACTATGCTCCTTTCTGCCAGGGCTGGCTGGGGTGCCTGTTTGCTTTGGGCGTGCCAGCGGCAGGGGGGGGGGGCCACAGTGCTGCAGCGTCTCCACCTACCCGCCTTGACCCGCTGAGGCCCTGTTAGGTGGAACCTTGGGTTACTGAAACGAGGGAGTTGGCGGGACGCTGCCAACACACCTTTTTCCCAACGTGACAAGCGCTGACAGGGCTCACAGATCCAATCCGTCCGTCGACACAATGGGCGATTCTAAAAGTTGAGGGGGAGCGCCCCCCAGGATGAAACAAAACAGACAACACAATACCAAAAACAAATACGAGATGTGATCAGAACTTCGCAGCCACCTACCACAGTAGGCCCAGCACGGCCAGGAGGTTTCAATCTAGCAGGATTGGTGCTCGGATCCCATCGTGCAGCAGCCGGTCTGGCCTGAATAAATTCTGTCGACTCTTTTTTCTCACTTTTTCTTTGAGAACGATATGAAACCTCGTTCGACCGTCTTCCTGATCTTCAGACTAAAAGTTGTTCTCTTGCACACAAGGCCTGGTCCTTATCGTAGCGAAACCATTACACGTCAACGCATCACAAGAGGAAGTCTGGTTCGACCATCGCCGATCAATACACCTTTTAATCTACAGTATGTACAACGACGCCGTCCCATCCAACGGACGAGCAACGTTTATTTTTTTTTTTAATTTTTTATAAAGGTGGATAGTTCCCTACTCACCGCATTGCGTCACATTACACTGGCGAAGAGGCAAAATCACCGGGGGAAAAAAAGAGTGTGTCTCACGGGAGGTATCAACACGGTGAGATAACTTTGCAGCATCTCCCACAGCCAAGCAACAGAAATGAGGCTGTGCTTTTGAGCACGGTTGTCCAAGAGTATCACCCGAGAGAAGGCAGGCTCCTGTTGGTCCTCGACAGATCATTACCGTGTGTGTGTGTGTGTGGTAAGGAACAAAATCCCACTATCGACCAATGCAAGATGCTAGTCAAACACACCTACTGCCGTGCTACGGCATCAGCATGACATCTCCCGTCCCTTGTCCCCTCCTCCCTTCTTCTTCTTCTTCCCAGGTTGAAACTCACTAATGGTCTTTCGATTGTCCGTACGATCTCGCAGGTCAAGGCATGACGGCGAGGAGGTTTCCAGGACAAATCAGGGGCCTACTTCACAACTTATCGGAACGTTCCACTGCATCGCCTGCAGATCTCTTCCCACGTTGACTGGGTAATATTCAAGCGACTTTTTTTTTGATGGCTTAGACTTCTCCCATGCAGTCGGATTTCTATTTTCAGAAGAACCTCTTTTTTTTTACTTTATCTTTTTTGGCCCGCAAGTCCACACTTGCCAAGATATTTCATTCACTCACCAGGGCAACCTGCGATCATCATCACACTGCCACAGAGACCACCCAAAAAAAGAAAGAAAATAACACACAATCTCAAGAACTGAAGTCAATTGATATGCATAGTAGCCGTGATCTACGGGATCGCATAAAGATTATAAACTGGACACAAAGTGGGAAATGTAACGTCGATGGAGGGCCGTTATCCGGGACTGTCGTCACTTGCCCCCCGGACCGAGTCACCACCTCCCCATGCCCTATCTCGATGAAGGATGAAGGAATGGATAAGAAAGAAAGAAAAAAAAAGAGAAGGGGAAGAAGAAGAAGAAAAAGAGAGGGAAAAAAAAAAGAAGGAGGGGCACAAAAATATCGTCTGCCGATCTCCGAGCCACCCCCTCTCTCCCCAAGCCATGAAGCTCCGGGGCTCCTTGTTCTCTGGTCGAGGGATGCGGCGGCCTCTTACTGGTCTATTAAAAGGTCTTTCTTCTCCTCGCTACCGTCCTTGCAGGGACAATACGAGGTTTCTGTCGCTCCCATTAGCTGGTCACCACCTGGGCCTGACGCTGCGTCTCCTATGCCCGATGTGGGAGTAGGACGGATTCAGCGCTTACGGTGAGCTCGTCATGCTGGGCCTTGTCTGCTTCACGGTGTGGACACCAACGATATCTTGAATTCGCCAGGGTATCATTTTCGATCCTTCAGATCCCCCGTCAGAGACACTCACTCATATCTGAATCTAGGTAGAAGAAGCCTGATGATCCTACCGTTACATGCAGATGAAAGCCACCAAGAGCACAGCCCATTGCAGAAATCGGCAAGCATATCCTCAAAAATTTCCACATGGTCTTGTCATGCAGGTGTGCGAGTGCACCGCCGTGGTGGCATTCCCTGCCTGAGCACCACGTATTCTCCGGAGAGCAACTCCCGTGAAGCTCACTGTCTTTCGATAGTTTGTACCGTCAAGGGGCAACGGATTTGCCCTTCACCTGGCTGCAAAGACTAAGCTCTATTTCTGTCTCCTCCCCCGTGGCCTTCTCAGTCCAGCCAGAGAGAATCTTTCTGAGCCTCATCTCGATGTCGGTCACATCGTCCAAGCTCATGTCATCACCCAATCTGGTCTGTGTGGCGCAGTCCGTGTCGAACCTGTCGTCTGTGGCCGTATAGTTGACAGCTCCCCTGGTGAAATCTTCCGAGTCTGACTTGATCGTCAGCACGAGGTGCTGTATCTCCTGTCCCTTGGGCACTGTTTCAAACGGAAGCATATCGGTCTTGATTCTCTTGCGTGGTTGGCGGCCTGCTCTTTGGTGGTCCGCCTCCGAGCGCTTCCTCCTCATGAGATATGTGCGCATATCTCCGTCGGGCCAATTCTTGTTTTTCTGGGACGCACCTGGTTGTGACGTGGCTGCCCGCTCCGCTATATGAGTTCGCATCCTGTTAAGGACAGGGTCGGGCGAGTGGGAGATCTGCCGTAAACTTTGCCTTTCCCCCAGTCCATTCCCGGTGAGGTCGTGGTTGTCGACCTGGCTCACCACATATTTGTCGATTTTCTCGCGGTCCGTTGCTGTCAAGTACCCCTTCTCGGCGTTTACCCTCCTTGGTCTCCGGTATGGTGGGTTAGACCTGGTGGTGAAAACGTCATCGCTTTTCAGCTGCTTTTGGTTCTTGCGCTTCTGTGAAGCTCTTGGGCCCCCCGGGGCTAATCTTTTGGGCAAAGATCTATCTCGGTCGATGTCTTTGACGGCGTCGTTTCTATTGGATCTTAGGTCGGGCAATGTGCCGCTGCTATTGCCATGAAGATACGAGGGGAACAATCGTGGCGTCTCGTCGAACGGTGACCTTACATCAGCAGCAGGTCCGAATGGACTGGGATGCGAGAATCCGGACAGCGGCTGTTCTAGATGAACTTTGGGCCTGATGCCCAGACGTGCAGTGCAAGGGGAGTCCAGATCACCCGGTACCCCGCCATATGGTCGCAAGATGGGGAGGTCACCGTCCAATGTCTTTCGAGGCATACAGGCGGTCTCCATATGCTGAACCGGGTTTGCAGCCTGGGAAGCGCCCATCGTGAGCGCGCTTTGATCGATCCGCTGCCGAACTGAAGCTGTCATCTGGGCAATGGTCCACGGATTCAGTCCTTCTTTTGAATTTGAGCCACCTTCGTCTGTTTGCAAGTTCACTTCTTGCTGCTTCCGGAATTGAGCGGCTATGATCTCGGCTTCATCGTCAGAAGATATATCGTTAGGGTCTGCCAACATGTTGACGATACATCGTCGCTCTTCCGTTTGAGGCCTTGCGGCCGGCCGGCGTCGTAGGACTAGTGCGGAGGCTTGCGTATGCATGACGCCCTGGGGCGTGTCTAGTACGTCTGCTTGTTTGCCACCAGATTCGGAGATCCTGAAGTCCGTAATCTTCTTTTGCCCCAGCTTTGGTGACACTGGTGGCTGACTTGAATGATCGTATCGTGTTTGAATTTCGTGTACCCGTGGGAGTGATATGCCATCAGGCGCGTTTGATGAAGACAGATTCGCTTTCGTCTGCCGACGGGTAGGGCTGCTGCTCTGCAGAGGCGTCTGTGCTGTTCCAGGAGCCTCACTTTGACGCTCTCCAATAAGTGGCAGCGAAACAGACTCGGGTCCCTCGGGTCTGTCGCTGCTTGGCCGCGGCGTGCGAGTCTGCGTTGGACAGAGCTGTCTCTTGCCGATAGTCATCAGTGGATCCAACGACACCTCTCCCTGATACACAACGGAGCAGACGTGCCCAAACAAGTCTATCAACGCAGACTCATTTGCGAACAGGACTTGGTTTTTCGAAGGCTCAACGTTGGGATCATAGATTCCAGAAGAGCACTTGATGTTGACACAGATGAACGGGTCTCTCAGGGGCTTGTGGACATGGGCCCTGTCCATGGAGTTCGAGAGATGGCTTGTAAACGCTGCAAGCAGCTTCTTCATGGTGCCTCGCTCAGTCGACACGGGGCGAGAATCAACAGAAAAGAACGCCCCTTTCGAGATCTTGGAGTAATCCGAGCCTGGCCTCGGTAATACAGCCTCGACCGCCAACTTCTCCTTCTCGTGTCCAGGTGTATCGTCTCTGTCATCTGGGGGACTGCAGGCTGTGTTGATAAGGCACCGAGACATTAGTTCCGCGCCGAATATCTGAACGACGGCTTCTTTGACTGTAGCCTGTGGGCGTGGAGAGTAGCTCCATGACTGCCGATTTCCCTCGCCTAGGAGCTTGAAGGACAAGCGAAGCTGCGGTCTGGCCAGTGCATACGTGTAGAGCAGCCGCTTGATCCTCGTGATGCTCTTCGAAGCTTCCTTGATGACAATGTGCTCACGGACAGGAAGGCAGTTGAAGAGGCCCCTGACGCTCACAGTCGTACCCACTGGAGCAGGAGTACGCTGCTGGCTCTCCACGCCACCTGTGCCAAAGGAAAGCTTCAACAGCATTGCGGTCGAATCCTGAGCGGTCCTCGTGGTGACATTGACCTTCCCGAGAATATTTGCACTCGCCAGAGCCTGGCCCCGGAATCCGAGCGTGTTGCCTCCGAGTTTCCGAAGGTCCTCAAGCGAGGCAATCTTGCTGGTGTGGGCTGGACGTCCGAGAGAGTCCCAGTCGTCCTGGCCAATGCCGGTGCCGTTATCTCGTACGTCAATCCTGTCGACGGTGTTTGGCGAAACACGAATCTCGATCGATGTGGCATCGGCATCGATGGCATTCTCTAGGAGCTCCTTGACCAGATCTACAGGTGTGGTAATGACTGTCGGAGAGCCCAGTTGGCGAACCGTCTCCTCTGCCAACGCGGATATGGCCATCTCTGAAGAATGAGGCGTACACTAAAGAAAAAGGGTGTTGTAATAAGGAATGCAGGTAGAGTTTGAAGCTATGAGAGAGAAGGCACAGTAAATGTGCTGAGAGGAGCGTAATTGAGGTGTTTGTCGGAACCAGAAGTGTTACCGCTATGGAAGATACCGTAAACGCAAATTGCCAGGACACATTGTAGCAGTACGTGAAAGTTTGATGGCATCAGGAACTTTGCGGCGGCGCTGCCTTGAGGCAGGTGTGCGGGATCCGGTCTGATGGCAGGAAAGGAAGGCACGACATATACTGTCCAGCTGGTCATGAAACAGCGCCTTCCCCACGGACTTCCTATCTCCCACTCCTTCCTCAAAACAAGCCTTAAAGAGAAAATGGGACGTAAGACAAGTTCGGGAAGAAGATAGGCAGCGTAGTTCCTCCACATTTCACACTCTTCACCAGTAGTGTCTGGAAAAAAGGGGGAGAACGATGAGAGCCATACTATCGAGTGCCCGGCGAAAGATTCAAGGTGTGGAGAGCGGACTATGTCCAAGAGGAGTCGCTCATCTTCTGGACCCTTAGATTCTCTTCATGGGGACTCGGTTATTTGGTGTCGTCAAGGACTCCTCTAGTATACAAGGGACTGTTGTTGGCGCGCGGTGATTCCTGATCAGCTGGACTGCTGCTCCATGTGCGTCGGAAGGTTGTAACTGGCGTAGTCAACATGAACGAAGGCCCTGTCCACGATCGGCACGGACTCGAGGACGTATTGCAGACTCTCGCTGTGGCGAAATAGTCAGTCATCAGCTAGACCAAGGGAAAAAGACAAGTTTTGCTGTCATGCAAACTCACCTAAGGTCATGGCTGTCTTTGAGAGAGGTGCTCGCATCCAGCACGATATCCACCTCGACATTCAGCTTGTCACCGGCGTGATACGCCTGCAGCCCCTGGATCTGCCTGATGGTCTTGGCGAAGCGCATCGTCAGGTACAGCAAGATGTTCCTCTGGTCGGCGCTCGCACTAAAGCCACACAAATTTTTAATGTGTTCGCTCGCGCTGCGCGACCAGTTGAGAATGACGACCATCGACAGCAGCAGACCACCTAGCGGGTCCAGCCACCATATCCGCGCGTAGAAACCAACAATGGGAAATGCTATTGAGCCGGCATTGAAGATCATATCCGTCATGGCATCGTCGGCCTAGATGATCTGTTAGATAGGCACCACATTACGTTGACCAAGGGGGATACCTAGGGAGGAAGGCCCCTAGGTAGGTAGGTATATATATATATATTCATAGATTTTGATGGTAGGACTCACCAGTGCCTGGACGCTAGAATTTTTGATCAGCCGGCACCAAAACCAGCACAGACCCTTGATGACAATGGTTGACAACATGATGCCTATCGCAGACGCCGTGAGCTGAATCACATCGTGATCGCTAGATGCGAGCTTGGAGATGGCCTCAATGGCCACCTGGACAAAGGAGGTGATCATGATGGTCGAGAAGACGAGCACACCGACGGGCTCGAGCCGTCTCCGGCCCACGGGATAGCGGTACTGGTCCTGGCGCGCGATGAGCGTGGTTGTCGTCCAGACGATGACCGTCGAGAGGAAGTCCAGCGCGGCATCAACCAAGCTCGCCAGCACCGAGACGCTAGGAACCGAGATGATGACGGCGATCTTGCCCAGCAGGAGGATCGCATTGGCCACGAAGTTGACGTAGATGGCTACCGTGACGACCTTGGCGCCACTGTCCACATCGTCGTCTTCGTACAGAGGGATTTCGGGTTTTGCCTGGTCGTCGTCCTCGTCACTTTCTCCGTCCTGTGAGGTCTCGGTAGAGATGAGAGGGGACGAGTGGGTTGGTCGGTAGATGTCCTTGGGCGTCCGTTTCACCTTCTTAGCTATAGTTCCGTAGCCAGGAGCAGAGTTCGGGCCAGAGCCGCTGGCAGAGCTCGAGATGGGTCGGCTCTTGGATGACGGCCTCGAGGGCTCCTCCGAGATGGTCTGGGGGACCTCCACGCCGCGGCGGAACGCAGAGGCAGGCATGTTGTTGTACTCGTTGAGGAGGTCGTGGGGGAGGGACGAGTCCAGGAGTTTGTCGATGAAGACATACTGCTGGATGAGGTAGTTCGTCCTCTCGTAGTACTCGCGGACATCTTTCGACTTGATGTCCTTGAGCTGCTCGTTCGTCTTCCAGTATCTCGCCCACTGATAGCGGGTGTTAGGATATCCGATCAGCCGCATAGAGCGCATGTGAGGCTCATGCAGAAGCTCGACGAGGCGACGCTCCTCCGCGGCCGACCGCCGCTCCAGGTAGTCACCATCCTCGAGGGGGCCCTGAGGCAGGCTGTTCCTCTGCCGGAAGGCGGTCCAGTCGTGGTACGAGGGAGACACCAACGCCTCCTCCTCGTCAGAGGGGTGCCTCCAGGACAGGCTGTTCACGGATGCATTGGACCGCGTCCTGATCAGGTTCGACAGCGCGCCGTGGCCTTTAGATGCCATGGGGTTGGACTCTTGGTCCAGCAAAAGCGGCCGCGAGTAGGATGGCGATGTCATCTTCAGTGAGCGGGCTGCTAGCCTATCGTCCGTGCGACCCACTCAGCCGAGGGGAGGCTGGCGTGGTGAACAGTAATAAAGATTCTGGAGTAGAGACCAGACGAAATGTTATGAGAGAGCTAACGAAGCCGCCGTGAAGAGAAGAAGTTGATGCCCTTTTTTCTTTCTTTTCTTCCCTAGGGAGTTTCAGCGGACCGCGGATTCTTGTGTAACCGGTCCCACCAAGGTGTTGTTATTTTTTGTTTAGTCGGTTGGCTACCCAGATCTCGTTTTGCATCCCCAGCCTCACGAGGAAAAAGAGATTTGATTAAGGTGCCAAGGCAGAGTCAAGAGCGTAGTGTCTTTGTCTGGGCGCGAGTGTCTTCCGCACTACTTCTCTTAGAGTTCAATCAGACAACAACGCACTAGTGTTCCACAAGAGGGACTGGACATGAGCTACTACTAGTGTTCATATATAAGTTGTTGACCGATCTCTTATACTTGACCTTTTTTCTATTATTTTTTTAAAAATTCATTTTTTGTAATTCCTGGTCGTCCTCCTGCCAAGGCCTAATCAGAAATGTGGAATTTTTCAAGTCATCAAACCTCACAGAGCTTCTCAGATTTAGGGGTCATCCAATGTTTCCGCGGCACTAGGAGGATGCCTTGCTCGGCCTACAGACTAGCAGCCGCCAGGGGGCTCAACAGGAGAGGTGATGTGCCGTTGAACCATGAAGCGGACAGGCCGCTCCACAGAATCTCGGCAGGTGAGACTCTTAATACAGGAGCAAATGTGTCCTGTCACACATGGGATGATGCCCTTTATGCTTCACTGCAACTTGACTGTGCGCTCGGCACCAGTCTCCCAAAGGAACCGTGCGCCTCGGCAGTCGTGTGTGTGCGTGCGTGGCAACAGAGCGGGCGGTGAGGTGGTGAGAAGGGCTTACCAGCGCCTGAGATTGTGAGAGACATGTTGATCTGTCTGAGTCGTCCAGCTCCTACTTTCTTGCACAGGACGCATGCCCTGACTAGCAAGAAGCCGGAAATTAATTCTCTCGACCAGATCTGCGCCCTAAAACGGACCCGCCCTCTGGACTTGGCCATGGTGCCGAGAACTCTGCATTCTGTACAATGATGACGACCCGGATCCGACTCACAGCCCGGGGAGAGTCCTTACCGCCCGTGAATGAGGCCACGATGCTACCATAATTGGGTTTCTCTCCTGCAGGCATGAGACGTGTCTACACTGCCGATGCGGCAATGGAACAAGGGGATGCTCACGCGGGTGCTCCTGGTCGATAAGAGCACTTCCCGATCGCGAGCGACTCTATTCGGCTGAGAGGCAAGGCTGAGCATATTTTGAAATTCTATCTCTGCTGCCAGGATCCAGATTCAAAGTCGACTTTTGGGAGTGCCGATGGAGCCCTCTGCTGTCTCAAATATTGTTCTTAATGCAGGTGATGATGAACGAACCGCCAGATGACCTTCAGAGCCTCTGGTCCGTGCTTAAACATGCTGCGGTGATCTGATGGCTGATGGCAGCGTCATCGAGCTCAACCAAGATGGAGATCGTCCTCGCCCCACCGACAGCAAGATCGCCCACAGGCCAAGCCTCCTGCCCCTCTCGAGAATCACCGTCTGTGAGCGAGATTCGCCAAGCCCCAAGTGCAAGTGCGCATGCATCAAAGGCGATACACACAGCGAGGGGTGGTCCCATCGCCATCGCATGTGTATCCTCGGCCCATCCTGGTCCCGAGCGCCGCCAGCTGTGTTTCAACAGACATCACAGGAAAAGTGGCTGCCATAGAGGAAGCGGTTTGGAGGGGGGCAGTATGCGATACCGTGCCTAAGGGGGGGAGGCACCACAGATTCACCTCGTCGTCTTCTCCACCAGTATCTCACCCACGACCTTGGCGGTCGCCGCTACGATGAGCTCGTGCTCGCGGGAGTGTATCCTCTGCTCGAGGTCCTCCAGCGTCTCGCCCTCCCTGCACTCGATCTCTTTCGTCATGATGGGCTCGCCCCTATCGACCTCGGCGATCACGTAGTGGATCATGATTCCGGTCTTGTTGTCCTCGAGGGTGCCGGCCTGGAAGTCCTGGTACGCGCGCTCGATGGCGCCGGCCCCGTCGTATCTGCCTGCAGCGCAAGTAGGCGTGTCAGTGACACATCACGGCCAGGGAGGGAGGAGGGGGCGAAGGGGGGGGGGGTGGAATGAACTCACCTGGCAGGGCAGGGTGCAGGTTGATGACCCGCACGCCCTTCTCGGCGACAGGCTTCAGGAACCCCTCGGTGAAGACGTGCATCCAGCCCGCGAGCACCACCAGGTCAGGCTGTTCGGCCAGCACCTTCTCGGCCAGCGCGGCGTCGTACCTCGTCCTTGCCTCCCTCAGCCTCTCGGGGTCTTTCTCCCCCTTGGCCTGGAACCCGCCCGCGACCATGTTAAAGTATTCTGCTGGCACGCCGGCCTTCTCGGCACGAGTGACGGCGTAGGCTGTCTTTCGATTAACGAACAGGCGGATGATCTGGGCGTCGCGGATGGTACGCGATGACAGGCCGTCGAGAAGCGCCTGGAAGTTGCTCCCGCTGCCACTGGCCATGACAACGATGCGGCACGGGGCCGCGGAGGAGGAGGACGCCATGACAAGGACCCGATGAACGTGGCTGGAAGGTATCAACGAGCTCGACGGAGATACTGGCGAAGCTAGAGAGAGCTCTTGTTTAAAAAGGAAAAGTTAAAGAAGAAGAAGAAGAAGAAAATGAAGGGGGTGTGGTCGGCGACAAGGACAGGAACGCGGGTGGTGTGCGCCCTTGAATGTGCCCCTCTAAGAATTGAAAGCAGAAAGTTTTAGCTGCCCCGCGCGGGTTCAACGCTTAAAGCGGGGTCCACCACCACGACACAGGAAACGAAAGAAACATATCATCAAGTCCATATGTTGTTGATTCTTGAAGAATGTGCTCTTGCGGTATGTGATATGTAAACTCTCAGAGCACTTCTCTGCATATTTGCTCAGCTACTTTGCGACCGACTTACATTTAGACCTCCTTCCCCGTCACTGATCGTCCAGAGAGACCGGCCGTCCTTTCCTCGGGATGGCTCCCACTTATCGCGATAAAAAACAACGACTCGGCCGGCCGAGCTTTTGATGTGGCCCTCTTAAGGTTCGCCATGTTTATTATTATGTTGGAGGTCTGTGGAAGAGGAGCTGGGAGGAGCAGCACCCGTCAGCAGTCAGCATTTCAGCACCCGATCATCCGGGGGGTACCGTCTGCAATAGTGCAGATCCAATATAGACAGCATAGTGTTGTACATACTTAGTTTGATTAAGCAGGGACAACGAGTTGGGAGCATCGATCCAGGTGATCTACTTCTTAATGTACTATGATATGCAGTATGCGATCCCGGCCAAGAGGGTTAGTTTGATGATGGAAGGGGAAATTATTTCTTCGGTCTGCTTACTTGGCGGCTACATGATCCTGGACGTCTTCTCCCCGGAGCTAGCATTCATTATTATTACCACTTCCTCGCTACGTATGTACGTACAATGATGATACACCCTGAGCTACCTTCTAAGCTTTTTCGACCTGCGGGTCCTCATAGTGTGCCTTGACAGCAGGGTGACAATATTGAAAAACTGAGTCAGTCATTCCCTACTATTGTACATAGTACATAGTAGTACTTTGGTATGCGAACGCATGTGATTGTCGGGTCTCAAGACGCCCGCCCCGTCACGAGCTTATATTTCTTTAGGCTCGTGCCAGGTGGAGCCTCCAAAAATTTTACGCAGTACCATATTGAGCGCAACTTCCGGAGGAGGTCGATTATTTCGAGAAGAAATTCGCGAGAGCAAAGGCGAAGAAGGAAGAGACGAAAGAAAGGGCACCCCCGCCTGGATGAGTATCGATCATTCTGTTGTCCGCCACCCACTGCCGATAAACAACAACCGGAGCTGCCGTGTCGGAAACTTTATTGAGAAGGGGGGGGGGTGGGAAACTCTTTTTCTTCTTCTTCTGCTTGCCTTCATCACACACACACGCCTTACGCGACCCCAGCAAATATATTGTTGCCCCACACAAGACCTGCTGGTCAAGTCGGACCTCGTATTCCCGGACTGGCGACGGTCAGCGGGTACGAGGCCAGATCCAGCTTTGAGCACCGGAAACTCTCCTTTTGCACGCGTCTTTCATGTCAGCACCACCCACCGTAACAAAATACTGTCTCGTTGCTGTTGTACAGGAGCAGAAGGTTTCTCCTCAATCGGATCCCGCCGAACGAAGGTGGGGGGGGGGGGGCGGGCTGCTGATTAAAAGACAACTTGCTAAGGTTTTTTTTCCTACAACAGAGACATCTTGTCGTTCTCTGCTGCAGTGCTAGGGAACATACCCCCCGTGAGACCGCAACTGGTGCTTTGGAAGGTTCGGACATGGCAAGCACCCCGAGAGTCTGACACTTCCTCGTAGGAAATTCCTCCAGGACCTGTTTTGTGTGTGTGTGTGTGTGTGGTTTCCTCCCCTGTTTCAAGCACTTAAAGAGAAACCTGGGAGAGAGCTCCAATTCCAATTTGCGATACAGCAGAAGTTGTGTAGTATTTTGTTGAAATTGCATCCCGATCCTGTTGTGCTAGAATTAGGGACAAGGGCAGAAAAACAGGCCTACAGGCGATGCACGAGCAGGGGTCCAACCTGCATGCACATCGATCATGCATTAGATCGCCCATCCGCACTCCGTATTCCGAAGGGGAAAATGCCTGGCTCGGTCTCTGCGCTTTTTCGTCAGCTGGTATATTGATCGTCGCACGGCGTCGACCTGTTCTCTTGCGGCGAACCCCGCGAGGCCGCTTCAGCGATGCACAAAATCCTCACGGACACAGTCACACCCCCCCCCCAGATCACGGCCTGCGTGGAACTCGGCTCATGTACACTTTAAGTTAACTGTACACATCACACGGGCAGCAAAAGGCCAGGGGCGTGATCGATTTGCAAGTAATTGTGTGTAGCAGATACATGTGCGAGGCTGCGACGTTGTGTGTGTGTGTGTGTGTGGTTCTAGGCGCCGAGCAATTGTTTCTGTCCCCGAGGCCCACACTATATTATATTTTTGGCCTCGAACTCGAAACACGTCCACGCGTCTGCAACTTGCAGCTGCGTTATTTCTGGCGAGACAGGTTGACTGTGTCATAATCCTTTTCAAGGTTGATCGATTTTGCTGATAGCACGGGCCAAGGTTTGGTTCTTTTGGTAGTTTTTTTGGTAGTTTTTTTCAGGGGAAGACTGGGGAAGCATGATGATCTGCCCGCCATCATGTCATACCCAACTCAAATGCCCCATCTGGGGGGGTGCAGCGGCATGCTCCACAGAGGGCGACGATCTTTAGGGCTGGTGTGTCCAGGTCGGCAGGACCTGCGGTATGACAAAGTTACGTGGATCCTGGGCGCGTCGAGTTTCCTTCCCCGTGGTGTGTCTCGCGGCACAAGCAACAACAGGCTTTGGGGCTGAACGCGGCCACGGAAGGACGGGCATCATGTTGTGTGCCTGGGTGTGCTATGTTGTGTACCTCGAGACTTCGGGAAAGGCATGATGAGAGAGAGAAAGTCGAGTCTTTGTGTGCACAGCCTGGCCCAGCTTTGCGGAGCTCGACGGCATCTCTGCCAGGGAGGGCGGGCGGTGGTGGGTCGAAAACAACGCGGGGGTTCGTTTACATCGTCATGCATCATAGCACATCGTACATCTCTTCTTGGCCATCTTGAAAGAAAGCAAAAGTGTCGCTTGTGTTTAGAGAAAAGGTGCAGGGCAGCCTCGTCCTGTGAGATTGCTGCTCTCAGGACATGGCTGAGACCTGGTGGCTGGAAAAGGGGGAGGTCGGATTGGGGTCCGCCAAATAAGCAGGTTACTTTATGTACTTCTCTTAAGAACCCCGGGACAAAGTCGGACTGAAACGATCTGCCGGTCGGTTTATATCGAGGCTGGTTGGTTGGTGATGCATGCCGACAATAATACCTAAGGCGCGCACTCGGGCTTGTATGCAATAGAGAGCTGCCATGACGACTCTCTCGCCACTGCATGCCCGGAGCTGTGTTCGTTTTGAGACAGACAGCGGTGAGTGTGTTCTTGATTCTCGGTCTGGCTCCACAAAAGTAAATGCATAACAGCTGTGCTGATATTGCCCATGATTCTTGGATAATATCCATGCTTGCCTTGCTTGGTTAACCTGCCCGTACGATCTGAGCGGCCCGTGGCTGACATATTCTCCCATTTTTAAAGTCGCAGCTTGGGAAGAAGACAAAGAAGAAGAAAAAAATCTGCTCCGACCCTCCTTGACTGCAACGAAGGGGGAAAGGAAGAAAAAAAATCCCCTTGGAAAGGTACCACCAGGGATTGGCCAACCTGGCCAGATTAAATGGGGGCAGGTGCATGGAGCCCAGGGAAAAGACTAGCAGAGTGTGGCTGCAGGTAAGACCCGGATTTGGTGGCTGTAGTTGGTGGTGGCTAGCATCGACGCCGACGAGGTGCCGGATCCTCTCGGAGAGAAAGACAGAAGAAGAAAGAAAAAAACAAACCAGTCTTTTCATTTGGCTGGAGGCGAGCCCTAGTAGCAGTGGGCGCCCTCTATGCAGGGCTAACTAGGAAGAGGGGAGAGGCTTCGATGATCTTGTTCTCCAATGTAAAGGCTCGCTGTTTGTTGGAGGAGGAAAAAAATCGAAAAAAAAATAAAAAATTCAACCAATCCTTTCTTTCCTTCTGTCTCCTTCTAACAATTTTTCCCTTTTTTCTTTCCTTTTGAGGCTCGCGTCTGTTAGGGGGTAGCTGCTAATTTTAAATCTTTAAGCTTGGGCCAGAGTGTGTTATAGCACGACACGGAGGACCCTCCAGGCCACTACGGGGTACGGGAACAGTGGGCAGACGCGGCTAGTAGTAGGTACTATGAGTAGGTACTATGTACTGGTAGTGCCTCATACATAGTACCTACTTGGTACCATACAGAGTACAGTGGTACCACAGTACCAAGCACCTAAGGTTGCACCAAAGCGGCTGGGCAGGGACACCACTCTTTCTGGCCAAGCTGCCCACCACTCGCCACTGCACGTTGCCTTTCGTCTCGCCCCTCTGACGAGCACTGCAACATATCGCCCGAATCTCCTCTCTCTCTCTCTCTCTCTCTCTGTATATGACCTGGCTGGTTCAGTCACATTCTTCGCCACGGACTGTCGGCTCTTATTACCACGTAACCTCTCAGAACATGTGCTTTTTACAGGCGGCTGGAGCCAAAAGGATGCTATGCGGATGCAATGGATGCCAGGGCCTACCGCAACGGGGCTAGGGTGTTGAATACGGGACGGGTAGAAGGCACCAAGCCAGGAGGAGCCCAGTATTCGACTAGGGGTTCAGCAGGCCACAGCAGGACATTTTTGCGGACCGAGCACGTTGGCGTCACACTCCATCCCAATCACAGCTTGCATGTAGCCCCAAGCAGATCCCTGAGATCCCTGGCCCCGCCCATCCTCTTTGCTGCCAGAACCCTACAACAGCGAACCGCCTGTGCACGAGGCCACAGGCTTTCCCCATCCATATTCCCAAGCTGCTGTGGCCTGTTTTTTTTTTTTGGCCCTCTCTCTGCCTTCTCCTCCTGTGCCCTGTACTCCTTTTACCGTTGCCGACCCAACCGTACCCTCACTCCCCATCCTTCTTCCTCTCTCTCCTTCACGCAGCACGTCCTTTTTTTTCTCTTTCTTTTCTTCGTTCTTTTCTTCTTTCCATTCCTATTCCGTACGTCAAGCAACAAGCAGACGACTGCTCTGCCCCCCCCCCCAAAAAAAACCCCCCCAGTTCTTCTCCCCCAGTCTCCTTTCTTAATCGATCCGTCCTGTAGGGAGAGGTCGTCTTTCACCAACGGACTTGCCCAGAGTCCCACCCCATCTTTTCGATATTTCTCTTGTACTTGTATTGTGCTACGCTTCCACACGGACGAACCACCGTGCGCCGCGACCTGTCCCGAGCATCTTGAATATTTTAGTCCTTCGTTTGAAAAAGGCTCAGCACCGCACAGGGGCGTCGTCCTTCTTAGTCTCTACGCCATTCGGAAGCCCGCCCAAGTGCCAGGCTACGACACCAAAGGAGCTGTTGCTGCACACAGCCGTCACCAAAACTGTATTCACCACTTCGATCGTTAGGACTTAGATCCCTTTCTCCCTTAGCCTCTACCATCTGGCACTCGCCTTGTCTCAGCATCGTCTCTCGGTCCCTGGGTCTCCTTCGTCATTCGCCCTCGTTTCTAATTCAATCGATCGAGTCTTCCTTCCGGAGCTGTCATTGGATCCCATCCCGTCGCCTAGCAAATCGTGAACAGCCTAGGCCATCTGTTTACTTTGCTCCGTCTCGCACCTTATATCCAGCGTGTAAGTTAGAAATTGTCTCTTTGTGTGGCTGGGTCCAACCTGGCATGACCATTCCTCTCCATCTTCTTTCTCTTTCCCCCGCCCAGATGTCTTGCTGCTGTCGTGGCCCGCTCGTGCACCCTCATGTCCTCGTGTGTGTGCCGAAGAGTGTGTTCAGACAGCAGTCCCAGAACCACAGTGCACCTCGCAGAGCCAGACCAGACGACGCCGCCCTCCTGTTGTCCGTCTTCAGGTCCAGCAGAGCTGGGGGCGTTAGAGACGACGTTTCTCAAGCCCTCCCATCGAATTTGTGGTCGTTGCGTCTATTCTTGGCGGAGTCCCGTTTCGTCACAAAAAAACATGACGCAGACGTACGATCGTCTTTGTACAAAAGGAACCTCACCAAACCCGGGCGGGCGGCGGCATATTATGGTTGATTGAGAACACAGCTAACTTTGGATTCTCTCATCATGCAGTTGGCCGACTACGACCTCCTTCCAACCCCTGCGGAGCCTGGCTGTCACCTATACGCCACTTCGCCTCCTCGCCTCGCCTTGTCTCGTATTCCTCTGAGCCTGCCCGGGCCAGTCTACACCGCTCAACAGATTCAGCCCCCCCCCCCCTCCTCCTCCAGACCTCCCTCTCTCCAAACAGCATCACCGACTTGCTGTGCGCGCCTGACAAGTCGATCCCGCTGTTTGCGTTTCCAGCATCTCTGGGCCGTGGTTGATCCTACTGGAATCAACTACGCCAGCCTCTTGTTGAGTACACATGCCTAGATTCGCATTCGGGAAGCGAAGATCAACCGCAGAAGGCGACAATGAGGTTCCACCTCCCTCCTTTCGCGTCCTAGAACGTTCAGAGGTGGCCGAAGGAAACGGCAAGTCTTTCGATGGTGGCATGAGGCTTTCGGCCAAGACGCACATCCTACCCAGGACGACAGTTTCCGACATTTCCTACGAGGATAACATCTTTGCCGATTTGAAGCCCAATGCAAACCGGTAAGTTCCAAATTTCAGTGGGTCGATGAGGCTGTGGTGCTAGGGGGGTTGTCCCAATTTCCCACAGGGATGGCCAATTTTAGTCACCCTGGCTTCTCGTGTCTCGAACTGAATTCCATGGCGCACGAAGTACCAGGGGAGATAAAGCAACGTGTGGATATCGGGCTGACTCGTCCGCTAGCGGCAGTGGATCGACCAACACCACAAAGACCAACTCGACCGACAACTCCTCGAGACATAGCAATGCCTCGACCACTCCCTCTTCAGCAGATCTGAGCGGGCAGGAGGACTGGAGACTGGCCAACAATCATAATATCAAGAAGTCCGTCACAGACAACCTCAACCACTCGACACCCAGACCGACCTCCTTTCTGAAATCAGGCCGGTCGTGGTCCTTTGGCGGCAATAAGAAACACCTGCCTCCTGTACCTGTTGAGGAGGCGCAGGTTCCGGACACGCCTCCGGTGCCTGAACAGTACAAGACGACTGGCAGGGCCAGGGCAACGACATCATCTACCGACGCCACTGTCACGCCGCAGCTGAACCAGGACATTGGGCTTGATCTTGGTGGCAGTTTCAGCAAGATGTTTTCTGGATTCGACAAGCGATCTAGCGTCATGACATTGCGCGACGAGAACGGGAGACAGGTTTTACAACCTGCACCCATGACAGGGGGGCGGGTCAATGCCCCTTCGCCCATCCAGGTCGACAGGTCCTCCAAGGTCGAAGCGCCGCAGCACTCGTGGGCCAGTCATCGATCCAACGACAACCTGCTGTCTGCGAACGAGAATGTGCCGCCCCCGGTGCCGAAACATGGTGAGGCCATGCCGAGCCGTCCCCAGCATTTGACTCAGTCGTCGTCAGACAATCTTCTCAAGAGGACGAGTGCCATCTTCAGCGGGCGAAAAAAGGCCACCTCCACTTCGCCAGAGACCAGCGAGAGCGACGATCTGGACAGCTCCCTCTTGGCAGTCAACCGGTTCATGTCCGACGCCAACAGCCGGAGCCCGACGCCGATCGAGGCGATCGGTGGGCGACAGAGGACCAATGATGGTGCGGGGCCAGGCTACACAGTTGTACCCCCCAAGTCACCGGCGGCTAAATTCGACCTGGTTGATGAGGACGACAATCTGTTCGATAACGTCCCCCTCACCACCTCAAGACTCAACACCCCACGTCAGCCGCCGCGGAAGCCAGAGGCCGAGGCATCACCAGCACAAACTAAGGTCATGACTCCATCCGAGTTTGAGCGGTACCGCAAGGACAAGGAGGTGGAATCTCGGCGGGCGGAGTTCGAAAAGGCTCGTGAGAACACCCCAGCTGGTGATGACGATGACGACGAGGACCACTACGAGGACGAGGAGGATGAGGCCGAGAAATCGCGGCAGGTTGCGAAACAACGGAGGAAGCAGGAGGCGCACATGTCTGTCTACCGACAGCAGATGATGAAAGTCACGGGCGAGTCGGCGGATGCGGCCCCCACGCGCTCCAGCATGTCCATATCCTTCAGCACGCCCAACCTCACTGTTCCCGAGTCCTCGAGAAACCCATCCGATGCTTCCGAAGACGATGAGGAAGTGCCCTTGGCGATTTTGGCAGCCCACGGGTTCCCGAACAAGAATAGGCCTCCGACCCGGCTCAGCACCATGATGTCGAACCCTAATCTGCGACAAGCTTCTCAGCCCAGCTACCAGAGACCAGGCTCCGCGACGGGTCATGGTGCGACAGGCGGCGCGCCACTGCCGCCTTTCGCTCGGGGCTTGCCTCAGGATCCATACGGTCTGGTCAACCCTACAGTCCGCGAGAGCTTTGCCCTTGGAGGTGGCGTGCCGGCCGGCCAGAATCCGCCTGTGCCACCTGGCGGTCTCGTAGGTGTTATTGCCAGCGAGGAGCGGGCACGGTCTCTGAGGCGCGGAAGCCCTCAAGTCCCTCCGATGGATGGTTATCACGGCTCGCCAGCAATGGGCCCAGGTGGATTTGACCCTATCCACGGCATTCCCCCTCAGATGATGTATCCACAGGCGATGCCGATGATGATGACGCCGGGAGAGCAGGCGCAGGTTCAGCTGAGCCAGCAGATGTCACAATTCATGCAGATGCAGATGCAGTTCATGCAGATGATGACCAACAACAACTCGGCGGCTATGGAGCCGCCCCGGTCCGCGGGCCACGTGAACAGTCAGTCGCTCAACCAGGTTCCGACCATCAGCGGCGGGGGATTGACTGGACTGGGCATGGGGATGGACATGAACCCAGGAGTCCGCGGGTCTTACCTGGAGACGCCGATGCTGGACGCAGGGCGGCCGGACATGCATGGGCGTACTATGAGCATGGTCCAGCCCAGCTCTGCATCTTGGCTTCAGCCAGTCCCTCCGTCAAGGGCAGGTTATGCAGGGTCGATCCGGGGTCAGGGATATGCCCCATCTATTGCTCCTTCGGAGCGCAGCAACGTCGGGCTTCCTGGCCGCTACCGCCCGGTGTCGCAGATGCCAGCCGCCTCTACAACGACGCCGGACCTGAACCGCAAGTCTTTCATGTCTGGGGCGATCAGTTCCCTGGGCGAGAACAAGACGCCAAACGCGGACGACAAGAGCTCTAGCAGGAGGTCACCCACGAAGGAAGACGCGGATGATGACGATGATGAAGGCTGGGCGGCCATGAAGGCCAAGAGGGACCAGAGGAAGTCCACATGGAGGTTGAGAAAGACACTGGCTCCTGCCGATCTCGACATTGGTTCGCTCATCACGTGAGAAAAGACTGCAACAAATGAAGCCCCAATGTGGTCATCAACAAGAGGGCCATTTTTGAAGAAAGGAAATTCAGCGACACATACAGCATTATAGCAGCATTTCTTACCACGGCATGGAGAGTCTCGCAGCAGCAGCAGCAGCAGTAGCAGCAGCAGCATTTCACGGTCATTTGACGGCGGAACGGGCAGAAAGCGGAGGTAAATTTATTTTTGTGTATAATTGCAATATAATGGGGTCCTGATATATATATATATATATATATATATATATTTTTTAAAAGGCGTTGCAAAGTCACGGGTTCAGAGATGTTGAAGCATTTGGGAATTTTTTGGTTCTTTCTTTCTTTTTTTCTTTCCCCTTCCAGGTATGAGGCTTCATGATAGACATCCCCTCCACGGGGAGTAATGTTAATTCTTGGCATAACCTGAAGGAATTCTGCTCTTGACCACAACACCTGCCTCACGGGTCTTATCCTATCTGGCCCAATGTCTAGCGTTGTTTTTTTGGGGGGGGGGGTTTTAAATCGAATCATTTTTTGTACTCCATGGCCCTGACCGCAATGGAAGACGGATTCTAGTAAAATTTCCCTGGAGGAGGGGGGGGGGGAGGGTAACCAGGCAGTACTCTGTCGGGCTGGAACTCGCCAGTCCCCTGACGTTCGTAGCTCTCATCATCCCATGCCCATCGACCTGGCTAGGACGAAGCCACCTTCCCCGTGGCCCAGCCCTTCCTCTTCTGGCCCATCTCGACGGCAGCAAGCCCCCAGTCCTCGCCGTGGTTGTGGCTCCCGCCGGTGACGCCGGCGCGGGCCTTGGCCTGGGCCTCGTCCAGCACGGTCAGCACGCCAAAGATGACGGGCACGCCCGTGTCGAGCTGCACGCGCATCAGGCCGTGCGAGACGGAGTCGGCAATGTACTCAAAGTGCATGGTCTCGCCCTTGATGAGGACGCCGATGGCGATCAGGGCGTCGAAGGCCGCGGTCGAGGTCTGCGACTTGGCGGGGAGGGAGGTCAGGTCTGTGGTCGAGCCGCCGAGGAGGTCGCCGGCCGAGGAGGTCGAGGAGGTCGAGGACTGGATCTGGGAGGCGGCGAAGAGGCTGGGAAGGAAAGAGGGGAAAGGAAGAAACTTGTCAGCAAAAAAAAAAAAAGGCACACGGAATTGGCTGGGATGGGATATATAAGATCCCAGGGAGGAAGAAAGGGGGGGAGGGGTTAGCATACCGTTGAACACCGATGGGCAGCTCCCACGAGCCGGGCACCGACTCAACGACGATGTTGCCCTCCTTGACACCGCACGCCAGCAATTTGGCCTTGACGCCCTCCAGAAGCGGGTCGATGATCTCTGCGTTCCACCGCGCGTGGACGATGCCAATGCGCAGGCTGGTGCCGTCGTGCTGCTCGGGGGTAGGGCCCTTCATGTTGAAAGATTGTATGTGTGTGTGTGTAAAGGTTGGATAAGTAGATTGCCCTGGCAGTGTCTGCTTTTGTCTCTCTCTCTCTCTCTCTTTTTACAGTGCGAGGTCACGATGTGCTAAGAAGGAAATGAAGCTAGATCTGGTAGCTTTAATGTTGGGGGGAGTAGAGTGTGATGGCAGGAGCTGAGGTCAGGTCTAGGGGTCGAGAGCTGGTGGCTTTTGGAGGGGCAACGAGCACCTGTCATCTGCCGTCTTTGGAGTATGGGCGGGCACGCACCTGCGGGGTACTACTGTAGCTAGGGGGTTCCTCTCCAGTATGGTGAGCTTATGTAATACCTCTAGACAACACTAGGCCATGAACCTCTAACCACTTTTACGGTCTTGCACATGCAAGTTTGGATACTTTTCTTTGTATGCAAGTATTTAGCATGTGGATAAGTAACTCACAGCTACTCTGACAGTTCAGATTCAATCCTGTCCTGAGGGATCTCAAAGAGCCTCTCTCTCTCTCTCCCTCCTGATCAAGCTTGTGAGCCAAAGTTGAGCAGAGTGATGATGGGTCTTCTTGTCTCTGTTCAGCACCCATGAGGCCATGTATTTCAGAGTCTTCTCTCTTTGATCCCCCATCCCCCTCCTTTGACAATTGCTTGTGAAGCTTCCTCCACTATCTTGGACTAGAACCTACCCCTCTTTGAAAAGCCTCAAACTAACACATGCTAGTCTTGGATGGTGACAGTAACAGCGCAACAGGTGACAGGTTTCCAAGTGGATGATCCCTCGAGACAAAATTGACCCAACAGGGTATAAAAGGGCATCAGAGGAACCCCCTCTGAGACTGCTGAGAATCCTCCGTTTTCTTTTTTTTCTTCTTTTTTTCAAGTCCCTCAGGAAGCCTCCTTGTATCTATCCACTTGCTCTTTACACAGGAAATCTCCCCCTCTCCCGTTTAGTTTACACCTTTTCAAGATGGCCCTGTACCAACATCATGATGAGAGCTCCTCAGAGACGCTCAATGAGGTCTCAGTCTCAGTCTCCCAGGATGAGAAGATCACCGACAGCACCATCATCACTTCCACCCTCGAGAAGAAGAGAGACAGCAGCATTGTGACCTCGTCCACCTCAGAGAAGGAAGGCAGCATCTCCGAGACTCCCTCCTCAGAGCGCAGGTCCCGGGGCTTTTCCCTACTGCCCCCCTGCCTCAAACGCTGGCTCCTCACCCGCCCGTCCGCCCGAGCCAAGCAGGTTGAGCAGCTGCGCTCCGAAGTCGTCGCTCTTCGCGAGGAATTTACGCAGGCACTCTCGATCTGGGGGAGAGCGGCCCATGAGGCCCACCGCCGACGCAAGGCATGGCTCGAGGGCAAAGAGGTCGAAGGGTGGCAGAAGTACAAATACTTCGGATTCGAAACGACGCTCCGGTACTTGGCGAGGGACGAAGAGGCCAGGGCCCAATTCCGGGCGCCGTCGATTTTGGACTTCCGCACGCTGGAGGGCAGGCTTCAGGCCGCCTTGTTCTTCGAGAACTACTATGACCAGCACAAGCAATCGTGTAGGAGGTACATAGCCCGGTATGAGGAATGGGAGGAGAATTATCAGAAGTGGGTGCACAGCTCGGCTTGCTGGTCTGTGCGGGAGAGGCAGGCTGAGGTACTGCTCAAGAGTGCCGAGATACCAGACTACAAGAGGTGCATTCTTTGGTTTACCGTCCTGCCCAACTGACCGAACTCTTTTGACAACACGCTGCTACACTGGTCCGTTCCAGAAGAATTTGAGAAGGGGAAGAGGGGGGGGGGGGGGACGGGCAATTCGGTGGTGAAAGATATCAAGACTGGTAGTGGTTATTTACGCACCATCAGAGTTGCTCATCCATCGACCTTCTTTTCTCTTCTTCACAGGTTAAGATGGATATCACATGCAATAATACATCTATGCCCATCACATAGCCTTGTTGCCCTGCTTCAGCCCCTCATCTGATCCAGCAGCTAGTTCGGAGCTAACCTGACATCAGTGTTGAGCCCGCTCGAGACTATGTCTTGGTACTTTAAGCGTTGTATCTTACAATGCAGGCTGAAGGGACCAGTAGAGGATTTAGTTTAGATAGGGGAAAAGCATCAAAGAATGGTCTTCCCCAAGCATAGCATGATCATGAACTCCATCAGAAATATAACCATTGCTTTTACAAGCAAGTTAAATAACAGGATCTTCAAGGAGAAATATTGAACTTCATAACTGTTTTCTTGGGAGGGGGGGGGGGAATAGGTAATTAATTACTCCCTCTGAGCATTCGCCTGTATAAGACTGTACAGCTTAGTAATCACATGCAACATTTCTAACTCATGTCTTCTGCACTGGTTGCTATCGCGATAAGAAATTTCACGGTCACTCTCTGCCCTCACTGCAACCCACCCCCCCCCCCCCCAAAAAATTACAATTTCCACTGCAGCACCCGACCTATCGGGTTTACCTCCTCCCTGATTCCAACTCCATATCATATTTTCATTGCCAATTCTACATTACCCCCCCCCCCAATCCCCCCCAAGAAATGGCGCCCACACGCCCCTCCAAAAAGGCAAAAGCCAAAGCCCGCTCGCAGACCAAGAAACCCCCCGCCCCCTCCAGGCCACCCAGACAGCTCCTCGCCGAGGCGACCGCCCACCTCGAACAGGGCGACGCACCGGGCGCCGCCGCCCTCGCGCGGCAGGCCCTCGACAGCGCCCTCGAGACCGACGACGCCCGCGCCTGCGCCGCGTACAACCTACTAGGCGAGATCCACATCGAGCTGGGCGAGATCGACGCCGCGCGGGCCTTCTTCCTCGAGGCGGCGGGGCTCGACGCCGAGGGCGCGCTGGCCGAGGACCTCGGCGGCGGGCCGGACAAGTTCAACTGGCTCGCGCAGCTGTCCGAGGAGGGCGGCGCCGACTCGGTGCGGTGGTACGAGAAGGCGGCTGCGTGCCTCCGCGCCCAGGTCCAGGCGCTCGCCGAGGCCGCGGCGGCGGCGCAGGGCAAGGGCAGCGCGCACGGCGCGCGCGAGGAGGAGCTGGGGGTAAAAGGGGACGAGAAGAAGCGGAAGCTGGCCGAGACGCTGTGCGCGGTCGCCGAGGTGTACATGACGGACCTGTCGTGGGAGGAGGACGCAGAGGCGCGGTGCGAGACCCTGGTCACGGAGGCGACCATGCTCGCGCCCGAGCTGCCGGATGCGTGGCAGACGGTGGCCAACGTGCGCGTCAGCCAGAGCAGGCGGGAGGACGCCGTCGCCGCGCTGGAGAGGAGCCTGGCGCTGTGGGCGGACCTGGACCCCGAGGACCCCAAGGTGCCGCCTTTCCCCAGCAGGGTGGCGCTTGCGAGGCTGTTGATGGAGTGTGAGCTGGAGGGCAGGGCGGTCGAGGTGTGTGAGAGGTTGGTCTTGGAAGATGACACGAGCGTCGAGGCCTGGTACCTGGGCGGGCTTGCGCATTTCACACTGGGCGACAAGATAAAAACCCCTCCAGAAGACGGGAAGAAGAAGAAGAAGAAGAAGAAGAACAAAAAGGAAGGGGATGATGGTGATGATGATGATGATGATGATGATGATGATGGTGATGGTGGCTGGAAGAAGCACTGGGTGCGGGCCAGGCAGTGGTTATCACAGTGCCAGCTGCTGTTCGAGGCGCAAGAATACGAGGATGAGAGGCTGGGCGAGCATACAGCCGAGCTGCTGGCCACCGTTAACGCCGAGGCCGGCGACTTACCTGATGAGGAAGAAGAGGATGGTGATGGCTGGGAGGACGTCCAAGATGAAGGCTCAAATGGCGCGAATGACCAAGAGATGGATGATTCATGAGCGAGTGACACCCACACGGCCAACTCTCCCTAAAGACAGCTCTTGACCCCTCGCCGCTCAAGCATGGGGAGAAAATACATGGCATGTGGATTTTGCGATCGCAAAGGCAACAAATCTTTCCTTTAAAAAAAAAAAAGACATCGAACGCTGCATTGGAAGGAGTTTCTGGTCTTCAAAAATATGATTCCTAGGAGGGGGGGGGGTGGAGAGGTATTTACGGCATTTACGGCTAGAGGTCGCATCAGATGCCTCCAGTATCCAGGGCAGAGCGTTAAGACGATGTGTAAATAAGCATGATACCAATACCAACGCAGCATTATTTGGGCTGCATATTAAAAAGAGAAAGACACGCAATTTTCTAAATTCAAAAAGGGGTATCAAATGTCCGTCCCCGCCTCTATGCAATGTCCTCCATGCAGTTCAGGCCTCTCAACACCATCTCTCATGCGGCTCCCGCCACTTTACGCCGAGGAGCTGGAAGATCCTCTTCTCGTCCCGTCCCTCGAGCAGCTTCCCATCGGAGATCTTCTGCCTGTTCGGGCCCCTCAGCGCATCCTTATACAGTCCACGCTGGTTCAGTCTCATCTGTTTTTTCGACGCCAACAGCCGGATACTGCGATTGAAGATGTCGTTCCCCGTAAAGTAAATCAGCGCAGCTCCGTACTCTGTCTCTGGCACTAGAAGCAGATCGATTCTCCGCCACACAGGACGGTAATCGTCGTCATTGTCGTTGTCGTCAGTGGCTCGTGGCAATACGCAGCAGCCGTGCCATTTGCTGCCACTGCCGTCTCTGGCGGAGCTGTGGGCGGCAAGCTCTGCTGTCAGAAAACCCTGTCTGCCCAGGCTGCCGACGAGCTTGTCGAGGAACGGGGTCAAGTCCCTGCTGGAGGTTGTGCCCTTCTTGGTGATGATAAAGTCAACATCACCACTGCTGGTCGCGCCCCGACGGTAGCTGCCTCCGATAAGAAGTTCCACCTCCTTGTCTATCTTGACCGCCTCCGCCTTCACGTACTCGCCAAGCTTTGTAACTTCAGCACGCGGTATGCGAGAGTTTATATCTTCGTAATGCTCAATACCAATCCTCTGACTATACGAGAGTTCGGCGCTCCGTAGCAGATCATCGAGTGTTCGAAAGCCCTGTGCGATCCACTTGTCGGCGGTCGTCGGACCGGCACCATAGACCCCCAGGAATAATGCTTTGACCCGACTCATGGGATCGTTCAGGGCAAAGTGCAATCGCTGGAGGGTATGGGTCTTGACGATCTCCTCAAGCTTGGCGGACAGCCTCTCTCCAAAGAACGGCAGCTTCTTGGCCTCCTCAGCCGTAGTGATGGTGCGGTCTTTGACCATTGAAAGAGTGGTGATGATTCTGCGGTAAGCGAGTACCCGCCAGTGGTCATTCGTCTTGGTGTAATAATCGAGCATCTTTTTGAAAACGCTAATGGTGAAGGCGTTTGGGTTGTCCTTGTCTTCGGCCTGCTCCTTGGTTCCTCCCCGATTGCAGGCGTAATACTCGTCGTACTTCTTCGGGGTACTTTTGCCTCCGCCCTTCTTGAACCTCTTCCTTTCTCGCTCCTCCTCTGCTCCCGAGTCGTCTTCCCCATCGTCTTCCCCACTTGGGTTGAGGTTCGCATCCTCATCTCCGATGCGTGGGACATCTTTAAACTCCTCACGGGCCCCATTAATGATTTGTGAGAGCTCGTCATAGAATCCAGGGTTTTCTCTAGGGAGATTTATGGGGCAGTTCAACTCCTCTACGTCTTTAGAAACCCCTCTGTCGGTGCCTTCTGATGTTGAAACCACCTGATGGTCTTCAGCTGCCTCTTGATTGGAAGGCCGAGTTGTGTTTGTTGCGTCGGTACCATCAAGCTGTCTCTGGTCCAAAAACGGGAGCGGGGATGCCGTGCTTTGCGAGGGGGTCAAGGCAGGGACATGATCCCGCCTCTTTGGATTCTTCTGAGGGGTTTTCAGCTCCAAAGAACGGTCGGGATTTCGAGTGTCGTCTTGTTTCTCTGTCTCTTTCCCAGTAGACCCTGGCTGCCCCGAGGGTGTCCCTTTAACCCGATACTTCAGGTAGGGCGGGAGGACGCGTCCTTGCTGTATACAATCTAGGGGCCACTCTTCCGTAACAAGCGTGATGCCATTATTCCCCGAGACCGGTGACACGATGGCCTTGATATCTTCGTATCTGAGGTTTTTGTCGACGACAACATGGGTGGCGTCGGCAAGCTGGTTGGTCACCGTCGCGCCGTATTTTTCTGCATGTTCGATTCGATGTTTGCGAAGAGAAATGCGATCTGGAGGGATGTAGAACAGTCTGAGGTTCTTCAGGATCCGTTTCTCCTCTGGCACATCGTTCTTGCCCTTGCCCCTGGCAGGCTGTTTTCGACGGCCGCCCCTGCTGCTTGCCATGATGGGCCTCGATGACCTTGGAGCTCCTTTGGATATGGTGCTTGCAGGAGTAGGTTTGATCATGCTGTGATCTAGTCGAGGCCCTTGTAGGGGTGTGTCTTGCACAAATGATGTGTTTGTAGAAATCTGTTGTCGACTTGCTCGAGGGTGAGGATCAGGGACAAAAGGCGTTGCCTGTATGGTGGTAGTTGGTGTGGTAGCAGCAGCCATTGAGACACTTTTGGTAGGCTCAGGTGCTGGTGTCGACATTCTGCCTGCAGCAGATGCAGCGGTCATCTTGGCCTGGCTTGGCTTTGTGTGTTGTCTGCCTGGCTTCGTCTGTTCGAAGAAGGCCCGACTCCTTTGTCGATGATCATCTCGGAGGTTTTCAAATTCTTCGTCAAGTGATGTATCCAAGGCATCAAGCTGCTTGTAGAAGGCTTCCTTGGCTTCGATTGGTATTTCCAGAGACGACATGATGCCGCAAAATTGCATTTGGGTGGTTTAGAATGATGGGGGCCGGTTGGGGGAGTCTTTGTTTCTTAGAAAGAAAGGGAAAAGCAAAAAGCAAAACAAAAAAAAAAAGAGAGGAAATCCTGAAAGAAAATTAAATGTGTCTGGAGAGTAGACAGTGGGTAAGTAACAAAGGAAAAGGATGAAATCCAAGTAGTCCATGCGCAGAGCTTTTATCCATTGTGAAAAGTATTGAGACTTCACAAGCCCCCGATTGCAGTTCAATGTTCAGCCTTGTGAAAGTGAAAAAGAAGTTGGCAGCCTGCACCCACTCACTGCAATAATACCAAGGAGACAGAATGGTAGGTGCACATGACCCCTGTATATGACCTTTGAGATTACGTGCATAAGCCTCTGAAGATGGTTAGTGCATTAGCGAGTGGGTACTGGGGACCCCTGTCTCTTAGCAGCAGCCTGTGCATCCAAACATGGCCCCAGGCAGGAGTCACAAACGGCAGGAACAACACAAACAACATGTCGACATACCAAAAAAAAGCA
Organism: Cryphonectria radicalis; assembly: GCA_014849355.1. Lineage (NCBI taxonomy): Eukaryota > Fungi > Ascomycota > Sordariomycetes > Diaporthales > Cryphonectriaceae > Cryphonectria > Cryphonectria radicalis. The sequence continues at coordinate 384,128 of JACWQW010000006.1, read as the reverse complement.
GCAGCAAAAGCCAAAAATTAGGTCTCCTGCGCTGGGAGTTGAACCCAGGATCCCGGCGTGACAAGCCGATGTGTTACCGTTACACCACGCAGGATGTTTTCTTTTGATTTGTTGGAAACGATTGCACTTCGTTTGTTTATACTGACAACCACTTTGGCCTCCTTCGGCGAAGCTGAGCCGTCTCTTCCTCCCCTTCTGCCCTACCAACCCCCCCTTTCTGTCTCGCACGTTGCTGACACCTTGCGATAGCGAGATCTAGGAGGGGAAATTGAAGTCGCCTCGGTTTTGTGTACGGGTGGTTTGAGACATCCAGACAAACTTCAAACAGGATAGATACTCTAGACTGCAGTCTCGCCACCACCGATCATCACACAGCAGATTATCCTAGAGTTTGTCACCTCGTACCAGACCACGCATGCCATCGCAAGAGGGGCCCTACGGATATCCAAGGACTGACTTAAAACCTCCAGAATACAAACAGTCTGTATACGAACATCTTCTGCGGGTCGTGGCCATCCTTTCTCTCTATTCTCAGGCCCGCAGCCTCGCGCCCAGCCAAGCCTCATACCCAGCCCACGCGCCGACGTGTTTCCACCTCGCACAGAACCTCATCATGACCTCACACGCCTCCTTCGCAAACCTCTGCCCGCCGAACCCCGGACCGTGTGCCTCCCCAGCGGCCAACGAGAGTTTCTCCGCGCAGACAGGACACAGGTACGGCGGCTGCCTGCAGTCCTCGGCCACGCCCGCCGTGCCCTGCATGACGCACGCGTAGTACACGCAGTGGGCCATGCCGAAGCAGTGGCCCAGCTCGTGGGAGGCCGTGCGTACCAGGCAGAAGAGCCACAGGCCTTGCGCGAGATCGCGTTTGGTGGCAGCGGTCATCCTGCCACCGCCGGGAGCAGCAGCAGCAGCAGTAGCAGCCCTGAGGGCTGCCACGGCCTGGTGGAGCGCGCTGTCGGGCTCACCGCTGTCTTCTTCTTCTCCTCCTCCTCCTCCTCTCCCCTCTTGGTCGCATTTTGGTGGTGGTGGTAGTGGTTGTGGAACGTCAGACAATCCACACTGCGACGCCACGTACGCCGCGCAGTGCGACGCGGGCCAGATGTGCGATGCGTCCACACCCTCGCGGTCGTGGGAGAGGGGACTGTAGCGTGCCGAGGAGACGACAGCCACGCGGCTGCCGCCGTAGGCCCTGCCGCAGCAGAAGTCATCCTCGTCGTCCTCGTAAAGGTCGTGGTCCACGAGGAGGAGGAGGGCGTACGCATCTCGGGGGAGGATCCTGAGGGCACAGTCCAGCAGGTCGCCGAGGTTGAGCTGGTTGGAAAAGATACCGTCCGGGCTGGGCCGCGCTCGGATGCGTGTGAGATGATCGGCGGGTCCTTCTTTCAGAGCCACATAGGATGTCGGGCTGCCCTCGCCCGCATCATCCTCCCAGGGCTCGAAGCGGAGCGTGGGACTGTACTCCCTCACTTCGAAGCCGTGGTAAAAAGCTCTGAGATACTCCAAGACATCATCAGCCCCGGGTGGCTGCATTGCTCCTGCTGCTGCTGCTGCTGCCTGGGCGGCTCCTTTTTTCTTCCCCTTCCTCGGCCCTACGGCTGGCTCGATCCACTCGCTCATGACAGACATTGACCCGGGAACAGCTGGTGGCCTCGCCACGTACACTGTCTTTCTGTTGTAGGTGACATGATTTCTCTCGGGCATGTTGTGCCACGACCGCAGGCTCTGCTGGTAGTGACCGGGGTTCAGCGCGAGGTCATCGTCGGGGAGGACGAGTGGCGCCGGGAACGTGTAGAGCTGAGAAGCAGGCTCCTCCTTGGGGCCGCCCCGTGGGAAGCGGCCGGAAGAAGCTGTAGCTGCGGCCCTGCGCTTCCAGTCTGGCCGCTTGTACCCTGCCTCGGCAGCGTGGGGGGATACGCCCACCGCCAGGGAAGGATGAGTGCACTTCTTTTGCCTGGGGGCCATTCTGTCGAGGACTGTGGGGTGGAGGAAACAAACCATCATGAAGCCAAGAATTCATGGCTCATCGGGCTTTTACTATATATATACTCTCGTTGATATCTGGCGCCCAAGGCGGCATAGTTTCTTCTGATGTTTAGGCAGCAACCAACACTCTTTTTCTGCTCATGTCCAACGAAATCTAGTATTGCCCAACCAAAGTGCAGAAATTCTACAAAATTGTGGCTAGGTAAGTACTTTTAAGTACTCTTTTTTTGCAAGGGCAAAGTTATTCTGCAGTCATATGCCACAACCACAGCGCGTCATACATATTATTGGGTGTGACATGTGCTCTTCCGACACTTGGGGGGGTATGGTCGTCCTGATATCATGCTTTATTGAGTCTGGCCACCAAAGAAACATCCAATGCAAATTGGCAGCCATACATACCACTGCAGACATTCATTCATTGATAACAAGAGGCAGATGATTGATCACTGACTCTAACCCCAGTCCATGGTGTGGCGTATACATTGAAAATGAGCTTGAGGCTGGAATTGCAGTGACGCCTCCTTCTTCTCCCCCGACGCCAGATGCAGCTCAAACAAAGTCATCCTAGTAGTGTATTGAGTTACTAAAGAATGCCAGCCTCTGTCTCTGTCTCTCTCTCTTTTATCTCCCTCAGGTCCCTTGTCTCGGATCTCGACGCCCTCTAGGATCAGTGATAGCCCCCCCCCCCCCAACGGCCCGTATTCGCCAATTTTATCACATGTACAGTAAAGTAACCCTCATTACTTAGTACTATCGAACGAATCCTTTCAGGGGTGGCATCCGAATGACCGGTTAACGACATCTGTCCCGTCCTGTAGCTAAATAATTTCCTCCTAGCCTGTTCGTGCATTTCGGAAAGAAGGAAAAGAAACAACAAAAATTCTCCGAGGAAGATGAGACAGGTTGAGTGGGGTCAGGACGGGGAGGGGAGGATGGGGTTTTCCCGTCCAATGCCCTTCTCTTTTTTTTTCCTTCTTTTTTTTTGGGGGGGGTTTCTCTGGCGGGTGTGAGATGATGTATGTCTCAGAGACGCGGGCAGGGGAGCCAAGTTCGAGGAGAGAGTGCCACCCCGGGGAAAGGGGGGGAAGGGCGGAATCATTGTGATTGACGATATGGAATGAAGAATACTACGGTACACTACACCATAGTGAGATGTAGAAAACTTGATCTTGCTTTGAACCTTTGCTCTCTCTCCCCTCCCCCTCTGTTCCATCCATCACCATGGGACCACCATAAGAAAATTCATTTGTATGCAAGGGGTTATTGCTTTTTCCCTGTGTTTCTTTTTTCTTCCTCTTCCCCCCCCCCGCGCCCCCCAAAATCCCACTCTTTGATCCCCAGCATGCCCAATCACGCACTACCCCCCCTATGTCTCCCCGGAGACCCTCCCTCCCCACCCAACCTACTATTTAGTCTTGAATAAGTATGCATGCATGTTTCGCCCAGCCCATCCAATCCATGGCCCCCTCCCCCCCCTTTCCTTGGGCTTGGCCCGGGATCTCCTCCGCAGCATAAACATGCCTGAAACCCAAACTATCTTAAAAGAAGGGTATGTTTTATGTTTATGTATATTTAGTATATGTACTTATGTACGTACTTATGTATGTAACGTACGTAACGTGTCTGTCTCTCTCGGCTCCGACGCCCCGGGTCTATGAAAAGAAAAGAAGAGGCCGGGAGAGGGGGGGGGGGAGAAAAAGAAAGAGGAGGAAAAAAATGAACAACGTGGTAATGGCTGTCTCGTTTCACGTCTGGTCTTACTTTTTTTTCGGGGCCCCCTCCCTTCCTTAGACCAGCCCCCAGGTTTCTTCCCGGGAATTTGGTTCCGTATCCAGACTGTCGGGAACGCCACTCACTCACTCACTCACTCACTGCCTGCCTGCCTGCCTGCTTGCCCGTCGTCCATTCGTACACCTGGGAGAACCCTATCTCCCCGTTTTGACTGACTACTGTGTAATAGGAATTTGCCCTAACTTCTGTGTTGGACATGGTGATTACTATTTTTCCGCGGCGCGCTTGGTGATGGTGTCTCTCGTCCGGACCACAGAGTCCTATCAGGGTGTCACTGGCTCCCCCACCTCCCCCAAAAAAAATAAATGTCATGCTCACTTGCATTTATTATTACCTCAGAACGCTAGGTTGCCTGCCAATGGGGTATAGATCAAGCTGACTCTTGTCCCCAGACAACCGCTGACTCTTTCTTTTTGAGCACAATAACCTCTCTCCAGACATCCGAGCAGGAGGTTTCTCCTGCTCTCTTCACCTGTCCTGCTACTCGCTGTCTTGTCGGCGTGCCGCCATCGAGCATAACTGGTGACACCTGCCTGTACTGATGTCGTCTCTTGCAATAGCGGGCAAAAAAGAAAAAAGAACCACTCCGTGCTGTCGCACCACAGTACATGTACAATCGAATCTCAAAGCCAGAAGAGAAAGAAGAAGAAGAAGAACAAGCAACCCCCCCCCCCCCTCCTCCCCCCTCAACAAAAACCACACCATTTGAACAGACCATATCTATCTAGTAGCCACCCAAGCCCCGAGCCGATGTAGTAGCCAATGTCATCTCCTAGTAACAGACCTTCTTGTATCCTCTTGAAACCGAGTCCCTCAAAGCCGGAAAGGGAAGATCCAATCAAGCAGAAGCCGAGTCTGGCCGTTCAAGGTGGAGATCACAGAGCCGACAAGCATGCTCTGGATATTTTGCAATGATTCTTGCCTTTTCGTTGGAGTCCAGTGTATTGTAGGAGTCTGTCGGTGACTGTGAAGACGCCTTGTACGTCGTCGTCTTGGTTTGTTGCTCATGTTCCGTCCCGTGCAGCTGCAGTGTGATGGACGTGGTAATCTAGTCATCATCGTCGTCGTCGTCCCCGCCGCCCTTGCCACCTTCCTTCCTGATCGGAATCTTGATACCCTGGGTCGCAAAGCATTTGCTGAGCTCGGTGCTGTCACAGACGCCAGGGAACTTCTTGGCCGAGTAGACCTGGAACTTGTCGCTGAACACAGAGGCGAGGATCGGGGACTTGCCAATCTTGACAGGCGCATCGCCCTTCTGGTCCGCGGTCGGCTTGACGTCGACGAAGGAAAATCGGAGCCTAACAAGGTTGTTCGATATTATGTCAGTGTGCTTCTCTCTCTCCCCCTCTCATTATCTCTCTGCCGGCAAAGAGGAAATCAATCGTGTCCGGAGGCCCCGGGGGGGGGGGGCGTCACAGCTTTCTGGACTCACCTGAAGTTTCCTTCTGTCCTCACACTCAGGTCCTGCATGACAAACCAGATACCGATCTTGTCCTTGGTGTCCTGCAGCCGAAAAGCACTCCCAGCACAGTTTCCTATGAGATTCCTGGTGAACATGCCTTGGACGCCGGCACCAGAAGGCCCTGACATGGAAATCCTCTGGGGCCCGTTCATCGACCCTGCATCATACACCTGTGGTGGCCTGTACAGAGGCGCAAAGTCATTGGGATACCCGTATGCCGTCTGACCGTATCCGTTGGGGGCTGGTGGGTAGCTCGGGACTTTAGATCGTCAGCTCTAACCTTGGAAGTTGAAAGCGGGAGGGGGAAAAAGAAGAAGAAGAGAAGAAGAAGAGGACGAAGGAGAGAGGAAATGAAGAAGTAGACTAAGAGCTACTGACCTTGACCGCCGTACTGACCACCCCCGTACGGGGCGACGGGAGGCTGAGGCTGGCCGTACAGCGACACCTGGCTGGAATGGGATGATGGGTAGGGGGCGATGTTCGTGGCACGATACGGCATCGACTCGAGATTATTAAAGGACTCGTGGATGGTTGAAGATATCGCTGGCGTGGCGGTGGTGCTGCGCACGACATTTACTTCCTTGGAACCAAGGGTCGTCCCAGAGATCTACCGTCACAACGTACTGCGCGAAGTCGATGGTGCTGTCGGCCCAAGGTCAGTCTTACTGCGGCCTGCGCTCGCCCGAGAGGAAATCGACACTTACTTTACATCAACTTCTTCGCCGGTGTGGACATCTGTCACGAGAAGCCTGATGGCTGGTGGTGGAGTAAGCGGTCTGCGGTCCTGCTCTCGCCGTTAGATGGTTGATGTTTGCTGGCAGTGGAGGATTGCGACAAGCACTGGGACGGAAGGGCCTACTTTGTCACCAAAACCGCACATTCTGGCACGGATTGGTTGCTGCTCAACGATCAAACTGTATCGAGAAAAAAAGAAGAAGGGGAGGAGCAAGGGTCAGCCTCTATCATCATCATCGAATGAAGGAAGTAGAAAAGAGGGGAGGGAGAAGAAATGGGTTCATGACATACGCATATCGGCGGCCGTTGAGGACCGTAGACACAGCCTCCAGCTTGCTAGCCGCCTCGTCGCCTCCTGGAGGAGATGACTGCTGGGGCGGCACGCTCGCGCTTGGGCTTGCCTGGGAGTGCGAGGGACCGAGTGAGGAAGGTTGGTGGTATATGGACTGCCCTGGTTGCTGTTGGGGATGGCCCTGCTGGCCCGGATAGGATGGCTGATGGTGCTGGTACGTCTGTGACTGGGCATAGCCCGGCGCGTTGCTGTAGGCATTGCCATTCGGCGAGGACGCCATGGAGGGCAGTGTCTGCGAAGAGGCATAGCTGCTGTGCGCCAGGGGAGGAGGCGGCAGCTGATGGGGATAGGCGGAAGGCATCGTGCCGTTGGGCCCTCGCGGGCTCGAGTATGAGGTCATTGAATGGTTCCCCTCGTGGTTGAGCCTTTTGTGTCTGGATGGTGTGTGGTGTCAAGACTCAAGAAGCTCGGCCAGACAAGCTGTTTTATAGCAAACGTGAGCGAGGGATCTCGCGATACCGGTATTGGCCCGACGGTGCAGTGATGATAAGCGACGCTCCTGAGAGATTCGTGTATGTGTGTGTGTGGTCCCTACTGCTGACCTGAGGAAGGTTGGGCAGCGGGATTAGTTGATATACTGGCCCTAAGCCCACAACCACAAACTCTGGAGTTTGTCTGGTCGGCTGTCGCCAGTGAGTGGCACCCCAGTGCAAAAAGACTTGTCGTGAGGCTCTTTTCCAACGCACCACTCTAGAGGCAGAGGGAGAGGACCACGTTGACAAGATGTGAAAGAGTTGGACCACCTAGACGGACCGACACTCGAGCAGTGGGGACTCTTTTGATCTGCGCATGCCAGGGGGGGGGGTTCGATGGCTATGGGCCGGACCGTGTTGCCGTCGTGACAGAGACTGAGTGCATGGGCTGGCTGAATGTAAACGGCGGGCTGTGTTTGAAAATTGGAGGGCAACGGGAAGCCGAGGCGCACATACACACACCTCTCTGCACACAATACCAAACAGGACAGCACAATAGACGGGCGAGAGAGAGTAAGGTGGGGCCCTTCGAACTTGTTGCCAGAAAACTAGACAGGAGGCCGTCTGTGTTTCTCTCTCTCTCTCTCTCTGTATGTGTGCTGAGAAAGTCTGCTTCTTGTGTGTGTGTGTGATTGTGTAAAAAGTGCATAAAATGGATGTGGACGAGAAGAAAAAAGATATGATGGGGGGGTTGGAAAGGAAAAAGGGTCCGACAGGAACAGGTTCAAGGCCAAATAGTGGAAGCAGTAGGTAGAGAGCATGCAAGGTTTAGAGAGAGAGGTTCAGGTTGTTAGGTTGGAAGGAGGGGGGGGTGGTGGCAGCATTTGACAGGCGCCCAGTTGCAGCAGAACCGTCGTAGACCCAGATTCACCCATGCTGACCTAGCCCAGCACTACGGGCCAGGCAGTTGTGGTTATCCAATGGTAATAATGGTGACCCTGTTGCACCAGGGGTGTAGGGGGTGGGGGGAAGGGGAGAGGGGATTGTGCCACAGTACTGAGGTACGTGCGGCGGCGCGCAGTGACGGCGGGGTAATCAGGTATCCAAGTATCATGATAGTACCATAACATGATTGTATGGACCGGGAAGTAGTGTTCCGCACTATTACAGCTGTGTTAATGCATACCCTACACTATAGTAGGTGACGGGCTATAGTAGTATGGTACGGCGGCGGATACTATAGCACCACCAGACGGGTGCACACTTTGCGTTATGCAGGTGGCCTTTTTTCCTCTCCTTTGTTCTTTCGTTTTGGAGCGGGGGCGGCGAGAGGAGGGGTGTGATAAAGGGGTTGGAAGAGAGAGAGAGAGAGAGAGAGATCGATCCTATTTACTACTGCAAACTACCTGTCACCTGTTCATTTTTGCCTTTCTTCCTTTCTTTCTTGTTTTCTTTATTTTTATTTTTATTTCTTATATTTTTACTTTTTTTTGATAAGAGAAGAAGGGGTGGTTAGTAAGAGGGATGATTGAGATGATTGGGGGGGGGTAGGCGCCTGAGGGGGGGTGTGTGTGCTATGTGGTGCTGCTGCTTGCTGCTGGGACCAAGTAATTAACGGTGTACTACGTAGTATGGTACACTGGCTGACAGGCCTTGCCAGATGCAGGGTTTGATCTGGCCAAATAACCTCAGACGGGCTAGGTTAGGCCCATTTCAAGCAGGTCTAGCCTCTCAATCCAGTAAGTCAGTGCATACTAAGATGAACACACTGGCCGGTAGTATCATAGTGTACCACAGTTGGAGGTGTGCCTCCAAACCTGACCTGTTTGATAGAACTCATCACAGTCGTAGCTGCCAGACTTGATAGTCAGTAAATCCTCAGGTAGGCTCACCTCATGACTCTTTGAGCCCCCCCTTCCCCCCTTCCTTCCTCTCCATTTTCCCCTTCCCCCCCCCTCCTCTCCCTTCTACCGTCTCTTCTCTTTCCTCAGAAGTCGCACAATCATGATCTTCTTCCTCCGTCTCCTTCGTCACCTCTTCAGGTCTCTGCCGGATCCTTCCCGCAGGTGCCCACCACCCTCTCTGGTCTCCCCTCCATTTCATCCCACCCCGCCCCCTTTCTCCTCTCTGTCTCTAGCTCTCTCTCTCTCTTCTGACGTGTGTGTGTGTGTGTGTGTGTGTGTGTGCCTGAGGTTGCCCCTCTTGAAAAGCCCCACCGTCCCGCTGCGGCCCCACCATACAAGAGAACGGGCAGACGGGAATTGCCTCTAGGCGGCCTTGTACATACTGAAAACTGGCATTGCCATAGGCACTGGCACCCTGGGACTGAAAAAAAAAAAATTGCTTGGGTGCTTGGATGGTCTGGGCAGGAAGAAGATCAGTGGACCCCCTCCGATTGCGATAATTTCATGCTTGTCGCGTCTATGCACAATCACCATCCGGATCCGAATCTTCACCGGCCAGTACTCATCTCGGGGACGACTAGCCGGCTATGAAGCCCGATGATATGTGGTACTTATATACATACTAACAAGCCTGGCCTGCGCAATATACGCGTGTTTCGTGGAGCTGATTCCCTTGCCCTCCTCTCTTGTGGCAATCAGACGGCGCTGACACAGCCCCGCCACAGGGCATAGACGCGGCTGCAGCATATCGCATTGTGCGCCCTCCTTTTGTCGGATCTCCCACTGTAATCATGCATCGACCAGCAGCCAAGGCCTAGAGACGAAACTGTGGCTCGGGATATTTATTCACAGTGGACTCGTTCAGAAAGAAGAAAAAAAAAACAACAAGAAGAAGAAAAAGGCAGAGACAAAAGGGGCCCGAGCATCACGATCCCATCTGATGTTGCGCGCGCATAGACGCCACCACCGCTGCCAGGCCAAGCCGTGCCCCTCTCACCGGTCGAGCCTCGAGTAACGCAGAGAGGCTTGACTGCAGTCAGGTGTTCCACTGCGCCGGAAACAGGTGGATCTGCCTAAATTGTACATGCCCCTGGCCCAACCTGCTCTTGTGGCGCCCACGCCAATGGTAACATGGTGCCACGAACTGGCAGCCGACCACCACGGGCAGCGACGTCGTACGACCTAGGCGGCCCTTTCTTTTCCTATTCTTGCCTTTTTTTCTTCCTTCCTTCTTTCCCTTTCTTTCTTTCTTTTCCCTCCAGATGAATAGGTCCTCGTCATGCGTCGCATTTACTCTCTGCGGTATGCCGATCTGCAAGCCACCCTTCTCTCTCTCTCTCTCTCTCTCTTTCTCTTGACGTCTCACCATATGCTGGTCAAGCTGCACGCGAGCCAGCCCAGCTGGACTGAACTTGTCTCCGCCCCTCGGCCACTCACAGCCCAGCCCACGGCTGCACACAGGGCTTTTTTTATTTTTAATTTTAATTTTTTAAGACTGCTTTGCTATACTCTTGTATAACCCTGGAGGCCCGATCCTGGTACGGCTGCGATGGGTTCGCGTAGAAGGTTGAGACGAGGCATGCCAGCGGCCTCTCGTGCGCTACACAGCCCGAACAGACACACACGTCTCTCATGCCTGACAACTAGGTTGGGGGGGGGGGGGGGTTTGTTGGTGTCACGACCAACCACCACTAAGCACGCATGATTTCTTCTTCCGCCTCTTATCTGCAAGAGGTGCGGCAACACGCCGCGAACAAGCTTACTCAGCCAGGCACACACACACAGGTATCCAAGCAGTCTCGACACGTAGCCTTGCCGAGCGACGTGTCTCAAAAAAATGCTCCAGCCTTGTGTGGTCTTATCGACCCATGGACACTACCGACGGATCGCATAAACTCTCGGGGAGATGGAGACAGTTTGATGCTACCTCTTCTGTATGATGAATACGAGGTCCCTTCTTTCCTCGCCAGAACGGCCCTGCCATATATCCTCGATTCAAGAGGGCTAGTTTGTAATTCTGATGATTAGAAAGAAGAGAGAGAGAGAGAGAGAGAGAGAGATAAGAAAGAAGAAGGAGAAGGAAAGAAAAAGGCTCAGTCGATCTGCGGACTGAATGGTCCGGCAAGATACAGACAGACCTGCGACCCCCCAAGCACATTTATCCGCCACACATTCAGGTTAGAGAGAGAGAGAGAGGGCTTAGAGATGATTCCTCTACCAAAAGTAGCCAGCCAGCCATCTTTTTTTTTTTTTTTTTTTTTTGCTCACCTACAATATATGCCAACTCTGTCAAAGCATTTGTTCAGGAGAAGAAGATGAGGCAGCCAGACCGAGCCCGGCAAAAACTGCAGATCACTTTGTCTGTATTCATTTGCGGGGCCACAAATGCACACAAGAAATAATACATGGACTTGAAAAGAAAGGGAAAAAAAACCCCCCCCCCGGGAAGAAGAAAAAAAGAAGTGCATTCTTGCATTGCACTGAATGTTCTGAAGATTGATCAATTGCCTATGCTCCTGCCTAGTAGTAATACTCTCTTATCTGGACAGCTCCTTGGAACTGTTACAAAAAGGCTTGTTTGTTTATCTAACACATGGTTGGTGTTGATGGGATACACGAAAGCCAACAAAAACTCACTTTCTTTCCGTAACCTTCCCATTCCCCCCCCCCCCCCGGCATCCGCCAAACCATCCATCCCTTTGTCCATATCAAAAGTAGCAAATTGTAAATGTCCTTCCTCCCCCGAAGCTCCTGAGTCCGGGGTTTCTGGACAGCCACGACAGAAAGAGAATTTCCTTGGCAAAAAGAAAAGAAGAGGGGAAAAAAAAAAAAAAAAAAAAAGGGCTTGAGGGCTGAAGATTATAAAGGCAAGGGCGCCTGCCCCTGACCCCAAAGCCAGCAAAAAGCCAGCAAAGATTTTAGTGGTTTTTCTGGTGGTTTTTTTTTGTGCATGATCCCCCTTTGCAGTTCCGTTTCACCCTGCTGTGAAAGAAAGAGAAAAAAATCGGTCCCAATCTCCAGGTTGAGAAAGCCAGACAAATGGAGAAGAAAGTCGTGATGGTAGCTGCGCCCCTGCCTCTTTTCTTCACAGCCGGCACACTTTTTCTTTTCTGTTCGGTTTTTGTTTCTTTTGTGTTGTGTGTGTGTGCGCAGCACAGGCTCGTGCAAAATGAAATGGTGTGAACGCCCGCCTGCGGATTTCTGGTATCTTCTAACAGGCCGATTTCCCCTTGAACTCCTCCGGGGGAAAAAAAAGAAAAAGACAAGAAAAAAAGATAATGCATGCTTGCTCCTCCTTGTCTGTCGTAATGTGTAATACAGATGAGATTCTCATGAAAGTTGAGTAAATAGACAATCCCCACGATCAGGTCTCGTTGAAGAATAGAAGTCCGTCGTCTAGAACGCCCACACGCCCAGCGGCCACGCTGTGCTGGCATGCCCGCCAGGTCAAGATTATCATTCATGTTATTCGCGCATTCATTACGAATCGGCTAGTTTGGCGAAATGTTTGGACCAGATCCAGCCGACAAGATTGTGTGGGTCGTCCTGGTTTTTGGCAAGCCACAATTCGCCCTTCTCGGCGACGACATCGAAGATCTGCCAGTGTACGTGGTCAGTAAAGATGGCTAGTTGCAGAAAGATCACGATTAAAGAAGACGAACCTCTCCGGCTGTATATGTCAGATAAGGGTAGCCAGCCTCGTGCTTCGTTGTCTCGATGTTAAACTCAAAAAGGGATGCAGCAAGCCACAACACGTTGTAGCCGTTGTTGATTTGACGCTCGCGCGATGATGCACGAGATGATGAGCCAGGCTGGGGCTCCTCGAGGGTTTCGGTCAGCGGCAGGGCAGACTGGAAGAGCCCAGAATTGCGGTGCCCGTCGCCGCCGCCAGAGATTGGAGGGCTGGCGGCAGAGTTAGACTCTCGCCGCAGGTGGTTCGAGGACAACGACTCGATGCTGGGCCTTGGCACGCCCGCAGAGTCATAGCTCCGTCCCGTGCCAGGTCGTGTCGTGATGGGCGGGACGTTGCGCGGGGCACTGGAGATGTCAGAGGACACCGGCGAGGCAGGACTACGTGAGGTAAGGCCTGCGTAGTAGTCCCTGTAGAAGTAACCAGAAGAACCGAGAGCACCATTCTTGTTGTTGGGCGGAGGTGATATCGGGAACGGTGGGTTGTGTTGCTTGGCGAAGTCCGGCGTGGGCAGCGTGGGAATATGATCGCTTGTCATGGACAAGCCGCGGAGCCGCGGGGTCCCAAGATCAGAAGGTCGTGACCTGATTCTGGAGACGGTCTCGTCTGTTGTGGATTGGGACGTCCGGGACCTCATGGTGTGGTTGAGGATGCCGAGAGCCATGACCTGCTCTTCCATCTCCTTGAAGTCTCGCTGGAACGTCGTCACGATCTCGGAGATCTCGCGGGCTTCTGGGACCGCCCCAACGGCCCGGATCTTCTCGCTCCATATGAGCCACCACTTGGCCTGGATGTTGATCATGTTGCCGAGACAGATGTTGCCGACCTTCTCGGTAAGCGCAGAGAGCTGCGGCAGTTCCTTCTTCAGGGTGTCGTTCAGTGCCTCGTAGTGCTCCACCAGCTCCGAGAGCTGCTTGTCCATCTTCTTGCCGCTCTTCTTCAGCTGGACGGACTTCTCATAGTCGAGGCGTCGCTTGTTCCGCTTCTTCATGGCGAGCAGAGGGTTCTGATAGCTCCGGATGACCAGCTCGAACGGCTCTATCACATGTTTGCGGATCGCAAAGAGCTGTTGTGTTTTGTTCACTTGTTAGCTATGGTGCGTGGCTTCAGCTGTTGGTTGACCAGTGCTTACGTGTTGATCCAGGGCCACCGTCTTGATGTCTCTCATAGAGACATTGAACTGGACCCATTTAGCTTCGAGCTCCGGGTGCGGGCCAGGTTGGAGCCTCATGACCAGCTCCATCGCAGACAAGTAATCCAGGAATGTCTGTACATAGGCGGCAACCTGCCTGGTGTAGAACTCCACATCTCGAAGGACGACCTGCAGGCGCAGGTAGTCGTCGCTGAACTTCTCGTTGAGCTTGAGATACTCTGGATCCTCGGGCGTCCGGTTGCTGGAGGCCTGCAGCTTGTCGACCCTCTTGCCAAAGGCTCTGGCGAAGCCAGCCTTGACATCCGAGTCTTTTCCCTTCCTGCCTACGATCTGTCCGACCAGCTCGAAATTCTTCTTGGTCTTGTTGATGTCCAGGATGGCAGTCTCAACCGAGATCCGGGCGGCAACCAGACCCTCCCGGTCGGGATGGTCCTCAGGCGTGTACTGTAGCAACTGCGCAATGAGGTTGGGATACTTGGTGATCCTCTGCATGGGCTTGATGAGGAGCGAGTCCAAGTTCCACGCAGCTGTGAGGTCTCTGGCCACCTCGTTGCACTCGTTCAACCACACCTGCACGGTCGGGTCTTGCTGGATCTCGATCAAACGCTTGCTGGCAACGTCGCTCGTGCGGAGGAACCCCTCGTGTGCCGCTCTCATCTGCTCAATGTTACGCGTAAATGCCGGCCCGATGATGGTCATACGATCCTTGACATCGTCTGTCTCGTCGCCTGCTGCCAAGATGCTGGGCGGCGACACCAGCGTCGTGAAAGATGGTGTTGTCGAGGGAGCAACAACTGATGCTGTGGTCGAGGCGACCGAGCGAACCGTATTCGCATCCGAAAATGTCGAGTCCTCCTTCAGCATCGGGGACCGCTTCCCCCGAGGCACGTACACGCTCGTGACGCCGTCCTTGAGTTCGCTCAGGAAAGTCGTGTGAAAAGCGACAATCTCGTGCGTGTTGCGGAAGATCAGCTTGATGGTCTTGTCATCAAGCTTCGGGCATGCCTCCGCCGTCCCCTTGTAGATCTCCTCGACAACGTTCATGTCCCTGACGAAGACTGCTTCGGTGTCGACTATTTCCCTGATGCACAGCTGCCGTTGGCGCAGGCGGTTCTTTTCTTTCCTGGCTGCGGCAGACTCCTCGTCCACGTCCTCGGACACCTTGCGCTCGCTCTCGACAGGCGTATGGGCGGGGATGCCGCTGTCGAGTGACTGAGGAGACGAGGCGTCGTGATAGTCATCGCTCTCCCTGCGGGCTATGGGAAAGCTGATGGTCCCGTTCTCGTCTCTTGTGGCAGAGCTCGTGGACGTGTAGTCGTCATAGTAGCCACTGGCTGGGCGCGAGCCGGCGTCGGGAGGTGGCGGTGGCGAGTGATCTGGCAGCCTGGGGATTCGCGGACCGCGATCAAGCCCAGGGGCGTAGGATCCGAAAAAGACGCCTCTCGTGTCAGACTCTGCCGCACGATGGTGCTCGGTGCCCTCGTCGCCTCCGCCGCCGTCTACGTAGTAGCGACGTCTGAACGAAGAGGAGTCATCGTCCCGCAGTGACTGGGGCCGCGATGCATCAGCCTCGCTCGTGTCAGCATAGTCCAGACGCCGCGAGTCCCTGCTGCTGTATGACAGATCTGTCCACATGGACTGCTGGCTCGATCGGTTGGCCGGAGTCGTCATCGAGGGGACATTGAGGCTGTTGGAGGTGTCAGGCGAGCGCTGTGCCTCGCCTGCAGCCGAAGGACCATCCGAGATATCCACGTCAGAAGCTGTGTATGTTGAGTCTCGGAGGCTGGCGATGTTGTCCTTCAACCGCGGGCCGGTGTAGAAGTCCTCTAGTGAGTCCATCTGTGGCTCATCCCGTGGCTGCATGTACTCTGCCTCTTCCTGCTCGGCGTACGGCGGAGAGCCAAAACCGGCATCTCGACTTATGATGGTGACAGTGGTTGTATGGTACGGCTGCGCGACGTACGGCTGTGGCTCATACTCATCCCTGACTGTAGCTTGTGGCTCAGTAGAAGGCTCGACTGGCGGCTGCTGCTCCTGCTCCTGCTGCTCCTGCTCCTGCTGCTGCTGCTGCCGCTGCTGCCGCTGCTGCTGTTCAGCCTCCTGCACCTCTGGCTCGTGTTGCAGTCCGGGCTGGTGGTGATACTCGGGGATAGTGTGATGAGGGTCGACGTCGGAGACCGACACTGTGTCGTAGTCGTCCGTGAAGGCCCCAGGGATCAAAGGTTCAGCACCAGATGCGGTCCACGACGATGGGCCCTGAGGGCCGCGCCCGGGAGAGGACGGCTCGAGAGAGATGGTGATTGGAATGCTCTCTTCGTCAGCGAGGTCCTCGAAGGGATCCCGGTAGGTTGCCCTCTTGTAGGAAGACGAGGACCGCGGGGCGACCGGAGCTTCAGTCTGGGTGTTGTTGTTGTTGTTGTTGTTGTTGTCGATAGGTGGTGGCTGTTCAGGGGACCCCTCGTCGTGTGTCGAGCGCTCCGGCACCGGCGGCTCTGTCTGGGCTTCATGGTCAAACTCAGTGATGACGCTAGTCTCCGAAGCAGCTGATGGGGGCGCCTCATCCTGGTCGAAGGGTGGTGACCCTACGCTTGGGAAAGTCCCAGGAAGCCCTAGGGTTGGAGAATCGAGACTCAGCACGGGCGGCGGCGGGGGCCGGACTGTACTCGGTGGTGCGGCGCTGTTCCCGATCGATACAGCTTCATCGGCGCCAGCTGTCTCGGCGGTGCTGTTCTCCTTTCTTCGTGGCTCCACCACGTCATGGGACGCGTCAGATGTCCTGGTGGGCTCCCTTGCAGCCTCGAGTGCTGCAGCTTCGGCAGCCGCAATCTGTGCCTCTGCTCGGGCCTGTGCGCGGGCCTTTGCCTTCGCCGCCGCCTCGAGCTCCTTCTTACGCCTCTCCGCTGCAGCCTCCCTCGCCTCCCTCGCCTCCGTGTCTCGTATCGTCTTGCTGTATTTGAGTTTGATAGTCTCTCGCCGCTGCGCAAAGTCAACTGGCCCGCCCAGCGACAGCTTCCTCCTCCGTGCTGGCGGTGCCTCCTGTCTCGAGTCGGATCTCGCCGAGGGCCTGAGGGGCGGATTATTATTATTATGGGGGGGGGGCCTGGAGCTGTCGACCGTCTTCAGCCTGGAGCTGGCTGTGGTTGCCTGCGACACGGGCTGTCTCGGGCGGGAGCTTCGGAGCGGGGGTGATAGCCTCGGCGGCGGAGAGATGACAGCCGCGAGACGGGCGTTAGTGGAGTTCGGGGCAGGTGTTATCTTTCGGGCAGTCGATGGGCCGGTGGGCGTCTTTGACCGGGTGACAGGCGTCTTTGCACGCGTCACGGGCGTGCTTTGTTGTCTCGACGTCCTGCCGCCGGGTGGCACCCGCCGCACACCTGCTGGCGAGTTGGAGCGGGTCGACGCTGGACTTGCAGGATCTGATGGGGTGCTGAATTTTTTGTTGTTCATGACGGGGAGCCGAGAGGACGAGGGCGAGCGGGGCGAGTACGACTGCTCCAGCTGTCGCCGCAGCTGCGTGCTGGTGTTGATCGGGGGCGCCTTCGGGCCGGGCTGGTCGCTCTGCGACCTAGTGTGAGACCTCGTAGGGCTCTCGTCGGTGTGGTGGTGGTGTGCGCCATTCCTCTGGGGCGAAGAAGCCCCGCGATACCAGTCGGTAGGCGAGGCAGGCTCGGCGGGGGCGTCTGACTGACTGCGGTGATGCTGCTGGATCGTCGAAGGGTCCTGTCCTGAGGACTCCGCCTCCCCCCTCCGCAGCGAGTCGCCCCCGATGCCGAACCCGGGCGTCTCTGCGTTGACGTCCTCTTGCCGTATCTCCCCAAAGAGGAGAGGCTCACCTGGAGCAGACGGCGGGAACGACGACGAAGACGACTGCCGCTGCTGCTGCTGCTGCTGCTTGTTGCTTTGGGATGATAATGACGACTGGTTCGTGCCATGTGTAGGGTGGGTGTTGTTCGAGGGGCCGGTGGTCGCTTTCGGCCGGCTGATGCGGCTTGCAAATGACTGTGAGTTGGTCGAGACCTGGTCCTCTGGCAGGAACCTGGACCGCTGAGTGGCACCAGAGGCGCTGCCCTTGGGAGAGTCACCCGCGGGCGCACGAAGCGACGAGTACGACTGGGCGTCACCCATGGTCGCAGAGCGGCCGTTGACGGGCCTCACGGCGCCGCCCCTGGCGACACTTCGTGATGGCGTCCGGCGGGCGTCCGCCGCCGGGGACGAGGTCCCCCCGTTCTGCTCGAACCGCTTCTTCATGTCCTTGACGCTTGCCCTCGCAGCGGGAGGCACCGCAGTTCCAGTGGCGGAACGAAACCTGTTTCCTTCGTTGGGCACGAATCGATCGTCGACGGGGTTGGATGCTGAGCGGTAGAAGGGCCTCGTGCCAGCAGCACGGCCGCCTTGTAGGGCTGGCAGCTTGGAGGAGGAAGCAGCAGTGCCGTTGCTGTTGCTGGTGGTGTTGGACCGTGCGGGTGGGGCGCGGCGGTTGGTCGAGGCGGCTGAGGCCATGGGGTCGTGGGTCGACGAGGGTGCCGGGTCGTGTTTCGCGGCCTCGAGGTTCCTGTAGCCTCGGTAGAAGTCGTCAGGGCTCCCTCCAGGGGCGGCAAGCGCTGCAGCATCTGAGGCTGCAGCATGGAAGTTGTCATAGGATAAGGGTGACGGGTCGAAGGGCGAGGCGTCGTCCTCGTCAGGAGGAGACAGGACACGATGTCTCTCGTCTGGAGACGAGTACGGGTCGAGGGCGGTGATGGCGTCGTAGAGAGGCCGGTCGGTTTCGTATCTTGTGAGGTGTTGTTGCTGCTGCTGCTGCTGCTGCTGCTGTCTGGACGGGGAGGAGAGGTGGGTGGGGAGGTCGGCTTGGGGGTGATGGGATGAGGGCGAGGTAGCTACTGCCAGGCCAGGGTCCTGGCGAAGATCCTCGTCTTCTCGATTGCTTCCGTCCATGGTGGCCTGTACATCACTCCTACTACCTACCCGTCTGCACCTATTACTGTGGACAGCAGGCCAACGAGTCCTGGGGGTCGCCCCAACCCCCCTGCGGCTGGGTCGTGCTGTATGTGTAGGGAGGGTAGAGGGAGAGACAGCGTGTGGGTGGGGGGGTTTTTTTTTGCTGCTGCTGCTGCTGCTGGAGTATGTCGCGAGAAGGGTTCGGGCAGCCTGCTGGGTGGGGTGGGCACTTTACACTCCCACACTGACACACACACAACACACGCTCACACACAGTGACGGTGGGACTAGATGATTGAGTGGAAAGTGAGCTGGGCGGAGGATTGGGCGAGGGCGAGAGACTCTCATGCAGTCACCAGCGCCAGCAGGAGGGGTTCGCCAGGGTAAGAGACGACGAGCATTGAGGTGCGGACGTGCAATGTGAGTGGAGGACGGGGTGGGAGGGTTTCGGTTGGCCAGAAGGAGATGCCAGGAGCTCCCTGCGACGGCGGCAACAAGGGAGGGCGCCGTGGGCCAGGAGGGAACTGCGGGATGCGGACGATCAGGCGCGTGGTGCGTGGTGACTGGCGGCGGGTGAATGCCCAGTGCTCGAAGCTGATTCTCTCTGGCCGTCTGCGGGTGACCTGAAAACGAATGATATTCCCGTGCAGTCATGAAGGATTCTCAAGAGAGAAACCGGTAAGCCGTCAACCCCCCTTCCTCTGGACAAGAAGTAGGCTTGGTAACGTGAGGACGAAGGTAAAAGTGGTGGTGGTAGTAGTACGAAGGTAAACTACGAAGGGTAGTCACAACTTTTGAATCGCACCTGCTCCTGTGGGGATGACGCCCAGTAAAACTTTGGGCCTCGGAAGGGCAATAGATCAATCAAATCCACAGTGAGTGAGGACAAGGGGGGGGGGCGACGGGGGAAGGGGAGGGGTGAAGGTGGAGGTGGAGAGTGGAGAGGGGTGGTTGCAAAGCGAGGGAGGGAAAAGGAAAAAAAAAAGGGAAAAAAAGGAAGAAAAAAAAAGAAAAGATGACTGTGCAAGTAGATACTTGGGTAGTAACTTTGTCAGTTGCAAAATTAAATCTTGAATGTATGTATGCTCGTCTGCAGGTTTCAGTCACTGCAGGTTCAGAATCCATCCAGACTTGCGACTCCGTAATCAGAACGTGCAGCTCCGCGACAGGGATCAAGCAGCATTACTAGTCATAGTATGCAGTGAGGGTGTCTGCAGGCTGCAGCCGGCCACGTCTGGATTGCAGCCCAACACACCCAGGGCCGGATTTCCCCGTCCAAGAATTGAGGATGGTGGTGATGATAATGATGAGTAGAAGGAGGAGGAGGAGGAGGGAGGGAGACCATGACCTCGATTCTTCAGCCCGATCCCTCAGGCTCTCTTGGGATATCAGGATAGAAAGAATACAATCGTGGGATGTCATATCATCTGACAACATCAACAAAAACAAATAAACAACAACGACAACAATAATAATAATAATAATATAATAACAACAAGAAAAAGTACTATGGTACTAATGACGATGACCAGGCGACACGAGATGGTCGTGCGCGTCAAGGTACATGCCTCAAAGTACCGTCTAGAACGTGGAGGCCCGCTTTTACATATGAATACTACTGCATCCATTGGGCTCCGATCCATGGGGGACATGTACGGGCAGCCGCCTGGATGTACCTGTACATAGTACGCCGGCAGTATCTGACCAAACCATCATCTAGACCACAAACCCCCCCCCCCCCTCTTCTCCCATCCACCCTGGCCGGAAAAAAAAAAACCACCAAAGAAGGATCTAGAGGATAGAGAATTGAGATGCCATCTACTCCCTGATGAGAGAACCAAGAATTTCTCTTGTCTTTTCAACCAATCACTTGAGGCTATCCCAAAATTCCTGATTCAGTGTGTTGTTTGGCTTGTAAGAGGATGCCTCTCCTGTTCTTGGCTTTGGGGAGGGAAGGGGGGGGGGTATTGGAGCTGGCCCCAGTCAAGCAAGGGAGGGAGCAGCAGTCATTCATTCTAGGCTACGAGTCTAGGCCTAGCATGCCACCCTGAGGAAACCATAAAAACCAGGTCTTGTAGCCACCAGAGCATAGCCGCCGGGTGTATCCGTCGCGGAAGCGAGCACCATAATGACGAAACCCAAGGACAAAGATGAGAGAGAGAGAGAGAGAGAGAGAGAGAGAGAGGGAGAGAAGGGAAACCAAGGCGAACAAACCTTTGGAAGCAGCCGCCCAAGGACGACCGCCGACAAGACCTTGTCCCCTATGGATTTATTCTATTTTACCGATCGCCACGGATCCTTGCTGCCCTGGGAAGGGGCCCCCGAAATGAAGCGACCCTTTCGAACCGTTCTTTTGTTCCCTTTTTTTTTTTTTTTTTTTTTTTTGATAAGACTGGCACCGTATCGAGGTTGCAATGCAGCCCTTGTGCCCTCGTCATTTATGTGAGCATCTGTACCAAAGTAGCGATCTGGATCTTGGATACGACGGACTGGATCGACAACAACTAGTGGCAAGAGAGATCCGAGGGAGAGTAATCTCGTTGAGAACCTAAAGTTGCAGCCCGTGGTTAGCAGATCAGATATGGGCCTCCAACATCGAGAAGGAAAAAGTTGCTCCACAGTCACATACATGGTGGAAACATTGACACTCGGTGTCTGGAAAGACTCTCGAGCTGACCCCCTAAACTCCCCAGCAGCACGTACAAAGCAAGTAGTACAGTACAAAGGCTGGTAACGAGCACTAAGAAAGGCAACCGACGGTTTTTTTTTTTTTTGTGGTGGTTAAAGAAAATCCAAGAAAACGGCCCTCTGCAGACACCAAACAAGTCATTACTCTGGAACGCCCGTGTGGCGGTTCCGGCGAGTGGAAGAAGAAGAAATACGAGACTGGAAGGGGGGTTTGGTGCTTTAGTACGTTGTACCTGGTGTCATCGTACACGGCTCAGGGTCACGGTCGCTAAAACCAACAGTCATACACACAGTAGTAGTACCACCATGCCCCCAGTTGCGCTAAACACAACGGCCCGCAAGCCGGTGGTACTGTAGTACGCCCAGAATGTTCCACCGCCCCACGCCCCTTTTGTCTCTGGCCCTGCTGCCCCTAAGCGCATGGATGGCTCTACCACCAAAACACGCTCCTAGACGCGTCACAATTCTGGTAGCGAAGAAAGCACAGCAGCAGACTGAACAAAGGCCAGCCGACTTCGAGCTCGGTACAGCAATCTGCCAGACGCTATGGTGTGAAATCTTCTTTTTTTTTTTTCTTTCTTTCCCTCACGTTTCATCTCTTGACGCTATTGATTTCGTCTCAAGGCACTCTCCCCCCCATCCCACCACGGGATTCGTCGCTGATCCGAGCGCTCACGGTGGGAATCTAGATGACACGCATTGCACCGCGTGGCTGTGGATCACACTCATTATACCATGAGATGTAGGACCTTGAGCTTGTCACCAGATATCGAGCACCGTTAGTGACCCCCTCCAGGGGAATGTGATCTCAAGAGCTCGAGCCATCAAAGAATCACACATGCCAAACACACCAATGACACGCCTCGCCAGGAGACAACAAACCCCCGCAAAAATATGGCTACGGAATCGCGACCGCAGCGCCCTGACCCTGCGGTGCGCTCGAGGCCGTCAGTCTCGAGAAAGAGGAAGAGAGGGAGGGCTTCTGGAGGCCCGGGTCCTCCTGATGACCAGAGACCACCACCGGCAAAGCAGCGCAGGACGACGGGGACCAGCGTGGGGGCCCTGCAGTCCGCCGACGCTGTGAAGCATGCTCTGCTTGCCCAGTACTACCCAACCGCGCTGACCCTGCGGCAGTATGTCCTGAGTCACCTGCCGGCCTCATCCAGGATCCGGCGGAGGAAGGTTGCCGCAGTCGGGACAGCCGATGGCTCTGAAGACGACCCTACCGGTGTCCGGGCACAGCTCGCTACGCTCCTGGACACAACGCTGATTGGTCTCGCTGAGGTGCCCAGGGAGGCTGCCAAGAAGCAGTCGGAAGACCGTCTGCAGCAGTGGATGGATTACTCGCAGAGAGATGATTCTCACATGACCCTATCCGGTGGTGATGCCAGTGCAACTCACTTCCAGTCCGAGGTAAGGTCCAGCCGGGAAGAAAAACGAAAAGAGAAGAAATTTCCCACACACACACACACACACACACACACATGCGTTCTATGGGTCTGGCAGGAACTGACTGACCAGTGACGGGCAGATTGTTGACTTCATCATCTGGCTGC
Organism: Cryphonectria radicalis; assembly: GCA_014849355.1. Classification (NCBI taxonomy): domain Eukaryota; kingdom Fungi; phylum Ascomycota; class Sordariomycetes; order Diaporthales; family Cryphonectriaceae; genus Cryphonectria; species Cryphonectria radicalis. The sequence goes on along the minus strand of JACWQW010000006.1, from coordinate 361,456 downwards.
TCTTTTCCAGGGAGAAGAATCCGAGTAGAACACCTCACCACCTGCTTTGTGATGGTCTGCGAAGGCGCAGCGGTCCGAGGCAGCAGGGATGCCCGTCTTCGATTCAGGGTCTCCACCGCGTCTTCTTCAACGAGAGGGTCGCCGCCGTAAAGCAGGTCCCATGGCCGCAGCTGCTTCAGATCCTGGGCAAGTCTGGCGAGAGCATGATGATCAATCTGCTGCTCGACTGCTCTGTCTTCTTGCCCGTTGAAGAAGGTCGCGGTAACTACTATCAGTTGAGTGGTAAGTCTGGTCACGTTATCCATCTTGATCTGCCCGCTGAACACGTCTGAACATTGGAACAGGAGCTCCCATATTCGAGTGTGACCCCCTATCATCATCTCCTCTCACTACTACTCCTGGTCCAGTCAAGGACCCGAGTACTTTCGAGAGAAAACCGACAGACATCATCTTTGTGAGAAGTCGCATGTTGTACGCAAGAGCCGCGCTCAACGCTCGAGGGCTAGTTCACTTTGGCTTCAGACATATACGTAGGTTTCTTTTCTTTTTCATTTTTTTGACTATTTGCAGTGCATGCATGGCGTGCTTACTTTCCTAGACGCATTAAACAGGTTTCCTCTCCACCGTGGCGCAAGCACACAGCCTGCTGCTGAAGACGGAGACGGCAACGATGTGGGATCACTGCACAATGGCGCTACCCTTCGTGTGATGATGTACATGTTTCCCCGCCAATTTGGCCTTCATAATGCTTTCACGTCTCATGTGGACCCTCTGAAGTCGGCCCAGAAATTTCAGGATTACACTCTGCGCGAGGCCGAAATCTTTGCAAAGTTTGGCAAAACCGACGGAAAAGGCAGTCGACAGCTCGACGTGCGGGTGCCAAGGCGATTGAGAGGAAGGCTCGAGCATATGATTCAGAGGCTGCAGACCCGGCATGCCCGCTGCTCTTATTCCAAGTTACTAGAGCACTATTGTCCGGTACGAAAGCCGTCTCTCTTGACTGATTCTTTGGGCGCTCTGTCGTTCAGCCGCGATGGAACTCTCACAGTGCACATAAAACTGATTAGCCATAGAGTGACTCTTCAGTGCCAGAAGATAGCTCCAGCCATCATCAACATCATCATCCTCCTCCTCCCAATAGTAGTGCTAAAGCTGCTGCCTCCTTGAACGCAAAGAAACCCTCGGGGCGACATCCCAAGACGCGGAAGAGGCCCCAACTGCCATCTGTCCACGCCCGGAATCCTCCAACGACAAGCTGTTCATCATTGACAGAGCTTGCGGTGCCAGTATCTAAGATCTCTGGGTTCTGTCAAGCGGTCTTGTCAAGCATCATTCCAAACGAGTTCTGGGGCTGCGGTGATGTGCAAAGTCACAACCAGCGAGCCTTGTTGAGAAATGTCGATCGTTTCGTCAAGCTCCGTCGTTTCGAGTCCATCTCTCTGCATGAAGTCATGCAGGGTCTGAAGGTGAGGATGTCTCTTCTCTGGTTCAATGTCAAGGCATCTTTGACCGTTGGATGAACCATGTTGCTGACTTTGCTAGGTTACCGAGATCGAGTGGCTTGAACCTCCCGGCCTCAAGGGCCAGAAGTGCAGCCAGACCGACTTCCGGAAGCGACGCGAGATCTTTGCCGAGTTTGTTTACTACGTCTTTGACTCCCTTTTGATACCCTTGATTCGCAGCAATTTCTACGTCACGGAGTCAAATGTTCACCGGTATCGTCTCTTCTTCTTCCGGCACGACGTCTGGCGGTCCATCGCAGAGCCCGCAATGGCGCAGCTCCGGTCCAAGATGTTCGAGGAGGTGAAGGCGAAAGAGGCTTCGGCGATACTCGATTCGAGGCGCCTGGGCTACAGCCAAGTCAGGCTGCTGCCGAAACAAACGTCTGTCCGGCCCATCATGAATCTGCGCCGGAGAATGATCACAAGCAAGGAAAGACATGTCCTTGGCCAGAGTATCAATTCCATCTTGGGACCCGTGTACAGCATGCTGAAGCTAGAAAAGGTGAGCCAGCGATGTGATAGTTTTTACTTCTTTCTTTTTTTTTTCCTTTCTTTTTTGAACTTCCTCCTCCTGGTCGTGGCTGACTGACTGAACGTGGTCGACCAGAGTCACGATGCCAGTCGCTTGGGGTCCACCATGTTCTCGGTGGGCGACCTCTACGAACGCCTCAGCTCCTTCAAGCAGCGCCTTGGTCTGCGTCACGGGCCACTCTACTTTGCCAAAGTCGATGTGCAGTCCGCCTTCGACACGATCCCTCAGGATGCCGTCGTCTCCCTCATGAACTCTGTACCCTCCCAGGACGTGTACGAGATAATCAAGCATGTCGAGGTCGCCCTCAACAGCAGTAACCTCGCGGGTTCCAAGACTATCAGGCGGTGGCACTCAACCGCCAAAGCCGCAGGGGACAAGGCCACCTTCCTAGAGATGCTCGCCCAGCGGAGAATCCCAAGCAACAAGAACACCGTCCATGTGGACAGCGTCTTCCGCAAGATGCACGGCACGCGCGACCTCCTCGCGCTGCTGGCCTCCCACGTCCAGCAGAATCTGGTCAAGATAGGCAAGAGGTACTACAGGCAGAAGAACGGCATCCCGCAGGGCAGCGTTCTCTCTTCTGTGCTCTGTAACTACTTCTACGCCGACCTGGAGAGGACTCACCTAGAATTTGTGCGCGCGGACAACGACAGCCTACTACTTCGCCTGATTGATGACTTCCTCCTCATCACCACAGACCAGGCCAAGGCCTCGCGCTTCGTCACCGTCATGCAGGCCGGCATCCCAGAGTACGGCGTGACCATCAGCCCGCCCAAGACCCTCGTCAACTTCGCCCTGTCCGTCAACGGGCTCGCCGTGCCTACCATCCAACCCGGCAGCAGCGACCCCGTCTTCCCCTATTGCGGCACACAGATCAACACCCACACCCTAGAGCTCACCAGAGACCGAGGCCTCGCCCCCATCCCCGCCTCGGCCGCCAAGGACCCAACCCTCACTAACGCCCTCACCGTCGAGTTCACCCGCCACCCGGGTGCCAACTTCAAGCGCAAGACCCTCAGCGCCTTCAAGCTCCAGTCGCACCTCATGTTCTACGACGCCAGCCACAACACCGCCCACACCATCCTGCGCAACCTCTCGGACGCGCTGGTCGAGACGGCCGCGAAAGCTTGGGCATATGTGCGGTGTCTCCCTCTGGCCAGGCAGCCTAGCGTCGCGGTGTGGGTCGACACGATCAATGAGCTGGTGGATGTGGTGTATCACCTGCTGACCAGCGGGGCGCGGCGGGTCAAATTCCCGCGGTATGAGTGCCGGATCGGCAAGGGACAGGTCAGGGCGTTGGCGCTCAGGGCGTTTCGGAGGGTGTTGAAGAGGAAGCAGGCGCGGTTTCTGGGGGTGTTGGCTTGGTTGGATGAGGAGATGGTAAGCATGGAGGAGAGGAAGGGGAAGAAGGAGAAGAGGAAGGGACGGGGAGGAGGATGATCTGGTGGTGGTTGTTATGATGCTCTTGAAGGGAAGTGAAAAGAAGAAGAGGGAAGAAAAAGAAGAAAAAAAACAATAGTTCCATGTGTGGGACTGGACTGCGTTGGGGTCTACGATGATGATAGGCTACATGACATGATGATACCCAAGATTGAAAAGTGACCAGAGAGAGAAAAGAAGAAGCATACAGCAAACGGATTCACTTTAGTAAACATCTCATGATACCATTGCTGGCGCACTATATGTAGACTCTTGTCGCCCAGAGATCCGTCTATCATCAAGACTATCCAATGCAACAACATGGCAAGCTCGCCAAAACCATGCCCTCACTCAATATGCCCTCTCTAACCTTTCCCCCCCCCCCCCCCCTTTCCCAACACGCCCCTCTAATGCAATGCCATCCATGTAGGTAGACTATGCTAATGCGATCTATCCATCTATACACATGGCCTCTAATATTCCTTTTTTTCTTTTCTTTTTCTTTTCTTTCCTTTCTTCAAAAAGAAAATAAATAAAAACAAAGAGAAGGGGAGGGGAAAAGCAAAGAAGAAAAGAAGAAAAAAAAGAAGGGGAAGAAAAAAAAAAACCACGCGTACATCATGATCAGCCCATATTCCCTCACACCGCAATCCCACTCTCCCACCAGTTCCTCCCAACGACCCATCTCGGCCGATACGTCGAATCCCACCGCCACCAGCTATCCCCAGGCCTCCCCAGACCAAGGGCCCGCAAGGGACTGGCCGGCACCGGCTCCAGCAACCACACGCCCGCCCGCGCGAGGTCATCGCACAAGAGAGCCTGGGCACACCCGAGCCAGGCAAGCACGAACAAAAAGTTGCCCACCCGTCGCCGTCGCCGTCGTCGCAGGCGCTGCGGCGATGTCGTCCAGGGGCCCAGCGCGGCCGACGCGGCGGACTGGACGAGGGAGCCGGCCCAGCACAGCAGGAAGAACAGCAGGGGCGCACAGGGCCGGCTGGGCGGGAGACAGGTGGCGCTTCCCAGGGCGTGCAGGAGGCCGCTCTGGGCGAAGGCGAGGAGGCCGGCGAGGGCTCTGCCGTGGGGGGAGCGGGGGTTGATGAGGCCGTGGCGGCTCAGCCAGAGACCCGGTGCGCTGAACGCGGCGCGGAAGGTCTGGTGCCACCAGCTGCCCCAGAAGCCGGCTATGCCCTTGTCGAGGACGCCGGTGGTGAAGCTGCCGTAGACGCAAGGGTAGTGCCACAGCTCGGCGCGGGTGCCGAGGAGCGGGGCGAGGATGGAGTGTGCGAGGAGCTGGTAGGAGGTCATGATGAGGTCGATGGCGAGGAGGATGGCGGGGAAGCAGAGGAGGGCACGGTAGAGGAAGAGGACGGGGTAGGGGAGCGCAGCGAGGATGGGTGGTAGGGTGAGGGGATGGTGGGAGGAGGAGAATGAGGCGGTGATGGTTACGGCTTCAAAGTCAGGGCCCACAATGAAATAAGGGTCCTTCATCATGAGAACGCTCAGGGCGTCGAGGGCCAGGTAGGACAGGATCATCGGCATGAGCTTGAGGCGGAGCCACTCCCTGCCGCTGGTATATCGGCGGTAGCCCTGGCGAGTGCTGAGGGGGATCGATCCAAGGTCGACAAGGGAGCCGCAGAGAGGCTTCTCGGGTTTGGCGAAGCGTGGAAGTATGGGAACGCACCAGTTCCATCCTTGTAGTATGCTGTCAGTTGAGCCAATTTCTTAATAATTAACGAGAAGAGAAAAAAAAGAAGAAGAAAAAGGCAAGGGCAAGGAGTAAGTAAGACTTACCAGTCCCGCGGAACGACGTGACCAGGTCCCAAGACCAGTCGAAGCGCGTCAAAAAGGACCCATCTGCTGGATAGGCCTGCCAATAGTACTCGTACCCTTCAGCAAGGCTCCTCGCGATATCCTCGTCAGGGGCGTCCATGACCTGACCATCCTCTTCTCTACTCTTCTCCTTCTTCTCCTTCTCGAGGTCCTGCTCAGAAGAGTCGACGGTACCATCAAGACTCCTGAGACCACCGGCCTCACCATTTCCATCTGGCCAAGAAAGGCCGTTCTGCTGTTGCTTCTGCACCCCATAACAGCCATTCCCAGAATGCGCCACAGTCACGGCAGACTCATGCACCACCATCCAGCCCTCCACACCCTCTCCCCTCTTCTTCTTCTTCCTCCTCCTCCTCCTCTCCACCCTCTCCGCCTCAAACTGCGGGCGCATCCATATGAGCAGCGTAGCGCTCCAAACGATCCCCCAAGCCTGCAAGAGCCCAATGGCATACCCCACCGCAAAGTTGGCGCTCGAGCTGCCCGCCGTCTCGGAGAGGTTGAACGCCACGATGAACAGCATGACGAGCCATCGCGCCCGGAACAGCCAAGGCCTGTTCACATGGGGCACCGAAAAGTACAGCACGGGCAGGACGAAGGCGCCGAGGACCGAGTAAGGGAGGACCAGCGGCCTGACGGAGCCTGCGGCGAGTTCGTGGTCAAAGCGTCGCTGGTAGACGTCGCGGACGTGTGCGCCGAGGTTGGCGAGAGAGGCAGGCGGTACTGCGGTGATGGGCACAGGCACCCGGCCGCTGCTGCTGCTGGCATGGCCTTGGCTCATGTCCTCCACGTCTGACCACCACACACCACCCCTCCTCCGAGTTCAGCCCACACACGCGCCTTGGAGATGGATGTGATGTGATTTGACGACAAGCCGTCACTGTGAGACCTGCTGTTGCCTCATGCCCTCGTTCTTCTTGTAAGTTCTCGAACCTGTGGTTTTTTATAGAAACCTCATTATTACCCAGTTCCATGGAGGGGGGGAGAAAAAAAAGACAACGAGACGTACTTACTGCTGCAGCTGCTGCTGCTGTTGCTGTTGCTGCTGCTATACGGCGCAAGCAGTGGTTTTTCCTACTGATCGATCTTGTTGACGTCAGTATTTACTGCGTGGGAGAACCCTGAAGAACCAGCCGATGCTTTGGGCCGGGCCCTAGACTCGGGAGAATTTACAGGGGGTTCTTCGGTCCTAGCCGCCCCTACCACTTCACTGCATAAAGCACTGTACCTACCTAATCCCTTGGGTCACAGCAGTGTGATCTGACACATAAGTAACTCACCGTGCTTACCAGTCAATTGACTGGTCGACTACTTGCTACTTCAGTTATTCTCCGGCCCCCCCCCCCCCTCAAACCCCCCATTTCATAGGTATGATTACATTTTACCTGCCCCTTTTTTGAGCCGTGCTCTATACTATATAATTCATTTTCTCACACGAGAGCTCTTGTCGGAGCTAGAGACTAATTGGCTATGCAATGCTCTCATTGTAACTAATTGCTGTGATAGTAATAGTAATAGTGCTAGTACTAATAGTAATGCTTCTTCTTCTTCTTCTTTGTTACCCGATCTTCTCTTAATCCCAAAAACAAAAAACAAAAAAAAGGTCCTCTCTCCAGTCCCCTTTGTATATAATAGGTTTGAGCGACCGAACGAACCCCCGCCCCTCCCCCCCTTCTCCCACCAACAAAAAAAAAAAAGGGAAAACAAGCTTGGATTTCCCATCCTCCGTTGCCCCCGCCCCACCACCCCCTTTCCAAAAAAAGAAAAAAAAGAAGCAAAGTAAACCGCCGCCCTCCCTCTGGAAACAATAGCAAGATGAGAAGGAATCCCTTGATTCTCAACAGAATTTGACTGCCCAGAGGTGTGTAAGTAAAGAGGGTGGGCCCGGCCGTAACAAATGAGACTTGGAGGAGTTTCGGTGCCCCTGATTTGTCTTTCCTCTCTACATAGGCCTAACCGATGGTGTGTGTATCCCTTGTGCCCCAAGTATCCAAAGAAAAACAAGCTCTGCCTCTTTGTGTGTGTGTGTGTGTGCGTGTGTGTGTGACCATATCCAGATGATTCGACAGGGAAAAGCAGAAAAGAGAAGCGCAGTATTGCCGGCCAAGCATGTGTGTGACTGGGGGCTATCCGTAGGGGTGTGCGGTGCTGGCTGGAGTATCGTCAATCGTACAGGGAGTATATATGCTTGGTTTGCTAGGGAATACACATGAAACGACGAGGTAAATAGATGCTTGCCGCCCACCCGATGCCAGGAAAGCAAAAGAGAAGACCAGTAATTCCACACAAGCAATGCTGAGAGAACCCATCAGCAGACCTTGAACAAGCAAAGGGGGTTATGTTACAACATGCGTGAAGGAAGAGAGAAAGGACATGGTGAGCCTCCTCCAAGACGACACACAAAAAGATGAAACATCCGGGAACCAGAAGAACACGAGTATCTCTTCTACTCGGTCTCGCTGCCGGCTAGGTCTTCTTCGACGATGTGATGGTCCTCGAGCTCGCCGAATCTCGCCTTGTAGCGTTGCAGCTCGAGCAATTGTTCAGCCAGGGCCGAGAGCACATCGGTCATTGGTGCTCTGAGGTCCTCGAGCTTGCTGATGGGGCCGTTGCCCGCGGCAAGATGACGCATCGTCAGAGTAGAGACACAGGTCTGTAGTTTTTTTTTTTTTTCTTCTCGTTAGCATCGTCACTCGTTCCCTATATTGGACAACAACAAATCCCATCCGCTTTTAGGCTCACCTCTATACGGCTCACTTGATGTTCCATGAAGTTAACAAGGAACCGCTCCGTGACTTCGCCGCCCTTTTGTTTCATCCGTTCCAGCAGCTCCGTCTCGGGTGGCTGGAGGCCACGACCCGAGTTCTCCTCCAGGGTGCTGCAGAGCATCTCGAGCCGGAGACTGACCCGCCACAGGGCCCAGATCACCTCGGGGTCGAACGCGAGCTCCCCGGCGGGCGCGAGGGCGGTTGGCTTGCCCGGCTCGCCCGAGACCTGCCTCTCGTGGAAGAGATGCTGCTCGATGCGACCGGCAAGGGAGTGCGGGTACAGTGAATAGATCACCTCGGGGTTCTCGAGTCCCTTGAGCTTCTTCTCGCCCATCTCCTTGACCTCGAATCCCTGTGAGCTTAGATTCCGCAGCTCCTTGCGCACGGCCTGGGCAAAAGTATCCTCCTCCAGACCGTCGTCGAGAGTGGATGAAGAATCTTGGTATGTCTCGAGGCACCGCTGGATCTCGGAGATGAAATCAGACGAGACAGTGATCTGGCCACCGTCGGCACATGCCGATACACGCGAGGCCTTGTTGACAATCGGTCCGTAGTAATCCATGCGGTGGGTGATAGGGTCTACCTCGCACAGAGGTTCGCCCCAGTGCGTCCCCATGCGGACGGAAAGGCCTCTGAAGATGAGGTTGTTGTCCTTGTCGTAAAGTGGCTGGCAGTTGACCGAGTTGAGCATCTCCTGGGGCCAGTCACCATAGAGCAGGGCCGTCTGGACTGCGAAGCACCACAGCAGGGCCGATGTTGCGGTGGGGAAAGACACCATGAAGGCGTCGCCTTCCGTCTTGACTTCGTAGCCGCCTATACGGCGCAGTTGCCGTCTCATGATGTCGTTGTGGGCTTTGATCGCGGATCTCATCGCAGCCGGATATGTTTCCCACAGGTTCGTCGAGTTCTTGATATCAGTGAAGACGATGGCGATCATGCCCGTCGGCGCCGGCACCTCGGTGCCTACCTTGCGCAGATTGGAGTCCAGGGCGTCGTTCTTTGCCGCTCGTTTGTTCTTGCGCATCTCCCGGGGCAGCAGGTCACTGTCGAGCCCAGAGGGGACCAGAGACATGCTCTGTCCACGGTGCAGCCTCGACCTCTCGCTCCTCTTCTTCATATCAGCGACGCTGATCATCATCACCATGATTTTTCCGGACGCGCCGTAAGCCATGGCAAGATCTCGAACTTTCTGGGAGGCCCGCATGAGATCGGGGCGCTCGTTCTTGACCACATCAGTGACAAGAGTCGGCGTGAGGTATTCCCACAGTTCTCTGGTGGCCATCACGATGACTTCATGTTGCTCCTTGATCGTGATGTGGGCCACATGGGGCGCAGCTTGGACGGCAGGCATGAGATCCGCATATCCGAAGGCACGAGAGACCTCGAGCAGGTCGTTCAGCCTCCCGTTGCGCGATACCCATCCACCAGCATCTCGGATACGGGATCGCTCGTTGGGCTCAGCCGGGTCGTGCTTGTGCGTCAGGATCTTCTGCGTGCTGTCAGACTCGATGAGGAGCGCCTGGACATCGCCCACGTTCGCAATGTACAGCTCCTGCCCTTTCAGATAGGCCACGGTAGCTACAGCGCCCGAGTTGAGATCTTCCTTGCTGAGCACGACTGAGGCAGAAGACCCTCGATGGGACACAATAGGTCGTTCCTCGGCATGCTGAATGGCGATCGTCACGAGATCCTTGTTGAGAGCCAGGAAGGCACGGCGCATGGCGTCGACAGGCGTCTCGTTCAGCCTTGTCTTCAATGCTTTCAGCTCCATGCCGAAGATATGACCAAAATTCTCGTGCAGGTACTTGGCGATCTTAGAGCCGCCACTCGAGAGGGCCTGGCCATCGAACAGGCCCAACAGGGTCTCCGTGTCGGACGCGTTGAAGCGAGGGACTACCAGATCGATGGTCGAGAGATGCTCGTTTCTACCCAGCGTGTCTGCCATGCCGTACGGTAAGAATCCGGCCAAAGAGCCTGACGTCCGGACGCGACGGTCTTCACTCTGATCCGGAATGCTCGGTACAATCAATGTGACGTCCATTAACCCAAGCACTCGGAGATTCAGCAGACTGCTGAAGTCAGTGTAGTTTTCGCGGTTGGCATTGGCGGGGCCGTTCTGTGTCTGCTTGATTTCCAGACGCCTGTTGCCAGAGAGATTGAGAAACCTCAGGTTGGGGTTGAGGTTCCAGTTCCAGTCGTAGGGCACGTTGGAGATGTTGTACTTGAGGTAGTTGCTTCCGCAGTCCAGCACGGCCAGCTTCTTGGCCTTGGAGATGTCGGCAGGGAGGTTGGTGAATTTGTTGCTGTTGATGTGGATCACCTGGAGGGAGTTGTACTCCTCGAGATCATCCGCAGGCAGGCTGGTCAGCTCGTTACCGGACAGATACAGCTCGACGAGCTGCGGCCAGCTCTTGATCGACCTCTGAGGCATGTCGCTCAGCTCATTGTACGACAAGTTGAGGACGCGCAGCTCTCCGAGCAGGGTGATGTGGTCGAAAACCTCGTCGTCGAGTTGATTGTCAGCCAGATAGAGGTTCCTCAGCGACCCGGCAAATGTGTTGGTCAGTCGAGACGACAGGCCGGAATCCTTTCTCGGACCAGGCATCGGAGGTGACAAGGAGCTGGTGCTCTGGCTCGTTGTGGTCCTCGACATGACGGATGTTTTGCGTCCTCCCTTGCCGTAGACCGAAACGACCGAGCTCTTGCGGTCGGGACCTGCGGGGACCGGGGATGGGCCGACACTCAGCAGCGTGCTCGAGGCTTGACTCGGCCTTCTCGATCCATCCGGCATCAGGTCATCAGTACTCGGAGACGGACTCAGGCCACCACTGGAGCTTGGCTTGAGCCCTGTAGACGATTGTGACGCCGTGAGGTCCGGAGGCGCTTGAGGCGGACGGGAGGCCGGCTTGGGGAAGGAGTCCAAGATGTTGGTAGATGCATTCAGTGTCTCCAGCTTGTTTGCCCACCAGATATCCATGGGCAGTTTCCTGAGGTTGTTGCTTCGGACATCGAGGACTCTGAGTTCTGTGAGGCAGCCTATCTCAGCAGGCAGCTCACCGAGCGAGTTGTTTGCGATGCTGAAATGCTCCAGACGTCGTAAGCTGCCGATCTGTGCTGGTAAGGAAGCAAAGTAGTTCTTGTCCAGGACCAGTCGCTCAAGGTTCAAGATGTTGTGGAATGTGTCGTCGATGCTTGCCAGCTGCGCATGGGAAAGGTTGAGGTGTTTCAGCGTCGGAACAGGAGCTGTGATGCCAAACTTGGTGATGGGGTTTGCGTTGAGCTTGAGAGATCGTAACCTCTCAAAACTACCAAGGAACTGTGAGATGGCGTTGTGGTCTGCTGTCATGATCTCCAGCTTAGGGAGCTCAGATATCACATCCATGGCCGAAATCGCATTATACTTGACATCAAGCTCACGCAAGCTCTGCAGATTCTTGAACGACTCTGGCAGGGCCCCCGAGAGCCTGTTGTTGGTGACAACCAGCCTTTCCAATGATTTCAGGTTGCCAATGTTGTCTGGGAAGTTCATGATGAGATTGAAGGACACGTCAAGATCCACCAGGCTCTCCAGCTCGCACAGGAAGCTGGGGAAATTCTCAAGGAAGTTGGACGAGAGGTTCAGGGTGCGCAGTGATCGGTATGCTGCGAAGTAGGGCGGTAGATGTTTGAGCCTGTTGTTGGCTAGGTTGAGCTTCAGCAGGCCGGTCAGGCTGCCGAGCTCGGCATGCTCCAGCTGCTCCAGGCGGTTGTTGGAGACATCAAGGTAGGTGAGCTTGTTGGCGCGACTGAAGCTCAGAGGTAGCTTGCGGGCCTCGTTGTTGTTGTACTTGATGTCACGCAGTTGGACGCAGGAATGGATGAAATCTCGAGGCAGATCCAGAGACAGGTTTCGTGACAGGTTCAGCGAAATGATCTCGCCAGCCTTGGAGTATAGAGAGATAGGAATGGTGACGAGATTCCGGCCTGACAAGTCGATATGGTTGAACTTTTGCATCCGGCCGAAGCCCAGATCATGGGTACTGGCATGGAAGTCGCTCTCCTTGGCCGAGAGGAAGAGGAATCGACAGATGTAGCTGTTGTCCTCGCGGCCGAGGTCTTCGATCCTGTCCCGCTCCTCGTACCCGACCTGCTGGAGCAGCCGCTTTTGTATATAGAGAGGGCGTTCGGCGTGGTTCAGTACACGGACCAGGTCGTGCTTCTTCAGGACGATGTGGTAATTATCCAGGCTCTCTGTGACGTAGGACTTTTTGATGATTTGGCTGATGAGATCTTGGACAGATGAGTCAAGAGCCATCTGCAACGTCGCAAACGTGCCGTCGGACCGGAACACGCGGATGCAGTAGGGCGCAAGCTTCTCGTCCGGCCGCGGTGGACTGCCGATCTCCTCGAGCTCCAGGGCCTGGGTGGTGGCCTCCAGGTCCGTCTTCCGAACTGCCCAGCTGTCCGGGGCATTCCAGACGCCGTTGACGCCGTTGTTTCTCGGTGGCACTGGGGTTTTCTCGGTTTCGTTAGCACTGCTCGAGGTGCCCGGGATGATCGGTGTGAGGGGCGCATGTCTGGTCACGATGCCTGACATGTCGTCGAGGTCGGTGTCGAGTTTGAAGTATGTCCCCTTGTCGTTGGAGCGCTCCGTGGGTCCGATCAGCTCGTCTGGATCGTCATAGCCCTTGTTGGAGCGGCCCTTCTTGGAGAAGGGGAACTTGTTGTTGAAGGTTGCCTGCCGCGCGGTCTCGGGCCGTCGTGGGGTCTCGACCGTTGGGTCTCTACCAGCGGAACCCAACGGCTGGCCGTACACCACTGGCCCGTCATCTTTTGTAAACTCCTGGCGCGATGGCCTGGACACCCAGGTGGACGCGAGGGATTGTGTCGAGGTCGACAGCTTCTTGTTGAGCGGGGGACCGATCTCCTCCTTTTCTTTCCTCCCCCGGAAGCGGTTGAAGATTCCCTTCTTGTGATGGTGGCTGTAGTTGGGCGAGGCAGGGCCGTCGAGCCCTCCATTCTTCATTCCGAGAGTGCTGTGCCCACTGGGCGTGGGACTTTGTGCACGAGATCGCGAGCCGAACACGTTATTCTGGGCCGTCTTGGACGAGTGCAGCATGCTGGCTTGAGAATCTTCTCGACTTATCGATGGCCGCAGGATCCGGGAATCGTCATTGCTCTTGTTGTGTCGATGGGAGTGGCCTTGTCCATGGGTGATTGATTGACCAGATCGGTTGGAAGATGAAGTCTTCGGAGGATTCTGTGACCCGTTTTCGCTCGCGTAACGCTCTCTGTCCGGGCCGGCGAGCACACCTCGGACAGGGGCCTCACCGTATATCGCGATGTCCTGCAAAACAAGAAATAAGATCGTCAGTCAGATTAGATGGGTGGTGGCGTCAGTGTCGATTGATGAGCGGCAGGGGAGGGGGGGGGAGAAAAAAAAAGGTTATTAGGAAAAAAAAAAACAAAAAAAAACCACCCATGAAGTGTGAAAGAGAGTCTAGATGAGATGGAGTAGATTTCCTGCAATGCATCGGGCCCGCAAGGTGCATGCGCGGATATAACAGAGAGAGCGAGAGATTGGGGGAAATAAGGTTTGCAGGGAGGAGGCACAGGGCTCTCCCCCGAGAGAGAGGGAGAGAGAGGGACAGAGAGAGATGCGGGTCAAGTTGGTTGGTGTGAAGGGGGTACCGGAAAAAGGATTGTGTGTTGGTTGTGTGTCTCTGGTTTTGGACGCACCTGGGCTTCTTGGTAGAGAAAGGGCACGACCTCTGGGGCTGGGACTGGTGTTCTAGGCCTGGAGGAAGACGGTGAAGCATCTCGGGTATGGTCTGTGGCGTTGGAGTAGTTGCGGTCACGATGGGGACGAGGAGTGTGGCTGTACGAATGAGATCGGGACTCCTTCCCGGCAAAGGAAGGTGGTAGGGAGGTTTCCGACGAGTCTCGACCAGGATTTTCTTCCCCAAAGAAACCCTGAAGTTTTCTGATGCCTCCTCTCTGGCCGCTGGACTTGGAAGCCTGGCTGCTTGCAGTGGTCGTGACGCTGGCAATGGAGGGCCTCCTTTCATCGATGAAATATGCACCGTCGGGCGAGTCACTGCCGGGAGGATTTGGTGTGGGGCGCGGCAGCGCACTGACCGAGGCGGATCTGAACCCCGGCGACATTTGCGAGGGCGAGGCGGAAGAGAGGTTGTCGCTAGAATCGTTGTAGAAAGTTGTTGTCATTGCGCCTCCGTTGGCGGAAGTGGGCGTGGGTAGGTTATTGTGATGATTGTTATTGCTGCTGTTGCCATCACTGCCTCCTCCTGCCCCTCCTCCTTCTGTTCCTGTTGTTGTTGTTGTTGTTGTTGTTGTTGCTGCTGCTGCTGTTGTTGTTGTTGGTGTTGTTCCTGTTCCTCCTCCTCCTCCTCCTCCTCCTCCTCCTCCTCCTGCGCCGCCGCCGACCATCCAAGGCGCAACCTGTTGCATAAAAGAGGCAGCAGTCGAGGGCGGGTTGTGCACGATCTGCGGAGCGCGACTGCCAGCAGGCTCCAGGACGGCCAGATCGCGACGGTAGTTGGCGAAGTCGCTCAGGCGATGCTCGCGGGGAGCAGGAAAGACAGGAGCGGCGGCGGCGGCGGCGGCGGCATTTGAGGTCGAGGTCGAGCTGGAGGAGAAATTAGGGGACAAAGCGGCGCGCAGGGGGTTGGAGCTCTTCGTATGGGGAGGCTGAGACTCTTGGTCCTTGGTTCCTTTCGCGGGCCTGTGAGGAGAGCGCAGAGGCGGTTTTGACCTGTCAGTATTTCTGGGTGCGCCCTGTCAGGCAGGGGAGGGGGTTTCTCTCAAAAGGGTGAAGGTCGACGATGGCGGCGGGGTGGGCGGGCAGCGACATGTCTCGGTCTAGCCGGGGCGAGGAGTTGTTGCGGCGGCGGCGGCGGCGGCGGTGGCAGCAGCAGCAGCGCGATGGTAGACACAACTCAGACTCAACCCAACAACCCAGGCCAAGGCCAAAGCCAAACCCAGCAAGGACACACACGCTGATGACGAGAACGGAACTACTCACTTGACGGGACGCCCATGGTCGTCGGTCTTGATCCGGCTCGGGGCAGCCGCCCTGCGCGAGCTCCTGGACGAGGAGCGCAGGCGGATGGAACCGTCATCGCCGCCATTGTCTTTGTCCTTTAGCCTGTCCTTGTCCTTGTCCTTGGCCCTAGGCAGGGCTGGGAGCGGCTTGACGGTGATGTCGGAGGCGTTGCTTTCGGTACTCGCGCTCGTCACAGAGCTGAACCGTGAGGTCTGCTCATCTCTCGTCATTGTCACCTTGCCCTGTTGGTCCCAGGACACAACAGAGCCATGTCCTCCTCAATCGCGACGGAAGATTTATCCAAGGCCCATCAAGGTCGCTGGCGGCGCGGGTAGCGAGGGGCGGCGGGGATCACCCACAGCAGCTATGCGCATATATTTGCCTGAATCACGTACTATATCTGCTGTGCTGCTTGTGGTCGCGGGGGATTCTGTAGCCGAAGTATAAGTAGTATAAGTGGCTGTAGTGTGTGGAGAAAGTCTCTCTCTTTCTCTCTCTCTCGTCCGGTAAACGTGAGGTTCAATTCTGAATCAGGCGCGGCGAGCTATAGTATAAGGTCCAGACCGGCGTTGCTGCTGCTCCCCTGGTCGTAAAGGGGGAGGGGGGGGGCTAAAGTGGGAGGGAATAGAGTACAGAGTATGTATGTGCTGCTTAGAGAAAGCTTTACTGAAGAAAGAAAAAAAAACACCCAAAAACCAAAAACAAAACAACAAGGCGATATGGGGAGGGATCGAGTGCAGGACGAGATGCGAGGTGAGGTGGAGCAAGATGCGAAGCGTTGGCCACACCACCCTAAGCCTGCTGCAGTGCCAACAATGAGCAAGAGTTGCAACACACACACTCACACACACATACACATACCCCCCAACCAGCTGGGACAAACTCGGGATCGAGCCCTGTGTGGATGTGGATTGATGTGGGATGGAAGAGGCGGGGGGGGGGCGGTCATCTGTTCGAGGTGGCAGCAGTGGTCGAGCAGTTGCAGGGTGCGGGTGCGGGCAGATCTATGAGAATGAGACACAAGCTGCATCCCAAGTTTAGGTCGGCGCGACTTGTGTGGCAGGCGGCTGGAGAGGTACCGAGCAGGGGGGGGGTGGCAGGTCACGATACCTATCTTCAATTTCCCCTCACCGCCACTTGCCGTGGACAGGATGAGGGGCTCGATGTAGCGGTACATGGCCCCTGGTCTTTTACGGCGCTGTCGGTACCTGGACTGGCCATCACCCCACACCCTCCCGCATTTCTCTTTGACGAACCCCCAAAGCTTCTGAAGTCACGTACATAGCTACGACGTAATCCCACAGCAGCAATGAGGACTCGCGAGAGACAAAGCTATCTGTCTTCTTCTTCTTGATGCATTGTGTGTACGTGTACGTGTATCTGTACTATGGCAGGTGTGGCCAGGGACGCCCCAAACACCACCCCATTTTTCAGCGAGGGGGAGGGTTTCGAAACAGTGCAGCCCGCACGCACGCACGTACATACTCGTGTGTCTTGAGGAGCTTCAGACTTGAGCTGCTATAACATAACAGTACACGCTATCACCCACCAAAGACGTCAAAGCCGCATCACTCTTGTCGACTTACTGCTGTGGGAGGAATCGTGGCTGGGGGCAGAAGAAGAGAAGGAAAGAATAAGAAAGAGAGAGACAAGACCAAGCAAAAGACGCAATGCAAACCCCGCCCTCGCCCCCCCCCCATTCAGGGACAAGGAGAGGAGGAGGGAGCAAGCGAGAGAGAGAGAGAGAGAGAAAGGGCTTGGCTGCTGGCCAACGCAACTCGGCGCGATGCAACATCGAATGACGGCCTTTTCTTTTTTTGACAGTTTGCTGTCACCTTTTTCTTCTTTTTTTTTCTTTCTTTTTGTTTTTTCCCCCCGATAACTGCGTCAAGATCCTTGCGGCGATCATGAAAGCGCCGTCCAGAGAGGTAACCCGTGTGGGCAGGTTTCCACATCGTACGCGAGTCCTTTGTTATTTATTTTATCATTTATTCGCGTGCTGCTTGGACTCCTCGGTGTGTTGTGAGCTGAGACTTGAGGGGGGGGTTTTGGCCCTCTCCAAAACCCGCAAAGCACGATACTAACATGGCCCAAACACACACCAGGCGGCATTCTCCCCAAAACATCCCCTGCCCTTGGCTCTCTTGCCGGGCTCGGCTGTCTGGAACCTGCAACGGCCAAAACGGCTCCAGTGAGGTGACTTTTTGGGCGAGCAGCCTTTTATTTTATTTTATTTTTATTATTATTGCGGAGCTGGCATCTTTTTGTTTTAGCGCCCGTGAAGCTCGCTTGTCGCTTGGGATCCCTGAACCGGCAATACTGTTGTTGCTGTACAGTATACGTAGTAGGAGCGATGGTAGCAGTGGGAGATATGCTTTCCTCCCCACCGCGGGAACACATCCGTGCGCCCCTCTCTCCCTCCATTTCCCTCCGCCTCCCCCCCCCTCTTTCTTCTCACTCTCGCGTCAGCATGGAATCACCAGATTATCCTTCTTCTTTTCCCCTTTTTCCAAATAAGCATCGCATTGCCTCGATTCGGTTTGTACAGCCCATGTAACGTATATATACATGCACACATGCAAGCCGAGATATCTCCTGGCGGTGGGTCGAGGTTTACCAAGTGGCCAGCCAAAAAACAAAAAACAAAAAAAAATCCAAGCCTCGAGGTTTACCACGACGAAACTTCAGCTTACAGAGGACAGCCGCAGCATTTTTGCCGTGACTGAAAATAACGGCATCAGGGCGATTCCCCAGATCTGGCTCGATGAGCCGCACTCACCGTCTTTCTTGCGAAGGATGTCGTCCCTACTTACACCGGGAAGTAAGTGCAGTAGGCTGGAGAGAGAAAGGTCAAGTCTAATAATAGCCCTCCCTGCCAAAAAGGTAGGTCGGTACTGTATCACTACCTCGAGAGCACTACTGGAAATCACATACAGAGACAGCAAATCGTCCGGATTCGGGCCTTCTTACCATAGTATGACGGGCGTCGTAGTCCTCCTCAGCAGCAGCGAATAAGGTCTCCCGTCAGAGAGACATATGACTGTGCATGCATGTCAGAGTTCCCCCCGGGGGGGGGGCACTTTGAGCCATCGCCAACGTTGGAAGACGGGAGTACGTGTGTACCAAAGGTAAAATACGTGCTGTGCTGTAAACGAAATATACGCGCATACCAACCGACGGAAATCGTGAGTTCCTTGAGTACCTGACTACTTTTCAAAGTACATCTTCCCCTAAGACTGGCATCAGTCAAACGTCAGTTATCAAACAGGTTTTGAAGCTGCACACCACGCTCCAGCCCCAAGACTTTGCGATATCCGCGCCATCCTGACCCTACGCTCCACCAACGACGGCGGGCGCGAAACAAGAAATGATAAAAAGAAAAATTTAACAATAAAAAAAAGTATCCCTCGTACTGGGTCGCTCATACGTGGCGGACGCCCTTATCAAGACAAAAAGGGTTCCCTGTTTCTCTGTCTCTCTCTCTCCTTTTTTTTTTTTGGCTTTCTTTTTTTGCCCACTGTCTACCTGGAACTAACTGCCCAGAGTCATACACACGCATATGGGGAAATTCCATTTTCATTCTTTCCCTCCTCCGCGCTCACCGCGTAAGTACGTACATCCATCCATCCTTCCCATCCCCATTGGTCCCGTCGGCTGAACGGCACCTCTGGGGGGAGAGAGGGTGTGAGCTGATCGGACTCGCTCAGTTAGCATCCCTCCTCCATCCAACTCTACTCTACCAAGGATACATAAACCGCCCTTGAGCAAATAATGTCTTGGGGGCGGACGCCGCAGATGAGACAGATTTCAGAACACACACTCACACACACACACACACACACACACACGCACTCACTCACTCTGCTTTGGCCCGTTGCTTTCCCTCCTGCTCTAGTTATTTGTCGGAGTCAGCGCTATAAGCAGAGGAGTGTTCACCTCCCCCCCCCCTCCCCCCAACTTTTCTCTCTTCTTCTTTTCTTTCCTCCCCCCTCTTCCCTTCTTCTTCTTCTTCTTCCAGCCTACCAGGCTGCTCCCTCTATGATATATGTCTCACCGTCTCTATTTTTATAAATCGCAGGCTCGCGCCTCTAGGCTGACGTAGCTGGGTAGGCTAGAAGAAGAAGAAAAGGAGAAGAAAGAAGAAAAAGAGGACCTACAGTAGAGGTGTGTATGTACAACCAAAGACCGACCGTCTGGCCACCCCATATCCCAGACTGGACGGGAGCTGGCATTGAGGGGGGAAAAGGGGACGGAGGGAGGGTTAGGACAGAGCTGCTGTGTGACATATGCAGCTCGACCCCCCTTGCCGCTGACGTTCACGCGAACCCAGGGTCACAAACAAGCCTGGTCATCCGGAGCTCGCCCAACGTACAGCAGTAGCTGAACAGTACGAGCAAAAACGGCTGCTCCAAGCTTTTCGTATCCCAAACAGATGAATTTGATCACTCATGTAGCACAAAGGCCCCCCCCCCTCCTGAAACGAAGACTGTGAAACCCCAAGTGCCTGCCCTGTATTTTTCACTATCAACGCTGCCCGCAATGTGTAATTACTATCGAACCCATGTGTATTTACACCAGTAAGCCCGACTGCCCTTGCTCGGCAGGCTAGAGCGCACACACGGCAGACGTGTGTCTAGACCGCCCGCCCCCTTCATCGATACACAAAGGCTCCCTCAACACAACTCCTCCAACGATGTCAGGTCTGAATCACTATCGGCAGTCTTCTGCAGCTGGGTCTTGGTGTCCTCGTTGTCCTTGATATCCGTCTCGTCGCCCCGTGAGGCGATACTTGATAGGTCCGACTCATCATCACTATCAACAACTTCCTGAATCTTGAGCTTCGTGGAGGCCTCGTCGGGGGTCTCCTTGATCTTCCCTTGCTGCGATTCTCCAGCACAATCATCCCCATCATCATCATCATCTCCTTCCTCTTTTTCTTCTTCTTCTTCTTCTTCTTGTTGTTGTACAGGGGGGTAGATCTGTGAGTCTTCTCTCTCGTCACAAAGAGCGTCGCCCACGACACGACTTCCCAGCATTACATCTTGGGCCTCCTGTGGGGACAGGGACATGTCCTCCTGGATGAGCCTGACGGCAAGTTCCGGGACCAGCACCGACTGCACGAAGCCAGTGTAGCCTCTCGCAGAGATGAGCTTGTCTTGCGGCGCCCTCTCCCTGAGCAGAGACGAGAACATTTCCACTATGGTTTCCGTCATCAAGCTCATGCCTCGCAGGCCATAGTACCCAGGTGAGAGGTATTCTTCCGTGCTCAGCAGCGTCCTGTTCTTGCCCATCTTGATGCTCTCGCGAAGCAGCGATCCGAAATATGATTCGGAAGCCTTGCCCTCTATCAGGGACTTGATATGATCACGGTGGCCCTTGATACGTTTTTTGAGGCCCTTCCAGTCGATCTCTGGGTAGCCCCTCTCTTTCCACTGTTCCTGCGCCGACTTCTTCTTGTGGAGTCGGCAGAACCTTGCCTGTCGGACAACGTCCATCCTCTGTCCTCTCGAGAATGCCTTGAACAAGTGCTCGTCAACCACCTCCTCGCAGATTGGGCACAACATCTTGCCCTCTTCTAGGGCTGTGTTGGTCTCATCTGAAGTATCGTCGAGTGGCGTGTCGAAGTCGACTGGCTCCGAGTTTGGGGCGTATTCACCATAGCTCGTTGGCATCCTGAACTCTGGTCTTTTTGATACATCATCCTGTGTCAAGTTCCAGGACGTCTTTCCTCTTGCACCTCGGCGCCGCGTTGATTTCTGCCTCTTGGTGCGGACCTCCAGTGGCTTTGGCGTATGAGCAGCCGGTGAAGAGAGTGGTGAGGACTTGGGATCGGGCGGAGGTGTCGAGTCATATGACACAGCGGCGGGCTTCTTGAAGACAATCTTTTTCTCCGGCGTCTCCGAGGCTTTGCATGTCTTGAAAGTCCTGATTGGTGTCGAGCCCTGGGATCCTCGTCCTCTCTTGTTGCCGTAGCCAGCTCCTTTCTGGCGCTTGCCCACCATCCACCCATCAACCATGTGATCCCCTATGCCGGAAGTTGATTTGTGTGCATTGCTTCTTGCCCGTTTATTGGAGGCACCCGTGGCATTATCGTTTACCTCGTCGTCTTCAACCGCGTGCATTGGCCTCTTCTTCAGGTTGGGCGTCTCGACTTGGCGGGCTGAGCGCCGGGCTCCCGGCCGTCCCCGAGTGCTAGTTGACGACTTTTCATCTCTGGCTTGGCTGGTAAAGCTGCTAGCAGTCTGGTTGGTGAGGGGAGCCTTCTTCCCAAAATTGGTCGGTTGCAAATCGGCACTTCTGCAAAATTCATCATCATCAGATGAGTCAATATATCTGTTCTTAGAGGGTTGCCCTGGTGGCTCTTCCACCTCCTCATCACTACTCTCAATGGGGAGAGCGGAGACATCTGCAGGCTCTGGTATCGGTTTGAGCATGTCGGGCCGAGGCTTTCCATTGATCATCTTATGGAGTGGTGGGACATGGTGTCTCGAGAGCGGAGGCATGGTGAGATCTTCTTGCAGTTTGCTCTCTCAAGAGGAAGCGAGGACAATCATGAGCGAGTAGCTCACCAAAGCCAAAGGAAGGCTAGTATAGTCAGAACAGATTAGGCTGTCCAACAACAGGTGGAAGAACAAAGTTGATGAGGTTCGGGCGTTGTAAATGCGTTCAAATCTGGGTTTGGGAACACGTCAAACTTGATTGATGATTTCAACGTGAAAAATGGAGTTCTTACCAAAGAAGAACAGTGGATCCTTTCATGCAACTGACAACATGTTTCAGGTTGTGGTGGACAGACAGACTGAAGCACATTTGCTGGCAGCATCTTGGAATTGTTGTTGTTGCCTTTGTAACACAAGAGACTTGAAATTGGAGAGTGACCCAGGCAAGTGAGAGGCTCGGCAGGAGCACTGCACTTGCTACAGAGCACGCGTGCGCGCTATCCGACGCGTTCAGATTCGGTTTGGGCAACCGTGTCTTAGTGCTGAAGGAACTGTGGAGAGACCCCCTGCTAGCTGCTAATCTCTACCATTTAACTCCCTGGAATGTCACTCCTGCCACTACAACATCAAATAGACTGAACTATAGTCTGTCTGCCTGGAAGGTCTTGTCTTCTCACTGAAGGATCAAAGGTCTGTCAGCTGATGAGATAGATGTGAAGAGGAAGAGATCCCACATATCTCTAGGTAAATGTATCTAGCTTACTTTCTGTATAGCAAACTCACGGGTATCATACATGAATGACATGAATTTTCAATCAAAAAAAAAATCAAAAACAAAAAGACACAATCATGACAACTTGGCCATCTTCTCTTCAAGTTCCTTCACCCAGCCCTCCACTACCTTCATGTTGTTGCCCATGGACGATTCACCCTCCTTCATTGCTGCCTCCACCTTCTCCAGGCCTTCCCTCCACTGCTTGATGTCTGACGCCATGTCTGTCTGACGCCTCTCAATCCTGTCTAGTGTCTCACTGGCTGTGGCTGCATCTGCATGAATCACCCTTAGTGATCGCAGCCTGTCCAATAAGGGTGGGAGGAGTGGCGTGAGATTCTCGATCGTGGGCAGGGTGCTGTAGAGAGCATTGATCTTTGTCATCTGCTCAGACTCTTCTGAATCAGGGTCGGCAGGCGAGGATGGTCCTGCCCCTGTAGATGCCAGGGCGTCCTTGGCCTGCTTCGCCTGTCTCCGAGACTTCTCTAGTTGCTCGGCCTCCTGCGTCAACTGTCGGACCTTCCGGCTGATGGTATCGAGCGAGGACGAGGATGCGTCCGAAAGAGTCGATACTTGCTGCTGGATCTTCTCCAGCGTGGGCACGATGGCACGTGGTAAGCCGCTCGAGTCAAGCCCCGGCAGGGCAGATGACCCAATACCGATGGCCTTCTCCAGAAGCGCCAGCCGTTGGTCGAAATCGGCAGCCTTGGCCAGCGCGTGCGTCTGCTCGTACGTTGGCGCGTACGTGACGGTGTAGGTAGCCGACGCGCCCTCCGCTGCCTCGCCCTGAGAGTTACTGCCGCCCGTGGCTCCCGTCTCGGGCGGGGACGCAAACCTCACAGGACGGAATCCAAGACCCTGCGCCAAGTCCTCTGGGTGTTTGGATATCTCATCCAGCACCTGGCTCAGTGAAGCCAGCTCGGTCTCCTGCTCCTGCTCCGGCTCCTCGCTCTGGGCATCTGGCTTCTTCTCCGCAGCCTTCTGCTTGCCCACTTCCTCCTTGGCCTCCTCGATCTCTCGCTTTAGCCGGGCAATCTTGCGGGCGAGGCTCTCGCCCTCGTCCTCGTCGCTCAGGTCTCCTAGCTCCTCGGTGCCGTCCTGTAGGATTCTCTGTCTTCGGGAAGAAGCCTTGTATGATTTGCGCTTTCCGTTGACGCGGTCCGAGAAGTCAACGTCTTTGGCGTCTACCTGAGAGGGCATGAAGCGCGACCGTGCCTGGTCTATCCGCAGCTTGGAGCGCGAGATGCCGGGGCCCTCGGTCTCGTCATCCTCGAATTCGTGGTCGGATGGTGACTGGAGGGTGGTCTGCCCCCAAGTATGGTCAGTCTACAAAAGCACGATGCTGATCTAGCACGCCACAAGTCACACGTACAGGCACGGTCGATGTGTCATCTGTGAGCTCCGGGGTCTCGTAGATGTCGGGCGCGGAGTCCTGGAACATGGATCCGTTAGATTTCAATTGCAAATAACACGGCGCGGCAATCTGGCTCACCAAGTCTGGTAACGCAGCATATTTCCTGTTCAGAGCCATCGTGATGAGGGTAAAGGGATCCTCTGCGGTTCGGGTGTCTGGTGCCTACAAATGACCTCACTTTTTGTAATGTCCACCGCGTCGAGCGGTTTTGGAGGTTGTGAGTACGCCGTGTTTGGGAGCTGCACCCCCCCTGGTAGCCTGTCGCGCCTAGTGCTAAGGACCCAGCGGTGCCAGTGCCGAACACGCGCCGCGCCGGTGGGAAAAAGTACTGTACAGTACTGTGTAAGCCCCCACTTCGAAAATACCTACAAAAACCTCGCACTCAGAAATTTTGAGAGCTTTGCATTCTACATCTTCTCTCGCAAACCACAACGCCACGACAAACACAAACGTAAGTCCCTCTTCCTCCCTCCTCCTCACTATTTCGCTTTGTTGCATGATGTTTAATAGCATGTATTACCTGACTTCTCAATATGATGTCTCATTTTATCACCAAGATCTCTGACAAGCAACACACAATCACCCAATTTCCCCCCACCACTCCTTTCTTTCACGCTCTGTCCAGTGGCTAACACAACGGTGCGACTTTCAGGTAGATAAATCTAACATGTCCTCGACGATATCCAAGCCCCCAAGTGGGCATTTTAACCTTCTCTATTTCGCCAGCGCGAACACGTTCACTGGTAAAGAGTTCGAGCCGCTACCCGCGCCCTTGCCTCTGAGGCAGCTCTTCGCGACGCTCGAGGAGCGATACGCAGGCATCAAATCTAAAGTGCTCGACTCCTGCTTGGTCACCATCAATTTGAACTACGTCGACGTCCCTGAGGATCCCAATGAGGGTGGCGCCGACGAGCCTGTTATCAAAGAGGGTGATGAGGTCGCCATCATCCCGCCTGTGAGCTCTGGATGATGGACATCCTCGTGTGGCCGAAAGGAGAAGAAGAAGAAGAAAAATTGCAGTCAGAAGGAAAACTTTCTTTCTCTTGCACTAAGGCTGAGCTATCTTTCAGAGTCACAACTTTCACCTTGCGAGGAGAGCTTGCTGCTCCTCGGAAGACGTCGACCTCTGATCTCGAGATCTGGATCTCTGGCGTTTCGCCCATGACATCCAGTCCCACCTCCACACCATCCACCATCCTGCCTCTTGCTGCTTGTGGTACCTGGCCAACCTTCTCATAGCGAGGACCAGAAGGAAGATGCATGCCGCCAAGATGATTGTCGATATGATGGAGACGATCGAGGTCAGGCTGGTCATGGTCGAGACCTGGCATCCCAACGGCCGGGTCCGGATCTCCCACCTCTCCGCCCAGTGCGGACAGATGTCTTGGTCATACGCGGGTGCGAGCGCTGGAATAGTGTAGTTATTCGGCACGCATGACCAAGTCTTTGAAAACACCAAGTCAGTATGCTAATTCTTGAAGCGGTTCATCATAGCTGGCTTAGACCTACAAATGGGCACCAACTACACTGTTCCTCACCCAGACAGCCATGGCAATCCTGATGTCTCCAGCAGCGACGCAGATGCGCATCGCCTGGCTTTGAAGTTACCATCGTAAATAGTCCAAATTGTTATAAATGCATCAATTATTACATGTTCAATAACATCCATTCAAATTATTTCTCCTCCTGGCCCGGGGTGCCAGTCACAGCGACCCGTGGGTTATCGTGGAAGTAGTAGGTTTGATTCGATAATATATGTTTTCTAGGGATTGTTGGGTCGGGCTTGAAAATCCAAGTGGGGAGGAGGAGGGTATGGAACCGGCGACCCGGCTATTATGACCGGCGCAAAGAGAGAAGATCGCGCCATTCCTCGCAGGGGAGGGGAGGGGAGGGGGGGGGGGGCGGTGTTTGAGAGCAGCCAAACGCATGGTGAAAAGGTCCAGAGTCATGAAAAATGCACGACCAGACTCGACTCATGGGCGTTCTAGCTCTCAACACTTTGTGCATCAAACCAGGAGGGCATTCATATCATATGCCATCGTAATGATAAATATGATTTGTTCATGATGCGACAGAGTCGGAAATTCGATCTAGGGAATCAGTATTTTGGACTCCACTCAACAACTCTACCCAGATGCAAACGCCAGATGGACTTTTTCCACAGAGTTTACTTTGTAGTCGAGAGGCTCTCCCCTCAAGCCTTCACCAGGCTCCTGGCCTTCCTCCTCTCCTCCTCACTCAGCACCCACTGCATCCCCTCGTCATCCCCACCCGCCACGATCTCCTCCCACTCGTCGTCCTCCATGTTCGCCACCATGAGCACCTGCGCGACCTTGGAGAACAGCTCGCGAACGCCATAGTTCCCGCCCTTGGACACCACGCTGACGATCGCACTAAAGTCCCTCTCCATGCGGATCACGCCGAAGGCATTCGCCCTGCCGAGGTACTTCCACGCGCGGTCGAGCAGTACGCGGGCGAGATACCGAGCGGTGGTCTCTAGCAGGATGGCATAGGTCTTGGGCGTCATGAGCCGCGCGATCGGCTTCATGAGCGCGTCCCACCCGTGCTCGAAGCGCCGGCCTACTTCGTCCAGCAGCTCGTCCTCGTCGATGTCTTCTGCGGCTGCGAAGTCGGCCAGCTCGTCTTCAGTCAGGGTATAGTCCACGTCGCGGAAGGTCTCTGCGAGAACAGGGCGTAGGCGGAGTCTGACGACTTGGTTGGCGAGGACCTGCAGGCCTTCGCCGAGGAGCTCCGTCGTCTTGGAGGTGAAGGTCGAGAGGAGGGTGGTAAGGGCACTGCTGACAAAGGCGACATCGTGCTCGAAGGGGAATGTGTCCTGGAGTGCCGGCTGAGGACCGTCGCCGTTGGCCTTCCGTTCGAACGAGGTTCCGAGGAAATTATTGATAATCCGCTCGAGGTACTCGTTTGACGTCTCAAGGCTGTTGATCAAGACAATAAAGGCTATGATCTTGTCCTCGGGAGGGAAGCCGCCTTGGATAACTGGTTTCGGATATGATTCGTCGCGCATCTTTCTCTGGACCATACCAACAAAATCGGATCCCAATACTCTGCCAACGGTCTGTAAGACAGATGCGACCGCGTCTCTTTGTGATGTAGAGAGCGTCTTCTGAATCACGGTATTGACAATGTACATAACATCGTCGACCGCTGATATTATAAAGGGGGGTTCACTGTTCAAGGGCTTCTGTGGGTTGAGTGAGAGCCCACTGGGCATCTCATCCAGCTGGAATGCCTTCTCGACTGATCTCCGGAAGAAAAACGTGCTCATGACGTTGTAGGGATTAGTTAGCCTGCCCGAGACCTTACGGTTCAGGTTGCACTTGATGAGGACATCAGGAGTGACGAGAGGTGTGTCTTTGGGGGACTCGGGGTCCTATCAGCCAATAGCAATCAGTATGAGCGCCTTTTATTCGACTTGGACCAGAAATTTGTGTGTGAGATTTACCTTGCATTTCCCTGCGATGAAACGAGAGTAGGCCGACCACCTCCCGAGCATAACAGCAATCTCGTTGAGCAGCGCATCCACCTCCTTCATATTGACGCCTTCATCCTCACTTTTCCTGGGGTCGTTGATTCCAGCTCCAGCGGCTGGGGATCCCATCCTAGGTATGCCGGCCATACCCTTCTGTTGGGACAAGAAGCTCTGGACGAGGAAGGAGAAGGGATAGCTCTTGACGTCTGTCAGCTTCCTGTCGACCCCCCTATCGTCGCTCCATGAATCAAGGATGATGCCGCCCTGGACGTCGGCCTCCATCTGCAGCCTCTCGATGACCTTGACCATCTTCCCAGATCCATAGTGGCGCTCCACCAGGCCACCATGGCTCTCGATGATCTGGGCAATATGTTCGAACAGCTTGGTCAGGGCCTTGGCGTAGAAGAACCCATCTTTCCTGCCAGGGACCACAGTGCCCTCCTTGAGTGTCTGCCTCGCGGTCCCCGCAACACCCTGGCATACATATCTGCCGTATACATCGAGACCAACGTCCCCTCTCCCTATCAAGGGGAACAGCTTGAAGAACCTCGTGACCTTGGTCCCGTCGCCCTCTTTGGCCGCCTTTTCAAACTCCCTCAGGAACAGCCCGCAGAGGCTCTCCCTGGCGTTCTCCAGAGTGACCCATGGTGCGTCAGGGATCTCCACCGTGGGCACCATGGCCGCCGCGAAACCACCCCGTGTAATCTCCTCAGGCACCCTGCTCGCGCGCGCGATGTACCCGGCGGCAGCCTCCCAGTCCTGCGGGGCGCCCATGCTCCAGACGACGCCGCCGACGCAGGCCTTCAGCTCCGCGACCTGCTCGACGACCCTGAGCGTCTCCTCGACCCTCTGCTTCTCGAGGTCGAGCTCGCGCACCCTGCCAGAGAGCCTGCCGGCCGTGTGCGCCGCGTTGGCGAGCATGTTGTTACTTATGGACCGGGTCGCGATCACCTGCGAGCCCAGCCCCGCACGCAGGTTGTCCAGCCGGCCGAGGTCACGGCTAAGATCTGCCTGGGCGGCAAGGCTGGCCTGGAGCCGGCGCACGAGGTCGGCCTCGCGGGTGTGAAGGGAGGTGAGGGCGGCGCGGACCTGGGCGGGGTTGGATGCTTCGAGGATGGGGCTCTGGTCTTGCGAGGGGGCAGCGGCGTCGTCGTCGTCGTCGTTGTTGTTGTTGTTGTTGTTGTTGTTGTTGTTGTTGTTGTTGTTGTTGTTTTTTCTGAAGCCGCCGCTGCTGTTCAGCGCAGAGGTGGGATTGGGCGTCATGTTGGCGGGGCGGAGCGACGGTGATGGGGGGAGGGTGTTGTTGGTGTTGATGGTGAGGACATTGGTGTTGGTGGCCGATCGAGCTCGGCTCGTCTTTGAGGCCGTGGACACGCCATTTGCGAAGGCAGACATCGAGGCGGCCTTGTCGTATGGCGTTGCATGCCTGCTCGTGTGGGAGGGAGGAGGAGGAGGAGGAAGTTCAGGATCCAGAAGTGACTGCCATCAGTTGTGATGCCAGTTGGTCTTCTTTCTGCTGATGGATCTAGGCGGTTTCGCTACCTGTCTCTTAAGTACAGGTGAGGGAACGCTGTAGTACGGTGCACTGCAGTAAGCGTTATAGCGGAGTACGTACCGAGGTGCTGTTGTGCTATGGTACTACTACGGTAGCATAGGTACCTACTGTAGCTACCTGGGCACGCTGGGTACCTCCCTGCTGCGGCCCCCTCCAGGCCTTGGACTTTGGATTTAGTGACTTCTGGAGTACTTAAACATCATACTGCTTGGTGTTGAAAAGCAATAAAATACCCAAACCGGATTTTGATTCTGTCTTTTTTATTTTATTTTTATTTTTATAATGCTTCTTTGCTGTAGCCTAAAATAACACGGTACTTCGGACACATGAAAATCATGAAAAACACACACAACAGCAAGGGACATGTTGTGTTGCCGCAATGCCGGCAGTTCCTAACTGCTGATCCTCTCTCACCTCGCCAGTCTACGACAAGGCAAAGCCGTTCCAGTGCTCTCGATGCAACCGAATTACCTCGCCATCTAAGAAAGCCCAAGGACGCTGCAAGGCTAGGCTACCTCACAAGGCTACACAGCCCACCAAAAAGCAGAGGTCCAGCCGCCTGAACGCAAGGCTACAGCCTTGTCCCAGCGTTCCGAAACTTGTCATCGCCATTTCTTATCCACGAGACGTCTCAAGGTGCCGAAAATGTTTGAGTCTCGGTGTCTGCGAAGAGGCCGACTGCCAGAATTTGTATGAACCCTGGCTATGCCGTTGTCTCTTTAAAAATTGCCGCCGTCATTGGGGCGTGTGTACTTGCGTTTTTGCTTCGGTGACGAACTCCACGGCAGCAAAAGCAAAGATGTTGGGCATGTTGTCTATTCACATATTTGTTTATACGAATACTTACACACAGGCGCCTTGCTATCCCACTGAATACGCAAGAAGAAGAAAAAACCAACCCAAAAGACCAACAACGGTTGTTTATTCGTCTCATCTATACAGCCTGACTGTACCCGCCACCGAGCCTCTTCTTCCCGTAGAACCACCATTTTCTTGCCTCGTCTGCCCAGAACACGGTGCTGCACAGCATGATCAGTCCCAACAGGTCATAGAACCCGATGGCTTCTGTCTGGAACACCTCCTGCAGCCAGGGAAAGTAAATGACCAGTAGCTGGCCCATGAGGCTGAGCGACACGGCCCAGTTGAACAAGGTGTTGGTGAACAGGCCGACCTCGCCGCGGAGGATCGACTTGGACTCGGATCGGCAGCTCAGCGCGTTGAACATATCGAAGAGGACGAAGCATGTGAAGGTCATGGTAGTGTCGCGGCGTGTGACTTTGCCGTCTTCGAGCATCTCATGGGTATAGACGAGCATGGTGCCGAGCATGATGATGAAGGCGGACTGCAGGACACGCTGGATGACGGCGCGGGTGAGAACAGGGGCACCACGGCGGCGTGGCGGGCGCTTCATTACATCGACATCGACGCGTTCTACGCCCAGGGATTGTGCAGGTGGGCCATCCATGATGATATCTAAACGTTGTGGTCAGCACGAGAGAGA
Organism: Cryphonectria radicalis; assembly: GCA_014849355.1. Taxonomy (NCBI): domain Eukaryota; kingdom Fungi; phylum Ascomycota; class Sordariomycetes; order Diaporthales; family Cryphonectriaceae; genus Cryphonectria; species Cryphonectria radicalis. The sequence continues at coordinate 331,191 of JACWQW010000006.1, read as the reverse complement.
AAATGAGAAAAAAATGCTGGTGCTGGTGCTGGTGCTGGTGCAATGGTACTCACTAATCCAGAGAATCTGCATCGGGTTCAGGGGAGACTTGAACCCCATAACCGTGCAGATCAGAACGAGGGACAGACCAGCTGCGCTTGTGCTCAACTGGAATCTGAGGAAGTTCTGGATATTGTTGAAGATGCCCTTGCCCTCCTCGATCGCATGCAAGATGGTCGAGAAGTCGTCGTCAGTCAGGATCATGTCTGCAGCCTCCTTGGCCACATCCGTCCCACTCTTGCCCATGGCGATCCCGATGTCCGCCTTCTTCAGCGCCGGAGCGTCGTTGACTCCATCTCCTGTCATTGCCACGATGTCTCCGCGCGACTGTAGTGCGCTGATGATCTTCATCTTGTGGTCGGGGTTTGTGCGGGCGAAGATGGTCGTGTGCTGCATCGCCTGGGCAAGGTCATCCTCGGACAGGTCTTCGACGTCTCTGCCGCTCAGGACTGGTCTTACTGAGACCTGGCCTGGGCCGTGCTCGCGAGGGGTGGCAATGTCCATGCCAAGCTGTTTGCCTATTGCCATGGCCGTGGTCTCCGCATCACCTGTGATCATGATCACCTTCACCCCGCCGCGCATCAGTCTCCTGATCGAACGCCCGACGGAGGGCCTCGGGGGATCACTCATGCCAACGAGACCGGCGAACGTGAGACCCTTGTACACGTCTTCCGAGTCCTGCATGCGTGGGCTCTCACTCCCGTCATGGCCAGGGGTGCCGCTTCGTTGGCCTGGACCGCTGGATTTGCTTCTTCCTCCGGACCGGTTGACAGGGCCACTGGCAAATGCAATGACCCGCAGGCCCGTGGCCGCCATTTTCTCCGCGGCCTGGTTGATGTCTTCTCTCTGTGCTGCATCGAGCACAAATTCTCGACCATGTTTGGTGATGTAGCTGTCGCAGGCATCCAGGACGCGATCCAGAGCACCCTTCATGTAGGCGAACTCCTTCTCGTTCTTGTCGGACCCGATCGCCACGCCCATCCACTTTCTCTCGGAGCTAAAAGGGACCTCAGATGTTCGAGGTCCTATAGACTCGCGAACATCGTGTTCACGAAACCTGTCCAAAAGGTCAAGCATGGCAACGTCTGTGGGCTGGCCCACCCAGCGCGTGTAGGTGGAGGCCTCGTCCCGCGCCACAGTGGACGAGAGCACCGCCTTCGCAGCAGCTCCGTTCTCGGTGTAGCGCCTAGCCAGGCGAGCATCATTGGCGATGTTGCCAATGCGCAGGATGCGCAATGTGGCCGGGTCGGGTGCAGCCTCGGTTGCGTCGTCATCGGAGTCGACATCAAATGCGTCGTCCGCGCCGAAATACCACATTTTTGAGGAAGTCATGTGATTCATTGTCAGTGTTCCCGTCTTGTCTGAACAGACTACATTGACGGAGCCCAGAGTCTCGACCTTTGGCATCTTTCGAACGATGGCATTGTGCCTGGCCATCCGATGGACACCTAGTGCCAGAGTCACGGTGACGATGATGGGCAGTCCTTCTGGGATGGCGGCGACGGCGAGAGATATCGACTCCGTAAAGATTTCTAGGTAGCCCTTGCCCTGGAACCAGCCTGCCACGGAAATGAGCCCAATAACGACAAAGGAGAACTTGCTCAGCTGGGAGCCCAGCTGGTCCATGGAGAGCTGCAGGGGCGAACGGGGGCTCTCGGTGTCTGTGACACTTGTGGCAATGGCCCCAAACTGCGTGTTCCCACCCGTCGCAAAGACGATGCCCTGGCCATGGCCGGACTTGACCAGCGTGCCCATGTAGGCGATGTTCCTCCCTTCGTGGGACCCGTGGTCCCGGCTCGCGTCGCCACCCTCAGCGGGATCCCCAAACGTGGGCACCGGTAGCTGCAGGTTTGCGCCCTCACCGCGCGCCTTAGCTGCCGACCTGCGAGGGCGCGGCGCAGCCGTCACTCGCACAGGGTCGGTCTCTCCGGTGAGGTTCGACAAGTCTATTGTCAGATCCGATGCCTTTGTGATGCGTATATCTGCAGGAATGCGGTCGCCCGTCGTGAACAAGACGAGGTCGCCCGGGACCAGTGTTGCAGCCATCACCTTGGAAGACGTGGCCTCCAGCGCCTCTTCCTGTGGTGTGACAGCGCCAGACGACTCGGCGCCCTCCCGTCCGTCTTCTGCCGCTGGTTGCCAGCCTGGTGTTCGTGGGGCCGCGGCACCTCTCGCGGGCATGCTCCTGATCAGGTGCGCATGGTTTGGGACGAGGTTGTTGAGAGCCTCGATCGACTTTTCGGAACGGTACTCTTGCACAAATCCAACGGTCACAACAATAGTCACCGCGACGGTGATACTGATAGCGTCGTCCAGATTGCCCAGGAGGATAGAGGCGGCTGAGGAAGCGAGAAGCAGTAATATCAGAGGCTCCTTGAATTGCCCCAAGAATCTCAACCAGAGCGGTTCTGGGTCTTCGTGTGGTATCTCGTTGGGCCCGTAATCGCGCAGGCGCGACAGGGCCTCAGGAGGTGTAAGGCCATATGTGAGCGAGGTTCGTGCGCGGGCGGCAACTTCGGCGGCGGTCAGGTAGGAGAACTCGTCGGCGACGCTCTGTGCAAGAAGCGGGTCAGCTCAAGGTGGCCTCTTCCCCCGACAACCCTTGGGTGAGAAGATGGGTTCTCTTACTCTCGACTGAGCCGAGGTCGTGCGCGTAGGGGACCTCGACTGCGCCCGATCATTTCCTGCCCAGGGGGGTAGCTCAATGGGTTTCGTCGGCTCGTTGAAGATGGGCAGGCTTGGGGATTCGCCCGTGAACCTGTCCATCCTCTCGTCTACTGGTGGTGGTGGTGGTGTTCAAAGAAGCTCTGGGCTGGAGAGAGAAAGCCTGACCTGCCCAGAGTCTTGCGCCAAAAACGAGACTGTGAAGCCCGACCTTTGTGTATTAGACCGCCTCAGGGGAGTTGACCACTAGGTGTGCGCAAGCCAGACGCAGGAAAGACGTATTGGAGGTGCTGTCAGTCGCACTTAGATCCGGAGAAGCGCACACGGGACCAGCATCATTGTTTGACAACGCTGCCGGGTGGGTATCTGATTATTGGGATGACCTTGGGATTTCGAGATTGTGGACTGCGGCTGTCCTCTTTTTATTTTGGTGTATTCGGAGGGAAGGGAGCGAACGGAGCAAGAAAAGATCTCGGACGTTGAGCGTCGAGGGTAGGCGCTGACGTGTAATGAACCCAGGTTACGGGAGTAAAGGCCCTGCCAGAACTTTGTGGTGGTGTTCTACTACCGGCTCGGGTCGAGGTGCAAATGTCACGTCAAAGCGCAGCCGTGCCCCCTGTAGAACAGGTACGGGGGGACTCTGGTCCAGATTTTGTTCCCAGCTAGGTGGTACCTTACTGCATACTTACTTGGCAGCAGCATGGCAGCAGCATGGCAGCAGCATGGCAGCAGCATAAGTGTTTCTTTACCACGGGAATTTTTTGGGGGATTGCTTGCAGGAGCTGGTGCCATGTCTCACTCATGTTTCTTTTGACCGGAAGCAATACTTTGTATTGCCTCATGCCTCGATACAGTACCAATCTCCTGGGATCAGCAATGAAAAGCACCCCCAACTTTCCTTGAACAATACCTTTACACTGAGTTCTGGGTGGAATATTCGAATGCGGAAGGACTTTTTGGTAGCATAAGAATGCTGGGCAAGCTATGAAGAAGACCCTATAATGATAGTAGAGAGTATATAGTACATATCACATCGGTTACATATATGTGTGCCAATGATTTCCTCTGAATTAAATACTCTGAGCTATCTTTTTTCTTCTTCTTCTTTTTGTTGATGTCTGCTGTGTCAATATTACAATGCTATGTACTTTATTGTACCAACGGTACATTTCGGATTTGCTCAGGTCGGACGGACCTTACACTACCAAGGTACGTAATACCAATGCTGTGCTACGGCGCTACGCTACGTACTTACCTAACAGGGACCCTAACCCCAGCCACACCTCCCGCCACCGGAATTCAGCCAAGCTGATGTGGGCCCGTTGCCATGCTGAGACCTGGGCCCTGCTTGCGTGGGTCTCTCTCTCTCTCTTCTCATACTTACTTACCCAGCTACCACGCCGGAGAGAGCCAAAACACCGTCCCCTCTCTCCCTCCCTCCTCTTTCCCGTCGCAAGTACCACCAATCCCTCCACACCCCGCGACCCGCTCCAGAGGCGCCGCCCATCGCCTCAGCAAAACATAATAATAAAAAAGTTGCTTGCGACCTTATTCTTTTGCTTCTCAGCGGTCCTCACAACAGCTTCATCAACGCCCTGCGCGGCTTTTTTTTCCTTGCTAGCTGCCGTTGTGGTCCAATCCACGCGACGGATCTCTCGCCCTAACACGCGACGACTTCGTGTTTACAGCCCTCGAGCCACCATCCCTCCCCGCGTCGGCGCGTCCGCAGTCCATCGCCTCTAGGGTGGTCATCTTCTCAGAGGCGCCTCTCGCACTGCTGTCTTTATTTGTTACTCGTCATAGGCTCCCCGCGACACCGTCGCGACCATGTTCTACTCGGAAGAACTCTTTCAGAAGACCGGGCCTTTGGCCCGGATCTGGCTCTCGGCCAACCTGGAGCGCAAGCTGTCCAAACAGTCTATCCTCCAGTCCAACCTCTCCGAGAGCGTCGAGCAGATCATCACGCCCAACCAGGCCCCGATGGCGCTGCGGATGACGGGCCAGCTGCTGCTCGGTGTCGTCAGGATATACAGCCGCAAGGCCCGATACTTGTTAGATGATTGCAACGAGGCCCTGTTGAAGATCAAGATGGTAAAGTCGCCCCCTCCCCCCCCCTACAACCCATTCAACGTACATAAATCTGCATCGTAACTCTGCTGACAGCCTACCAGGCATTCCGATCCTCGGGCAACAATGACATGCCCGCAAACCTGCAGCTCCCGAACCGGGAGTCTCTCCTCTTGCCCGATCGGATCACCCCTTACGACAATCTTGATCTTCTTCCTGCGCCTGATGTCGACCTGCTCTTGACCCAGGACGCAGAGTTGAGTTCTCAGCCTCTGGGTCGCAAGGGACGCGTTAGTCACCGGGACATCAACCTGCAAGAAGATTTCAACAACAGCCAGTTCTTGATGGACGGACTGGACAAGGACGACGGCCTGGCCTTGGCCAATGTGGACGACCTGGACCTTCAGCTCGATTTTGGCATGGATCTTGATGACCAGCCCACCAGACTGACTGTCGAGATGGGTCGTGAGGCTCCCGCTGCCAGGGGAGTCGAGGAAGATATGTTTAGCGAGTTTGATCTCCCGCAGCCGGCTAAGGGAAGGGGTCATGATGAGTCTACGGCGCTTGGGTTTGGTGACGGCGGGATCCGCATCCATGACGATGACGGAGACATCATGATGGGAGATGACGACTTCCAGCTCAACCTCGGAGACCAGACCGCTATGGCTGCGGCGGGCGCGGCCAGACCAGACATGACAAGAGCCCGCATCTCCGAGTCCCCCCTGTCAGACATCGACGAGGCGTTTGCCAAGGAGATCGAGCTCGAGTACACACGGACCACGGATGTGTACGAGCCTCACGAGGACGACGAGACGATGGTGAACCGCAAGGCACCACAGCGGTCCAAGAAGCGGAAGATTATTGCTCCCGACGAGCAGACCATGCTCAGCGGTGCTGTTTTCAAGGAGCAACAGCGGAAGCACGACAACATTCTCAAGCCCCAGGTTTTCCTCCCGAGAGACCCTTATCTTTTAGCCCTGATGGAGATGCAGAAGAACGGCGGATTCCTGGCCAGCATCACGATGGACGGCCAGAGCGCCATGTGGGCGCCAGAACTGAAAGGCCTGCTTTCCTTGGACGCCGTCCGGGCGCCGAGCGATCTCAAACGCAAGCGAGATAGTGGAATTGCGGACATGGGCTCGGAAGGTGAACTGGGCGCCTCCAAGTCGCCACGTCTCGAGATCGACAACGACGAGGACCCCTTCGCTGTAGGCGGGACTGACCTCGGTAACCAGTCCGTGGCACCAGACGGCACGATCCTCGAGATTGCAGGAGATGATGGAATGGTCGTCCATGACGATGACGACAACACGGCCATGCCCAACTTTGATGACACGGTGGCACCTCTTGTGCATCCTGCCGACAGCGGCCCGGTCTCCATCGGTACCAAGCACGCCGTGCACATCCTGCGTGACCTGTTTGGTGACGAGGCTGCAACCAACGCCGACAAGCGCAAGAAGACATCTGTGGTGTTCCAGGACCTCCTGCCCGAGAAGAGGACGACCAAGGCCGACGCGACCAAGATGTTCTTCGAGTGCCTGGTGCTTGCTACCAAGGACGCCATCAAGGTTGAACAGCCCGAGGGTGCCCTGGATGGCCCCATCCGCGTGAGAGGCAAGCGTGGCCTCTGGGGTGCCTGGGCCGAGCGTGAGGCTGGCGGCGAGATCGACCAGCAGGAGGAGACAGAAGACCACCTTACGAACCAGCCCCAGTACGCGATCACCAGCAGCCCTGTGGCGGCTGTTGCCATCACGGCCTAGGAGGCTTAAGCTCGCCCTGCCCGCCGGCGCTGCGTCTGCAGCAGCCTGCAGGCGGCTGGGTAGCTATAACGTTCCCTGTACATAAGTAGTTCTCGTTTGTTTTCTGGAATCTGGCGTCAGCGGGTTTGATCTTTCAGCCACGCGGCCAAGTGGCGTTTGGCGTGGCAGGAGGACATACCACATTTCTCTGTGGTAGGGGGTTATTTTTTTCCTTTCCTTCCTTCCTCTTTCTTTTTCAGGATGTGTCCTGGTTGGAATAAAGCCTCGAGGAGGACGGTGCCAAAATGATTGGGTCTGGACGTTTTCATCTTTCCTTTCTCTCATCCGGCTTCTTGACTTTCCTGGTCCAATGTGGTGGTCCCCCTTCTGGATAGGGTTGCAGAGCGTAGCACGCATGCATCATGTATGTAGATACAATACCAGCCGACGACGCTATTTAGCATCAGTCTTTAGTAGTCGCATATGCGGGACCGTAACATGAAGAGAGCAAGATATTGCATTAGTGACTGCTTCATTACTGAACGAACACCTATCATCTAACGAATCTCTGCAACGTGATGTCCCTTCTTCTGCCCTTGATCACCCACAAACAAGGTCCTACTTCCAGATCTCACCTGAGCGTATCATATATGTGCTATGTATTGCGTGCCACGTCTTCATCATCTTCTTCTATAGACGAAAGACGAAAGTAAGGATGTGGGCGGCGGGGAGAATGTCCTAGCTTCTTACCGGCGTGAGCTGCTACGGCATCTTAGGCTGGGCGTGTGGAAACAAGTCTCCGGGTCAACAAGCCAACAGCAGACCGAATCTCCGAGGGGTTGAAGAGTCTGGCCAGCCTTTTGTTATCTATGTTATCGTTTATGGAGATGGTATATGATTATTATTTTTCTCTCCTCTTTTTTTTTTTTTTTTGGTTGATATGGACGAAGATCTTCTTCGAGACTGACCTGCTTGGCGGTGCGGATTTTTAGACGATGATCTTGGGGGGTTATTCCTTTATTTCCCCAACATGCGGTTGCAACTCTGCGGATAGTATGCACACACCACCTACTATGACTACTACGATGTCTACTCAATGTGCTAGTTCAGAATGCGGGACCCAGTCGTCTGGGAATTCTGCCGAAGGGGGGCGGGTTACATTTCCCTTTTAGATCTTGATATGATTTGACCAAACCTCGGTTGGCCCCTCTGCTTTCGCCTTGGCGGAGTGGTCGGTCGTGTTGTCTTCCCTCCCCCTGCTGTTAGCGAGAGAGGCTTGGAACCTCCCTGTCTAGTAGTATAGTAGGGCCCCCCGTGGACCCTGCCACACAAGCCACAGGCACAATAGTCATAGCGCCAGCTCCAGCAGCACCAACAGGCATCAGCAAGTGTAGCAGCTAGCATCATAGTAGGCCCAGCAGGCCCAGCACCCCAGCACTAGGTAGTTGGTTACTTAGCGTACAGTAGGGGTAAGGTAGGTACGTAGGGTAGCACTGCATAGGCGCGATGGGCTGCAGGTCTGCAGGGACGGTGTCAAATATGTCCCATAGCATTGGGGGGAACATTGGGGGGGAACATTGGGGGAACATATCTCTTTTTCTCTCTCTCGCTCTCGCTCTAGTGTGCTTTCTCGTGGGTCAAAATCAAATCAAATCAAAGCAGATTGGGGGCAATCCCAACCCGGAATCCGCATCTCTGTGGCCCCCCCGCTGCTTCTCTTCCCTCCCTCCCCCCGGTTCCCTCCAATTCTCCCATTCCATCATCGCCTCTTCAGGGGTCCCTTCCCCCCCCCGGATCCTTCCCTCCCCCATCATCGTTCTTACCCATCAGGGTTCCCTCCGAGGTTGCCATGCCATTTTCACACTACTACTACTGCTGCTACTCTCCCCTGACAACCTCAAACTGCATAGTTTATCCTCTGCAGGCACAAGTTTCTCCAGACTGCGGAAACACGAGGGACAAGGTACCAAAAAAGCCTGCTGTATCTGTCATTAATCTGTACTACAGTGGTATTTCACGACTGGCTACGTCCACGTTTACCTTTCCGGTCTGCATCCCTTCCTTCGTTCCTTGGTCCGTCCACCCCCTTCCCTCCACGCATCTCTCCGTCGTCCTCCTCCTCCTCCTCCTCCTCCTGCTCCCCTCCCCTAAGTACATACGGATCAAAGGCTGGGGCTGCATTCTGTTATTGAGGGGGTGTTCTTACCGTCCGTCCCCTCTTTCTCCCCCTCTCGTGGCTTTGCGTCCTATTTTTGTTCTTCCCTTATGCAACACCCCGCCTCCGATTGACCTCGTTCTATGCTATCCCACCCTTGCGCCATCTTGTTTCATATCATCCTTATTTGACTGCCCCTGAGCGCCATATTACGCCGCGCCAAGAAAGAATCCCATTCATTCGTTCAACTCGATCAATTTCATCCGGGCAATTCGCCCAACAACAAGAACAACAACAACAACAAGGCGTGCGCACCTTTTGAGACTTAGACTTACACACACACACACACACGCACACCAGCCAGGCTTGCGACTTCTCTTTTGACCCGGTCAGAAGTCACCAAGAGCAGCATCTTCCGAGGTCGAGAGTCCCGACAAAGAAGACCAATCACTCTCTCCTCTCGTGTCTCAGGCTTGCCACCGCAGAAGCTAGCGACGGACTGGGCGCAGATCTGACGCCTATCACCATCTCGCCAGACCCAGCAGGTAGTGGACACAGGTTCCCTCCACCTCACCTCACCTCACCTCACGCACAGAACAGTCCAACACGATTACACGCAATATTCCTTCCTCTGCGTCTCAGCCCGACCGACCGAAAGCAGGATCGTACCAATCTCTTGTTTGAATAACATTTTCTCTCCCATCTCCGATGTTGATTTGAGGCCGCTTGTCTCCCGCTCACGCCGTTTGTCGCCTCGCCTGTCTCTAAGCTTATATTACCGCATACTCCGGCGGTCCGCGGCATGTCATTAACACAGAGGACCCGCAGCATCCGTTCCTCTACCACTTCTCTCACCAGACAGTCAATGCTTGCTGGCCTACACCATTTGTCATATCGCTACTGAGTGGTCCATTTCCTTCGTGGCGGAACCACCCCAGCGGGGGCTGGTGAGCACCCATCCTTAGGGCCAGCACCGGAGCCACCACCCTGTGAGGAAGAGGAGGAGGAGGAGGAGTTGAGTTGTGTCCTTGTCGTCTAGTTGTCCAGTTCTCGTAGTTCATACCGAGCACGCGACCTCCCTTTCCCGACCGACCAACGCTCTCCCCGTACACGCACGTACTTCCCTCACAGCCCTTTCCCCCGAAGATGTCCGACCACGATGACCACAATGGCGGCCTCGTTGCCGCTCTGCGGTCCGTCTGGTTCTACTACATCGCCTGCACGCCGTGTCGGAAGATCGGACACCGCCGCGAGACGAGGAAGGAGGCCGAGCGAGAGCGCACCATCAAGGCCCGCCTCGAGATGGAACAGCCCGGCCTGTACCGACACCCGAACCCCGAGAACACAAACCAGTACTGGATGGAGGACATCAACATGGGGCCCAGGCTGCCGAAGCGCGGGGCCAGCCAGAACACGAGCCAGCGGAAGCTGAAGAGCTCGGGAACAGAGGCGGCGGACGGGACGGCGGGCGCTTCTTCGCCCAGGGACCGCCAGACGAGCATCGGCAGCAGCACCCAGTTCCACAGCGCCGAGACCGCCAGCAGCCCTACCGTGGTCGCCGAGGACTTCGAGAGACGCACCACCTTGTCCATGTCCGTCACGGACTCGCAGGACCTGGACTGGAACCGCAAGAGGTACGAGAGGGAGGACGAGGAGCTGTGGGGCCACCAGATGGCCAACAAGGCCGGCCAGAGGCTCCGCGAGGTCATCACGAAAGGGCGAGACACCGCCGGCAGGCTGTTCGAGACGGGCCGCCCGCAGCGGGAGCGGGGGATCACCGAGGAGCGCACCGGCTTCTACACCGCCCCGCGGAACCCGCCCGTCAACGACTACCACCCGCCTGTGGTCAGCAGCCGGCCCGCCAGCAAGCACGAGTACCGGTGGATGCTGCAGCCCCCGCCGCCGGCCAAGGTCATGGAGGGCAAGGTACCCGTGAGCAGGAGCGGGTCCCTGACCAGCGTCGCCAGCCGGAGGACCGCCGCCGCGTCCCTCGCCAGCAAGGAGGAGCTCGGGCTCGGGCGCCTCGTCGGCGAGAAGATCGTCAAGGATAAGATCCGCAAGGGCGAGATGCCCAACGAGGCCGAGGGGTCCATCCGCACCGCCCGCCCTAACACCCGGAGGTCGAGGACCGCCTCAACCCTGAGCAGCCTCCCGAGCCAACGGTCGCAGCGGTCGCAGCGGTCGGCCAGGAGCCGGAGCAACACCACCGGGTCCGAGTCCTCGGACACAATCTACGAGCGGAGGAGGAAGAGGAGACTGGCTAAGCAGAGGGCGGCAGATGCCGCCGCCGGCTCCGAGGCCGACGACGAGACCGACGACGACGAGCAGCGCACCCACTCGCCGGAGCGACACGCCGTACAGAGGCCTAAGCTGCAGACCATCGCCAGCTCGGACCTCTCGAGCAGGAAGTCGGAGGCCGGCGCGAATCTGCACCCCGCCCTCGTAGCCACCATGTCCGAGCCCGCCCCGGAGCCCACTCCTGTCGTCGTCGACGACTCCTCCAAGGGATCGTCATCACCCCTGGACGATGTCACCAACCAGCCGAACACCGCCGATGCCGCCAAGAGACGGCCGGCCGGCGCATCGGTCGACAGCGGTCTCGCTCTGGCCTAGGTGTTATCATTAGCCATCCGTCCCGCCCCCCTCGTCTGAGCCGCAACTCAAGATTACTTACTACACACCCACATACACAACACACAATCCTGCATTGGAGACGGAGTCCCGGGGTACGTGCGTGCACCATTGTTGTTGCTGATTAATTTGTTTCTTTCTCTTCTTTTTGTGCATATTTACATTTGTTTTGTTATTGTTGACCCCTTAAGTCATCTGTTTTTTTTTTTGGTTTTTTTTCTTTTTGTTTTGTTATTTTTATTGATAGGGATGGGGCAGGAGGCCGCATTGCATCTTCTTCATTGCATCAATACGAGTGCATGGCTGGTTCTTTGCATTGGGCTCAGCACGTCAAGACTGCGAGGCGTTTTTGGTGGGGCTCATTCTGAGGAGGGAGGGCGTCGTGTAGGTGCAGAGAGGCAGGCAGTGTGGAAAGGGGGGGAGAGAGAAAAAGGAGAAAGTTGTCATATACATATACGTTGAAGAAGCATCATTATTAAGCAGAGGGTAGTTAGTAGTAGAAGTGGCTGTTGGCACCTCACAAGGTATACTGCCCGGTGAGCTGAAGAGAGAGAGAGAGGGGGGGGGGACAGAAAACTTCTGAGATAGATGAGTGTATCAGAACAAACAAGATCTCTCACACAAAGTACTTGTCCTGACAGAGTGAACTTTCTTTTTCTTCTTTTTTTGGTGGCTTTCATAGATAAAAAAGCGTCGTGATCTCGTGATTGGGTATAGATGATTGCAACCTCATTATCCCCTCCCTCCGTGTGTGTGAACTCCGTTGACCCATCCTGATGTGTTTCCCTTGTTGCCCGTGTTTTGTTTCTCAATTTTACTCGTGCATGCATGCTACGCATAATAGCAACCAACGACCACGTAAAAGAAACCCCTATTGCCTCGCCCATCGAAAATTCCAAAGGAAGCGAAGCAAGCAGTATCACAAGTACACACCATCTCCTTCCTCCTCCTCATCCTCCCGCTGAACATCCGACATCTGGGACGGCACTCGCCCTTCCTCGGCGGTGCTAGCATTGCCTCCAGAGGGGGCCTCCACGGTGCGCCGGAGCTCACCCGTGTGGAAGACATCTACACGAGCCCCTTCCTGCCCTTGGACCGTCGGCTGCGCCGTAGAAGACGATGTTGCCACACCGGCGCTCTGGCCGTGCACCTCGTCCATGTGTAGCTGGCCGTTCCGGATCGAGCCCGTCTGGAAGGTCCCGTCCGTCCATGGGTTCCTCTCCTCCGTCTCAGCTGGCCCCCCGGCCACCTGCTGACGAACCCCGTTGCCATTCTCAACCGGTGCGCTGGCCCCCCTCTCCTCCTCCGCCTCCTCCTCCTCTCCTCCAGACAGCCCACGCTCCCTGTCGCGCGTTGCGAGGAGGGCCCTCAGCTCCTCGTCCCCGGCCCCGTCCGCACCGCCGAGCTCAAAGCCGGCCCAGGGGACACCCCTCCTCTCGACCTCGGCCCTCAGCAGGTCGATGCGGGCCAGCATCCTCTCGATGACGAGGTTGTTCTCGAGGATGGCGTCGATGCAGTCCTGGTCCGGGACGCCGGGCTGCTGCTCCTGGCTGCCGATGGCGGTGCGGCTGCCGTCGGCGTAGGGCTGGAGGTCCGCGTTGCTCTTGGCCAGGTGGAGTATGGAGTTGCGCAGCTCAAGGCACTTGAGGCGGAGGCTGACCAGGGGGAGTGAGGTGAGGGCGGCGGCGAAGCGGGCGGGGGTGATGGGGGTCGTGTCTGAAGACATGGCTGCCTTTTTTTTCTTCTTTTTTTTCTAAGTGAGGTTGTTGGAGGATTTGTCTTTTTGGAGAGTGACTTTTCTTCTTCTTCTTCTTCTTCTTGTGTGTGTGTGTGTGTGTGTGTGTAGGAAAATAGCAGGTTGTTTTTCTTTTCTGGTGAGTTGGAGGGGGGGTTTTTTTTTTTTTGGTGAGCGTGTTGATGCTTCTGTACGGAATATCTCGAGGCTCCAGAGCGAGCAGAAGCAAAGCGCAAAGCACAAAGCTCTAGAAGCTAGACCCCTGCCCATACAGTACAGTAGTACAGTACAGCAACTACCATTGGTTTACGTACCACTACTACCTATTAAGTACCACAGGGTACAGCGGTCGGGACCGCCCCCTATCTTATCTCCCACCCAGGTCCTTGCATTCTACTGTACACTGCGGCAACGCTTTCTGCGCGTGCCCCGCGGGGTGTGTGGAGGGGTTCTCATAAAATTTATATCAATCCAGAGTGTGACTACGCGATTCTCGAACCCGCCTGTCATAACTGCAAACTAATCCCCCTCCCCCCCCATCTTTTTTCCCCTTCTTCCTCCTCCTCTCTCACACACACAACAACCATCTCCATTGATTCATTCAATTTCGAACAAGATGGCTAGGCTTGAGGATGGCGCTGAGCCCCATGAGGCCTACCCGACCATTCTGGTCTTGGACTTTGGGTGAGAACATGACTGATTGGATTCCCTTTGCAAGACCCCCCAAGAAAAGAGGATTTTTTCTGGACTGACTTGAATTGATAGGAGCCAATACACTCACCTGTGAGTCACACCTGCTCACACACCTCTCCCTCTCTCTGTCTCTGTCCCTCGTGCCTCATGTGCGCCGATGGAGGCCATGAACTCAGTGTTGCACTTGGAAAAATCCTGCCTCTCAATCACCCCTTCGTGGGGGCTATGACTAACCCGACGGCCTGATCACCACCACGGCAGCATCATCCGCCGGCTGCGCGAGCTCAATGTCTACTCCGAGATGCTCCCCTGCACCACCAAGCTGTCAGAGCTCAAGTTCCAGCCGGTGGGCCTCATCCTCGGCGGCGGCCCCTACTCGGTCTACGACGAGGGCGCCCCCCACGTGGACCCGGCCTACTTTGACCTCCAGATCCCCATCCTGGGAATCTGCTACGGCCAGCAGGAGCTCGCGCACCGTCTGGACAAGGGCAATGTCGTCGCCGGCGTGCACCGCGAGTACGGGTCTGCCGACCTGACGGCCAAGAGCATCAACGCCCACGCCGACCGCCTGTTTCAGGGGCTCGAGGACACCATGAAGGTGTGGATGTCCCACGGCGACAAGCTGGCCAAGCTGCCCGAGGGTTTCCACACCATCGCCACCACCAAGAACTCGGAGCATGCCGCCATTGCTCATGACTCACTGCCCATCTATGGCATCCAGTTCCACCCCGAGGTTACCCGTGCGTCACCAGATCCATATATCTCCCCCAATTTGTTTTTATTTTTTTATTTTTTAGATTGTTGGTCTGGGTGTTGGGTGCAGTGGGGGTCTAGGTAGCTGACGTGCGAGGACGACAATAACAACAACAACAGACACGCCGAACGGTACACAGCTGCTCAAGAACTTTGCCGTGGGTATCTGTGGTGCCTCTCAGAACTGGACCATGGGCAACTTTGTCGAGCAGGAGATCGCCCGGATACGGAAGCTCGTCGGCCCCAGGGGCCAGGTCCTCGGAGCCGTCAGTGGCGGTGTGGACTCGACCGTGGCTGCGAAGTTGATGCACGAGGCCATCGGCGACAGGTTCACCGCTGTCCTGGTGGACCACGGCTATCTGAGATACCAGGAGAGGGAACAGGTCGAGAAGGATCTCAATGTGAGTCATGCATCATCCAAGGCAGGATGGCCAAAGACTTTGTGTGTTTTTGTTGGAGAAACGGGGTCGCTGACGGCGGACGTACACAGGAACATCTCGGCATTAATCTGAGGGTCGTTGACGCGTCCAAGGAGTTCTATGCTGGTCTCAAGGGAATCACTGATCCTGAGGCGAAGAGAAAATTCATCGGAGGTGCTTTCATTGATGCTTTTGAGGCTGAGGTGAGTGGACCCCCCCCCCCTTTTTTTTTCCCCCTTCCCCCAACAGACATGAGCTCGCGTCGAGCCCCCAGGATACTGACAATTTATTTTTATTTTTATTTTTCCCCCAGGCCGAGAAGCTGGAGAAGGAGGCTGCCTCGAACCCGAACAGGGCTGACAAGATTGGGTGGTTTCTTCAAGGCACATTGTACGTGAAATGCCTGCTGCTGAATTTGTCTGCTGCAACAAATGCTAACATATCTACCTCATCACAGATATCCAGATGTCATAGAATCTCTGTCCTTCAAGGGACCTAGTCAGACGATCAAGACCCACCACAATGTGGTAAGTACCGACCCAACAGGTTTTTTTTCTTTTCTTTCTCTTTCTTCCTGTGGCTGTTGGCTTACAAAATGATGTCTGTAGGGCGGTCTGCCCAAGAGGATGACCGAGGGACACGGCCTGAAGCTGCTGGAGCCTCTTCGGGAGCTCTTCAAGGACGAGGTGCGAGAGATGGGGCGGCAGCTCGGCATTGCCGAGACCCTCGTGATGCGTCACCCCTTCCCAGGACCGGTACGTCACAACGAGCAGCAGCATCTCTGAGGTTAACACACAGGCGCAGGATCGGCTGACAAAACTCTAGGGTATCGCCATCCGTATCCTGGGCGAGGCCACACCCGAGCGCGTCGAGATGGTGCGCCAGGCAGACCACATCTTCATCAGCATGATCCGGGAGGCCGGCCTGTACAACAAGATCGGACAGGCCTTTGCTGCGCTGGACCCCAGCCGGGCCGTGGGCGTCATGGGCGACAAGCGCGTGTACGAGAACATTGTGCTCCTGCGGGCCGTCGAGACGACCGACTTCATGACGGCCGTGGCGTACCCGTTCAGCTCCGAGTTCCTGACCGAGTGCTCGACGCGCATCGTCAACTCGGTTCATGGTGTTTGCCGGGTCTGTTACGACTACACCAGCAAGCCGCCTGGAACTATTGAATTTGAATAAAAGAAGAAGAAGAAGAAGGGGAAAAAAAGAGAATACAAAAGCAAATACTTTTTTCGACCTTAAGGATGGAGAGTGGTATGCCATAGATTTAGAGATCGCAAGAATGATATATATATATTTTTTTTTTATTACCTACTGCTAAACAATACTACTGCATACGAGAGAAACAACATATCGACCAGGTTTTTGTCCAGCCAAGCAAGGCTCTCTCTCTCTCTCTCTCTCTCTTCTTTCAGGGGTCTGCAGCGGTCCATTCAGGCCTGTCAGGCTCGATCAGGGTGCGCTGGTGGTGGGCCCCAGCGGTTCGGCTCGCTACCCTTCCACGCTCCTTCCACTGAGCTCTGTTCTATACAGGGGTCATTCGGCAGGCAAATTTTCTCTTCACTTGACTTGAAATAATTTGGTGGAGCTCTCACACTTCACCCAGACAAGCCCACTCACTTCCTCAGCCAGCCACACTTTTGATCTGCTATGCCCTCGTGTGTCTCTGTGTGTGTGTGAGAATCAAGTGAGATGATGCGGTAACATAGCTTATTTCATCAATGGCGAAATGAGTACTTTTCTCGGGTTCAGCTGCCTTCGGTCGGGCCTCAACCTCGAACGAGCCCTACGACTGGAAGCTGCTGCTGCTGCTGCTGCTGCTGCTGCTGCTCGAATCAGGTCGTCACCATCGACAGGCCTCGCGCCGCTCCCAGGCTCGGCCCGTTTCCTTTCACGATGGGCCGTCTCAAGCTGTTGTCAGCAACCCAGGAATCCACTCCTTCTACAGGTGATAGAATCACAATGGCGCCCAGACCAGACAAGAAGACAACTCCGCCATGAGTCACAAAGGCGAACCCTCTTCGGCCTCAACAACCAGACAGTCCTCACCCACTACGTTCACCTCCCGCCAGACTACCGAGACGGAGAAGGGTTGCCTTTTCAGAGGCAGGGCGACCTCGATATGCCGGCTACAGTGCGTATCTTTCCGGGCTTCGCGGACATGACGCCCGCCCGCGCCACGAGGCTGCTCAGAATCCTGCACGGCCGCCGGGTCGCGGGGACGCTGGACGACCCGTCTCTGCAGGTCAACACCGCTGTGTACAGCGCTCGCGAGATCAGCAGGGCGCTGGAGTACCTGCGGAGGGAAGTGCCTGTGGACGAGGTGATGAACGCCGGCCTCAGGGCAGAGGATGAACTGCGGGAGCTGGAAGCGGACACGGCACCCGGGGAAGCCGGTGGCGAGGAGGCCTCGGCCAAGGAGGGGACGAGGACAGGAGAGAGCAACGAGGCCGCAGAGAAGGACGGCAGCGACAATAATCCCCGCTCCATCTACGGCGAGAGCGTCCTCGACAGGATCCGCGCAGGCAACATTGCACGCCGCGAGGCCGAGGAGCGCGCCGAGGCCGAGAGGCAGCGCAAGGAAGACGAGGCCGCTGCGCAAAACTGGGGTGGGCTGGCGGCGTACGACCCCTCGCTGCACCGCGGCCTGCACCCGAAGCAGCTCGAGCACTACGAGGCCGCCACGTCGGGCCTGGACGCGCCGCCCGAGATCCCGCGGTGGCGCGTGCTGCTGCCCATGACGGCGTTTGCCGGGGCGGTGCTGGCCGCGCTGTACTTGCTTGCTTCCCTGGCCGAGCTGCCGCAGCAGAAGCAGCAGAAGCAGCAGCAGCCCGGCCAGCGTGAGGTCTTGGGCGGGATGCTCACGGAGGCGCAGGCCGTCGCGGGCGCCATCACGCTGCTCAACGCTGCCGTGTTCATAGCCTGGCGCCGCGTCCGGCTGTGGAAGTACCTCAACCGTCACTTCGTGCTCGACTTTGTCTCCCCGCGCCCCTACCAGCTCCTCACCGCCATGGTCACCCACCAGGACCCGCGCCACCTCACAAAGGCCATGCTCCTCGCCTGGGCCGGCGCCCTGCTCCTCGTCCCCGAGCTGGGTCCCGGCCCCTTCCTCGCCACGTATGCCGCCTCGGGCGTGTGTGGCTTCATGGCCACCCTGTGGACCCACGTCGTGCGCGGCGAGCTCATCTACATGTTTGGTGCCTCGTCGGCCGGGTTCGGGGCCATCTGTGCTTACTTTTGGCTGTACCGCTTTGACGGGTTCAAGATTCTGGACCTGCCACCTGATCCTTACGAGGGCCTGCAGGGCCTCGGTATTATTGGTTTGATCATGGCGTTCTTTGCGCTGGTGCCGCTGGTGAGGAGGCAGGGGGGTGGGGTGGATTGGATGTCGCATCTGGCCGGTATGGTGGCGGGTATGGGGTGTGCTTCGCTTGTGGAGGGACGGTGGAGGGTTGCTAAGGAGGAGGAGCAGCAGCAGCAGCAGCAGCAGCAGCAGCAGCAGTCTGTGGAAGGGAGGGAGCGGGCGCAGGAGACGCTGGGCAGTGCGAGTAGTAAGAAGTGATAACTGAGTGGATTTAAGAGGCCCCCCATACGCAATCGCGGCTTTACGTGGTGTATATAAAAGCACGAGCAATTCATGTATTAATATTAGATGCCCTCTCTTGTCTCCAAGTCCATGGCAATATCACTTTATATCGCAAGCAAGTCAGCCTGCCGGCGCCGTTCCAATACTCGGGCATATAATTATGTGTATACTGACATCTCAGCCTTACTGTGAGCTCCTGGCTCCTGTCCCTACTGGCAAACACAAATGGGGTTAGGTCAGCTGGAAGAGAGTAAAGGGGAAGATCACACAGAGTACACATAAACAGCGATGGATGGATAGATAGATAGCGGGTATTTGAAAATGAATGTTTGTCGTATTAAAAATCATAGGAAATCCTAACCCGACCTGCTATTGTCCCACCTTGCCCGGACTGCTTGTTGTTGTATTTGTGTGTGTGCATGTGTGTGCACCCCACAATCATCCTGCTAATATCACCCGCCTCCTACTGAAGACATCACCGTCTTGTACTTGATAGATGATGTCGTGGTATCTCTCATCCCTGAAGAATCACTTACTCCATCAAGCGTGCGAGGAAAATAAGAAGAAAGAAAGAAAGAAAGAAAGAAAGAAACAAAGAGAAAAACGTTAAAACAAAACCATTTGACGCCCGAACGATGGAAACATAGGGAAAAGCCGTGTCCAATCTCAAGATCAATATGCGCCAAGTCCTAGCAGCGACATGGAGATCTTTCCTTACCACCGTCTCATCCACCTCCTTGCTTGCCTATAATAACCTGGAGTACCAGCCCCTCTCGACTTGGCACCAGAGATGCGTTCAGATAGGACGCCACCTGCCGATGTAATCGCGAGTTCTGCCCCCCTAGGCAATCACGCTCCGGGCCATACCTGTACCCCACCGCCATCTCCGTAACGTGCCCGCGCCCGTGCTGCGTATGACCTCGCCGCCGCATGACGACGACGAGTTCATTCCTGCGCTCATGCTGCTCCCAGTCCCACCCGCAGAGCTGAGGATATCTTGCCGGCCGATCTCGCGACCAACAACGAAGCCGGCGCCAAAGCCCACAACGGAGACCAGCAGCACGACGCCAGTGCCGAGCACCCAGGTCAGAGTCGTAGGGCTGATCCAGGTTACAGTACTTTCGTCCACGGCTGCTGACACAGACGTCCTCTTCTTTTTGGCCGCCCTCTGCGGCCTGGGCTGTCCTGTAGCAGACGCGACCCTCTTCCCCTTGTCCTCTTTAGAGGAGACGGACATGGGCTGGCTCTGCGCGCTCGAGTTGGACAAAGTCCGGGCCGTGGGCTGCCGTGAACCTGGGAAAACCTTCGGTGCGGTGGGGCCCACAAGCGGTGAGGAGGTCTCATTTCCCAGCTCCGACTCCGGGACCAGCCTCAGCTCCATCGGCTGCGTGCTCGGGCCGACACCTGCACCCATCACCGGCTCTCCCGAAGAGGAGGGACCGTTGGCAACAGGGCCCCTCCGGCCCGGCAAGTTCTTAGCGGCCGCTGCACAGGAGAGGAGGGTCGTGAGAGATGCGCGCAGCGCCTCATCCCGATCGGCCTGGTAGGATGGGTTCCTGAAGTCTGGGCGGGCCCGGTTGTGCGACCTGTGCGACGACGGTGACGGTCTCCCGTGCGGGTGGTGCTGCGGTGGTGGTATGGCTGCGTTTGTGGAGTAGCTGCGCTGGCTCAGGTGGGCAGGCGGGTGTGAGAATGCATTAGGCTGCGGCCGGAAGCTCTGTGCCGGCGACGGGCGGCCCAGAGCGGTACCATCGTCGTCCTCCTCGGAGTCGGACAGGTCGGCGCTGGCACCAGGCCCGATCGCGGTCTGGGATCGCTGGAGGCCCGTGACACCGAGCCCCGGCCTTCTGTCCATATTCTCGGTAGAGGAGGTCATCAGACGATCTTCCTCGCTCTCGGTCTCATCATACTCCTCTTGGCTGCTGGTGCCCGACCGTGCTGTGGCATGATCCACAACGTAGGACTGCGGCATCTGCTGTTGTGCTACGGACTGGTGGTAGTGGTGTTGCAACCGTCTCCGTCGGGGCGGGTAGGACTGGTTTCCGACCCGCAGACCGGTGATGACGATATCGTCGCCGATGGAGGAGAGGGAGGAGGAGGACGGCTGGGAGGCGATCTCGACCCACGATTCTGTAGTTTCCTGCTGTTAGCTGCGGCTGGATCATGTGCGCGCCACACACGCACCGTCTCGAGACTCCTTTCCCGCGGGCGACTGACCATCACTGCGCCGAGCCTGCGACGTTGCTGCTCCTGTAGGGTCCCTCGAGGAGGCGCCTTCTGGAAGCGAGGTAGGATCGGAGATAGAGGCGCGGGTCAAGCGGCTGCCGCCGACACCGCCGAGATGGCCCTGTTGCTGCTGAGGGGCAGCCATGTCGGCGGTGAATTCGTCGGGAGAGAGATGGATGGGTGGGAGAGAGAGAAGAGGAAGGCGGGTGGAAGTCGAGGAGTCTGTAAAACCCGAGAAAGAAGAAGAGGAGGAGGAGAAGGAGGTAGATAGAATCAAGAAATAGAAAAAGAGGGGAGAGATGGTGATCCGTGATGCCTGGTTGCAGTCGTAGTAGAGATAAAACCCCCTGGTCGCCTGCGGTGTAAGTGCCCAGGCTGGGGCCCACAGAAGGCTGGAAGGAAGGTGGCAGGACCACCGAGGACCCCTCCTCTTGTGCAGTGCAGTGCAGTGCAGTAGTACTATGCTGGATTGTACCGTCCCCCCCTGTATGTACTACAAGTGACTGTACGTGCACTACTACAATGCAGATTCTCGAGATTGACAGGATGCAACCCCCCCCCCCTTCTCAAAGGCCCACACAGTACCACGAGTACTTTGTAGTCAGGCGGATCCCTCCACCGCCAGGCGTACCCTCTTCGTCTTCTTCTATCGGTAATCGATACGGGCCTGTCAGATAGCCCAATGCAGGTAAGAGGCGGCGACGACAGAGGATCGGTGAGATTCGCCAAGTCTGTCAGAAATGACAAAACTGAAAGGGGGTGGAGGAAGACTGGAAGGGGGAGAAAAAGAAGAAAAAGAGAGGAAAAGAGAGAGAGAGAGAGAGGAAAGGACCCCAACGGCCCGAACAAAAGAAGGCCCTGCTGCAGTTTTGGGGGGGGGGGGTTGAGTGGACGCTGCTCGCTCCTTCGTGTTCAGGTACTTCGTGCGTGTGTCGCCAGTAATGAAGAGAGGTACGAGGCTCTGAACTGGGCAGCAGGTGTGCGTGCATGTGCGTGACGTGCCAAGGGAGAAGAAACGTCCTTTTGTGTGAATGGCCTTTGTCCTTTTCTCTCTCTCGCCTCGAACGACCATGTATGTATTTCGATGGGCGACGATGAGCGAGAGACAAGAAAGGTATACCACCCCCCCTCCTCCTCCTCCTCCTCTTCCTCCTCGAGACCGCAGGTACTACTATGGTAAAACATGCGCCAAAACACCTTGCAAGTCCAACAAAAGCCCAACACAGAGCGTGGGCAGGCGAAAGAGACACAAAGAGAGGCCTGGGTCTTCCTTGTCAAGTGGCCTAGAGATCAGGGTTGATCTGCACTGGCTCTTCCAGTGGGGGTTTTGCCCCCTGCCCCCTTGCTCACCCCCCCCCCACCCCACCCCCCGTCTCCAAGCAGCCCAACCTTCTGATCGGGTCGATAATGCCACTAGCCCAGGCATGCCCAGTCCACCTGAACAGTCCCCCTCTCCCGCCCCAGCCTCACGACCTGGTCTTCTGACTGGTCAGCGACGCCGTCACAGGGGCCTTACCCATGAGGGGCGGCACAGGACAATGACGCTATGCGCCCCCCTCCGGTCCCTCTAGGGTCGTCAATGATGGCGACGACATCGGCCGATTATGTGCTATTGTGGTTCAATCTTTTGGTCTTGCGATATAATTATGATTTTCCCCCGCTCACCACGTCTGGCGCACAGAGAAACAGAACATACGTTCCTTGTTTCAGAGTAAGTACCCACTCAACTGAGGTGATCTCATTCGGGTGTGAGCATAATCCGATGTTCAAAGGAGGGGACAACTAGATAACACTTGTATCTTGTTGCACATTGTCGATATGATTTATAGAAATTGGTCAGGCACAAGGGGCATCCACAGGTTCAGCGTCAAAAGGTTACGTGGTGATGCGCTCAGACTCGTATGTATGTAAGAATGAATTATCTATGCTCGATCGTATCCTACAGCTATGAAAGAAAGGGAGGGGGGGAAGGTCTCGGTCGGTGGGGTGTGTATACTTACGGCTCAACAATCGACCAGAGTGCTCTCGAAGATTTGCATCGCCAGCTAGTGAACGTTCCAAAACCAGACATAAGACGTTACCCTCAGACGCTCTGTGTGTTCTATGTGCGTACTGCGCATCCGATGAGTGTGTGTGTATGAACAAGCGTAGAAAAAAAAATTGAAAGAAAAGAAGAAATAACTTTTGTTAACCCCCCGACGCCGTCAAAGCCCACGGAATGATAAAACCTGTCAGGATAACCCGAAAACATTCGGATAGCCCCAACAGGTAGAAATGTCCCACGGAAACCCACAAGAAAGGCGTAAACCCATCATCTGAGTAATGCCCACAAGAGCAAAGAGCAGACAGACACTCGCGGTGTCTTTCAGTAGTGCGTGTGCGAGACACACAATCCCACAGATCAGGAACAAGCCCACAGGTATCGTATCATGGCTGTAAAAGCCACCTCGCAAAGCCCACAGACCCCCCGTAGGGATCATGAAGGTCCGACGCCGACAACCCACAAAGCCCACTGAAATGCCCACAGAGCCCTCAGGAATCCCATCAATGTGCGGCTGATCGCCTTACAAGGCGGTCTTCTGCTTCTGCTTACGCTTCTTGTCTTGTCTTTTGCCCCCTCATTATGGATAGGCAGGACTCATGTCCTGCATCTTGCTGCTGGCATCTTCCCCCGTCTTGACACCAACGCGATCCCTCTGGATGCCGGTCCCCACATCGAAGAAGAGATCATCCTTCGTCTGACAGACAGCTCTGTCCTGGGACTGAGAAGATACGCCTCTCCTTTAGAAGGTAATCTTCTTGCCCTGGAAGCCGCCGCCTCCACGGGGACCACCACGTCCACCGCGGTCACCGAACCCACCGCGCGAGGAGCCGCCACGACCGCCTCTGCCACCACCACCACCACGGCCGCCGAAGCGACCACGACCGCCAAAGTCACCACGGCCACCGCGACCACCACCCCGGCCGCCGAAGCCGCCGCGTCCGCCACCGTTGTCAGGCCTGCCGCTAGCAAAGTCCAGACGGATGCCGCGGCCCATCAGGTCGGCGCCCTGAAGCTGCTCGACAACGGACTTGGCATCCTCGACAGAGTGGAAGCTGACGTAACCGAAACCCTTGAAGCGGCCGGTTTCCCTAATGAATAGTTAGTACCAGAGATGATGTGATTGCGAAGCTGGGATAGGGACTTACTGCTCAGTAGGCAGGCGGAGGCTCTTAACGCTGGCGACCTCGTTGAAGAAGGCGGAGACGGACTCCTCATCAACCTGGAACGAAAGGTTGCCGACGAAGAGAGTGTCGCTCTCAGGGCTCATCTCATCGTTGTACTTCTTGGCACGGTCGTTGGCGCGAGCAGCAGGGTCCTGCTGCTTGGGCTTGCCGGTAGAGAGGTCGATTCTCATGTCACGGCCGTCGAGGAAGGCACCTTGCTTCTCCTCGAGGGCAGCCTTGGCGTTCTCGGGAGTGTCAAAGTCGACGTAACCGAAGCCACGAGGACGACCCTCCTGGTTGCTGATGATGCGGGCGCCAGTGATGCCGGCGTTGTGCTGGAACTCCTCGTACAGGAGGTTGTCGTCAACCTTCCAGCTCAGGTTGCCAACAAAGAGCGTGGAGCTCTCGCCCGAAGCATCGTCGGTCTTGGTCTTCTTGGCAGAAGTCTCCTCCTCGTCGTCGGCCTTGCGCTTCTTGGAAGGAGCCTCGGTCTTCTCCTCAGCAGACTCAGACTCGGACTCGTCAGAGCCGTCGGAGTCACTGTCAGAGGAGTCGCTGTCTTCCTCGTCGGACTGATCATAGGCAATGAATTAGCTTTGTGACACAGGTAGCCATGGCCTCTGCTAGGTGATTGAACTTACGCTGTCCTTCTTGACCTCCTTCTTTGTCTCCTTCTTGGCAGCAGCAGGCTTGACCTTCTCCTTCACCTCCTCCTCGGAAGAGTCGTCGCTGTCGCTGTCGCTCTCCTCCTCAGAATCGGAATCGTCGCTGTCCTCCTCATCGGACTGCGTACACATGACAAGTTAGCTAGAGTTATTTGTAGTGCTGCAGGTAACCAACTTACGCTCTCCTTGGCAGCCTTAGCAGCCTTAGCAGCCTTAGCAGCCTTGACAGCCTTCTTAGCAGGAGCAGGCTTGGCCTCCTCCTCGCTGTCGCTGTCGCTGTCTTCCTCGTCGTCATCATCGGACGAGTCAGACGAGTCGGAAGTCTCAGCATCAGCCTTGACACCATTCACCTTGCCGTTGACCTTGGGTGCGGCCTTGGTGGTCTCCTCTTCAGACTCAGACTCGGAGGCCGAGCTGTCAGCCTCGGAGTCGGAGGAGTCGGAGGAATCAGAGTCCTCCTCAGACTCAGAGTCAGAAGACTCCTCCTTCTTGGACTTCTTGCTGGGGGTGGCCTTCTTGACGATCTCCTTGGCCGTAGCCTTCGCCTTAGACTTGGGCGTCGCAGCAGGCTTGGTGACAGCCGCGTTCTTGACGGGCGCGGCGGCCTTGGCCTTGCTGCCCTTGGACTCCTTGACTTTACCCATGATGAATAGATGGAGAAATTGGAATGTTTCTCAATAAAGGATTGATAAGGGCGAGGGGAGATGGGATTGGGAGTGTACGCAACAATAGAAATGAAAAAGAGAGAGAGAGAGGCAGGAAAAAATCGAAAATTTCCAGAGGCGCAGATGGTGGGAGGGGCAAGAGAAGATTGGGAGAAGAAAACTGCGCCTGCAGATTTATCTTAACCGAGAGAAACTTTTAAGCGGGCCTGCGGAGTCATGTCCATCGGCAGGCAAAAAGCCATACCCTGTGAAGCACGGACCACCACCAGCTCTACGGGTTTGGGGCGCGGGAGCTCGAGATCCAGTGAGCAGGCTCACATATCAAAGCACGCCCATTCGCTATACCACCACCAACCACCGAAGATAATCGAATTGACGGCCGGCGACCCTCTCTCTCTCTCTCTCCCGTCCCACCGTCATAGATCGATAGACTTACCTCGTTACGGCCTTGCATCCGTCGTCCGGCCAGAAAAACACAAAACACGATGCCGACCCCCGAGTCCGCGGCTTTCCTGGCCAAGAAGCCGACCGTTGCCCCGACCTTCGACGGCGTGGACTACGATGACAACAAGGCGCTGAAGCAGGCCCAGGACGCCGTAATCAGGGAGCAGTGGGTGCAGGTCATGATGGGCCGGTTAGTCCGGGAGGAGCTGAGCAAGTGTTACTACCGAGAAGGCGTCAATCATTTGGAGAAGTGCGGTCCGCTGCGAGGTTAGTGATGTCCAGGCACAAGGAAATACGAGTTTGGGCCTTTGATACTTCTTGGATGGCTCGAGCCCGGAATCTCTCGATTTCATGAAGCAATGGCTGACTGGACTGAACAGAGAAATATCTACAACTGCTCGAGAAGGCCAAGGTCAGGGGCTACATCTTCGAGCAACAAAACTACATCGGGAAGAAGCAATGAGTTTGTCAAATGCTTGATTCATATGGAGAGGTGGACCACGAATTTGTGCCATGTTTGGAGGCACGAGTGTCTGGGTAGAGAGAGAGGAAGAGAGAAAGACAGGGAGACAAGAGGCCGATAGCACCATGACGGGAATCGGGAGAAACCAGGTCTCCAAGTCTGTATACCAGCAAGATGAATTCAAAAAAAGTGATCAACTCTCTGGCCGCAATCATATTTTCTCTCATTCATTCTTTATTTCTTGTTTTGTTTCTCAGGAATTGTTTTTTTGAACGAGAAACGTAGACGTAGCGCAGTCCTGGGTGTGACCCTTGTGAGCAAATACATAGTACCAACCAAATGCCGCCTGTAAGTAGTACTCCTGTACATTGCCGGCGGCTCGGTGCCGGCCCCAGAAATTTTGGAATTCTGCAGCGACCTTCAACTTCGACGACCACGCCCACGAATCGATCCTGCACCTCAGCCCTCAAACACCCATACACAAACACCCACCCCCACCATGATCTGCAGGACATGTATACAAAGGGCCACGGCCCTCAGCCGTCGCTCAATTCTACCAAAAGCACCCGTACGAAGAGCCTTCTCCACCACACCAGCATCCAGACAGGCTGCGCCCGCAGACGCCGCCACTGTGGCCGACGCGACAGCAGCAGCAGCAGCAGCAGAAGAATCGACGGCGCGGTCCACGTGCCCGCCAGGAACGGTGCTGAACGGGCTGAACTACTTCAAGGGCAAGACGGACCCCGTTGCGCTGCGCGACGATGAGTACCCAGAGTGGCTGTGGTCGTGTCTGGACGTGCAAAAGAGGATGGACGCCGAGGCAGACGAGGGCGCGGGCGATGAGTTCTGTACGTTACCCAAATCCCCTATATTTTCTTTTAACTTTCCTTTCCCCCATCTTGTTCATCTACTAACACAAGTGAACTCCCTCCCCCCCCCCTTCCTTTCTCTAGCCAAATCCAAGAAACAGCGTCGAATCGCCGCGAAGCGCCAGCGGTCCCTCGAGGCGCAGATCCTGGCCACGGGCAACCTCGAGGCGCTGGCGCCCAAGATACCGCTGCAGCAGCAGTCCATCAACCTCCCTGGGTCGCCGGATGGTGGCGTGGAGGGTGCGCTGGAGGCGGTGGGTTCGCGCGAAGAGCTGAGGAAAGCGATGCGCAAGGAGAGAAAGGCCAAGATCAAGGAGGCCAACTACCTCAAGTCTATGTAGAGAAGCCGGGTTGTGGCTGGGGCTACGACGGCGTGGACTTGAAGGCAATACATATCAGCAGCTCAGACATGATGGGTTAGAGGGTGTAATTGTACTTTATGAATGCGCGCGTGACCTTGGATGGTTCACTGAGGCTCCCCTGATATGAAGCTGCTGAATGTAAGCAAGCTGCATGCTGCGACTAAAACCAACCAGTAGTAAATTTTGAACCATGTATGATGGTTTTTTTTGGTTTTTTTACAATGCAATCATCGTAATGACTAAACTAGCGGCGACCACCTGCCTGCATAACCATGATGTATAACTCAACAGACCGAGTGCAACAGACCCCCACGGCCGCGCATCTAAAAATTGTCGCTGAAGAAAGTACACAACATCTCGAGCACCACCCGAGACCTTGCAGGCGTTGCAACGTCGATCAACACTAGTCGTCCTCATCGTCCTCGGGCGGCTCCTCTCCGATCGAGGCCAATTTGAGCCGCATGTCCTCGTAGAGGCCTTTGAGTCGTAGTTGCAGCTTGTTTTTGATGAGAGGATTCTGCGCAGGGGGGAGCTGCAATTGGCGCTTGAGCTCCGCAATCTGCCGGCCGATGTCCTTGACCTCGTCCCGGACGCCTCTGACATGTTCGCGCCGTTCTCTCTCTGCCGGATCCAGGTCCTCTTCGGATTCCTCGTCGTCATCATCGTAATCCTCTCCGCTCTCGCCGTCTCCGAAGAGCTCGTCGTCATCATCTTGGTTCTCCCCAGCCTGGGCCGCCGCAGCCGGCGTCTCGGCAGAGGCAACCGGCGTGGCGCCTTCTTCAGCCGGCGTATCCATGGTAAAAACGTCTTCCATACTCGCGTCGAGCTCACGTTGCAGTTCGGCTTCGAGGTCAGCATGCTCGAAGCCATTATCGAGTCCACCCACCTCCTCAAGCTCGCCCTCCGCATCCTCCTCGCCCTCTGCATCAAGTGTGTCGGCATCCGGAGTGTCGATCTGCATGGTGCCACGCCGCTCGCCGATATATTCAAACCGGGTCCTGACAGCGGCCTTGTCGAGTTTGAGAAGCCTCTCGACTTCTTTCTCCTTGTTGTCAATCTCACTCTTGTGCAAGCGCTTGCGGAATCTGCGGTGGACCGCGTCATGCATGGGAGGCGTCAGGCCGTGAGGCCATCTGTATCCATCAAAGAGGACGCTAGGAAGCTCGGCGCTCTTCGCCTCTTCTTCCCTGGTGATCCTCTTGAACACGAGGAGCATCTGACAGATGTCTGCTGATTTGATCACGAGCTTCTTGTCCCAGGTCTTCGTAGCCTCCGTGATAGTTGGTAGGTCGACCAGGACCGCTGCGAACATTTGCGTCTGCACAGTGACAGCGGCCCTGCGTTCGTCCACCCACTTGAGCTTGAACTCCATGTTCCCTCCCGACGGGAACTTCTTGTGCTTGGCATTCAGACACTCGTTGATGTAGTCGCACTCGGGACCTTCCAACATGCGGAACACAATCTCTTCCTCTGTGATGGGGTCGGTCTCGGCATCCTCCAACTCGGAGTCGAAGCCCGAGCCAGGCTGCCGGACAACATTGCTTGACGTGAGCTTGTCTTTCAGGGAAATCTTCCTAACCTGGCTCCCCTGGATCGGGATCCTCGTCTTGAGGATCGGACGCTTCTTTGTCGGTGGCTGTTGGCTACGATCTGCCTCGTTCTCGGAATCAGAGGCAGCGTCGTTCTTCGCGCGCTTCTTCGCGGTGGGCTTGGACGTCCGTCCTGCCTTTGTCGTCGTCGTCGTCGTGGGCGCCGCTGGAGGCTCTGTAGGCGTCGCTTTGCCGGGAAGAGGGGTTCGAGACGGCAGTGGGGTTCGTGATGGAGCATATTCGGTAATGGGTGTCGCTGGCTGGCTTCTGTTCACTTTGAGCTTAATTTTCGGTCTGCCGTCGGTAGGCGTAGGAGGTATTGCTGGCGGCGGCATAGTCGCAGAGTCTGGCGCTGGTGCAGAAGGGGTAGCTGTAGGCCCAGCAGACGTTGACATGGCTGTCGAAAAAGCTGGAAAGTATGAGGAAGGGGGAGACATGGCGTCTGGCGTTGCGACAGGTTGGCCGAAGAGCGAAGGGGGGTGATTCTGGGAGGCGGATGGCGTCTTGGTGGAAGACACGGAAGGGGTTCTGCTGATCTTCAGCTTGAGAGTCTTTTTAGGTCCCTCCATGATTAATGTCGTCCGGGTTGGCCAGATAGTGTTTGTGGGAAGTCGTTTTGAGGTGATGTAGGAGGTATGCGGATGAAAGCGCCGTCGAGAGCTCAGTCAACCAGAGCACAGTGCTCTGCAGGTGGCCTAAAGTCCGACGGCTTCCCATGCGCTTCTCAGGCTCGAAAAGTTGACCATGAGTATACTCTGGGTCAGAATAGATCGATGAAAAAAAGCGACAGCAGCGAGGCTTTCACGAGACGCGCTTCTTGATGAAGAGTTGAAGCGGAAACTGGTTGGACATGTGAAGGCGGGAGAGGAGTTGGGAGTTCGAAGTTGAAGTCACGAAGGAGAGTGGCTCCAGGGTGATTTCTAGGCAGGCCCCCGACCTTATCCTGGGGTAGGTGGGGTCTACAGGTCTATGTACAGTAAGTAGCTGAGCAACCCTAGTCCCTGCACTTGAGCCGCAACAGCACGTCCAAGCTTCTGACAATCCAGTCAGTGTAGCATTCATTTCACACCCTTGGGAAACATCACCGACCTCACAGTCTCACAACGTCACACTAGGGAACCCCCTCCCCCCCCCTCGAAGGATCTGGTCGCTGCGTAAGAGCGCAGCGTGTCTCGACCATGATCCAGAGCTTCGAGATCGGGACCCTCATCACGATACGACACTAGGCACTCGCGATCGCGCAATCGCGAACGCGAACGCAACGCGCCAGTTCCTTCTTGCGAACATGCCCCCTCCGCCAGCTGTCTTCCACGCGCTCCTGCGGCCCGCAATCATCCAGATCCTGCGCGCAACGGGTTTTCACTCCGCCAAACCCGTCGTGATCGACAGCCTGACCGACCTCGCGGCCCGCTACCTCGAGGTGCTGTGCCAGGAGACCGCGCGACATGCTGGCAACAACGCGCACGTGCCTGACTACGCCGGCATGGTAGAGCCGTCGCTCGTGGACGTCCGCCTGGCACTGCAGGACGTCGGCGCGTTCTTGCCCGAGCGCGACTGGGAGGAACAGGACTACCTGGAGCAGGAGGATACCAGGGGCGTGGATGAATTTATCGCATGGGCGACGGGCCCCAAGACGGAGCAGATCAAAAGGGTTGCACTTGATGGCGTAGAGGATGGCGTCACGGACTACTTAACCGGTACGCGCCCTTTTCTGGGCTCGAAGCAGATAGCACTGGTGTGGGAATGTCTGCTGACAATCACTCTACGACAGCCCTCAAGAAGAGGCACAGTAAGACCGCCGATGATACCAAGTACACGGGCTCATTACTATCTCGGGCCCATGACCAAGGCCTGGTCGTGGTCGAGGGGGGTGGTGAGATTGACAGCATCCAAGCTTGGGTAGCCAAACGCCGCGAGGTGGTGACGAAGTCGCCTGAACCTGAAATCGAGTCCAGACCCGCATCGAGTGGACTCAGTTCTGTTGGGACTATGGCGGATGAGATGGACTTGTCAGGGATATGATGGGAGACTTTAAATTCCCAAATTTGAAAACCTTCAGTGTTCTGGTGACAGGACATACGCACACCACAGTCTAATGGATCAATCGAAGAGGTAAGTCTATCCATATTGCGCATTGTCTATTCACATTTTACTGTTTGTCGCCTGCAGTTCGTGTTCTAGCGAAGAGCGTCTTGTCAGACTGCAAATTGAGCATTCAAAGGCGTTGGTCTTGCTAACATCACCCAATCTAAATGCAGCCTCCTTTGAGAAATTCGGACACACACACACACACACACACAGAGAGAGAGAGAGAGACCTGAAGTGACAGACCGTTGGTCTTGAGGTAGTTACACTGCACGACAGATTCGACCGATGACAACATTAGACCAGTGGCGCGGTCGGACTCATCATGAACTTGGATTGGGCAGTACACACAGGACGAGACTTGGGTGGCCACCTCGAGCCTACGTGTCGTTGTCGAAACCCGTCCAGGATGGCAGGGACGGCATGGCGCAGACATGCAAGATTGCTTCGAAGGTGCGCTCTGACAACAATTGACATGAGTTTCCATAGGCCAAGGCGTTGTGCCTTTCCCTACTATATTCATCCCACTACTTTTCCGTAGAGGATGATGTTAGCACATCATAATTCTAGAAGCCTTGGGTCAACCTGAGAGTGGTGGCAGGGAGTTGTCTTGAGGTCATACTACTTTTGGGCGGGAGAGACAAGCCACAGCATACGGAACTCACCGTATTTCTTGTCGGCAGGGTATGAATATTAATTTGCCCAGTGTAGCATTCTCAATTCATCCCTTCTGGTTATAAGCCAGAAAATAAAGGGAACAGGTGCTCAAGTAACGATTCATTCCCAGAACGTCTCTATTCATAGATTGTATGCCAGTATATCATAAGTCTAGTCAGCTTCGAACGCAATTGTTCGCCTTCCCTCGCACCTCGTCATCTAGCTTGTACTCATCACCAAGTCTGAAAATCAGAGCCAGTACCTGTTATCCACAAAAGGTTGACAATATTCTCGTTGCAGCACATACGTATCTATGCTCACAAAGAAGTCGTCCGTAGTATCCCATCACCGGTGCACAGACACACGGTCCAGACTGATATGTTCAATTAACAATCAAGGTCCAGGGATGCAAAGACAAGCAGGCAGCCGCTCCAGATAAAAAATGAAAATAAAAACAGGATGCGCAATCCTATGATTCAAGGAGGAGGGAGAGAGAGAGGACTCACTTGAAAGCCGCGCTGATGAGCGCCAGATGACTAAAGGCCTGAGGTGTGTTCCCAAGCTGCTCGCCGCTGCGGGAGATCTCTTCCGAGAACATGTTCAGATGGTTTGAGAAGGTGAGCATGTTCTCAAACAGGCTGACGGCGCGCGGGAGGTACTTGACGTCGTAGACGCTGGCTCTCGTCAGAGCCTCGACGAGCCAGAACGTGCACATGGAGAAGGCGCCCTCTCGCCCACCCACGCCTGTAGTTATGCATCAGCACTGATGACGGATGTGGGTAAAGAGAGGGGGAGAGGGGGGGGGGGGGGGAATGAATGTTTTCCCTATCAAGGAGATATTCTGGGAGGGCAAGGTTACCGTCATCTGAGAGCTCGGTATCATAGCGGTACACTAGTCCTGTGGAGGTCAAGCCGCCCTTCTCAGGGGGCAGCAGGATGCGGTCCATGGTGTTCAGGAAGCGAGGGTCGTTTGGGGTGATGAAAAAGACCAGAGGGGCTATCAATATGGAGGAATCCAGCATTGTGTGGTTCTCGTAGCTCTGTACGAAACATTTCATCTCGGTGTTGTATCCTAAGGCCATCTTGTCAGACCGCTCTGTCGGTAAGGGAAATGGCATTCTTGACCAGGAAATATGATACGAAGTAGTATCGAAATCTCTCACCCTTCTCCATGACCTCTTCATAGAGACTATCTCTGGCTTCAAGCCACTTGCTCCGGTTGGGACACGGCAGAGTTCTCTTCTCTGCCAGACGGAGGCCGCGGTCAAAGGCCACCCAGAGCATAACTTTCGAGTAAACAAAGTTCTGCTTCTTGTTCCGCACCTCCCATATAGACATATCAGGTTCTGTGAGGCCGTCAGCAATCTCGCCTCGACCAAGTCCAAAGACGGCATGGTACTCGTAATATCTGGCTTACCGTTCATGATGGTCAAGACATAATCTGCACGAGGGGGTTTAGTAGCTGTAGAGGCCCTGCAGGAGTGCGAGGGTGTTTATCTTACCCAGCAGCTTCCGCACAGACACCCAAGTATCCCAAGTCAGGGGCTTTCCGTATTTGTTGCTCAGGTAGATGGCGTCCATCAACTCTCCGTAGATATCGAACTGCTGATGGAATGCGGCACCGTTCCCGATACGCACCGGCTTTGAGCCCCTGTAACCCTCCAGGTGGTCCAGCTGCAGCTCCGGGATCTCCGTCTCGCCCCGGATCGTGAACATTATGGGCAGGCCTCCGTCGGGGGTCCGGGACTTGAGAATGCGCTGGTTGATAAACTCCATGTACGCATCTGCCTCCTCGACGAAGCCCAGGCGGAGCAGGATGTAGATTGTGAAGCTCGAGTCTCTCACCCAGGAGTACCTGTAGTCCCAGTTCCTCGGGCCCCCGATCTCCTCGGGTACAGAGAAGGTCGGGGCTGCGACAATTGCGCCGGTCGGCTCGTAGGTCAACAGCTTGAGGACCATCAGGCTCCGCGTGACGACCTCCCTCCACCTGCCCCTGTACTGACACTTGGAGATCCAGCTGTACCAAAACGTCTGTGTGTCGCTCTGCTGTCTGTCGATATCAGCAGTCGTGATGTTGGCCGTAACATGGCTCTCGAGGTCGTCGCGGAGCGTGAAGGAGATGGCCTGACCCTCCCGCAGCGTGATGTGCGTGACAACGCCCTCACTGACCATGCCCTCCCTCGTCGTCTTCTGAAACGCCACCACGGGACAGGTCTCGGCGTCATCTTCGCCCTTGTCTATGGTGACATCCAGCTGAAGCTTCAGGCCGTCCCTCTCGACGCTGTGGAACGTGACGGCCTTGGACGCCATTCCCGGCTCGTGTGTCTCCTGTAGCACCCTCGTGACATGCTTCTCCTTCGCATACCCCATCGCAGGGAAGATCTCCACGTCCAGCGAGATCTCGCCTCTGATGCACTCGACCCGTCTGATGAGCCACTTCTTCAGCTCCTCCTGAACAACTTGGGCCTCGCGAAAGGCCGACTGCCAACCGGCTGCGTGCGAGACCGGCACGATCGAGGTACGTGGCTAGGAAGAGTCACCAACTCTGCTCTTTCCAAAGAAGGGGTGAGAGAAGGGGAGAGAAAGAGGAGCTGCTCACCCGCGGGAAGAAGTCGACCAGGTCTGCGACGCCATCCTCGTTGATATAGCGTGTCTGCAGTATATTAGAAGAGGGTAGGTAGCTCTGCTTCGTGGTGCAGGTGACGTCCGGCGGCGGCGAGATGCTAAAGTGGCCGCCCTTGGTCTTGTCCAGGAGGCGGCAGAAGATGCTGGGGGAGTCGAAATCGGGCCTGGTGGTGCAGTCAGCCTCCTGAGAACGCAACCAAGTGGTGATACTTGGTAGATATATAGCTTCATGTGTCGTGTGTTCCGCACCAGCACATGAAATCACAGCTGCCGTCCCTGCCGACCAGGGCGGCTGTTCTGAGGTTTCCTATAAGGCCGTAGTCCTCGATGGGCAAGTAGCCGTCGAAGCGGCCTCTGAGAGAGGTCGCTGGGGTTGAGCCGGAGTTGGCCATTGGTTCTCGCCTATTCTTGGTGGGTGAGCTCGAGGTTCCGCATGAGCCGCTGCCAAAGTCCCCCTTTTTTCTTCCTTTTTTTTTTTTGATGGCGATCGCAGTCCCTTAGACGCTCAATTTGACGATAGCATATAGTAGATGCGGAAAAGTGTTGGTTGTATCCTTGCTCAAGATCCTGCACGCTCTGAGGCTGAGAAGGGAAGGAGGGCACTTAGGTAGGGAAGTGGGTAAGTAATCAACCCGCCAGTCCGGTAACACAAACAAGAAAGAGATGAAGTCATCGATCCCTTCGAGACTGAACATGGAAGAAACAAGCACACACAACACAAAATATTCTTTTTGTTCTTGGATGTAGAAGGGGTCGTGGTATATGCAGCTCTTATTTATGGTAAAGTGGTGGTCCAGTGATAGCCATTTCCATGTAGCATCTGGGTGGCGAGAACATATTCGCTCTTCCAACAACAATACACCACTCCACGACCTGCCACAAGGGATCACGATAACCAACTGAAAGCTAGATCCAACCCCCCAACCCCCCCGGGGGAAGACGTGGTCCTGAAGCAAGTACCCTAGAAATATCGAGTCCGGCGTCCCCTTCCCAGCACACTACCAACAGCAGGCTTTGGAATATGCCCCAACACATGGTCTCTTCATCGAGCATCTCTACAGAAATCGACCGTAGGAAATTCAGAGCTGATGACTATTAATATGTGCTTGGCCAGGTCCGTAGCCCAAGAGGCAGCGCTTCATATAAAAAATTCTGGGAGTCACCCCCTGAAGTGGTTCCATGTGTGTCTCAGATGACATCGGCTTGGAGCACGTACTGAGGGACTGTAGAGAGAGAGAGAGAGAGAAAGGCTGATGACAGAGCTTGTTGGGACGGTACTGCTTCTCAGTGGAGGGAGGGGAAGCGTCCCCTAACTAATCACTACCACCTACCACCTAATCTAAGGTTATCGTGAGGCACCATCGCCTGCACTGACCCGCCTAATTGGGTACGCCTCGGGTAGTTTCACCGACTCCCGACTGGCGTTACAGCAGGGTGGTGAGTGAGAGAGAGAGTGCGGGCATTTTTCTTTAAAGAAAATCGATCGAGT
The DNA here is from genome assembly GCA_014849355.1 of Cryphonectria radicalis. Lineage (NCBI taxonomy): Eukaryota > Fungi > Ascomycota > Sordariomycetes > Diaporthales > Cryphonectriaceae > Cryphonectria > Cryphonectria radicalis. The sequence goes on along the minus strand of JACWQW010000006.1, from coordinate 295,358 downwards.
CTAAGAGAACCCGACGATATGCGCGTGATTTTCTGAAGGGGGGGAATGCTCAATACGTCTCGTGGTTTCTTTACATGACTTTGCCTGATCGACGATTCTTTACTACAACATCAAGGGTCCATCCATACTGCCCCCCAGCTGGGAATTTGCCAGAAATTCCAACATGGCGGTAGACACACAAGACAGTAAACACCGACACTGTAAGTGCGTGGGCAAGACCTAGGCAAGCTATATTTCGATGTCAGGATAGAACAATGTAAATGAGGATCAACACTGTATTGCGTATCTGTCCGGGGCAAAAGAAAACAAGCGGGGGATCGAACAGGATTCCCCCCCCCCCCCGGGAGGTGCGCTCAGGGCTCATGTCGATTGTGGCTGACATCACATCAACAACTTCCCCAGATTTCCAGGTCGATCATTGACTCGCACAGTTACATGGTGTCGGTCTAGCCTCTGGATCCGTCCGCGCGGGAATCGGGAATGCTCTAGGCTGCGGTCGCCCAGGGGCAAGATGAGTTGTCCAGCTGAGCAAAAGCGTGGAAGGTGTGATGATCTCCTTTGTCTGGCGGGCTGGGTTGTGCTGGGTGTGTTGGGAGGTCAGTGTGTTGGGCTACAGTCGGCCGTATGACTGTCATTCCAGCACGGGTGAGCATGGTCCCGAGTATCTCATCACCATTCGGGAGCTCCAAACCACGAACTAGGAGCTTGGCTAGCTCCAGGGTAATAAGATCAGGCCTTGCCCAGCCAAGCAGACAGGACTACCTACCATAGTAAAGCCCATCGGGGTTCAAATCGTGATGCCATGCCCGGCTGATCCGAGAAGCTCAGCACCTCTTGCTAGGGAGGTCCCAGCTGCAATGCGTACCATATAGTACGTAGTACAGCATAGGGTCTACAGCATAGGATAGTGATTGTGTACTGTAATAGAGAGAGGATCGGCTATGGGGATCAGAGTTTAGGCCCTTGGGTGCTACTGGCGGTTGCTGCAGATCAGCTGTGCGGCACGGATCTGACGGATTTCAGGGTCTCTCTCTTTTTGAGAACAGCTCCCCCCCCAACAGGGCCTGTGGGGAATTTTCGATGGAGGTAGACGGAAAGTAAGAAAGAAATAGATCTCTAAAGGCGAGATGAGCAAAGAAAGATATAAGAAGAAGAAAAGGAGGAAAAGGAGACTGGAGAGTATTGGGAGAACCGACGGCCAACTACCGAGAGCGAGCATTGAGGAAGGGAAATTCAGTCATTACAGGCAGGGCCCCTCTTGGCCTCCCCAGGTTAGGTTACAAGCCCAACCTGGGCCCAGAAGGACAGACCACATAATACTGTGTATTTTGTGCTGACAACAACAACAGGAGGAAGGCGGGAAGGGGTCTGGGTTGGCTGAGCTAAGAAAAGACTGGTGAAGGATCCCCTGGCCTCTCCAGGCACTGCCGCCGCCTTGTGAGAGCGACAAAACCAGCCATTCAAAAACCCTCCTTCGCTGGGATGGAGAGGATCCACCCGTCATCTTGTGAGCAGAGCCATTGACGTCTAAGAGGTGCTGAAGGATGATGAGTTGTTACTATGTACCCTGCGCTTCTGTTTTTTTGTTTTTTTTTTGCTCTTTGCTGCCCATGGTGTGCCCAGGGGGAGGGGCCTCCTCCGGTTTGCTGCCCATTGGGCCTGTCATCCACTAACCAGCGTCACCGTCAGCAGAACTCAGGTGATCAAGGCCGGTAGTAGCTTGGCATGGCCTGGGCAAGACATGGTCAGGCAGACATGCCCAAAGTATGTGCAAAGCATAGCCTAACCTTGATTTGTTTGCCTTCTCTCTCTCTCTTTCTCTCTCTCCTTAGCTGCGATTCTAACAGTACACTGAAACGCCGGTATCGAGCGCGGGTATCGAGGCGGTAAACCGTTCACGGGTGGGGATTGACCTCCCCTCTCTACTCTAGACTCATCTCCTCAAGCGCTGGAGAAACCACTACCTTCCCTCCACACAAACACGCCAAGAAGAACAACAGTGCCCCCTCCACTTCCCGCCGTACCGTTCCTCCAGACCCATCGAACCTAGACCGCCCAGTTGGCGAATTCTCAACGTTGTGGATATCGGGTTGGGAACCAAAGAAAAGAAGAGGGGGCAAGAAAGAAAAAGAGAGAGGCGGAGAGGGGGGGAAAAAAGGGTTCACCCCTGGTGCGGGCAGGGCGGGAGCTGCAGGTCGCATGCAGTGCCAGCTGTGAGGTCCTGCGCCAGTCATCCATCCTAACCAGTCACGCAGTCACCTAACCGAACAGGATCCATCAGCACGTCTAGGGGGTCCCAAGGCGAAAAAGACACAGAGAGAGGAGAGAGCCCACACTGGGCCAAGCTCTATGCCAGGGGGGTTTGGCGGCCCATGATCCACAAGTCTGAAGAGGCCTGGCCATGATGACCCCCAATCTCCTTCACTAAATAAAGTCATTACACCCATCGTGCGTGTGTACAATGCCGTCCTCGTCTCCTCCCCCCTCTCCGCCTCAGTCCGTCTCTGTGCCGCCCCTCTCCTCGACAACAAAGAACAACAACAACAACAACAACAACAACAACAACAACACCCCTCGTCCCGAGTCCGTTGCCGCCTTCCCCCGACTCTCGATTAATCTCAGCCAGCACACGACCTCGTCAGCAGAGTCCTCTGCCCCAGGGTCGCCCGCGAAGCCCTTTGCACATGCGCACACGACCAACAACAACATCCTCGTCGGAGCAGGGGTCCACCACGGCCCGGCGGCGTCATCGTCGTTGTCGTCCAACCTGACCTCCGATCGTACCACCAGAGCAACCGCTCGTGCGAGGAGGGCTACCGTCTCTGATGCCGTTGCCGCCTCCAGCACCAGCTCCTTTGCAGACAACATCGAGATGGACCCCATCAACCCGGCCGGCCACCGCCGCCGCCGCAGCAGTCTAATGTCGCCCTCGAGCAGCTCAACACCGCAGCCGGGGAGGAACGGCCACGTCAGGGGCCCCTCTGTCAGCGGGCAGTTTGTCATGGACGAGCCCAAGATATCAGAAGAGAGCGAGTCCACAATCAAGGGGAAAGACGGTTACATAAAGCCGGGCCCGAACCCGGACTTCTCGGACGAGGACCTACACGACGACGAGGAGACCGGCCTGACGGCCAAAGACAGAAAAAGGAAACAGAGGAAGAGGAGACGAAATACGTTGCTCGACCAGCGCATAGCACGCGACAACATCACAGAGGAAGAACGCAAGGAGGCAGACCAGACCGTGGTCAGGAAACTGGCTATTAATGGGACCTTGATCGGCCTCTGGTATCTCTTCTCACTAAGCATTTCACTCGTAAGTCGGCACTCGCCACATTGACCACCACGAATATGGGAAATTACAGAGGGAGTGTAGGCTGGGACTGGTTACTGACAATGGAGTGGGGGGCGACAATTTAGTACAACAAGTGGATGTTCGACAGCAACCGATTGAACTTCCCTTTCCCGTTATTTACGACCTCTGTACACATGCTTGTACAGTTCTTCCTCTCCTGCGTTGTCCTTTACTTTATACCATCTTTAAGACCTCAACATGCGCCGCAGCGAAGATCAGACCTGGGCCACTCCTCGAGGGACGAAAACGACCCAGACAGCCCCATCATGACCAAGATGTTCTACCTCACCAGGATCGGGCCTTGTGGTGCAGCCACGGGCCTTGACATCGGCCTGGGCAACACTTCTCTCAAGTTTATTACTTTGACTTTTTACAGTAAGACTTTCCGCGGCCTCGCGTCTTCCTACTTTTCTATACACACAAAGATGCTGACCATCCATCAAAAAGCTATGTGCAAATCGTCCTCGCTAGCATTCGTTCTTATCTTTGCATTCCTCTTCCGATTGGAGGCACCCACATGGAGGCTGGTGGCCATCATCGCAACCATGACCATGGGAGTCATCATGATGGTAGCCGGTGAGATCGAATTCGACGTTCTCGGCTTCATCCTGGTCATCTCGGCCGCCTTCTTCTCGGGCTTCCGCTGGGGTCTCACCCAGATCCTACTCCTGCGCAACCCTGCTACCTCGAATCCTTTCTCCAGCATCTTCTTCCTCGCGCCCGTCATGTTCCTCACCCTCCTCCTGATCGCCGTCCCGGTCGAGGGATTCCCCGCCCTCATCGAATCCTTGAAAGGCCTCGTGGACGAATGGGGCATCGCGGCCCCGCTGCTCCTCCTGTTCCCAGGAACCATCGCCTTCCTCATGACGGCTTCCGAATTCGCTCTGCTGCAGCGAACGTCCGTCGTCACCCTCTCGATCGCCGGAATCTTCAAGGAGGTCGTGACGATCTCGACTGCCACCCTGGTCTTCGATGATAAACTGACGCCGATCAACATCTCGGGGCTCTGCGTCACCATCGGCGCGATCTGCGCATACAACTGGATCAAGATCACCAAGATGCGACAGGATGCGCAAAAGACCGTCCATAATCTTCACATTGACCCGGACCTGTCGAGCCCGAGCTCGAGCGAGACGGACCCCGAGGATGAAGGCGGTGAGGAGACAGGGCTGCTCGCCGCGCGCCAGAGCGTGGAGGTGCCCATGGCGCAGGGCGATCTGGTCACGGTGGACGGCGACATTATCATCCCACCGCCTCCGCAGAATCCGCCATACAACGTCACTCACGCCTCTGGAGAGGAGCGAGACAAGACAGACCGGCAAGACTAAAAAGAAGAATAGGAAGGAGGCACTCCTTGTGTCCCCCCCATTTTTTTTTGGATATTCCGTCTTTTACGAGGGGGGCAGCAGAGATAGTCAAGTCAGTCGCTCGGATGCATGGTCAAAATGATACCCCAACCATTTCAGAAAAGAAAAAAAGAAAACAGAGAAGAACAAAATCAGCTGGCTACGCATCCAGAGCGAGCATAACCGCATTTGCATGACCATTTAAGGAGTTCTTACTCAGTAGATAATAGAGAAATTGATGGCTCTTTTTCGGCTTTTTTACGGAGGTTTTCCCCCCTCGCTCTGTTTTTCCCTGAGCAGGAAGAGGAGCTCAAGTCAAACTGTGGTTTGCAGGGAAGAAGAGCATTAAGCAAGCATACTTGAATTCTGAAGAATCGGCACATTGGACCAGGTTGAGAAGATCAATTGATCGAAAAAGGAGATATGACTATGCGGAGAACTTTATAACAACATAGCTATAATAGTTCGAAGAAAGGGCAGATACCCTCATGCTCATTTTACTGTTCTGCATGCAATATGTATATGTCCTGGGAGTGAGTGGTCTACGCCGGTACCTTGAAACCACAACTACAAATCCAATCCAGTTCAAGAGGGAAATAAGAAAAAGAAGAAAGAAACCCACACCTCCACACAAGACACATCAACCACACATTCTCTCAAGGAATCAATCAATGGGCCCGCAGTTCAATCAATCAAGTACTTGTCTGTCGAACAAACAAAGCCATGCCCGTAACTGACTGTTTAGCCTACAGTAGTCACCTTCCTGGTGGGTGGGCGGGGGAGGAGGGGCCAGCACACAACTTTTGACCGATTCATGGGACTTGTCTGACCGCTGGGGTCCCGTCAGCCTTGTGTAAGCGGGGGGTTCTCCGGGGGGGCGTGCAAAGACCACACAAGGCTGAAAGTACGATTCCCCCCCCCCTGTCCTTCCCGATTTTTCTTTTTAAACTTATAAGGGAGTGTGGTGTTGCGCATCTCACATGGCGTCTGTTTTTCTTCTTCTTCTTTCACCTTTGAAAGGAAGCGAAATTGTGTGCCCAAACTTTATGCTGTTACCAACAGTACCTTTCCCGAACATGGCCTGACAGGGTCGCGGAGGAACCTCGCAGGTCAGAAAGAGAGAGAGAGGCCTCCCAGAATCGCCACTTGGCGTCTCGGCAGTGTGGAGCCAGAGTGGATGGATGAGCACACGTACATACTTACTCGGACAACCGCTGGTGAATTGACCATTATCTCTTGAGAATGGAAAGTGAGTTTTTAATGGTAGTAATAATAATCATCATCATAAAACACTAATGAGGTGGAAGCATCCAGCTGGACATCGAATGAACTGAAGAGCCCACGGCACCGAGGGGTGATTTTTCTCCTTTTCTTCGTAGTACCAGCCAGCCATCCCATCCATCCACACTCATTACCCACGTTTGAGTCAGTCCCCCCAATCCAGTGAACCAAGAGTATGTACGTTGATGATGAGAAACCCTGCCCGTCTGTGTGAAATGAGCCATAACGCCAGGTCAGACCAGATGCCATTCATTGGTCTCTGCCATTATCCCACGGTCGTGAAAAGAAAAGAAAAAGAAAAAAGGAATGCCGTTTCAGGTATCACGTCTTTTTTTATTTGCCCAATCGCAAATCCATCATTAAAAGAAAAATAACCGTCGTTAAAACTTTGGTTTCCCCTTCCCTTATCGTCCTCGACAGCATAGAACGCTCAGTGCTTGACGGGCGGCGGGCTGGTGGGAGGCTCGTACACGGTGTCGGCACCGCGCGGGTAGTAGCTGCCAGACGGCTGCTGCAGGGGGACGTCATTAGGCTGGTGGCCGTAGTAGCCATCATTGCTGTTGTACGTGTTGCCCGTGTACTGATTCGGGACGTCGCTGGGCGTGTACTGCGGGGGAGGCGGGTTGGAGTTGTTGTTGTACTTGTTGCTGCCAAACCAGCCGCCGCCGTTGTTGTTGCCATAATGCGGCGCGGGCTGTTGCTGCTGCTGCTGCTGGCCACCGTACCGACCACCGAAGGGGCCCCCACTCACCCAACCGGTGCCGTAGCGGGGCTGCATGCCCATTCGGCGGCGGCGGCGGTTGGTGAAGCAGCTCCAGCTGATGAAGAGGGCGATGAAGACGATGATGACGATGGCGGCGACGACCCAGCGGCCCCAGTAGGAGAAGTTGGAGCGGTAGCAACTCCCGTCATTGCCGGTGTACCAACCGCTGGAGCAGCTAGACCGGGGGGGAAAAAGAGAATGTTAGCAAAACAAAGTGGATATGCGGTGGTGGAGGGGAAGACGTGGCGAGCAAGGACTTACACTCTGCGGTTGAGACTATTCGAGGTAGATTGTGGGATGAACATCTTGGCGTGGTCTCTGGGGCAATCACTTCGAGAAGATGTATGTGGTGATGGTGGTGGATGAAGGTGAATTGAATTGAGAGGACAAGATGAATTGGATGGATGGGCGAGTTAGTGGGTTGGTGGGGTAGATGTAGGTTTGTAGGGTGGGAGTAAAAAAAAAAAAAAAGGTAGGCTCGAGGATGGCTTGGAGAAGTTGTAGGAAGGGATACGGATGTTTTTATTGTAGCGTTGTCAAGTTGGTGGTGAAATCGTATTGGCGTATAGTAAAGCTGGGTGGCGGGATTTGGGGCTGTTTTCTCTCTCGGGTGCCGTGACTTTTGCAGGCAACAAAGAACCCCCTCCCCCCCTCCCCGGGCTGCTGCTGACTGGTTCTGGTTGGTTCTGGGGCCAAGGTTCGACAACCCGTTGTCACTGCTCAGCCCCCCGCGGGAGCCTCTCCAACCTTATTCAGCGCCCCTTGTGAGGGAAGGAGATGGGATCTTCTCGAGTCGCCTCACCCCTGTTGGATCCTTGCTTGTCTGATGACTGAAAAATAATGGTGAGTAAGGTGGGTGGCTTCTAAGAACGCGTCACTCCTTTCAAATCCTTCCTTCGTACTCTTCTTTTAGGGATTAAAACAGCGACAAAATGTGGTGTTTAGGTTCTGCCGGGACACGAACGGACCCCGGCTGTAGCGGCCAGATAGATAGGTGGAGTTACTACTGTGGCAGTGTGTACCAGCCCGTTAGCAGCCAGGTTAGCAGGTCTTGGGGCATGGCTGTGCTGGGGACGGGTCGCCTGACCATCACCCAACAACCAACTCCTCTGCTGCTTCCCGCCTGCTCCCCCCGCCTGCCACCTTCCCCGCCCAGCGGTACCAACATGAGCTGGCCCTGGTGCTGGTGAACAAATCAGTTTCCCTTTTCAAGCATTTTTTGGGTTATCCATCTCCCCCGAATCCTGTATTTGGAATTTCTACATCGCAAAACCCTCAGTATCAATCAAAGCTCTTTCTTCTTCTTTTTTTCTACATCTAAATTACAGATTATGACCACCTGGAACATCCTCCAAGTCCCGCCCCTCACCCCGTCTTCTCGTTCAAAGCTACTTCATTCACCAGCGTCGAGCCATCCATACACACCCAAAAATCTTCTACTAAGCCTGCCGCCCTGCCTGCCTGACCGTTAGGTGTATCTGTGCAGACCTGATATGCCGAGGAGACCGAGGAGACCGAGGAGATCGTGGGGACGAAGGCCTGAGGAGGCGGTGCCTTCTCCACGCCGGCGACTTGGGTGATAAGAAGCGCGCCCCGGACAAGGAGATGGGCGGGACCTGGAATGTGTCGCGCCTCGACGCGATGGCACTGGCCTGGATGCTCTGCGTCCTGATCCGGGCCTGGTCGCGAGAGGTGCGTGTTGCCACCGGCGCGGGCTCGTCCAGCATGATGTTCAGCGTTCCCAGGCTCTTCCTGCCGAGCGTCTTCTCCGTCTCGATCAGGAGATCGTCCAGGCCCCGGCAGAATGTCTCCAGGCGCCGAGTGGTATCACCCCGCTTTGCGTTCGGGTCGACGGTCGCGAAGGCGCGCTTAAGCTTCACCAGCCTCGTGGCGTAGTCCTCGAACTGCGCCGGGTCGCAGTCCAGGATCAGCTCGATGTTGGTCTCGACTGGCCGCTTGAGCACATTGATCCTAGCCAGGAGATCCTCGTCCTAGTAGTCAGGATGTCAAGGTTAATTTTTTTTCTCCTTCTTTTCTGCTTGAGCAAGTGCTTGGGCACTCCCGTCATGCTTCTTCGCCCCTTAGAGGAGGGGGATAGTTACACACCTGCTTGTCTTGCGTGCTGTCGAGGAAACTTTTGACGTTATTTGCGAGCTCGACGGTGCCCATGGCGCCACCGATGCTAACGGTGCTGGAGTCGTTCATGGTTGGTGTGTCTTTCCTGGCCTGACAGGACACTGTGTAGTCGCAGGAGGAGTTTTTCAGCGAGAAAGACGTTGGTGTCTTGGACCGCCCAGGAGTGTCTATCTAGATCGAGGGACCTGGACAGGTGTGCCCATTATGTCTCTTCTCTTGAGCACTCCGCCATCTCTTCTTGGCTTTTACGTGATAACAAGTTCCGGACCCGACCTTTTCTTCTTACGGGCCGGTGCTCGGATTCCAACGTGTCTCTCGGGCCTCATCCAAAAATCTCACCTACCTCCCCCCTACGTGAGAAAGAAGACACCCGGTTGTCATCTTTAGGTGCGATCACGTTGAGCTTTCCCTCCGTTCAGTTGCAAGTCACATTGCCTAGGCGGCCCGCAGGCCTTTGGTCGCAGACTTCATGGTCAGCCTGTTTCAACAGCAAAATAAATGGGACATTTTCCGTGTGCCCAACTTGTGTCTTGCGACAAGGGTGCGTGCTCAGCGGCCGCGGCCGATGTTGCCGAAGACGAAAAAGGCGAGGAAGAGCTGATCCCGGGGGGTGGGCGTGTACGTCAGCACCACCAATCTGTTCGACATGACAAGGGGCCTTGGTTTTTGGTTTTTTTTTGGTTTTTTCCTTCCCCTTTTGCGAGGAACGCTTACGCAGAATAGGCCTCTCTTTGGGCCATGCATGGATCTTTTTTTTTTTTTAAATATTGAATACGGTCGGATTCCACAATGAGGTCAGCTCGCCAGGGCAAGTCAGGCCATCAAAGTCTTGGAAGTGAGAGCAGCTTCAATCCGACAGGGCTGACTTGTCACCCTCTCTTTCTCTCTCAAGCTCACCTTGCCTTGTGACAAGCCAAATGGGGACAAAATGTAGCAGTACTACTTTCGTAGGAACCCAATTATGGCAAGTCCTCGTCGACGAACATCTTGAAAGGCCTCGGAGCCGCTAACCTGATTGGGTAACCAACACCAGAGACATCACATCTGAGGTTTTGAGCTGGCGTGGCATTTTTCAGTCCTCAGGACTTTCACCCCCTTTTCAATTTGCCTCATACTTGCTATCGTCAAATCAAAGAAGGAAGCTTGCAGGCTGCCCTGTGGTGTGCTCCCTGCATCTAGTCAGGTCCTCGTCTGAAAAGCAGCAGAGCTGTCGCATTGCCCAACTTCAGCCTGACATCATCCGCCTGGTCTTTTCCCATCGCCTCCGCTATGCGACGAATGGTCACCTTCACGCAATCTTCATCCGTCCCTACAAGATCGGGATGAGCCTCCCGCCAACGCGTCACCATAGATGCCGTATCAAGGCCGCGCGAGAGCTCGTCGAGCGACTGCTCCCTGCCGCCGGCGAAGAAGTCGACTGCCCCGTCCTCGAGCTTCCCACCACGGTTCCACTCCTTGCGCACGTAATCGCCCACCGGAAACGCCGTGATCGGCGGTTCGACGGACCAGGGCAACGGAAGCGTGTCGTATACGGTGCGTGACAGACGCAGGGCCGGATTCTCGAACGGCCCCAGGGTGTCGTCTTCTAGGTGGCTGAGAGCCTGCTGCACGGCTGCGGCGTTGGGCGTGGAAGGGTCTGTTGCAGTGTCAGACTTTCTGTTGCTATCATAAAAGGGCCTTGCGCGTGCTTGTATAATAATAATAAAAAAAGAACGGGCTGAACTAACGGCAGAATAGCGACGCATGGGTCCATAAGGCCACAGTACCACCCGGCTTCACCATGCGCGCTGCTTGTCTCCAGAACTCATCCATGCGAAACCAGTGAGCCTATCCGCCCAAATCATCATCAATCATCATCATTAGCAGTGGTGGTCAATCGGGACAGGCAAGATGACGATCCAGTCACACTGAGAAAGTGGGAAGCTGAGAATTCTTTTTTTTCTTCTTTCTCTTTCACATACCGCCATGGCCGACGTGAGCAGGTCCACCGACCCAGGCCGCACGATGCTCGAGCCCGCCAGCTCCTCGGCAGCCCGCACCTCGAACTCGACGGGCCTGCCGCTCCTCGTCTCGCCGCCGGCCCGCCGTGCCTGCTCGACCATCTGCGCGCCGGGGTCCACGCCGACCACGCGCGAAAAGTATGGTGCTAGCACCCGCGCTGCCTGGCCCGTGCCGCAGCCGACGTCGAGGGCCGTCTCGAGGCCCCCTCCGCCGCTGCTGCCGCCACGGGCCAGGTGGAAGGCTAGGATCTCTTGGATGACACCGGTGGCGGAATTGCCGCGGCCGCGGGCGTAGGCGGCGGCTTGTTCGGGGGTGTAGTTGCGGAACGTGGGGTCTAGGGGGGCTGCTGGGGCGGCGGTGGAGGACATGGTGGGCGAGGAGGATAAGAGGTTGAGTAAGTAAGTAGTGAGAATGGTAGTGAGTACTTGGTGGTGGTATAGTTGGAGCTGGGTGGTGGTGGTGGTGGTGGTGGGTGACGTCCCTTGAGGTTTGCGCTGTGGAGGAAAGCTTTTTTTTGGATTTTTTTTTTGATCTTCTTTCCCCCCTTTTTCCTCTTGCTCGTAAAGGAAGAAGAACTGACGGCTGACTTGGAATGTGGACGCAGAATGACTGTGACTCATATTGAGGAGGTGGTCTAAGCAAAGATGAGCTCCGCGTATATCCGCCGTGTAAATCAATCCTACAATCTGCGCCGTACACTTGCGTCAGGATCAGTCGTGACTCATTTGGGCTGGGGAATATGGTGTCTTCTTCCGAACAACGTTTGAGTGAGTGTCATCCGTGCGGTTGGCCAACATCAGTAACTATGTTGAAGCGTAGTCTTTATACTACAATCGAGCTGTAAGTTGCAAGTCAAGGTTCTACGCTCTAGTTGAGCTGTGAGAAGATTTCGGCATCATTGTTGAGATTCAATTCCTTACAACAGGATTACTTGGTTCAAGTATTTGCTGCAAACTCTCACCTCACAACTCTCTGAACCCTCGACATTTCCCAAAGGTCTTTCTCAATCCAGGCAGCGAGTGACGGTCCAGCCCCAGCATCATGATGTGCATCATGATCAACCCACATCGTCGGGTCCGAATGCCGGTAGCTATCTGAAGGAGGGGACCCGAGTCGACCTGCGGAGATTTATACGACAGGACAACCGAAGCGAAGTCTAACTGGACAGTTCATTCCCCTCCCCTCCCCTCCCCCCTTCGTAGTGACGACGAGGAACATTACGTTGGCAAAGCTCAGTCCACCTTCATGCCGTGTATTCTCAAGCTTTCTTGATAGTTCCTAGCGAGGCGTGTCTCTTTGATGATATGTATGTGTCTTTTGATATCTTGACCCTTCTTTCCCTTTCCTTTAACGCTTTCATTTCTCATTTTGTAAGAGCTTGAATGCCTAACAATCTGGGAGAGGGGAGAAGAGGGAGGCGAGCGGTGTGGTCACTGTTGCAGTCTTTGGCCAGGCTGTAACATATCTCGGGAATGTTCAATGAAGGGAGCAATTTGCATCATGGCTTGTGGGATGAGGAAAGAAAGCAAACAAATGGAGGAATTGATGCCTTTGTCTTGATCTCGTAGTTTCTATCCGAGGGCAGCTCATGTACATTAATGAGTAATACCACACCACTTATTACATCTCTCAAGACACAAGAATCACAAATCATGCACCCAACAGCACGCATCAGCAAAATAGAATTACAGGCGACAATCAATTCTCCATCCTCAGCTACCCGATCAACATCCGTGATTCAGGACGTAAGCATCACCAAGCTGCGCCACTGAAACAGACAAAACTCTCCCAAAGGGACGGAACACAAATAAGGGGCAAGGGAACGACGCCACACATGGCTCGATGACGATCGGATGATGAACATTCCGCCTCGCCTCGCCTCATCTCAACTCAGCAAAGGCCAGACCTTTCTCGCTCTCCAGGCCCAGCCCTTGCAGGCTTACGCACTTTTATTCTCCATGTGGCTTGCTGCAGAGGAACACACACACACACGCACATTTGTCAACCCCCCCCTCCCCCCTTTTCTTTTTCCCTCCTCCCCCCCGGCTCAAACACGAAACGGTCTGAAGATTGCGAGGATCCGGGGAGCTTCTCGTACCGACCATTCAAGCAGAACAAGGGCGGGAGGAACCGCGTTTCGTGAACACACTCTCAGTCTCTATTGCATCCACACACGCGCAAAGGACCGGAGGAAAAAAAAGGGGAGGGGGGGAAGGGGGGAAGACCGGATGAGCGGGTGATGCGCTGAATTCATTAATAATGACACATCGGATGAAATTGAGTTGATTACTGCTTTGGTCTGCGCCGTCACGTGCGACAGCAAGCTTTGTAGGAACATGGAGAGGCAGACAAGAAGAGAGAGAAAAAAAAAACTTCCTTTTTCCTTCTTACATTTGGTGCGTTTATCAGCACATTCATAAAGTCAAACCTGCCGAGACAAGATGGGAACTAGCTAGGCGGCGCGCGAGAGTACTCAACAGGGGGAGCAGTATTAGATCAATGAGATTTTCCCAGGGGATTTAGTTAGTTAATCATCTCGGGGAACAACATCGCAATTGGGCACAGTCTCCATGCCTCTCTACCAGAAGTAGCAGCAGCAAGAGTGGCATCCAGACTCTTGACAGGAACGCACAAGGCATCGATCCACCAATCAGATGGAGCAGAAGAAGGAGGAGGGGGAGGAGGGAAAGGAAAATGTTCGTTTCAGTCCAGGCTTTGGCCTCAGCTCAGGGAGACAACCTGCGATCACCCATGGAGTAGGAAACAAAAAAAGAAGCAGAGGGGGTTTGGTAACGAGAATGCACCATGCCGACGAGGGGGCCTGATGGCCCCACCCAAACAAAAAACCGCTCCAGGGCTCCAATAGTTCAAGTCTTGCTTCGCCGCGAAAGACCAAAGTGGAACCGGACAGAGGGAGTACTGTTCTGTGCGTATTGCACATGACATTGCACAGGCTGCTTACATCCTCGGAGATGAGACCACAGGAAGAGAGCCACGAGAAATTTGGTGGGTTGTGCTTTACGAACATTAAGAAGAGAGAAACTTATAATGACTATATAATCAATCTCGATTCTCGGAACCGAAATAGAGGAGGAGCAGGAGGAGGAGGAAGAGGAGGCTGTCAGTCCGAGATGGATGGTCACGAGTACTTTGACTACTTACAGTAAGTATCCAAGTGAGATAGATGATAGGTAAGTTGATGAAAGCGAGGATCAGCCAGCTTGTTTCTTCTTCTTTCCTTTTCTCCTTCACTTTTTCGGATGAAAGATGGCGTGATACCATCAACGCTCAACCATGGACATGCTAGCCATGGGCGGAGGGAAGCATCGGGTCCGGTACGGATAGGGTTGGAGTACATGTAACATCTATATTGAGGGACCGTTAGTGTGGGCTCGACCCGATTGATCATTGTCCATGGCTGGCTGCCATGTTGTTTGGTTTGTCTTCCAAACAAAAGAAAGAAGAAAGAAGGAGAAGAAAAACCATGCAGGCATGAGAAGAGGGCCCCAAATCACAAATCATCCGCAAACGCCAGGCATACACGCACCCACACCCACACCCACACCCCCAGCAGCTCGTATGAGAAGAGAGTCCCCCGTGGCATTTGCTCCGTTCGTCCTATAGGCGCGGTTTCGACTGTTGAAAACTAGGCGTATTGGTCCGAAGCCAGCGCAGGGAGGCTTGTTTGCACTTGGCATGGCGGGCGAAGGAAGGGGACTGGGGAATGGAGAAGCTATATTTTCGAAACTTGGTACCGAACGGACACCCCTCATCGTGTTTGGAAAAGATGAGTGGCCGGGCTGTCGGCATCGAGGAGGAAAAGGAGGAGGAGGAGGAGGAGGAGGGGGAGACTGAGGCAGCAGTGCTTGCACAGGCGGTGGGTTGCAGTCAGTGCAGTTTTGCGTGTAGCAGGCACGAGCAAAAAAGAAAGAGCTACTCCACAGCAGGTTAAAAGCGGGTCTACAGTATCTTCTTAAACGGCACTAAAAAGACTCCTCATTGCTCGCTTAAATGCAACCGCTACATCTGGACAAAGCTTGGCATGGTAAGGTTATTATATTGTATGACCCACGGCGTCATAGGACATGGTAGGTGGTAGGTAGTACCATACTGTGGTCGAGTTATTACTCTAGAAGAAAGAAGAAAGAGAAGAAAAAAATCCACTTGGTCAATCCAAAACATTGCTGGCATACAGTGGCTGCGGTCAGGGTCCGGATCCGAACAGGAGAAGAGAGGGAAACAGGGAGGGGGGGGGAGAGAGAGATACGGAGATGGAGGGAGGGGTTGTTTCGAAGACGATCATACATTGTACTATGCATGCAAGTATAGGTCAGAGCCAGGGTTTTAGTGCCCCAGGGCTTCAGGGTATCCAGGGGTTTTTGGGGGGGAAGGAAGTACATGGTACTAGTACAGTTAGGGTATTACCCGCTACGGTACTATGCCAGGTACTACTATACTAGTGCTAAAACCACAGCTTACTTTTCCCCAAGGGCAGGTCCACACCAGACATGCCCTCTGACACCTTCCAGGTTCCAAAGCTCTCCTCAAAAACTCCCAGGACATACCATCGTCGACCACCCCCCGTGTTACCCCTTCAGCCTCGTCTTTTTCCCCTGTCAGAGCTGTCGCACGGTCCCTTCAAACCGAATCCATCGATCCCGTCCCGATGCCACTGTAGGATTGGCTGATTCGTGCATACATTGCCCAGAAAACACGAAGGGGAAGGGGGGCAGGCGGGCTTGCTTTGCTCCTCCTCCTCCTCCTCCTTCTCACCTCCCCTTGGACTTGGTGCTTCAGGAACGACATGGATAGGGGGAACAGATCTGATTGATTCATTGATTGATTGACTCGGTTTTCTTTTTTCGGCAGTTTCTTCCTGTGCTCCACCCACTCGTGCCGTGGATATGGGCTCATGTTGGCATACATATGAGCTCACCCTCCCCCCCTCGTGGCCTCTCGTGATGAAAAGAGATGATGGGGCCAGATCTGGAATCTCGTTACTTTGCTTGATCGATTAAGGGTGTCATCTGACGGCTGCAAGGTTTTCCTCCCCCTCTCCCTTCTTCATCCTCCCGAAATAATCAGACAATATGACATCGTTAGGATCGTGAGTACTTTTATGACTACTGCTACTACACTTCACACACACAATATGCTGACGCCTGTCTGATGTCCTGTAGTCTGCCTGGTGCCGAGATGGTTCGTCTGCTGGTCGGCCCGAACAGGACCGAGTTTACTATTCACAAGAAGCTGCTGTGCGGCTCAAGCTCCTTCTTCCGCTACAGCCTGGAGTCCGTGTCTGCGCCCAGCTCGCCTGCCTCAGCCCAGGGCGTCAGGTCCGAGAAGGTCCTGTGGCTCTCGGAGGAGAGCCCCGAGATGATGGACCTGTTCGTCCTCTGGCTGTACCAGCGCAGCTCGTTCCGCACCATGCTCGAGAACATGGTCGCTGCCGTGACCGCCCCGGCCAAGGGTGCCAACAAGGTCAGGCTCCTCAGCAGCAGGCGGGCGCTGCACTGGAACCTGGTCAAGCTGCACCTCTTCGCCGCCGTCATCCGCCTGCCCGTGCTGCAGGACATCGCCATGGACGCCATCCAGGACCTGTACCTGCGGTGCGACTGGGACGTCAGCGTCAACTTCGTGCGCTTCCTGTACGAGGAGTGCACCTGCGAGCAGGCCTTCCGCCTCCGCAAGTGGGCCGTGGCCATGCTGGCCTGGACCCTGAGCAACGGGAGCGCCGACCCTCTGGCCTTCAACGACCTGTCTGCCGAGTTCCCGGATCTGTGCGACGACTACACCCAGCACATGCAGAAGATGATCGACAGCCGCGCCGACGTGCGCGTCAAGAACCCCCAGCTCAGGCTGCCCAGGAACAGGCTGAAGAACGAGGAGCGCCACTTTGGCTATCGCCAGTGCTCCTTCCACAGCCACCGCTCGTCCGTCGGCGAGGGGAGGTGTCCCTATTCCGAGCAGCCAGACATCCTGAGCCCTACCTCCCCGACCCCATCATCATCGTACCACCACCACCAGGTCAAGTCTGCGGCCCCCAGGCCCGTGGCCACACACCGCCAGTCGCGGCTGAAGGGTAGTATCTCGGGAATCTGGACCGTCCCTGAGAGCACCGAAGAGACTTGAAGAGACAAATGTGAGAAGAAGAAGAAGAAGAGGTGAGTTCGATTACTTATATGAAAATTTTCTAGCCCCCAACAAATTATCACAGCAGATTCACTAACTCCACTACAGTCTCTTCTTCATACTCAAGACTCGTCCACATCTCTCTTTCTCTCTCTCTCTCTCGTGCCACGACCGCTTACAAGCACGGTCATTCAAGGCGTCGCCCATCAAGTCAAAGGCACACCAAGCTAGGAGAGGGCTTGAATGGGCATTGTTGGTTATCGACGCGGAACTTTTGTTCGAAATCGCCTCGAGCTGATACTACCGCCTCAAAAAAATAAATCGGAGCAAAGCAAGGAGACTCGCAATAGGAGGCGGGAACTTGGACTTTCCTGCCACCTCAGGATGATCTCATTTCTGTTCTTGTTTTCTTCTTTTTTCCCCCCCCCCAACTCCTTCAACATGACCCCAAGGGGAGGGATGGTGGGGGGGGGGTTCACCAAAGATTTCACATCCGAGTTGTCCATGCGCGGACGGCTCGGATCTCAGCGCCGTCTTAGGCTGCTGTAACATATCCTGCCATCATCACAGCTCACACATATACATGTCAAAGCTTATATGGCTTGCCTCTTTGGTGGTCACATGCACACAAACACACAGCCTGTAGTGAGACATGATGAAGCCTTGTTGGGTCCTCTGGCCATCCTGTCCCCCTCTGTTTCTTCCTTCACATGTCTGAGACATCTGTGTATGGAATATATATATATATATATCTGGGGGGAACCTGGCATTTTAATTTTCTGTGGACATTAAGTAATTCATCCCATTGGCTCCTCTTACAGGACATGCTCTTGCACAAATCCAACTACCCTCAGGGTCAAATCTTCCAAATGCTTCGTCTCCTGAATAAAATGCCCCTCCCGCGGATACGTGACAAACTGAAAAGCCAAGCCAGCCTCCTCCATGGCCCTCCTGAACCCCCAAGCCTGCGTAACCGGCACTCTCGGATCCTTCTCCCCATGGACCATCAACACAGGCGGGATGACGTTCTTCTTCTCCACCGCCCTCCTAAACTCCCACAGCGCACTCCCCTGCCTCGTCCTGACATCCCCCTTGTCCAGCCGCCAAAGACACCCGGCCAGCTCCGCCTGCGTATACCCAATATCCGACGTCAAGACCATACTATCCCACTCCGAGACCCCGGCCCCAGGCACCGCACACCGCCACCGCCATCCCGACAACCCGTGATGCATCCCGCCGCCGCCGCGGCGCACGGCGGAGAGGTACGACAGGTAGCCGCCCTGCGACCAGCCGCCGACGGCAAGCCTGTCTGGGTCGGCCAGGCCCAGGGTGACGGCGTGCTGGGTCAGGGCTGCTATGTCGGGCTCGTCGGTGGTGCCGTGGTAGGCGCCCGGGCCGGCTGCCGCGTAGCTTGCGTAGCGCTGGCCCCGGCCGGAGCTGCCGCGGTAGTCTGGGATGAGGACGGCGATGCCGGCGGCGAGGAGGAGGGGCGCGTAGAAGATGGAGGGGTCTTGGGCGTCGGCGGTGTTGGTCAGGCGGTAGTAAGGGCCTCCGTGGATGGATACGTAGATTGGGAAGGGGGTTGGGTTGTTGGAGGGGGCGAGGAAGAGGCCTGAGATGGTCTCTTTGCCGTCGAGGGTTGGGCAGGTATGAAGGTGGCGCCTTTGGCGAGGGTACGGGTGGTGAAGGAGGCGCCATGGTCAGAGAGCTGGGTGGTTCTTGTGTTCACCACGGCGAAGACCTCTGTGGGATGGTTGATGTCGCCTGTTGCCACCACCATGAGGAACTTCTCCTCCTCCTCCTCCTCCTCCTTGTTGTTGTTGTTGTTGTTGTTGTTGTTGTTCTTGTCACTGCTGCCACCTGAAGGGATGGCGACGGCGTCATAGCTGAGAATCATCTTCTCCTGGCTAAAGAGGATCGTGCCATCCAGAAGTCTCACTTGGTCTGCCATGCCGTCCTGGACGTACACAAGCACTTGACCCCCAGCCCTCCGAAGGCCAGGCAGGGCACAGTTCTCCTCACCGTAGGCCACCTTTTTGTACTTCAGCCCGCCTTCTCCTGCTATCATCTGGCTCTCTGGGGGAAAATCAACGGCGTACACCGCCAGCCCCGTCGACGAGTTCGCAGGCACGTTGTAGGTGAGGAAATACAGCGTCGACCCGCACCAGATGGGATCGTACAACTTCCGAGGCAGGTGGACGGACCTCTCCCTTCCCCGCTCCAGCCCTCTTGCGCCACCACCACCGCCACCACCACCAAAAAGCCTGAAAGCCGTAATGTCGCAGCCGTGCAGGAACTCGCTCTCGATGTGTGCCGCCTTCTCCGTCACGACAGCCACCTCCGCGCCGTCCTCTCCCAGCGCAAAGTCGACAACCTCGACCTTGCTGTCCCACACCGTCTCCACAGCGCCAGTCTCGACGTCGACGCGGTACAGGTGCGCGAACCGCCGCTGCTCCCTCTCGTCCTCTTGGCCCCAGACCTGCGCGTCGTCCCCCGCCTCCTCGCGCGCCTGGGCCGCGGCGGTCTTGGCGGGCCTCGCGGTGAAGAAGATGTGTTTCCCGTCTGGGCTGAAGCGGTACTTGGAGATGTCCTGCTCGCTGTCGCCTGGTGTGATGGCCTTGGGGATCTGCTGTTCCTCCTCCTTGCCACCAGGCGATGGAGACGACGATGACAACGAGCCCACCAGATAAATAGCGCAGCTCTTACCACGTATCCCCCGGTCCGAGAGGAACGCGATGGTCTGGCCGTCTGGTGCCCACTGCGGACCGCGGTCGTTGAAGTCGCCATCCGTCAGCCTGCGCGAGGACTTTTCCGACCTGGTGTCTGCGAGCCAGATGGATCTGCTGTGGTGGGTGTCCTTGGGCTTGTGGTCCCATTTGGTCTTGGCTGTGTAGATGACTCTTTGGCCGTTGGGGGAGAGACTGAGTTGGTCTGGGACTTTGAGGGCTAGAAGTTGTTTGATTAGGTCCATGGCGTTCTTGTTGTTGTCATTGTTGAGTTAATAATATTGGGGTTGTACCGGTAACTTTTGGTGTGTTTTATTTAAGTGTGTGCTTGTCTGTGATGATAGTAATTAATATGAGAAAAGAGAGAGGATAAATTGAGATTGATCATAATAAAGCAGGGTCAACTTGGAAACTGTTTATTTATATTTGTGTCCTCCCACCGCAGCAGCGTCGTCACCATCGTCGTCGATACACACGTCACACTGATTAGTTAGGACTCGACTATTATTACAGTACAAACCAACATGCGCTTGCTCATGCATCTCAGTCCTGCTTGCGTAGGTTGATGACGATCGCTATGCAGAGAGAGCGGCGGAAATATGATGCGTCTGACAGGTAAGATCTCGGAGCCTTTTTTTCTTCTTTTCCCCCCTTCAAAAACCCCCCACCCAAGAAAACAAGTACTTGTTATTAATTATGTGTGTGAGACATGGAGAAGTGATGGAGAGAGAGGACTGATGATCTTCTTATGCTTAGCTACTCTGATATCGAATATCATTGCTGTGGGTTGAAGGGTAGATGGACTTAGATGGCGTTGAATAAATACATCTCGTCGTGTATTGTCTATGCCGTCGAGACCCATATACCCCCCCCCCCCAACCCTTCCTCTGACACCACACAGCGTTGCCTATTTATTTATTTGAGTGTTCGTGGTGGCTGTCATGAGATGTTCTAGGAACGGAAACACGGACGGGAGTATATCTTCTGTCCACTTGCTTTCCGTCTCTGGCTTTCTCTGCTGGTAGTATTATTACTGTAGAGAAATGTCAATACACTGTGCCAAAAGGTAGATAAATATGAGGACAAATCAGGAGAACTCAGGAAAAAAGATCATGCTCGCCCTCTTCTTCTCCTGATGAGAAACCCAGGCTTCCCCCCACC
Source organism: Cryphonectria radicalis (assembly GCA_014849355.1). Classification (NCBI taxonomy): domain Eukaryota; kingdom Fungi; phylum Ascomycota; class Sordariomycetes; order Diaporthales; family Cryphonectriaceae; genus Cryphonectria; species Cryphonectria radicalis. The sequence goes on along the minus strand of JACWQW010000006.1, from coordinate 274,460 downwards.
CAGCCAGACAAGACACAACAGAGCGGTGCCCAGACTGATCCCCGCAAGCACGACATTCATATCCCCATACCCCATTCTCTGCTTCAACCCCCCCGCCAGCGCCGGGCCGAGCGTCAGGCCCAGGCTAAACACCATCGTGTTGAGCCCATACAGCTGCGCATACGGGGCCTGGTCCCCAAAGAACCCCGGGTTGGCATCGTAGTACCTCTGGATCACGAACCCGCTCTCCACGATGGAGGGGGCGCCGATGACCGCCAGCCCGACCCCGCAGAGCGCGAGCAGGCCGCCGTACAGCAGGACCTGCTGGTGCTGGCCGCCGCCGCCGCCACCCTCCTCGACGCCGTGAGGGAGGCGCAGCAGCACGAGCACGGGAGTCAGAAAGGTATAGCCCAGGACAGCACCGGGCTTGGTACCGTACCGATCGACGAACCAGCCGGCCAGGGGTCCCACGACGAGATCACAGGCGCCGAGGGGCAAGAAGAGCAGACCTGCGCGCAGGGGGTCGAGGCCGAAGAGCTCCTGGGCGGTGGTGGGCACGGTGGCGTCGAAGCTGCCGAGGAGGAGGGCCTGGACGAGGGCGACGAGGAGGGCGGCGAGGAGGCGGGGGGAGGCGAGGCAGGGGAGGATGGTGAGCTTGCGGGCGAGGCGGGGCTGGTCTCTGGCGAGCTTGAAGTCCTCCTGTTCCCTTTTCTTCCTTTCTTGGGCGAGTCGTGGCAACAGCGGCTGCTCCTCGCCGGCCTCGTCTGCCAGCTGGGCGTCTGCTTGACGTTCATGCTCTGCCTCGTCCCCGTCTTCGTCCTCTCCGTCCTCGGGTTCGTCCCCGTCCTCGTCCTCGTCCTCATCCTCATCCTGTGTCCCGTGCGAGGCAGCAGAGTCGTAGTACCGCCTGGCCACCTTCTTCTCGATGATGAGGGCTCGCATGATCAAGTCGACGACCAGCACGGCGATGCCCAGGCCGAGGACACCATCGATGCCGGTCTTGGCGTACAGAACCCCGCCGAGGAGTGGTGCCATGAAGTTACCGACCGAGATGAAGCTGAAGATCTTGTCTCTTGGTGGTCAGCTTTGCTTTCCCCCCCTCCCCCCTCCCCCCGGGCCCTCCTGAGTTTCTACACAGGGAGAGCTCAACCTACCGAGCCAATGGTCTTGCCCAGGTTCTCGGGCCCGACAGTCTCCAGACACATGGCCAGCCCGATGGTCCACACGAAAGCCGCGCTGACGCCCTGCAGGATCCTGGCGACGACGAGCGTGGGCACATCCGCGCCCACAAACAACAACAAGGTGGCAAAGACCAGCGTGAGCAGCCCAGCCAGGAACGGCGCTTGGCGTGTGGACGTCTGGTCGGCGATGTAGCCGGCGGCGGGGCTGAACAGCACCGAGGCGCCGGCATAGGCGACGAGGAGGCCGTCGACATGGGACTGGATCTGGTGTGCGGGTAGGCCGAGGCGGTCGTGCAGCATGTAGGGGAGGATGGGAACGACGAGGCCGTAGAGGAAGAGGTCGGTGAAGAGGCCGACGGCCACGGTGGACAGGATGAAGAGGGTGTTGCTTCTCCAGCGGAGGCCGACTGGGGGAATGGTGTAGTCATCATCGTTGCTGCTGACCTGCAGCGTGGTCTTGATCTTGCGGAGAACTCTGGAAGCCATCATGGACCGAATCTGACCTGCTGCTGCACCTGCTGCACCTGCTGCTGCTGGGCTGGAATGGATCTAGAAGCAGGCAGAGAAAGAGGGAGAGAGAGAGAAAGTCATCCATCAATGACACCTTTTATGAGAGAGAAGAATCGAGGTACTCTCGTCTTGATCACGTCTTCGTATACTTCAGGGCCTTGAGGCCATTACATAGTTGGTGGTGCATCTTCAACCAAGGCTTGATTTGCCTCAAGACGAAAACCCCGCTGACGTCGTTGATCTGGGATCCTCTCTCTCTCTCTCTCTCTCTCTCTCTCTCCGAGAACAAGTGCTGCAGTAGCTTTGCGTAACCAACTGTTCCAGCTCGATTCTGACAATGAATACTGCGCAGCACAGAGATGAATCCTGACCAATTTGCTGCATTCTGAGGTAAATTTTATCAGGGACTTCTGTAGAGGAGATGATTTGAGCCTGGTCATGAGTTTGGTAGATTGACTTGAGCCTTCCATTGACGTCCATCTTTACCCCCTCGCATGCCTTTTCGGTGTGTCTTACATATTACTTGTGCTATAGTCAGCAGTTGCAGTCAACAGTGCAGTATCACCGTAATCATCTTCTAAACCCCCTCCAGCAGAGCTGATGAATCTGGATGCCCTCCTTCCAAGGACGATCGATGATGGTCGTTCACCATGTATGTGGACAGGGAATACTGGCCTGGTCCCTGGTTGGGAGGAGAACAGGCTTTTGCATAATTAACTTTACAGTGACAGCTTCTCTACAGTAGAGATCATCATGATTTCCGACATTGAACGTCGATCAATGGTTCAAGTTGTCTCGGCCTTTTTTTTCTCTTTTTTTCTTCTGCTCTTGATCCTCATAGTATTATAATACCACAGCATACTTTCTCTCCATGATAGGCCTCGATTGGTATATTACTTGGATACATGCTCAAGCACAAGTGTCATGCAGGGGAACAAGAGATCTGCATCCTGATGGCGATCGCTTCTGCCAAAATGGTATGGGCGAGTCGATGCTGGGAAATGAGAGATACCACGTTGTACAAGTCGAAATCACGAATTGGGAAGACGAGGGCACGGAGGAGCTACCATGGTAGACGGGAAGGGGGGGGGAAGGAGGTGGGGGGCCATTGCGCTGTTCCTGACGCTAGACCATCCTAAGGGGGGGGGGGGAACAGATCTCTGGCTTGGCGCTAAGGGTCCTTCCTTTGCCCATGGAGAGAGTCCAGCCCAGCCCAGCCCAGCTCTGGGGGAGGGGAGAGGCTGGATCTCTTTTCCTTCTTTCTCTCTCGTCTGAACTTTGGGGGAACCCAACCCAGCAAGGTCATGCATGAGGAAACAAAAAAACAAAAGACCAACAGCAAGCACCCTGGAACACACTCACAAACCTTGAAAGAGAGGAAACAGTTCCTCCTGCTCGGTTCTGACGGCTCGTTCGCTCGCTCATCTCAACGACCAGAAGAAACGCGTCCAAGGACTCGTGGCCTGCCAGCATCAGCATCATCATCATCATCATCATCATCATCTAACATCACCATGGATGGGATTTTCGTATTTTTGATATGAGAGAGCATCAATTTTGGGCCAATTTCCGATCCAGCTGGGGAAGTGGGGGCCAACTGGATCTGTTTAATCTCTCCGGCCAAATCCCTATTCTAGAGGAACCGACGTTTCCCCCCCCCCCTTCCCCTCTTCCCAGGATGGCGGCTCTGCTCTGTTCTGGACAAATCCTGGGATCGATTCTTATCTTGGGAGGAGGGAACGAGGTACGACGACGGTCAACTAAAATCACGCGTTCGTTTAAAGGGGGGAGGAGAGGGGGGGGGAATCATTTCGGGAGACGAGGACTGACAGCGCTGTCGGTAGCCCTCCACCCCATCAAGCAAACAATCTCTTGATGAACTAACTTGGGCGAATTCTAGGTGCATATGTAGCTAGCTGGCCCGGAGGAGGAGGAATCTGCAAGGCACGCGCTGGCGATTGGCTCCAATCACGACAATGTTCCTGGGAACGATAGCGCGCGTGGATGGTGGATGGTGGATGGCACACACACACACCATCCCCGTCTCCTGCAGAAAGAAAGAAAAAAAAAGGGAAACCAGTGAACCACCACCACCACCCTTCTTCCCCACACAGCCATTAGACGTTGAAAGCCTTTTCCCGCTATGGTATGTACATACAACCGCTGGCCTTTCTCAATCTGGGCCAGGAGCGATTCGCTTTGTGGGCGCACCCCTGAACAAACGACAGAAAGACCCAATCATCTCCGCGGTAGCCCCTGAACCAGGGGGGAGAGAGGGGGGAGAGAAGAGAGCCCCTGTGGCCACAGGGGACTTGGGGGCTAAATGGGCCACACGGGCGTAAGAGCGGCCTAGTGGGAGAGACTTCTGTAAGGATTACCTGCCACTCCTGCCCACACACCACCACGCTACCATGGCAAGAAGACCCCACCAAGCCCACCAACAATGGCCCATGCCGCCCCTTTCGAATGCTGGTTCTTACAACAGGGAGGATCCCCTGTTGTTGCTCCAGTCAAACCAAAGTCCTTTCTGCTCGACTCCCGATTTCCCTTTTTGCGCTCGTCCTTGTCTATATTCCCTCTCACTGTTGTGTGTGTGTGTGTGTGGATGTGTGTGTGTATGCGCGCTGTGGTTCGGCCGTATTTCTGATTTTTGATATATCGACTCCGCAGTCTCTACCCTCTCTCTCTCTCTACTCTCCCCCCTCTCCCTCTCTTGTTATCTGCTTGCTTATACGAGGTTCTGGCTTTTTTTTTTTTGGAGCCCTCTTATCGCCAAGGATCGACAAGAGACGGACCATGTCTGGTTGATGTGTGGTTGAGTGTCGCCAACTGGCCAATCGAACCGAGACACAGTAGTCCCTCCCTCCCTTTTTCACGAACCAGAACCAGGCACACACACACACACACACAAACATGTCGCAGGCTCTGGTGGCCGGGCCTGTTCCATCGGAACTGGACCTGCACCAGGACTATGCTGATGATGATGTTCTGGACGCATACGACCACTACGGATTCGACCAGGTTTCCGAGGGCGCCCCAGCAGCCGCCCAGGCACCTGATACACTAGGTGCTTCATCTGTCGGCCCCTCCTCACCTGGCCCTGCTGCTGCTGCTGCTGAACACCACCACTACGACCACCAAGAGGACCACCACGAAGACCACCTCCGCCTCTCGCAGCTTCCATCTGATCTCATCCTCGCTCACAGCGGCCACCAGGACGACCAAGACATCCAGGGACAAGGGCACGGGCAGCCACCGCAGCAACAACAACAACAACAACAACCGCCCCCCTTCCGTCCCGACTCGGTCTCGGCCCATACTACTGCTGTCTTGCCGTCCCGTCCTCTGCCAGAGTCTCTGCATAGTCCGAGGAGCACCAGATCCCATAGCCTGGCGGCTTCTCTTGCTTCCTTGGGCAGCCAGTCTCCGATCCGGAGAAAGCCACTCAGCCCAACCGCCTCGCCGTTGGCTATCCGCTTCTCGTCTGCTGCTGCTCGGTCTTCCTCCCGCGTGCTGCATGACCTGGAGCCGCCTGACTCTGGCTATTATTCTCTCAACAGTCCTGACTTGTACGCGCTGGCTCCCAAGCACCAGGCCCAGGGCCCCATTGCTGAAGCCACGCTGCCTACCCCTCTTGAGGAAGAGCAGTCCGACTACGACGAGTATGTTTCAAACCTGTTTACTCCCAGATGACTACTACCAACAAGTAGAGAAGGGGGATGAGGAAATAAACTTTCCCCCTCCCCTTCTCTTTCTTTTCTCCTTTTTTTTTCTCTTCCCGTCTTGCTAACTGGAATCTTTACGTTTTAAAACAACAAGCCTTGATTACAATTGGCCGTCGCCCCCAAGCGGGCCTGCTAGGGCCTCTCAGCTGGAGACACGAAACAACATTCCTGACGCCGACCCTGCTTATCCTCAAACAGGCGTCGATCTGGGACCATACAGGCCTTCTTCTTTGACAGCAGCGACAGCAGCTCACGTCACCGACCAGGCCTTTCCGGACTCCGACTACGTTGCCGCGGAAGCATCCGAGCTAGACGCTGCCAATAGTCCTGTTACTAGTAGCAGTAATATGTCTTTGACTGGTCGAAAGTCTATCCCTCGACAGCTAGATTTCGATCACCCAAACTCGGACGTCCAACAGGCTGCCTCTACCCTCAGCCGCCCTCCAGACAGTGCTTCCAGCCTCAACAAACCTCTGCCGAGGTCACCACCCATCTCGCCAGTAGTAAAATCCCCCGTCGGCTCGTCCAAGATCAGCAGCTTCTTTGGCTGGGGACAACCATCCCCCGCCATCACCGATCACCCCCGCAACAGCAGCAGCAGCAGCAGAGGCAGCAGAGGCAGCAGGAGCAAGGAGGACTACTCCCCCATCCCATCGCCTACGTCACCGAGGAGGAAAGAATCTCTCCCCGATGAATCCCCAGAGGCACAAGGAAAACCCATCCCAATACAGTCAAACACCCACAGGGGCAGCGCCCTTGGGCATATCGAGACATATTTCCCCACCCCGCCGAATTCCTATTCAGCAGCCGCCATCATCGAGATCGAGGAGATGGAGGATGAGCTGAAGGCCATCAGCGCCGAATTGGCCTCGTCCATTCGGCGCGAGATGGATCTAGAAGACCTCGTCGAGAGGCTACAGGCCGAGGCTGCCCAGGCACCTGGGAAGAGGACCAGTGATTACTTCTCAGACTCGGGCTACAGCAGATCCAGCGACAGCGAACAGACGTCTAAGGAGGAGATCGCCCAGATCCAGCGGAGGGCCGAGCAGGACAGGGCACAGCTGCGGCTGGAGCTGACCAACAAGCTCCAGGAGGAGCGCGGCCGCCGGAGCGTGCTCGACCAGCAGATCAAGGAGCTCGCCGAGAAGGCGTCCCAGGCCGACACGGCCCAGATGACCAGCAAGGACGCCGACGCTAGGGTTAAGGAGCTGGAGAAGACCTGCGAGGATCTCCGCCGCCGGTTGTCCGAGGAGAAGCAGGTCAAGGACAACTTCGCGGACCTGCTCTCTGCACTCAAGGGCGAGCTGGAGAACGCCTCCCTGGAGCGCGACAACCTGAGGGATGAGGTCGTCCCCCAGCTCAAGGCCCGCGTCGAGGGCCTCGAGGCGCAGCAGGCCGACAGCGAGAAGCTGGCCTACGAGACGACAAAGATGCAGCAGGAGCTCCAGGCGCTCCGCGACACCAAGACGAAGCACGACTCGCTCGCGCGGCTCAGGTCGAGCTCCATCACTGGGCAGTCCTTCAAGCTCGGGCGCCCGCCGTCCGGGATCCACACCGCCGGCCTGAGCAGATCAAACACCGTCAAGAACGGCCACGTCGAGTCCAGAGAGGCCCTCTCCGAGCGGCTCAAGGACGTCGAGGCCCAGCGTGATGCCCTGCACACGGCGCTCAAGAACCTGCTCGACCGGCAGGACTTCCAGAACCGAGAGAATGAGAAGAAGATCAAGAACCTGGAGGTCGAGCGCGACCGCCTCCTCTCTGCTTCGCCGCGGAAGGCTGGCTTCGAGAGGGAGGTCTCCACCCTGCGCGAGGAGGTCAGTGTGTTGCGCCGCCGCGCCGAGGAGGCCATCGAGCAGAAGTGGCAGGTTGAGAAGGGCCTCATTGGCCTAAAGAGCGACCTGGACCGTGCCGAGGAAGAAATCACCTCGCTGAGGGCCCTCCTCAACGAGAAGGACATCCTCATCCCGGATTCATTCTCGCGCTACAGCAGCAGCTCGGCCACAGGCAAACCCGGCGTGGCTGTCACGTCCTCGTCTCTCGAGAAGGCCTACAAGGATCTGCAAAACTCCTACATGGAGGCGCTTGACGGAATCAGGGACCTGGATATCGGCGGCACCAGCGCGTCGCAGGACGAGAGGACCAGGCTTGCCATGAAGCGGCTGGAGCAGTCGCTCTCCGCGGTCCTTCTCGAGCGCGATGATGCCCGCCTCGAAGCAGCTGCCATGCAGGACCAAGTCGCCAGCCTCCAGGAGGCCGAGAAGGCACACCTCGAGAGCGAGGGCGACCTGGCAGACCAGCTCCGGGACTCGGCGAACCGCGTCGAGGAGCTCACGCAGCAGGTCCGCTCCCAGCTGGCCATCAACGCGTCCCTCCGCACCCGTCTCGCCGACACCCTCGCGAGAGGCGAGGCCACCCAGAAGGCCAACAAGGACCGCCTCGCCAGCATGCAGAACCGCATGAGGGTGCTCGAAGATCAGGTGGTGGCCGCGCAGACAGCCGCCGAGGAGCGCGTCAGCCGCCACGAGGAGGAGCTGGCCTCGCTGCGAGAGGCGAACAACGGCAACCTGCACCGCCGGAGTGATACCAGCGGTGGACTGAGGTCCCCGCGGCTGTTCCCCCCGAAGTCGCCCATGTCACCGCTCCTATCGCCCAACTCGGGCGGAAGATTCCCCCGTATGCTCAGCTCGCACTCGAGGAAGAGCTCCCGGGCCCGCACGTCCTCGACGGAGCAGCAGCAGCAGCAGCAGCAGCAGGAGGAGGACGACAAGCAGGTCGACGCGCTGAAGGAGCGCGTCGCCGAGCTCGAGAAGTCTCTCGTCACGGCTGATTTCGAGATGCAGGAGGTCGTGAGTAGGATGAACGCGGCCCAGATCGATGTCATGACCCTCCAGGAGGAGCGCGAGGCCGCCGCCCGCGAGACCAAGAAGCTCCAGAAACAGCTCGAGGCCGAGAGGCTCAGGGCTTTCCAGGAGCGCTTCAACACCATCGCGAACTAATAAGAGGGGGAGAGAGAGAGAGAAAGAGCTGGCATGAGTTGATGGCTGTACCAACACTAGAGCATCGTTCACATTTTTGGATCGTTTGCATGATGCATTTACACCGGTTGAGCATATCAGCACGCGATACCCCCCTCCCACATCGGGACTTGCAACTTTTTACTGGACTACCAAGCGTCCGTCACGAGGAGGCTCGCGTCCCTTTCCTGGAAATCAGACCAGCATCGGCGTTTTTTCTTGATTATTATTGGGAATTGGACATGTTCGAGCTTCTCGGGGATGCATTGTGCGGCGAGCCCACCCCTACACCGCCGAATACATACATCCATCCATATATATATATATATATATATATATACCGATGGCTACGACTTTCGAAGCGGCCCGTCCTTCCCATCTAATGTTTTTCTAGACACGGACAAAAGTCTCGGCATATCTGCCTCTGGGGGCTGCTGTTGTCTACATGTATTCATAGAGCACGACCTCTTAAACCTTTTTGTTTTTTTTTTATTTTTAATTGTGGTCTAATACTCGCTTCAAGACTATATATTGGGGGCGGGGCTTTTTCAAAATGGGATGCATGGACGGATGGGTTGAATGGTCAAGCCGGAGGGGGGGGGGGTGGTTTGGATTCCTAGGACTGCTTGGCTTCATAGAATACAGCCAACCTGCTTAGTTATCTTGGAATAAGAACCATGGCGGGTCAGTCTGTTGGCACCCGCTTGGATATATGAATTGTGTTTTTTTTCCTCTCCCCCTCACTGCCCAGTGTTTCTAATGGAAGATGCTCTTGTCTGGGGCTGTTCTGACTAGCTGATGGAGTTGATGGCCGAGACACTACGCCCTCTCGTCTCAAATTAATATTCTAGTACTATGAGATGTTCTGTCTCATGTGTTTCTGGGGTTTCTTATTTGCTTTGCATTTCTGAGCTTGCAATGCTCTCGACCTGACACACACACACACACACAACGACATTTCTGGGTGATCTCTTGGAGGGAGGATTACCTTCACCGTGGTCCCAAGATTGATAAAAATTATGGCAACAGCTCACGAACATTGGGGAACGCGGGTATATTTGACCTCTTGGAAATCCAGTTCCAACGGGCTCCCCCAATCAATTAATATAACCCTCACGACGCTGAGACCTTGAGCTTCTCGATCTCCTCCACAGGGGCATCGTCCTCGGCCTCCTCAGCCTCCTCGCCCTTGGCCAGACCGCTCTCCCAGAGCTGCCGGCCCGTCAGCCTCGCGGGGTCTTTTATCCGGGCCTTCTTCATCTCGGCGGCCCTCTCCTCCTCGTCGCGGACCCTCTGCTCCTCCATCTCGCGGAGGAACCCGTCCCGCCACTGCAGGAACGTGTCGCGCGTGACGGGGGTGCCGTGGAACTTCTTGTTCTCCTCGCGCTCGGCGGCGAGGAGGACCTCCTCGTGGGCGCGGGCGGCGTCCTCGCGGCGGCGGAGCACGAGCTGCTCGGCCTCCTCCTTGAGCGTCGTCACGAGGGTGAAGACCATGGCCATGCCCATGTTCTCCTCGATGACGGGCCCGAGGGCGGCGAGGAGGGCCGTCTTGTCGTCGGCCACGCTGAAGAGCGGGTGCCTCTCGCTGCCGTCGTCGGTGGACAGGTCCAGGTGGGGCGCCTTGTCTGGGTAGTCTGCCGGGTAGCGCACCGTGAGGACCATCACGGGCTGGGGGTTCTCGGGCTCGTCGTCCTCTATGTCGAGGGTGATGGATATCCTGAATTCGGTCTCATTTATGTCTGATTTTGTGTGTGTTAGTGTCTAAAGCTGCTGCTGCTGCTGCTGCTGGTTTTTTTGAAATGCATGAGGTTGGGAAGAGGGAGTTCCGCTTTTGACGCACCTGTGATTTCTTCTGGGAAGATGGAGTCGAGCACTTCCCGCTCTTCTATTTGTTCTTCGCGACCCATTTTTGGATTTATTTTTTATTTTTGGGGGGGCGGTTTGAGACACACACGAGAAGCCCTGTCGAGTTTGAGTTTGACCAAAAGGAATGATGTGCCGTGCGGTTAAGGTCAAGGTAAAGAAAGGTGTGTGATGTTTTGGAGGGGTAAACTGAACTAGACTGTAATCATGGGTTAAAAGAAGGGGAGCAGGAGGAGGAGGAAGAGGAATAGTCAAGCTGGGGCAGGGAGTCGTCGTGGGGCTTATCAGCGATAAGATCTGGACCCCTGTCGAATATTTTCTAAGTCCTGAAATTTTCCCCCCAGCGCGCGCTCGCAGGTTCATCCCGCCCCCCCATCCTCTCTTCCCTCTCCTTCCCACGCTCGCCCTCTTCTTTTCTACCAGCAGCACTTCACCTCTGTGCACCGTTTTTTTTCTTTTTCAATTTGCTTGGATCAAAACGATGGCAACAAAGAGCGCAAAGATCGGCGAGAAGCGAAAGGCCTCTGCCACCACCGAAGGCAAGCCCGCCAAGAAATTCTCAGGCAAGAAGGAGGGCCCCGAGTCGACGAGGAAGCTGTGGCGGAACGAAGACGCCTCGGATGACAGCAGCGATGACGCTTCTGTCGACGGAGAGGAGGATGGCGAGGACGTCGCTGCGCCTGCAAAGAAGAAGGCCAAGCCAGCTTCCTCGGAGCACGATGACCCCAGCGCCCAGCCAGCCAAGAAGTTTGAGAAGGGTGTGTACCCCAAGACACTATGCCCCTCGCGCCGTACATAATTTTCTGGGCGGAAGAAAAGAAAGGAAGAAAGAAAAATGGCTGACGAGCACCCAGGCGAGACCTCGAGAGAATCCCACATCAAGCAGAAGCAGCTGGCCAAAGAACGAAAAGCCGCCAGGCCCCTCGCCGAGGAGCTGCAGAGGACCAAGAAGATCTGGGAGCGCCTGCGCCGCAAGTCTCACGTCCCCAAGGAGGAGCGCCAGAAGCTGGTCGACGAGCTGTTCGACATCATCACCGGCCGCGTCAAGGACTTTGTCCTGAAGCACGACTCCGTGCGCGCCGTGCAGACCGCCCTGAAATACGCCAAGCCCGAGCAGCGCAAGATGATCACCAAGGAGCTGCAGGGCACATACGCGCAGCTGGCCGAGAGCAAATATGCCAAGTTCCTGATCGGCAAGATGCTGGTCCAGAACGACCCCGAGATCCGGGACATGATCATACCTGAGTTCTACGGCAAGGTCAGAAAGCTCATCAACCACCCCGAAGCCTCGTGGATCCTCGACGACATCTACCGTGGCGTCGCGACAAAGGAACAGAAGGCCGTCATCCTGCGGGAATGGTACGGGCCCGAGTTCTCGCTCTTCAGGTCGGAGGGGGACGACAACACGGCCGAGCTGTCGCAGATCCTGGAGCAGCACCCGGAAAAGCGAGGCCCGATCATCAAGTACCTGATGAGCATGATCGACCAACTCGTGCAAAAGAAGATGAACGGCTTCACCATGCTGCACGACGCCATGCTCCAGTGTTTCCTGAACCTGAGGGCGGGCACTGAGGAACATGGCGAGTTCCTGCAGAAGGTCAAGGACGACGAGACTGGTGACCTGCTCAAGAACCTGGCGTTTACCAAGTCCGGGTCGAGGCTAGCCTGTCTCCTGCTGGCGCATGGAGGCGCAAAGGACAGGAGACAGTATCTGAAGCTCTACAAGGAGACCTTTGAGGCCATGTGCGGCGACAAATACGCCCACCTGGTAATCCTCACGGCCTACGATGTGATAGACGACACCGTCATGACCGCCAAGGCCATCTTCCCTGAAATATTAGGCAAAAACGAGGAAAAGCAGAACATCATCTTTTGCGCCAACGACATCAACGCGCGGACAACCATCCTGTATCCATTCGAGGGCATGTCGCGGGCGTTGTTCCCGCCGAGCCAGAGCGCGGACCTCGAGATCCTCAAGGAGGTCCATGAGATCCGCCAGACCACCAGCAAGAAGGACCCAGAGATACGGCGCAAGGAGCTTGTGGCGGCCATGTCTCCGGCCCTGCTCGAGGCCATCGCCACGTCTGCCCGCGACCTTGTCTCGACGTCCTTCGGCTGCCAGTTCGTCACAGACGTCCTTCTCGACGCAGACGGGGACAAGAGCCAGGCCCTGCAGGCGGTAGCGGAGGCTGCCGCGGGCGACCCAGCGGCATCAGAGAACAGCGAGGAGCTGTACACGGGAGAATACCCGCATCCTTCCCAGACAGCCTGGGCGGAGAGAATGTTCAAGACCCTGATCCAGGGCGGCCGTTTCGACAAGGCGTCCAAGAAGATCAAGGTCATCGAGCCCCCGCTGGACTTTGCAAATATCCTCTACCCCATCATCAAGGACCACATGACGGCCTGGGCGACCAGCCGCAGCTCCTTTGTCGTCGTGGCCCTCCTGGAGTCGGACAACTTCTCGCAAAAGGAGAAGATCAAGAAGGTGCTGAAGAAACACAAAGCAGAGCTGCAGAAGGCAGCCATGGAGCCGGTCAAGAAGGCAGAGGCCGAGCAGCAGGAGGGCGGCAAGCAGCAGCAGCAGAAGAAGAAGGGCGGCGGCGCCATCAAGAAGGACCGGCGGCCGGTCGGCAATGCAGGTGCTAAACTGCTGCTGGAGAAGCTATGAGTTTTGGCTTGGATGGTATATTGAAAGAAGGCTTAGTCAGAACAGCACTGTTGTCCGGCCGAAATTTCACCTCATGGAACGTTCGCACTTGGATGTCTTTGGAACCTCACTGTTTGTTTCCGCCTCTCGATGCCATTATCTCGTTCCATATTATAGAATGTCGCACGAGGAGTTCGCCAAAGTCTGTGCATATTCATACAAGTGGGAGTGAAGTATGATTTGTAAAAGTGGTAAATTGTTGTACCTTTAATGAGATATAGGATGAAGAATTATACTACAAACAAACCTATTTTATCTTTACCTCTTTCAGGAAGTCCTCGGGACAGTATTCAGAAGGCCCTTAGGGAAAAGATATTGTATACTGCATCCTGCTATCTATGCAAATTCTTCCTCTTCCCAAAAGAGAATGAGGTTTGTTCCTAATATAGTGATAGATTGTGGTCCAAGTCTGGCATAGACATATATGTGGTTGAAAGGAGTGAGTGGTGAGTCAGGAGCAGGACTGTTCATGGTGGTCGAAAGCTCAGTTGAGGCTCAGTTGAGGCTCAGTTAAGGCTCAGTCCAAGCTTACTTCAAGATCAGTTAAGAACAAGAACCATCCAGAGTGTTCGACCATGAGCAGCATATGTTGAGCAGATGGGCAGCCTCCAAGTCGACACTGCATTGCGTAAAGATGTTTGTTCTCTGCCCACTAATAGCATCTTAATCGCTCCCCCGAAACTAGGTGTTAATGTCCATTTGAAGCAGTACTTTTACTTTGTACGAGGGAAGTTTCTCAAGCTCACTTCATCTGATGATTTGACTTTGTTGAGTCCTTAATCTGAATATCTTCTGTGATGCCTCATCGATTACTATCCCTTCCCCTCCCCTTTCTCTCCTCCCCCTCTCCCCCTCCCAAACAAGAACCCTTTGCCCTATTCCTCCTATTTTCCTTTGAATGACCCCTGTCAAACAGATTTCTTTTCAGTCAATCACTTATGTTGCTGCCGCCTTGGACAGTAGCCTTCCCCTGCCCTACAGCTTTCCTACCCCTTTCCCTCCTCCCCTTCTGCCAAAAAAGAAGGACCATAGCCGTTCTCACCCCTCTTTTATCCCTCTGGATTCATGATCATAGGAACACCGTCCAACCATGCGCGACGAAACAACATATGGTCGTCACCACGACCCTGTGGCTGAGAACTGCCCAACGGGCTTCCTTTGGTACGAGTGCGCGGACAGTGGCTTCGTGGGCTGCTGCTCGGCCGATCCGTGTGGCCTGGGAGGGTCCTGTGCGTTGAAGAACGAGCCTGTGGCCTCAGAAACAACATCGACAACGTTGGAGAGAACATCATGGACCCTGGCACCGATAGGGACGACCATGCCCGAGACGACAGTGCCAGAGACGACCCGTCCTCCCGTTTCGACATCCTCTCCTCCTCTGAAAACCATAGCTGACACGCTCTCGACCATTCCCATCATGACGACTGTGACCTCAACGACCACACCGCCAACCTCAAACATACCTCAGACCACCACCACCACCGCCAACCTCGCCCTCTCGACGACGCCAACCACACCCAGCATCGCCTCATCAAATCCTCCTCCAGATACAACTCTGGCCAGCACAAGCCTACTAAGCACCACGCAGACATCCATCCTCTCGACCATCACCAGCGCCAACCCCTCATCATACACATCCTCCTCCTCAGCAGCAGCAGGAGCAGCACCAACACCCACCATCACGGCCGGTGATAACAACAACAACAACAACAACCATAACAATGACCCAGCCTTCCCCACCGTCCTAGTGGCAGTCACCCTAACCAGCTCCGCCATCCTAAGCCTGTTCATGGCCCTCGCGCTCTACATCCTATGGCGCAACGGCAAGATCAGCGTGGTAGGTGACGAGGAGGCGTCACGCACGCGAAAGAACCGGCGTGTGGCTGCCACGCCGCATTATTATCTGCCACAGCAGCAGCAGCAGCCGCAGCAGCAGGACTCACGGTGCCCGGCCAAAAAGTACATCGAGATGCGCCCGCAGAACCCACGGCGCCAGCTGGACGTCAACAAGCCCTGCCCTCCCCTCCCGTCACAGCCCAACCGTCGTCGCCCCGTCGCGGGCCGTCCTCATGACCGCCACTACTCCTACCACTATCACCCCTTGGACCACGGGTCAGGGTGCTCCTCGCCCTGCTCTTCCCCTCCCGGCAGCAGCCCTGCACAGCAACAAGAAGATGTCTCCTTCTCCTCCCCGGGCCGATATCGAGAGTGAGCACCGCCGCAGCCGCAAGGAGGGCGGCGGTGGGCAAGTCCTCCGCCGAGGATGTCCATGGCAACGGGACGGGTCGGCCCAGTGCGAACTCGGGCGAGCGGATCTTGTGCGTGAGCCAAAGGCCTCGCGATCGCCGTGTTACTACATACAGCCAAGGCGTGTGAAACCAGGCTCCGATTGTTGTTGGGTTGTCATGCCGACCGTGCCACACGAGTTGATCAGGACGAGCCTTTCGAAGCGATATGTTGGGAGGGGGAACCTGCGACGACCGACCTGCCGAAAGAGGTGTGACCGTGATAGGCTGTGCCTTAACTAAAAAGGAGAGAGAGAGAGAAAAGGAATGCAGCCTCGTATTGGGCCTGGTTGCCATCATATCAACTAGAGGACTGGGCATTATGAGATGGGTTTTCTCCAGGAAGGCTACAGAGAGCACTGCAACAGCAGCATATATGCAGAGAGGAGCCCAGAGGCATGACATGCAATTCCTTCTATATCTTTTTGAGATCACTTGAATCCTGCCCCTTTTTCTCTCCCTTTTCTTTTCAACTCCTCAATAAACACACTTTGGGTGGGGGGGGGGTATACAACGCATGAACAGAAGAGCAAGAAGAAGAGAGAGAGGAAAGAAAAAATAGTCAGACCTCCTTCGAAAGCAGATTCGTGCACCTCCCCAACGCCGGCCCCATGCTTTAAGTCTCCATGACCGTATGAAAGTGAAAAGGAGAACTCGCTTCAGTCTAGCTTCCCTTGGTTTTTTTTTTTTGGTGTCCCCTTACCGTGATGCCGTGACCGTTGCCGTGATATTCCCCCCCCTTCTTTTGCCCGTCCTCTATGACTCGTTCTCGTCGTCGTCATCGTTGTGGTAGTAGTAGCGGTAACGCCTCGTCCTAGGCGAACATCATGCAGTGTCCTTTGCCCAACCAAGCGATTTTAGCAAAATTCGTCAAGTCCCGTTGAGAGCAACTTCTACTGCAGCAGCGTTCCACTTCCTTGAACAACCCAGACTGGTGATCCCCATCAGCCTTGTGGAGAGAGAAAGAGCCGAGTGCATGTCTCATCGAAGCAGGTAGCTCTAGCCTTGGAGCTTAGCCATCTGGTCTAGAAGCTCCTGTAGGACATCGTCGTCGATCTTGTCGGCAATGGAAGGGATGAGGGTCTTTGCCTCCTCAGCGCTGTCGCAGCAGAGCGAGCCTATGCATAGCAAACAACAAGCCCGCGTTAGCCAAACAAAGATTCAAGTCCCTGGTTTCCCTTCTTCTTCATTTCTTTTACACCTCTTCTCAGCACACACACACACACACACACACACACACAAGAGAGAGGCATCGACCTCTCCCCTCTCTAACCTCCCCCCCTTGTCCCCCCAGAGCAAACTGAACTACAAGCCACTTCCAGGGGATATGGCGAGCGCATACCGATCTGGGCGCGCTCGAACTTGTTGAGCTGCTTGTGCGAGCTGAGGAGGCGCTCGACGGCCTCGACATTCTCCTTCTGCTTGAACCGCGCAAAGGCGTCAAGGTAATCGATGGTCTTGGACAGTATCTCGGATTCTTGGAAGTTCTTGCGGTCGTTGCGGCGCTTGGCGATCAGCGCGTTGATGACGAGCGACGCCTCGGACAAGGTGAGCGTGTCCACGTTCTCGAACTCGCCCAGCTTCAGCTCGGCGCCGGCCTGCTCGTCGCCGCGGGCCACGGGCTTGGGCCGCGAGGTAGGCGGGCGCCGGGGGCGCGACTGCTGGCCGTTGCTGAGGTTGTTGATCTGCTCTGCCATCTTGGCTGGTGTGGAAAGGGGCTGAGGGGTGGCAGAGGGGCAGATCGAGTGGTTTTGTCTGGTTGTCGCAAAGATGATGAGAGAGTGTCGAGGAGGTGTGAGAGAGATGGGTGCGATGACCCCTTTTGTTTCCCTCCCTCTTCTTTTTGCGCAGCTTGTGTCTCTCTCTCTCTCTAGTGTGAGTGCAGCTACTGATCACAAAGAGTGGTGGTTATTAATAGCTGCAGAGCTGGCCCGTGGGTAGTGTTGCGCTGTGGTGTTGTGGAAGGTCGAAGTGATGGCAGAAGTTGAAAGCAAAGCCCAAGCAAAGGTAGCCTCTGGAGCCGCCAATGCTGAAGGACCTTGCAGCACACAGCGTCCGTGCACTTACCTTCATACCCCTGCAGGCAAACGCGCCCACCAAGTTTAGCCCCTGGTGTAAAATGATGACCCCCCGTGCACTTTTGCCAGTGTCCTTTAGAAAAGGTATCGTTCAACCTCACTTTTGTGATCTCAGGGGAGGATGATTGATGCCTCCTCACCCTTCCTCCAGCAACCACGTTCATTCCATCAATTCATTCCTTCACACAATGTGTTGACCTGACCCCTTTCTGCTCCAGAGTGAGAACAGGCTGATACTGATGAGGTTATCTATCCTATTCATACTCTTTTCTGTTCACAAGTCTCCTCCTGTGTAGCTAGGCTGACAAGGAGCCTCTGCACCCAACATGTAAGAACAATCCCATTTCATACATATACCGTGACTGACTGTTTGATGTCATCTGAAACAATGCACAGGACCGTCTTTGCACTCATGATCATCAACAAGGCAGGTGGCCTAATATACAACCGCACATTCCAGGATGGTGGCCTCAATCAGCTCAGCTCAAATGACTATCTGGTGATAGCGGGCACATTTCATGGGTACATGAATCCCTCACACTCAACCTCCCCCGGCCACATCTATTCATATATGCTCACATGAAGAAAATAACAAAAAAACAACCAAAAAAAAAACAGTGTCCATGCCATCACAACACGTCTCAACCCAGTCAAGCAACCTCACATAATAACAGCACCCGGCGCCATTCCCAACCGGCCTGAGCCACCTTCTGGCCTCGAGGTCATGGAGACAGAGAATTTCCGCCTGCAGTGCTTCAACACCATGACGGGAACCAAGTTCCTGGTGTTTACGGATACCACGCAGGCCAACGTGGATGTCACTACCCGCAAGATCTACGAGCTGTACTCGGACTATGTTATGAAGAACCCGTTTTACCAGCTGGAGATGCCCATCCGGTGTGAGATGTTTGACCGCAAGCTGAGCAGTTATATACGGGAGATCAACAACAGATGATTGTTATCTTCTGGAGGAGGGTGTGTGTGTGTGTGTGTGTGTGAGGTGGGACACACAACAGAGAGCCCAATGTGAAGGCCCTAGGCGGAGAAGGGGAAAGAAGAAAGGGAGCAGATGAGGGTTGGTAGGCGTTACGGCGTTCTCGACAGACAATTTCCACCTTGGTCACATATACTTGAAGCAAGGCCAGACCAGAGTGTAGTAGCACTGGAAGTCATCGTTCCTCGTATTGGTGTCTTAAAAGTATGGTACAGCTCGTGACCCCCTCGTGATTCGAGAATCTAAACCTCAAGCCTGTGGATACCAAAAACACCCCTTCCCATAATATATCCCATGCAGTTAACCTTCGGGGAGGTGGACCTCTCTCTCTCTTTCTCTCGGCTCACGCCCTGTCGGCAGAACAGACTCTTAAAAAACAAGGATCTTGGCAGATCAAGAAATGTCCATCTTATCGTCACTCTTGTCGCCATCCTTCTTGTCATCTCTCGAGGCACCACTGCCGCTTGGCTCGCCGTTCTGATCCAACAACGGCTTCGACGACTCATCCTCTTCCTTGACCGACTCCAGCGACGCCTTCTGCGCCGCCTCTGCCTCCTCGCGGGCCTGCTTGTCCCGGCGGGCCTGCTCCTCTTCCATACTCATGCGCAGGGCGAGTGCCAGCTCCGGATCGTTGTTGGGGTCGAAGCCGAACTCGCCAAAGTCGTTGCCGGCATCTGCACCGGCCCCGGAAACCCCGGCGCCGCCCTCGCCCTGCATTATTGGGGAGCTGACCAGCTGATCCGACAGGAGGCCCACGCCTGCGGGAATCGCCACCAGGTGCGAGCCCTCGCCGGACTTGACATTTTCGTTGAACTTTGTCAGCTTCCCGTATGTCTCGCTGCCCTCCGTCTCGCCGAACAGCACGAAGTCGACCGATGTGTTGACCTTCTTGAGCTTCTTGGCCAGGCTGACCAGGGTCTTCTCGGTGTCTTGGACGGGCGAGCAGACAAAGGCGACGATGCGTTGCCGCTGCGTCTTGTTCTGTCGGTGCTTGAGGGCGAGCTATTTGTCATGAACGCCTCGTGTTAGCAGCTTGCTGCTGTATCCCGAAACCTGATCTCCCGGCGAGACGGGAGGAAGAAGAGGAGGGAAGGGGTAACACATACACTTGCCACCTGGATACCCGTAGCTAGGTTCACCTCACCACCAATCTTCTTCTGTGTTCGGTGTAGGCCTTCGAGGATGCGACCCTGCTCTGTCGTCAACGTGCTGAGGACCTCTGGTGCGTTGCCACCCATGCTCATGAGACCGACGGAGGACTCTGGGTTGCTCGTCGTGATCGACTGGAAGAGGATGTTGACAGCATCCCTCTGCGCTCCGAAACGAGTGGGTGCGTAGTCTCCATTGCGGCTGTGCTCGCTATTGTCGACAACGATCATGACCGCTTCGAGGACCATCTTGGCTGTATTTGTTCGGCGTGGGGAGCGACGCCGGGTTGAAGAGAGAGGGAGGGAGATTCGCAAGTCGTCCAAGACCTTAGACCGTGGATAGAGAGGGTATAGATGTCAAGTCAAAGAGAAAGGATGGACAAGACGCAGCTTAAGGAAAGGTGTCAAAGGAAGAAAGGTGGCTGTGATTTCGGACGTTGGCGGACAAGAATGAAGTGCTGAGTTACGGTGCCGGGGAGGTTGACGTTGAGGTACGGCAAGCTCCCAACAGCCATTCGTAAGGCGGGTTCAGCCTGGACTGTCCGGCGCGTCACACCCTGGACGGCAGCACTGGCAGGGGGCCTCAAGCAAAAGGCCCACAGGGAGTTTAGCGCGCCCAATCCCTGCAGACATCTCACCTTGCTCCTGTTAGGCTGAGCGGCTCACCTTTTTGTTTACCTTTGCCAGCCATTTGTGCATGCCGTCGTTTACTCGCTGGTTCATCTGGCAATTCAAGGGCGCGCACAGCTGAACACGACCACCACCATTTTGCTTATAGCATCATTTCCCATCGCTACCAAGCCGTCAAATCACTATTCTAGAGGAGCGAGTCTTGAATGATGGCGCCTCCTCGTGGTACGAAGAGAAAGTCGGATGAAGGCGTGTCGTCAACAGCGGCCGACCACGTCGACAACGTGCGGGACCCGGAGCCGCAGAGGACTGCGGCCAGACCTGGCACGCCTCCAAACGCAGATGGGCCTTCCAAGAAGCAGAAGACAGGCATCTCGATGAACCAGAAGCAGGCTCTCATCGACAATCTCCAGCTCGAAAGTAGGCGGCCATACGCGACCAGTAACTGCGTTCAGGGGGTCAAAGTGAATCATGTTCTGACGCGTCTTAATAGTCACGGAGCGCGCACGCAAGCTGCGAGCGCAGTACAGCCTGCAGGCACAGGGCCTAAGGACACGCATAGAAATACGCGTGAATCGGATCCCCATGGCCCTGCGGAAGGCCAAGATGGGAGAGCTCGCGGACAGGTACAAGAACGGCCAACCTCCCCAGCAGTTCAGGCCTGCACCTTCAGGGGCGCTCTCTGCGTCACGCCCTACGCTGCCGCCACCAGTGCCTGAGAAGGACAGACCTCCTCTGGTGCGACCCGATTCTACGCGCCCAGCAGCATCTCACATGACAGGGCCATCACATGCCAGGCCGGGCAGTCCGGCTAAGAAGACCAGGTTCGTCACCGCTCACCCGTCTCAGACTTCTCTCCGTGCTCATACATTCAGTGATGAGACCTGGGGCACCGGGAAGAACAATGGTGGCGAGGCGACAAATTTGGAGCCCCCCAAGACCAAGAACCGCGCTGAGGTAGTTGCCAACAAGGCCTCCAAGGTCCTCTCCCCAGCATCACCCAATGTCAGGCCCCAGCCACGGCCCGCGCCCGGCGACAAACCTGCCCCCATCCGGCCCACACCTCTCTCTGAGAACGCGCCCGGTGCGGCAAAATCGCCTGTGAAGCAGAGCAGCGCCTCCAACCTCTTCAGCAGTTTGGCCGAGAAGGCTCGGTCCACACGGAAGGACACTGGAGCCAAGGGCGGCGACGCATCGGCACCGACCGCTGCAAGCTCAGCTGCCGGCACGGGGCGACGGAGGAAGCCTGGCGCCAAGTCGGCCAAGGAAACCACCAAAGGTGCCCCGGCAGCAAAGGCTCAGCGGAGAGTTAGTGGCATCAGCGAGTCAAGTGAGAGCAGCACAGGGACGATCGTCAAGAAGAGCGCGGCGAAGAGGACCGCATCCGCCAGGGCAACTGGTGTTTTGGGAACCATCAGAAGAGGTGTTGCCGGTGCCGGCGTGACCAAGAAGACAGCTGCCACGAAGGCAACCCCAGCTTCCACTGCTACTGGCAGGGTCCTGAGGAAGAGAAACTAATGACTGTTTTGGTGGTGTTCCGGTGGATCTATCTGAGGGCCGAGCGACTGCCGAGGCGGGACTGATTTGGACATGTATAAATATAAGAGGAGGCCAAAGGTTGTAAAATGGATTGGTTGGTCTTGGGGGTCTAGGTCGGCTTATACGGTTTTGAGGCGCACGGCGTTCGGTTCTGCTGCACTTGGGAGAGGTCGTCACATGGTCGTACCGAGAGCGTTATTGCGAAACGTGTTCCATCTCTCACTTGACAGAATAATTATGTGTGACTTGTTCAATCCATGGTATTCTATACACACACACACACACACACACACACAGTCCCATGAGCCAAAAGGCCCCCCCCCCTCCCCCTCCCTGTCATGGCCTCCTCCCGTCTAACCGGCACTTGCAGCGCTCGCACCCTTCTTCTTCTTATCGTCCACGAACTCGATGTTATCCTCGGGTATCTGCTTGTATTTCTCGAGCAAGAACTCCTCGATCTCGTCGCTCACATCGCCCTGCACGACAATCTCCTCGCCGCCGGAGGGGGTCTTTGTGACGCTGGAGCCTGTGGCGAACTTCTTGCCAAACTCCTTGGCGACCTTCTTCAGCTCGAGGTCAAAGGCCTCGAGGCCGGAGACGGCGGTGACGAACTTGCGCTTGTTCCTCTCGATGCGCTTGATGACTACCGTGCTGGAGGCGCGCTTGTCGGCCTGCTTCTGCTCGGCGGCCTCGGCCTTGGCCGTCTTCTTCTGGGCGTCCTTTTCGGCGCGCTTCTGGGCTTCGATGGAGAGGTCGGCGGTGGAGGCAGCTAGGGCTTCTGTGGGTTGGGGGGAAAAGAAGGGGGGGGGGGGGAGATGTCAGCAAATCTGTAGAGTAAAAGGAGCAGGGGCTGAGGGGCATACCAGGTGACCATATCCTCTCATAAAGGTCTGGATGAGTCTTCTGGAGCCATTCCTGGCATTTCTTCACGGTGCCTCCATATTCACAATACTGCTCCCTCCCCGATCAGGTGGTCAGTTGATCCACTTCTTGAAAGAGTGATGGATGTACAAAGGAGAGACAGAAGAGCTTTGTGATTTACCTCTGGTGGCAGAGTGCAGACTATTGTACCACAAGTTAGTTCAACCACGAAGAAGGTCTTTGGAAATAGACGACGACAACAGGATAGAAGAGGAGAGGGAACAAGGAAAACATACCAGCACAATAGAGCACCTTCTGAGCCTGCAGCTCGCTTGGTACGGAGGACTCAACATCAGCCATGGCAGCCAGTAGCAAAGAATTATAGAGAGAAGAGCAGGAGGCTTCTTCTTCTTTCTATATGTCGAGCTGGTGTTGTGTATGCTGCTGTTGCTGCTGAAAGTGTACTATTGACAGTCAATTGTTGGCCCAGGTTCAGAGACGCGGGGTTCCTTTCCAGTGCCCCGCCATTGTCGTTGCTACTGCTATGGTAGCCTGGCGTGTCTGATTGACTAGGGCCTAGGGACGTCACAGGATAGCGGGGGGTGTAGTTGGCTCCAGCTTACATAAGTCTTCCTTCCAGGCAGAACAAGGTCTGCTCACAGCAGAAGGGCAGGCCCGATCCGGGCAGCCACCAGCTTACCTCATCCCCCTCCCTTGTCCTCCTTCTCCCCCTCATCGTCGATTCCATGGTCCAGAAATGAACAAGCGCTGTGTGCTTTCTTCATCATAACCATGGTTCACGATACATTTGAAGATCAACCATCAGGTGTGACCATCAGTGGATGAATGACCAGGGCTCTCCACAGCCAACCCTCGCATTCGCTCCCCTGCCATCCCCCATGCTAACCGTTTCTCTATAGTGCACCTCGCAACCGCCCAAGATTGTACTCATCAGGTAATACGCCGAGCGGCTGCGATGATGGTTTGGAAACATTTCACGTATCGACAGACCATTGTCACCAGATGAGTCGATGTTTCCTGATCATGGGCGCTTGTCTGGTTTGGTTTCTTCTCTTTTCTGTGGGGTCATGTTCCTTTCAGCTACTGTTCTTACCAGCGCGCTCTCTCTCTCTTAGGCAGGCGATCGAGAAAGAGAATCGGAAGAGGCAACGAGGCCCGCAGTCACGAGACCAGAAGCAGAAAGACAGGCAGACCGCAAGGAGAGGCTGGGATGAATTGAGTTTCGCCTGGAGGGTCTAGATGGAACGAAGAGGCCTGTATGAGTATGTTGGTGGTAGTCGGTGGCCCCTCAACATTTCGTTCCTGCATGAGCCCCTCTCAGCCAAATGCTCGGGCATCAGGGCATCATTAAGGATTATTCAGGCCTCCTGAGATCTCACAATCGATCGAGAGAACCATACCCCCCTGCCAGGCCCTTGGGGGGGGGGTGTTTTTTTTTGATCCACTCACCCAGTCGACGACCACCTTCGACCCTCTTCTAAGCGTGTCCCGTCCGGGGTGACATTGGCAACGCAGGTTAAGCGCCCAGGTCGACGCGCCACAGCCATCGTCTCACACCATTGGTCAATTTCCATTTGACTATTTTTTCCTCCCTCCTCTCGAGAAAGACGGTATTGGCCCCCAAGTTACCGCGCGCCAGCCACTAGGGAGCCTCGATATCTAAATCAAGAAACCCCAGAAATCCCGGTCTCGAGCTGATTGGTGGTCCTGCACAAGCAATGCAACCCTACTGCCTCTTCTGCGTGATGTCGTGGACGCCTGTGGACACCTCGCCGACCACCCTGTCGACAGCTGGAACGGGACTACACCGCAACGGCCTGCCTCCT
The DNA here is from genome assembly GCA_014849355.1 of Cryphonectria radicalis. NCBI lineage: Eukaryota > Fungi > Ascomycota > Sordariomycetes > Diaporthales > Cryphonectriaceae > Cryphonectria > Cryphonectria radicalis. The sequence continues at coordinate 250,099 of JACWQW010000006.1, read as the reverse complement.
CTGCATATGCTTCTGCATGTCATCTTGGACGGCGTCAGCACAGAGGGAGACTTTTCGGGTGTGATGTGCCGCCTGGCCCCAATGCTGTCCAATGTCAACGTTCGCCCTGCCGACCCACGCAGATCGAGTCACACTTCCCTGTCCCAGAGCCTGGCCGCGGGCCGGCCTGTGTTGCTCTCCTCCTCCCTTCACGCTGCTAGCCGCTCGACGGACGGGAACGTGTGGGTTTCTGCATGCCACCAAGCGAGGGGCACCCCCAGCACATGTTGGGAGGGGAGACTCGTTCATGTTCTTTTCATAAAACCATCTTGATGGCCCACGTTCCTCTGGAACAGCTTCTTTTTTCCCCTTCTTCTTCTCATTTCTCTTCTTTACATTTCCACTCCAGCGAGTTTGCAGGAATAGAAAGAGAGCTTCGCAGGGCGAGGCATTCCTGTCGTTTAGGTTTTAATATTTCATCTCCTTTTTATCCCTTCCTCTCTTGTTTTTTTTTTCCCTTGCTTCGGCGCAGAGCGTCGTAGCCGTCTGACCCTCCCACACCTTCTTACCCGGCTTCTTTTTTTATCTTAGGGATGACAATAGTTGTTATTCGTGCCATTATACCTGCACGATAAGGGGATTGATTATTTTTCTCATTTTTTTTTCTTATTTCCTTTTGGTTGATCCAAAATGGCGGATCTCCTTGTCCTACCTCAGACTACATATCAGGCGCCCTCGCCGCAGGAACGGAGACGGCATCGTGAGCTTAATACAATAATCGAAGATGACCAAGAGGACGACGTGTCGCCGATTCGTTCACCATTCCTGAGGAAGCAGATCGCCAGGGACAGGACGCAGGAGGACAGGAACAAGAACAAGATCCAGGCGTGGCTGGCACCCCTCGAGCCCGCACTGAGGGAGGACGTCCTCACGCCCAAGGGTTTTCCCACCCCAAGGGGCCGCCACTTCATGACCGCACCCACACTGCCATCCTCTCCGTCGTCAGCCTCATTCTCGGGCGAGGAAGACAGTTCGCGAGGGGGGTCATCGTGCAAGTCAGACTCGTGGCAGCGATCGAGCGTCATGACCGATGTGACCGAGTTTGACGACCTGTATGGCGTCTCAGATGACGAGCGGGGTGAGCACAAGCGCAACTCGGCAAGGTCCTCTCGAGGTTCCAAGAACTACGGACCCAGGCTTCCCTCCAAGACAACCTCCGACGAGGCCAGGAGATCACTGCCACAGCTCTCCATCCCTGACCACCAAGAATCAGAGAATGTGGCGTGGTCGCCAGAACACCGAGGGTTGAAGAAGAAGACACATGCATCACCAGTTCCCCCGACACCGCCCTCGGCTGTGGCCATGTCTCCGGCCATGCTGTCTTTCATGAAAGCCCAGCATGCCCAGGTCATACCAACAATCTCGGCACCACCCTCTCTGGACGGATCTCTTGATGGTAGCCTCACGTCTGAGCAGCTGGCGGCTATGACTGCGCCGACAACACCCGTCATGGCCGGCGAGGATCCCTCGGACAGTGAAGAAGACTGGGCTGGTGTCCAGCTGCAGCCTGGCGCGATGGAGACCCTTCAGGCGCTCTCTGGGCCAGAGTCGGAGGACGAGATGGAGCAGCAGCGCCAGGCCCAGGTCATTGAAGTTTCTGAGACGCCCATGGTGGAGACACGCCGCCCATCACGCCCTCGCCTCCTCACCAGCAACATCTCGAGGGCGTCTTTTGTGCTCTCTCCCGCCCAGCAGAGATCGTCCCTGCAGGATCTCACGAAACTGGAGATCCCATCACCAGGCGGGTTCTTCTCTGGGCTCTCACCAAGGTCTCGGACGACCTGGCACTACGGCACGTCGCCCGCTGACGATGTTGCTCCTCCCACATCAACGACAGCTGAACAGTTCTATCGAGTGCCCTGGAACAACGAAGAGGCCCCGGCGCCCATGCCTGCAGCTCCAGCCCAGCGGCCCATTCGCATGACAGCTGGCGACTACTCGACCTCGCCCGTGGAGCACATCATCGAGGCGCTCGAGACCATCAAAGAGGAAGAAGATGTCCTGACCGCAATGCGTATCAGGTCTCCCATCACCGCCATCCGGGTGCCACAACCCCAAACACCTGCGAACCCGGGCGCCGACGCCGAACAAATCATGTCGCCTCTGTCACCAAGAGATGAGAATGCGGTGACAGAGATCGTCGTCGACTTTGATCCTGAATACGCCCGAAAGCAGCGTGAGATTGCGACCTCGCACATCGACCGCACTGAGCTGTGGCTCAGGGCACAATTTGCCTACCTGAGAGGTGTCGGCTTCGAGCCGGCAGAGCCCGGCGCAGATGTCGACCCCGAGAAGGTCGTTGTTAAGACGACGGAGGGATCCGATGCAGGCGAAGAAGAGGCCGAGCGGGCTCCCACGCCACCTCCCAAGGATGGTGCGCAGCCCAAGCCCACCACAGCCCTTGTGCGCAAGAAGACGGTCCGGTTCTCGAACCAGGTCACCACCACTGGCCCTTCCTCTTCCTCCCCCCCCTCCTCCTCGGAGCTCAAGATGCCGTGCAGCCTCCCATCCAAGCTCCTGAAGCAAGAATCCACATACTACCGCGCCTTCCAGTCTATGATCGTCAAGTCCAGCCATGCCGACCCTTTCGTCTCCCGTGTGCCCCGCTTCGAGGCCCTCCAGGCCCAGCGCATCTCCCTCCGCGAGCAGCACCGCGCCCAGCTCCTCGGCAAGTACCAGCTCAGCGTCGTGCCCCAGTCCGCCAAGAAGCGCATGAGCGCCAACGTGGCCCGCGGCGACGACCAGATCTTCGAGGACCCAGAGAAGATGCGCGCCGACAAGGAGGCCGAGGCCCTGCGGCAAATGGCCACCGCCAGCTGGCACGTGGCGGCGACCAAGATGCTCAACGGCGGACGTCTCGTCTGCGCACCCGTGCACAAGCGGCTGGCGCGCCTCTCCCTCGCGCCCGGCGCCGCCGCCGGCCCCAAGCGCCTGCGCATTCTCGACCTGGGCGGCCAGTCCACGTGCGACTGGGCGTGGTACGCGGCACACCAGTACCCCAACTCCAAGGTCTACACCGTCACGACCAAGTCGATCCGCCAGCTCTCCAACGCCAACGTGCGCGGGCCGCCCAACCACAGGCAGGTCGCCGTGGCGAGCCTGTCGAAGCTGCCCTTTGCCGACGGCCAGTTCGACCTCGTGTCGGCGCGCGAGCTGCACAGCATCCTCAAGAACTCGGACGTCGCCGACGCCGAGGACGAGTGGGACGCCTGTCTCCGCGAGGTCATGCGCGTGCTCAAGCCCGGCGGCTACGTCGACTTCAGCGTCATGGACTCGGACATTGTCAACGCCGGCCCGCTGGGCCTGGCCAAGAGCGTCGAGTTCGGCTTCACCCTGCACACCCTCGGCTACGACCCCAGCCCCACCAAGACCTTCCTCTCCCGCCTCCACCGCGCCGGCTTCGAGGATGTCCGCCGCGGCTGGGTCGTGCTCCCCCTCGGCCCCAAGCCCGCAGAGAAGCCCGGTCCCATCCGCTACGGTCCCCACGGCCCCGTCGACGCCAAGACCGGCGCGTCTCAGCAGCAGCAGCAGCAGCCCCCTCACGGAGGGAAGACGCTGTGCCTGAAGGCCATGGCGACCGAGGAGGTCCTGACAGGCAGCACCGACGGCGCGGCGGCCGTCGCGGGCGTCGCGGGCACGTGGAGCTGGGAGAGGTGGATCCTGCGGTGTGAGATGGAGAAGGCCGCGGGCGAGATGCACAGCGGCTTCAAGCTGGCCGACACGGTGTCGACCGACGGCGGGGTCATGAAGGAGGCTGGCAAGAGCCTCGATGGGGTCGCTGCCGTGGTCGAGGAGGGTCGGGCCCGTGGCGCTGGCCTGCGGCTGCTCAAGGGGTATGCGCGCAAGCCCGAGAGGCGGGAGCTGGATGAGATCATGGGGACGATTGATATGATGCTGGACTTTTGATGTTTGATGGTATGGATGAATGAGGGGTATGGCATATATACGATTGACGATGCGTTCTTTTATTTTTATCTTTTCTATGTGTTTCTCTTGGGATTCTTCTTTTTTTTTTTTTTTTTTTTTTGGGTGGGTGCAGGACCAGCAGAACTAGGAATTGCCTTTGTATAACGTGTCCTCTGTCCGAATTTGGATTCCGAGGACTTATATGATATATATATATATATATATAAAAGGGAATACACACTGCATCTGCCTGACATCGGTTCCTCCCCCCTTTCAACGATATCTCTACAAGCACGTGGCTGGGTTTAATTCACGAATAATGTTTTCGCCATGTCTGTCCTCACGTCAAAACCACCTGTACACCGTTGTGCAAGGGAGGCAGTCCGAGATCACCTCGTAATCAGATAGATAATCTCCAAGAAGAAGAAAAGCAGTGGTATTTCAATACCTAGGTATCATTCGCTGGCCTTGTTGGAGGCATCTCATGGTATCAAGCTACGAACGCCAGTCCCCCCCGCCGTGTCCTGTACAATTCCTTTTTTCTTTTTTTCTGTTCTTCTTTCTCTCTCTCTCTCGTTCTTATTGATCACTCTAATCTAAAATAATCGGTGCTGCTTGGGAAGAAGCCATATTGAGCTGTGCAGCAGCACTTGCCGGAGCCCCAGTCGCAAAAGCCTTGACAGCAGCGCTGATCCTGCTCATGAGGGCCTCGATGCCGCCGCCCTCGACCTTGACAACAGCGGCAGTATCCAGGCCTTGCCATCCCTCGGGCGTGATGCGGCTGGTGAAGATGGGCTGTAGGACCTCGTCCAGCTCATCGCGCTGTCCTCCCTCCCGGCCGTACCGCTGCACTTCCCACCAGGCCTCGCCGTTTCGCGTCTTGACTCTGACGCTGAGCCGCAGCCTGCGCGGAGATTTGTTGTTCGCCACAGCTGCGAGCTCGAAATGAACCGTGATCCAGTCCAGGGCGTGTGGGACAACCTCGAAGAAGCCCTGGCTGCTTTCAGTCAGGACAGCCCAGGTGACCTCCATAGAGTCGAGCGCTCGGTGGAGGGGGAGCGTGGCCTGCAGACAGCGAGGCAGCGCCTTCATGCCGATCTGCGAGTTGATGAGCTTGTTGAGCATGTCCAGGATGCGCGTGTGAGGACTGCCCGCCTCGAGATGGATCTTGATTTCCTGGTGCTTGGCCAGGTCCAGGGTCACCTTCCATCGCTTGTCTCGTCTTGACGCGTCGCCGCTGGCCTCACCATATGTGAAGACGAACTTGCGCAGTGTGACGCTCTCGCACTTCACTGCGCCGGCGCGGTCGCCCATCGAGCTCACGAACTCAACAAGGCGATCTATGGCTTTCAGACGGGTTGCGATGAGCGGGATGCAAGAACTGCCCAGCGTGCGTTGTATCTGCATCACGAATTGGCCGGCCTGCGCGTCGTAGCGGACGTCGCGGTCGACGTGCTGCTTCTTGATCAGTGAGAACATGGACTTGTCTCTGACCTTCACATTGACGTCTTGGATGATCTCAGGCCGCCCTTGGGCACCTTCGACTTCCTCCCGGTACGTCATCGTGACATAGTCGCCGGCCCACGATGTCTTGAGCGGTGTGGTCGTCCGATCACCACCTCGAGATGGTAGCTGCCTCATGACCGCCACAGTCTTATAGAACATCCCTGGCATCCTTCGGCCAGGAGGTAGGTATGGGTTGTCCACCGACTTGAACCCGAACTCGGGCTTACCAACGCCACGGTAATCTGGTGGAGAATCCCTAGAACCACACATCGCAACGTTGACCATCTTTGTAAGTCTCGAGAAGAAGTCGGTCGAGAGTTTAGGGTTCACTGGCATGGTGAGAGGCTTGTAAGTCTTGATGCGGGCATTTGGCTGGTTGTGCATGTTGTTGTTCCTTGCATCTGGCAGCTTGCCCGCCGTTCTGTTGGGAGCAGTTGGCGGAGCTGCTTTGGCCGGGTTGGCGCCGTCGTCCGCACTAAAGGAAGGGTCAGTCTCCTCTAGAGTCGCAGGGAGGGTCTCTCGGGACTATGAATACTCACACTTCAACGAGCCACCAGTTGTCGCCAGCCAAGTTCACACAAACCACCACGTACCACGGGGAGAGCCAGGTGTCTCGCCTGAGCCAGAGTAGTTGGTAGAAGTCTCTGGCGGGGTGCAGCTTCTTGACCTCATCTGGTGAGACTGGCCGCTTGCACGTGACCCATCCCATAGCCCTGCCGAGCCGGACAAGTTCTTCAAACAGGCTCTCGCACCTGATGTGCTCAATCTGGCTAAAGCCGTCCTCCACAGCATCTCTGCCCCGAAGATTGAGGGCGGCCTCTCTCCGACTGATCAGGGACTTGGTAGGCTCTAGATAGAAATTGCCGGTGACGCCGTTGATCTTCACATTGATTGTCTCCGAATGCGTCAGTTGTACCACCAGAATAGACTCTGATGGCTCGCTCTTGTGGAGCTTCATGGAAAGTGATACCTGACGGCTCGCATAGCGTGACATTGACATCAACTTGTCGCTGATAGACTTCAGGATATAGCTGATATGCTTGCAGATGATTCGGTTCAGAAGATCCTCGGCAGAGATCGTCTCTGTACCGAACGACGACAGATCGTCACCTGTGACCTCCTTGCCGTCTCTGAACCATCGAAGTGTGAGGTAGCTCGTCGGGTGAAGACTGGGCAGCGAATCCCCAGGTGGCGTCTTACCACTATTAACGCCGATGATGATCCAGCTCTTGGGCCCAGCGTTGGCCTCTGGCTTGGGTCCAGTGCCGGGGTAGCGCTGCGCCCAGTACTGTATGCAGAGCGCCCTGTTCAAGGGCTCCACCTTGATGTGGTTGATCCAATGCTGCTGACTGAGCAGAACAGCCTGTCGCTGCAGCTCGCGGATCTTGTGTGTCAAGACGTATCCGTGGAGGAAGTCGTAACATCCTTTCAGACCCTGACGGCCGAGGACGTCGTTCACGTTCATCGTCATGAAGTGGCGGACCTTGTCGGTGAGCTCTTGAGGCGCTGGAGAAAAGTCGAAACGAAAGTCGATGAACCACCATTGACTCTCCGGGTCGTCATCTCCGATGGTGAGGTCGACCTCGAACTCTCCCTGCACCTTGAACGTGACGCGGCCGTCCTTGACGGTGAAGTCTCTAAGCTCGTACGGTATCTTGTCATAGTCGTGGAGGGTCAAACGAAAGGATAACAAAGTATTCAGCTCGCCAAACCATTTCTGAATCTCCTCAGCTTTCAGAGCAGGTGGAGGGATGAACTTATTCTGCTAAGAATCAGTATGAAACTCAACTCAGGGGGGCAGGTAGATGTAGGAATCAATCTTACACCAGGCATCCAGTCAGCTCGTCCTGTGGACAATACCTGCAGTGCTGTCTTGATGTCGGGGTTTGGTAGTCGAATGTCATAAATGCCCCTCTTGACATGACCCATGCGGTCGAGAACTATGTTGTACTTTGCCAGTTGCTCTAGGATGTGGGAGTGGAGATCAACGAGCTTGCTGACCTGGCCTGACTTCCTGCTCCATTCTGACATGACAAGTGCCTTGGTCCATTTGGCGTGGAGTTCATTGAGGAAGTTCAGGAGGTAGGCCTTCTTATTCTGATTCTCCTCTGAGCTGTCCTCAGCAGAACCAGATGGGCTGCCGTTGACTGCGCCCTGACCAGGTGGCATCCTCGCCAGCTCCTCTACCCTCGACTGCAGTTCATTGTGTGACTTCTGCGCCAGGCGCTGGAGAATGAAAGGTAGAGGGTAGTAGTTGGCAGTGATGTGTGCAATCTCGGGTGGTAGTGCGCTCATGATGGTCTGGCCTGTGGCATTTGAATCCGCCTGACCTTGCTGGACGGTGTCTATGTTGCCGTTGACCACAGCAGTGCTGCCGACGGCCTGCTTGATTTTGCCCGGGGAAGGCTCCTCCTTTTCCACGACTCCGTTGACGACGCCGTTGATGACTTTGAGGTTTCTGTCATGGTTGCTGCGGGCGACCGCCCCATTCTGTGTGGCACCATTCTCCATCTTGACCTGAGTCCCCCAGCAACCTTAAGTCGACCCGAGGGCGAGAATCTCATTCGCGAGATCTCACCCTGCCGCTTGGCCCCTCCTTCGCTTTGCGCCCCGCCGGTGAACAGGTTGGCAACGACGCGACGATCTTGAAACTCAAGGGAAGGACCGAGACGAAAGTTAAGCGATCGCAGCGATGAGCGCTGGGTTGAGGTGGCCGAGTCGCAGATTGTGAATCGTAGGCAGGTCGCGGGGTGCAGTCGCTGCCTCGCGGCGCTTCCAACGACGTCGCTGTTGCTCTTCACAGCAACAAAAGAGGGCTCTCTGTGAATCCAAAGTACAGTGGACGGCGGTGCAGGGGCCTTCAGCGCGTCGGTCGGGTCAGGCAAGCGCGTCTATGCCAGAGAATTGGGTCGCTCGCCAAGTCTGTCGTCAGTCGCGTTCGGCTGTAGAGATCGAGAAGGTAGGTTGGAAACTTTTGGGAGTCGTCGCCGCAAGAGCTGTCGTGAGGGTTTCTGTCTGTAGACACTGCGACTGTCCCAAAATGGTTCTTTTCGAAATGCGCGTTGTCTCGAGCGCTCCTTGTGTGTTGACGTTAGGGCGAGGCGGGGACAGCCAGGTGGGAGGCGAAGGTAGGTGGGCGAGGTTGATGAGGGTAACGAGTTCGAAAGGTAGAGAGGTTGGCAGGTTGCTGATTGACGTGAAGGGTCAGGTCGAAGCCGGGGTGGGACGCAAGCACTAACTCTAGCGCCAGGTGCCCAGGTATTGTCGACGCGGCGCCAAACCTACAAGCCTACCCTGTGGTGGGTGACAAGTACTGGCCCAAGCTTACCGCTTTACTCAACTAGCCACGACAGTTCTACTGGACTCCCCCGCGCCTTTGATAGCCGCTCTATTCTTTGTCTTCCTCTCACCTCACTACCACGTGACTACGGCTCCGACTGCCACTCGGCCTATCTCTTCCGACGGCTGCAGCCTCTACAACTACGCGTGAATGAACGTCCTCTTGGGAGCGCAATTGAAGGCCGGCCAGAAAAATGCTACAACAAGGGTCTTCCGTCTTTATTCTGGGACTCGGGGTGCCAGCAAGGTGCGCTGGTTGCACGATGGCGGAACAATGCACGATCTCGCCAAAGGCAATACCATATATGCAAAGAACGTTATGGCAATCCATCAAATATATTCCAGACAGAGTCTATGAACACGCACCTTTGTATCTTAAATCAATCTACGGGACGAGGGAATAGGTAGAGCTTATCACAGTGTAAATTACTTTCCGAGACATTGGGGAACCGATTGTATTACAGAACTTGATCAGTAGCCTTCCGTTCTATAAGTAACCTCTCTGGCAACCGGACCTTGTGTCATCCGTATATCCTGATCTCTTGGAGGATCCATCAATTGAGGTTGTGAGTCTTATTCTAGGTTGAGGGTGGGGCGGGGGGGGAGGGGGAAGGGGGACGAGAGTTTGACGCCGACAGGGCTCTTGGATGCCTCCTCTAGCTATTGTTGATTGTTATTTACAAATTCCTCAAAGTGCTGACCATAGAGACCCAGACTTGGAGCCGTATTGTAGTTCACAGGACTTACAACTTGTTCGTTGGCTGCGTGGCGGAGGTCGTCGGCCACTGGTAGCCCGCGGCATCAGAGAACCTGTATCCATACGATGCAGTGAAGTCGTCCAGCACGCCTGGACCGCGAGAACCTGTTCAACGAATTAGAGTCTGAGGCTGTCACCGCGCATATTTTCGAAAAGAGAACTCACCATAAGGATACTCCATGGGGATAATCTCCTTGTTGTCGTCGAGGTAGTGGAGAAGTGGGGTGAAGATCCTCCAGCTTGCGTCTAGCTCATCGTCTCGGACAAAGTTGGAGTGGTCACCCTTCAAGCAGTCGAGGATGAGAGACTCGTATGCCTCCGGGATCTTGAGGTCAGAGAACCGTCTCCGGTAGGTCAGATCCAGCTCTGTGACGACGGTCTGCATGCTCAGACCTGGCAGCTTCGAGTTCATCTTGATGTAGACACTCTCGTTGGGCTGGATGCGCATGACCAGCTCATTGCGGGGGATATCCTTGAAAATGCCAGAGGTCACGTCCTTGAATTGCACGCGGATCTCCGTCTTCTGCTCGTTCAGAGCCTTGCCCGCCTTCATGATGAAGGGAACGCCGTCCCACCGCTCGTTCTTGATGTATGCGACCAGAGCACAGAAGGTAGGGCATCGGGAGTCCTTCGGGACGGTGTCGTCTTCCTTGTAAGAGGGCTTGCTGCCGTCAAGGGATCGGCCGTACTGGCCGATGATGACGTTCTTTGGCTCGATGGCAGGGATAGCTCGGAGAACCCGCACTTTCTCGTCTCGGATGTCCTCGGAGGAGAAAGAGATGGGTCGCTCCATGGCGAGAAGGGTCAGAACCTGCAGCAGATGGTTCTGCATGACATCTCGGACGATGCCGAACTCATCAAAGTATCCGCCACGACCCTCGGTACCGAAGGGCTCCTTGAATGTGATCTGGACGTTGTCGATGTGGTGACGGTTCCAAGTCGCGCCAAGGAACGAGTTGCCGAATCGCAGGATCAGGATGTTCTTCACCATCTCCTTGCCGAGATAGTGATCGATGCGGAACAGCTCATCCTCCTTCCAGTCGGGCTCCAGGGACTTCTGCAGTTCACGGGAGCTGGCAAGATCCTTGCCGAATGGCTTCTCGACCTGTTTGAGGAAAGAGTACGGGTGAGCAGCTGAGGACACCATAACAAGGGAGGAGGGTACAGGCGACCCACAATAACACGAGCAATGCCCTTTGTCGGGTAGCAGCATCTCTTCAGATGTTGAGAGACGATTGTGAAGACGCTGGGTGGCAGTGCCATGTAGAAGAGACGGTGTGCCTCCTTGCGGTCCTTCTCGATCTCCTCGAGGTGCTTGTTGAGGGCCAGGAAAGAGTCGTCGCGGTCGTACTGGCCGGAAACGTATGTGCAGAGGCTGCAAAAGTCCTCGAGCATCTTCTCCATGTCCTTCGTAGGCGTCTTGATGTATGACTTGACCCTGCGCAGGTACTCCTCGTGGTCCATCTTAGTTCTGGCATAGCCGACGATCTTGATGTCCTTGGGCAGGAATTGGTTTCGGTACTTGATGAGGGCTCGTTAGTGTACATGTCGGGCAATCGATCTCGATTCGTTGGTTGGACTTACAAGACCAAACAAGGCCGGGAACTAGAAATAATTAGCGACGACAATCATGACGCTGGGAGTGTTGTGATGCTCACAGTCTTCTTCTTGGCCAAATCGCCCGAGGCTCCGAGGACCACAATGACGGTGTTGTCCTTGAGGTCCATGGCGCTGCATATTGAAAGCTTGTCAGCTGCAATACAATACAGGAGTAGCCTCCAAACACATGCGGTGGCCTCATTCTGGATGGTGTCTATTGAAGAAATGCGTGGTCCTCCAGGTGGACGGGCGGGCTGTCTCTCGTCGCAGCTTCGCCGCCCTTCCAACGCTGTCGATACAACTGGATACAGACTTGATCCCTCTGGCGGGGTTCGCGGGCTTCACTTACGCGGCGGCGGAGTGCAAGTCTGCCATCTTGATCTTGCTCGAGGGAGAAGGAGGGCAATAGAGGATTGTAGAGAGGAACAAGAGAGCGGGTCAAGAGGGCTATTTTGTTCACGGTGAGGAAGGGCGAGACGGGGCACAGGGTGTTAAAAGGCAGGAAAATCGGAGGGAGCGCTCGGGGTTGTCACAGTACGGGCGGGCAGGAGCTAGGAGAGGCGAGTCCCAAGCTTACTCATGCCGCAGATTCCGCTGGGTGGATGTCACCGTCGCGGGGTATACCCTCTGGACCTGATAGGGTCACTAACAGCCTCTGCATGCCGATACAGGCGCACTTACGCTATTTGTTGGTACACTGATACCCATATCTCCGGGTCTCTTGGCTGCAAGTTGACCGCAAAAATGATCGCTATGTGGATGCACTCCATTCCTAGGTGAAAATGTCATTCTACAGTTAAATTCTCCAGGCATTTTTGAACTATCAGAGAAGCTTTTGGGATGGCCAAACACGGTAGGCATTCGCGACTGATAACTCGATGATACTTTGAGGTCGCAGGATGCACGATGACGACGTAAACATTTTTTGGCCCGGCGTCAAGACTAGTGACTTCGGAGCTAGACTGGAGCTCTCAACAATTGACTCTCATCCTCTAACAGGCATATGTACATACGTGGTCATGATGAAATGGCATCTTAAAACGGTTTCAAAATCTTCATCTACATCGGATTCCCTCAACTTGCCGTCACTCATGTCGATAGCCCCTCTCCATTTTCAAGCCTTTTCAGCCTGTTGGACAGGCTCAGGTCATTATTTTCGCAGAAAATAATGGGCACTGACGTATGAAAATCGCTCACGATGAATGTAGATGTTTTTTTCTCTTTTTTTTCTTTTTTTTCTGGTAAGTATTTTCCGGGACGAGCCTCTCTGATCTGGGCAGATACCTGGTAAACAGTACTAAGGTAGTGGACACTTGACGATCATGTACCGAGGGCTTTACATGAGCGTATCTGCCTTCCACGTGCACCTTCCGGTCTTTCAAATTTTTTCCTTGTCCCCCTTCTCTTCCTCCTGTCTGCGGACATTATTGTAAGCTCCACATGTTTTACTGGGTGTTGTTCCAGCTGCCAAATCTCGTTCTACAACTCGGACAAGTATAAGCCGGCCGGAGATCTCGGGAACTGGGCAGTTTGCGGTCCTCCCGGCGGAGATCTGTTACTGCTACCCGGCCAGTCTGATTAGCATTTGTCAGACGCAGGACGAAATGTACAGGTGATGCGCTGGATTCCGTCTTGGAGGGCCCAGGTTTACAGGACAGCCGCATCGCGATGTTCCAGGTATCATTATCGATCCATCACTGCTCCGGTTTTAGGAGACCAGCCTTGACAGCTTCGGGCAGCGAGGAATCAGAGCATGGAAACAACTTGTGCATTGCATCATATGTGGGTCCAGGGTGAGTGGGTGAAGCGCCGAGTCGCGATACCGTTGCCAGCCGCGCTTCTTCAGTCCCAGAGAAGAAGTCGGCGCTTTTACAGGGATGTCGACCCCCTGGCTTATGTCAGCAAGACCACGTGATCGCAATAATTTTCCAAAGTGTGCCCTGCCTCTGGACGCCCCATAGTTTGGAGACGCCCTCGTACTGACAGCGACTTTCAAGACGATCAACCACCAAGTCAATCGCAGCCAACTCCAATTTCCTTTTTTCCCTTCTTTCCCTTCCAAGTGGCACGGAGAGAATTCGAAAAAGTCAAGATGCCTACCGACGCCGGTCACAGACGTGAGTTTTCTATCCTCCCCCTGGCATGCCACCGTCACCATTGAGAGGATTTCGGTGGACATCATCGTGCCCCACGAAACCTTGGTGCCGCAGTCTCTGTTGAATCTGCTGTTGACTGACTCTGTCTTTCTCTTAGTTTACGTTAAGTAAGTTGCATCGATTTGCGATACCTCGAGCAGAAAGGAATGCATGGTGGGGCTTGGGTCGATTCTGAGGCAGCAGCATATTTGGGCGCGACGGGTCGCAGGAGGAAGAGGTGGAGGACGAGAAGGCGATGCGATGGGACCCGAAGCCAGCGACGATGCGACTCTTTTCTGCGAACGAGGCCTTCACGAATGCACACACGAACAGCAAGACTAATGAGGATAATCACAGGGGTCGCCACCTGTCCTACCAGCGTAGCCGACATGTCACCCACCCCAGCACCAGCCTGATCAAGATCGAGGGTGTCGACAACACCGAGGCTGCCAAGTACGTCGTCAAAACATCGTCTGGGATTATGTGTCGCGTCAGGCTCTGACAAGAAAACAGCTTCTACCTCGGCAAGAAGGTCGCATACGTCTACAAGGCTCAGAAGGAGGTCCGCGGCTCCAAGATCCGCGTCATCTGGGGCAAGGTCACCCGCCCTCACGGTACATACATACCTACCTCGTGCAAATTGGACCATCGAAGGCGGGATCACTGACAATTTGTGCTGCAGGCAACTCCGGTGTCGTCCGCGCCAAGTTCTCCAACCCTCTCCCCTCTCGTTCTTTCGGTGCCTCCGTCCGCATCATGCTCTACCCTTCTGCGATATAAGGGATCGGTTTTTCATGGATGGAGTTGAGGGAAAATTGGAATCGATTAGCTGCATCTCGGTTTGGCGGGGGTTTACTCGAGGCCTACTTTCTGGCATGCAAAATCAACTGATGAGAGTTGCCTGGCCACTATAAAAGACGATGAACGATCCGTGGTTTCTCGCGTGCTTGGTCCGACACGAGGAAGGCTCCCCCCGGGGCTATAGACGACAGGCTCCGGAAACGGGGCCGGTTGTTGCATACATAGGGAATAACCAGATCCCTAGGACTCAATAAAGCATCTGGAATTTGAAGAGCCGATCGTGCTGCCTCAACACTCATATCCCCGACACTGTCGTCCTTGCGTCTTTTGCTCCTGGCCCGTGTGATGGATATGAACGACATTCGACCCCGTGCAGGTCGAGCTCCCACGATATGGCCACTCTGGTCGTCATGTTGGTACTGATGACAGCGAGCGAACCAGTGCTTGTCTTGGTTCTTTTCCACACTCATGATGTGCTCGTCAGCCACTCTCACCAATCTAGCAGTCCTGGTGTGTGCCGAGTCGGTTAGTCGTCTCAGACGGTGCCACGCTCTTCTGATAGCACACCGGTAGTACTTGAACGCATATTGGGCCGTTCCAATGGTTGCATGCCACGGCATGAAAGGCCGCCGTGGACAAGAGGGCGATCCAGCCTCCACATCCCCAGTGGGGCGCTCATCGACCTGCTTGGCCCCCCTCGGAATGCTAGGCAGCTCGTGCAAGGTCCTAGTTGTCGAACCTGCGTAGTAGGCTTAGTGAGTCAGGTCTATTAAAGGCGTTTGGCGTCCAGGACACGGCGTAGAGCAGAGTCGCGCCATGTTTCTAGCGAATCATTTGTCCCTGGCAATAGTCGGAGTGCCTCATAGCATCCTAGTTCGGGGGACAAGGAAAGTGTGTGTGATAGAGCTACCCTATAGCAAGTCCTCGATCTTGGTGTCACTTGTCCATAGGAGCTGACGTAGGAAGCCTTCCACCATGCGCCTGACTTCGAAATCCCGGCGCCCGGCCGTGGCACGGACGGAATGACCCTGCTTGGCCTGGAATTTATATTGTTCCGTGTTGTCATTTTTTATTCTTCATACAGGAGTCATGTCCGTCTTTTTATTTTTATTTTTACATGTCTATCCAATCTTTCGTGGCTCCCGTCGCCGGCCGGTGAAGGACTATGAAGCTGCAGAATCAGTTTGAGAACGTGACTTCCAACATGTATAGGATGTCACCATGCTTCAGTGGCGGCCCGTGTTCGACAACGCTCAACACAGTTGGTGTTGTTGGATCAGTTTCGCCTTTGATACCAGAGGGTACAAGATTTTCAATGGTGAGCTTAGTGGGAGCTGGACTCCAGAAGGTGGCGGCAACCACCTGCTCAGTCCTGCATGTGCTACGGTGACGACTTGTCATGTCGACGGAACGCAAACTGAAGTCTATCGGCCCAAAGGCAATTTCGCCAGACGGGAAAAGGCGGATCATCGCAGAAAGTTTTCTGGAGGGTTTTGAGGTGAAGGAGGTATGAACAGCGATTGTTCAACAAAACGGCCCCCGGCAGGCCCCAGGAAATACTCGCCTACGCCTCTGAGCTCGACTTCAATCCCCCAGTATTTTGAAAGCGAACCGATTGGAGATGTTGTGTGACGGCTATGGTACAATTTTGATCGCTCCCCAGAGACGACTTGGTCGGCCCTCATGCTTCGCGCTGTGTGTTGGGAGTGCCTTGTAATCTCCATGACTAACGACAAGCAGGGTCAGTGGTTATTTTCGTTGGCTGTTCTTCTGTTTTTCTTCTGACGTCGTTGATATTAGCATTCACCGGAGGCGATGCATGCTCTGTATGCTGTCTTTTCTCCATAGGTATACGTACTGCAAATCAGGGCCATATAAAGTTCAGACTTTGGGTGGGTTTTTTTTTTTTTGGTTTTTTTTTTTTTGTAAACTGTTGTTACAAATTATCTCAAGTATTTTTATGTTTTCGTGCCCTTCGCCTGGGTTTTGGCAGACTGATGGGAATATACACAATATATATCGATGCAGACCTGCGACTCATGTCTCAGGATTGATACCACTCACTTACAATGAGAGCCAGATTGGCTGTGGCCAACTAAACCTCGCTCACATGGTGATGTTTCGTAATTGTTTATTTGATTTATGTAGAATATAGCATCTACACAGCTTCAAGCTGACCCAAAAAAAAAAAAATAGCGATCGTCCCAGACGTGATTTACGCTGTGCAACTATGCTAGTGGTGAAGCGTTGTTGTCTGACCTGGAGTGCGTAGGGACGGAAATTCTAATGGCGTTCCTCAAGTTACACTAGCCGTAGAGGTCAGTGGCACCGAGCCGTGCGAACATCAAACCTGATGCCCTGCAGGACTCGTCTCAGCCATGGAGAGGCTGGTTGCATTTCATCCGCTGTCACGATCGACCCGACCCTCGTCTTCTTCCTAAGAAAGTAACATGGGAGGGGTCCACCTGCAACCTGCAATGCCGAAAACTGCGGACTACTATAAAGCACATACTATGTAGTAATTATTCTGAAGCCTTTTTTCTTTCTTTCTTTCCAGGGTGCTGCTCCACAAGGTCAATCAATATCAAGCCCCCGGGATCCTTGCCAGCAGCCAGGGCCTTGGGCGATCTTCCAATCCCTCGGGCCGGGTGGAGCCTGAACGTTGGGAGGATCCACGTTGCAAGTGACGACCGGAAGGGAGGCTTAGCAGTCAGTGATGGGGAGAGGGGCAAAAAAGGAAGGGAAAAAGGGAAGAGAAAAGAGAGCTAGGAAGGTCCCAATTAATGCCAGGGCTGGTATTCGGATGAAGGACGTGGTACTGTATGTAGGAGGGCATAAGTATGGGGACGCAGTGTTGCCGCGCATGAGGGTGTGGACTGTACTACGTAGCGCGCTGGAATTTCCAAGAATCAAGGAATGGTAAAACAAGCCGAAACTTCATGAACATTCTCATTCCTGGGGCCCGCCCATCCAGCTTGTGTGTCTCCCACCTGTCTGTTCACGTCAAAAGCTGACATGTCGCCACAGATCCCCAAACCAGATAAAAGCATTGGCTGGCAGGTCTGGAATGGTTGTACGCTTAACTATTTACAGTGCACGCATGCAGGCAGGGTGGTGTGGTGCGCTAGTTTACCATGGGGAATATTCCAGGTCCTCGTATCCTCCAGAGAGGAACTGTACGGAGTTATCAACACGAGGGTGAGGGTTGCAGTAACGTGCCTGACTGCTTGATCTGCGATACTCCATCTGGATAAACCATTGATCACTCACTGGTGAGGGTCTCAAGCTAGTATCTAAAGGGTAATCAGGCTGGCTGAGTGAGACGGTCGGTGGCAGGAGAACCACAACCCGTCTTACTTGCAGAACGGAATAGGTGGGGGGCATTCGATAAAACCTGAATTTGGGGTTCAGGGGTTGTCGAGTCAACGAATAGAGCTTCCAGCTGCTGTCCTCGTCAAATGCAGGACTGTTTTCATACATTTGACCAGACATTTAAGAAAGAAAGAAAAAAATGAAAGCAAGCCTCGTCATTGCCGATTGAGAGGCGAGGTTAAGACTGTCAGGTTCTCTGGTATAACCCCCTCCCTCCCCGCAGTGCTACTGCTGAGGCGTGGCCCCATCCCCAGCAGCCAGGGCCTCATTTCGTCCCAACGTCAACCAACAAAATCATCAGTGCCCATCATAACACCGTATTTGAGTTCTGGCGTCCTATTATTGTCCTTTTTTGTTTCACCATTTACATCATCTTGCAACATCTGCCACCAACCTCGACCCCAGTCAGCTCTTTGATCGAAACTACTTATCCAGCACTGCCCTGGTGGCTCCACTTGCCACACTCTATCACCATACCACCACCCTGGTTTTGTGTGTGGTCCACTGTTCCGCGTGGGTCTTTTTCCCGATGTCAGTGGTTGTCCCAGGGCCCACGTTGCCTAGCACGCTTGCGAATTTCTTAGCAGCCGCTGCAGCACTGGGCACTACACTGCTCTTCTTATTCTTTTGATTGTTTGGGTTGTGCGTTTTTAAAAGCTAACACAATCCCATCAGAAAGAGTAATTCGGTAGGTTTTCTCAAAAATCTTTCGCAGCCAAAAGATT
Source organism: Cryphonectria radicalis (assembly GCA_014849355.1). NCBI lineage: Eukaryota > Fungi > Ascomycota > Sordariomycetes > Diaporthales > Cryphonectriaceae > Cryphonectria > Cryphonectria radicalis. The sequence continues at coordinate 231,920 of JACWQW010000006.1, read as the reverse complement.
CTACGTCAGGAGCGACGACGACTGTGCCGTTCCGTTATCGAACTCTTCTTCCCTTCCTCAAGCTCGGCTCCACATGCGCCACTGCTAGGCTCGACCCTCCAGTTACAGCTTGACGTCAGCTCGTACCGCAAGCATCTGACCAAGACGGTTCTCCTGCCGAAACGCGAATTTCTAGCACGTTGAGCTTCCTAGGCGCCTCCCTGCTGCCCAGCCAATCTTGCACCCAATCTGAAATCCGATCCCAGGGTCATCAGAAACGACCGCTTTGGCGCTTAACGGCCAGCAGACAGATTGCGCTGTTCGGTCCGACCAGGGCGCACTTACGTGGAGGCCACCAGGGAAGGTTGTACTGACTACTTCTCATAGCTCAGGGCTTTAGTAGAAAGCCAAAAGTCAACACCCTCTAGCAGCAGGCAGGACCAGCCTCCGGCCCCTACGGATGCAGCACAAAATCGACCAGGGTTAACCAATGCTACAAGGAGCCTGGGGAGAGACGACAAGCAACCACCACCCACGGCAATTCACCTCCGCGCGTTGGGGAACTTGTTGGAACGATTGGCAGGCGATCCTTCATCCTAGGCTTGCTCTCACCACAAACAGGCCGCGTCACACCCTCCACACGCACACTCGATCACGAATCGCATTGTCCTGGTGGAAAGAGAGAGCTACGGCGGCCACCAAGAAAAACTGAGCTAGCCTACACAGCCAGCATCACACCATTGCCATCGTTGATAGTACATAAGTAAGAACATCCCAACAAGGCACCTCGGGCCCGCTAGGAAAGAAAGAAAAAAAAGAAAAACGGGAAAGAAGAAAGAACTCGTAAACGGCCTCGTGCTGGACTCCGCGTGTCCGCAGCTTCCCCAACTCACCGGCTGCTCGGCCACAAAATCAAGCACCTACATATTAGTGTTGCCAGCCACACCCCCCCCCCCTTCTTTTTTTCTTCTTCTTCAGATGGTCACACCCTCTTCTCGACTGCCACCGTAACAAGACGAACTGTATCTCCAGGCGGACAAAGCGCACCAAGATCATCAGCGGACATCTCCAAAGTGGTCACAGAGGACCCCGTCCTCCGCAAAAGACACGCCCGTTTGGCCCCTGTCGCAGTGGTCCGGTGCTCATCAACTTGTCACCAACCGCTACATCCATCCCAGCCACACGAGACAGGCCTGTTTCCTGGCGCGTTGCCACTTCTGCGACATCGAGCTCCCCCAAGACATCGACCAATATCCACCATTCCTGCTGGCCCACGCCTTCCTGCCCCTCTCGACTTTTCTATCTTCTGTTTCTTTTCAATCTGCGTCTCTTGGCAGCTTTCAGCTACCCGCTTCCCGATTCTGTATCCGCTTTGCGATAAACCCCTCGAGGCGCAAACTCGATTTCCGATCAAGCACCATCGAATTGTCGTTCGGTCTCATCTGCATCAGCGGATCCTGTCTCCACTGAAGCCCCCCCATCAAGCCCCTGCGAGACCCATTGAAGCGCCAAACCTCCGGTCAATTAAGACGTACGATAGAGGATCGTGCCCGAAGCACAGACAAGATGGAGTCGCAACAGAATAGGCATCCACTGCCGCCGCCCCCAGGCCAGCAGCAGCCGCAGGTTTCTTATCAATCTACGCAGCCCTCCCACGCCAGACCGTCCAAGGCCAACAGAACTCGATCCAGGGGATTCAGTTTTCGTTCCCAGGGCAGTTCAGACAAAGGCCACAACGACGCTGTCGAGACACACTTCGAGAAGGAAGCAAAGCGACTGCACAGCAAGGCCGATCCGACTATGGCTATGAACGAGGCGGAGCCTGGTACGTTCCGCACCGAGGGTTGTATGGCGCGACATGTCGCAACTTGACTGACATCTTCCTGCAGCTTTGATCGCGGCGCAAGCCAGACACACGATGGGAAGCCTGCGCATGATGGAGCACACAGACAAAACCGGAAACGTTATCAGTAAGTCTATCTCTCTCTCCCTCTCTTTCTCAAGCGCATACACAGATCGTGATTCTAAATCTCTGTTGCAGCCGATCCGGATCAATCCAATCCAACGCGCTGGAGACTGGAGAGGCCTCTTGACACAATAAGAGGTTTTGAGAGTGCCATTAGACGCAACGAGAGATCTTCAATGATCAACACAGGAGGAGGTAACTATTGTCAATCCCCTTGTTTTCCCCCTCCTCTTTCAACCCATTCCAATAGACCCAGAAGGAATGAGCACAAGAAACGAACATTGTGAAAGCCCGAAAATGAAATGGGTGCAAAATCAAAAGAAAACGAAATCGGGGACGTGCGAGGAGGAGAGGAGTTCAATCATATTTACTTCCCTATCCATTCCTTCTTACCGGTCGTTCATTGACTTATCATTTTTTTCCACCACAGACAACGAATCCGTGGTGAGCGGCTGGAACCCACGGAATAGCTATCATGGGAACGGCAGTAAGCCAACTATTTTTATTTGTGCTCGATTGCTTTTTACTCTGTTGTCAATTGATCAGTATGGCTAATGCGTTTTTGTTTTATTTCCAGATCGCCACCAGCCTCAGAGCTACTACGGTGGTGAGGCCAGCCGTCCCCAGTCGGGCGCCTTCCGAGCCGACAGTTACTACGACCAGCAACAGCTGCCGCAGCAGCAGCAACAACAACAACAGCAGGGTCGCTGGGGTCCACCTCAAGACCGACGACGCGCCCCCCGAATGAACTCGGAGATGCAGTCCAACCAGCGAGCTGCCGGCGGCAATGCGTATCACGACAACCGGTCATACGAGGCGGTGGCTTCAGGTTCTGGAACACCAGGAGATCCTACAACTTCAGACAATAGCTCTATCGAGCGCCGCCAATCTCCACCCAAGCGCCAGCCAGAACCCGTGAACGACTACGGCATTGGGTTCAGTCAAGCCCCTGAGTATACCTCGTCGACGTTTTCAGTGGGTGGCAATGGTGCCTCGCAGTACGGAAACCAGAACGGTGGAGGTGCGCCGCCTCCGCCTAGGAAGGATGGTTCCATGCTTAGGAAGCCCGTACAAGATACTCAGGCCACACCGGAGAAACAAAAGAAACGCAGGAGCTTCTTCGGCATTGGGAAGGGGAACTAGGAAGCCCCAGAAGATGATGACGGCTTGTTGCGTGGCGAGGATGTGGGTGGCGTACGACCCAGAAACCAGCCGCAGCGGAGCATGGGAGGCCGAAGTCAGTTTGGCACAAATTCGGACCGAACGGTCAAGCCAGATGGCCGATCTCTGCACAAGAGGCTTCAGTAAAAGAAAGATGATGATATCAACGGCGTCCAACCCACGGCGGTGGGCTTCGACAGGTCGTGCGAAGATGGAATCTTCAGAATTCCTCCACCCAGAAAGAGAGAATGGTCCTCCGCCTTGTGCTTGCACCGCCTGCAGCTCATATTATGGCCAACCACACTTACTCGATCCTTGATTTCCTTTTATTTTATTTCTTTTTAGGGGTCGGCCTATTCAGATCACACGGTTGTTACGGTATCGACATCTCAATAGCTCGATAACTTGACGGGGTTTGCTATGGTCGGGACGAGGGAATGAGTACATATGGTTTGAAAGAGGCAGGGCTATATCTCAACAACGACTGCGTGGAGTCGATAATTTTCGGCACCAGAAGAGCTGGTGTCTGGGCTCCCATCACGGAAACGGAGCTGTGGGAGAGACGACTGTGTTGTAAGAATATTTACGGGGCGGCATCATCTGCGCCGACAGGCCGTTTGCAGTGGCATATTTAGGTCACTTCCAGGAACACTCATTATGATTCTCATGTCCAGCAGGTGGACAAGGTGGCTGCCTATATATATGCATGGAACTCAGGCGGAAACGATGTGAAGGATTGTAGCCACGCACAGGAAGGAAGGAATATCCGATCAACATCGATAGACGTACGTCGGCGGTCTCATGCAGGCCAAACTTAACAGAGTTGCGTGGTTTATCATAGAGAAAAGAACTTGTTTTAAGTTCACAATACTCGGCGAGAGGGTGTAGGACCTAGAGCACGTTCCAGCAGATTCCTCGTGTATTTGTCGGAGAACAGCCTCATGAGCTGTAACATGCAGATTCATTCGACTGTCAGAAATCGAAACAGATGCCTTGTCAAGAGGTGGCTCCATAAATAAGATCTTTCGTCAGAAGAGGTATTCCTTTTTACCCGACCGCCGTCGAAGACGCACCTGATCCATGCACCGATTTAGATACGGTATTTTCCTCGACGAAAGGCAGCTTCTCGTGATATCTTGTGTGTCTCAGCAAGACGACTTGCTCCGCTCGCCCCCTCAGTAAAGATCATCCTTCGTCAGGGGGTTTTAAAACCATCCACAACCAGCTGCTTCCCCCAGACCAGCCCAGCATCTTCAACGCCAACCCCTCCCAACAATCCCCTTTTTGAACTATCAAGAACACCCTCCAATGTTGCACAGTCATGTTCATTCAGCGATCCTTCTTCGTTTCTTGCTGTTGCTCCGACTGGTCCTCCCTCATGGCAACAATCACATAGGCGATGAGCACGACATTGGCCATGATCGCAGCCAGAGCTCCCGCAAAGGTAGAATTGCCTAGAAAAAAACCTTGCTCATCAGCCCACACGCACAACCTGAGCACAACAGCCAGCCCACAGCTCCGCCCTCCTCCACCGGCCGAGGGACCCGACCTAACCTAACCTACCTTTGAACACGGTGTTGACCGTCACATAGTATGACCCGATGGGCATGACGATCATGGCTAGTGTGAAGCCAAGGAGCTTTACTATGACATCCCTGCCGAATGGGTGTTAGAAGTCGCGAGAGAGAGAGAGAGAAAGGCTGTTTTTCCTCCTTGCGCCGTCGAGGAAGGGGGGAGGGGGAGGGGGAGTGGTAACAACTGGAGCTCGCTCACTTACGTGGGCACGGCTGGTTTGATGTCGGACTTCTGGTCGGCTGCTGGGCTGGCGCCTACGGTGTCATCTTTGTCGAGAATGGTCTTCTCTGTCGAAATGATCCTGCGGGTGGCCATTTTTTGAGGTTTGTGGTCTGGGTAGAGGGGGTAAGGAGGGGGTGTGGGTGGGTTGTGAAGGATGTTGGGGTGGTTCTGAAAAGATGGCAGCAAATATGATGATGGGAGTGAGGTCACTGAGTTGAGGCAACGTGGGTAAGTCGGTACCTACTATGTATGGTACTACTGTAGGTACTTTGGGGGTACTGGACAGGGGGGGGGGCCCTAAAAGCGCTGTAATGACTTGGGTTGATGTTGGTTCTCTACTACATAATGTAGTACACCCAAGCTAGGTACCTAGCACCTATCAAATTTCCTCTGACTTGTTCCCCCCCCCCGACCTCTTCTCTATTTCTTTTTCTTCCTCGTATGCTTTCTTTTCTAAAAGTATGGGAGCCGTCTTACTCTTAGTTGGCTCAATTTGACCAGTAGTTGGCGACTTGGTTGACGAGCTCTCTGTACCCTCGAGGTACAATAATTAGTACATTCAGTAGGTCTCGCGATACAGGCAAGCGTTTGATACGTGACAAGTAAAGGTACATACAATTCTGCCAGCTGAACATGAGCTGATTTTGATCTCATATGGATTGATTGGTGCAAGAATAAAGAAATGATCAAATCATGGGAATGTTTTATGAGCTTTTATGCTGGGAAAAAGCAAAAATAACAATGGGATGGATGTCAGAAACGGGGATTTCTTTTCTTCTTTTCTCGCTGCTTTTTTTTTTAAAATTTAATTTTACATGTAAAGCTTGCACGTGGCAGCGCGTTAAAAAGGAGGGGGCGGTGGCTCCCTAGCGGTTGGCTAAGCGTGTTTTATTCGCGACTTCTATTGTTCTCTTTTTTTCTCAATATTTCTACCTGTGTCTCCACAATGGGCCGGGGTCCTGCAGGGACAATAACGCTAGGGGTGGGATTTCGAATTCACACCTTGGACTGTCGTTACTTTCAGTACTTTACCTCTCTTTCAACTTTCCTCGACTCTCCAAACCCTGGGTGGAACGGCGCCGACCTTCTTCCTGCTCTCTCTCTTGTCCAAACTCAAATCCCTTTCATCCTGTTGCGCGCGTCCATCCAGGTCTGCAACGCGTCACGCATCTGGAGAGACAAAGTTCAACCTCGAGTTCATACAACGCACATCACCCACCTCCTCCTTGCCCTCACCTCCTCTTTACTTTTCCCCTTCTCACCTGGTCGCTTACTGCACCCACTCACACCGGCCTCGTGCCTATCCTCTGCGTAATGTGCGATAACTAGTTCAGTCTCTTGCTTGTCCCTATCATCTCCAACCCTGGAACAGCGGCATCATGGCCTTCTCTTCATCACCACTCACCTCGCCGGCTCGGCTCGGGCACGGCGTCAAGGCGATGCCCACAGGCGGCCAAGGCTCTCAGCACAACCCTATCAGCCTGAGTGACGGCGATGACGACGATGACTTTGGTACTGAACTTGAGTTCTCGTCGCCTTATTTCACCCAGGCTACCCAGGTCGTCGGCCGAAAGACACTCGGTGGAACCAAGGTCAACAACTCGCAGGCCACTCAGGCCACTCAGATCACTGATCGTCCAACTGTGGGCTTGAGCACCAAGGCCCGAATCGCTGGCCCCGCCTCTCCCACTGGACGCACGTCGCCCTACAGCGATGAGTCCTCCCCAGCAGGCAAGATTGAGGTCCCCCGTTCTTCGCCTTTCAAGTCGTCTCCAGCTCAGCAGCAGCAGCGAGCTCGCCGTTCCATCTTGGACATGCTCCCCACTGGCACTCTCTATCGACCACCCCAGAGCGTCTTCGCCAAGAAGCCGGACGGGGCCACGATCGGGGTCAGATCGGACGGAATCAGAGTTGAGATCAAGGCAGATGGAACCAGGGTGACCAATCGCATCCCCAACCGCAAGCCGAGCTCCTCTGAGTCTAGTGATGAGCTTCATAGCATTCCCAAGTACCGTGCTCGGTCAGACAGCTCGAGCAGTGACCAATCCAACCGTGCCGACATCAAGAGTACCTCATTCCAGCGAAAGGTACCTACAAGTCCGCCTAAGAAGGACTCTCGGGCCACCAAGGCTGCCCAACAGGCTGCTGATTTCGAGAAGAACTACGATGCTCGCACGCAGATGAGGGCCAGGAAGCTTCGCGAGAAGACAAACAGAAAGTATCCCCTGCACCTCTGTGCCGCCGTGCTCACGCGGATGAAGGATGATATGACCGCTGCTGAGAAGTCTTTGCTGGGTGGCGGAGGCCTCGAATGGTCATCATCCTCCCCGAAGCGCTCCAGTACATCTCTCAGTCCGTCTCCTGTCCCTGAACCAAAGCGCAGACGTCTCGTCCGAGGACGTAACCCCGCCAACGCGACCAACTCCTCGCAGCCTTCGGCTGCCCCTCTCACCAGCCTCATTGATTCCGAGTCCGACAATGACAATGCATCCATCTCTAGCATTAAGGATGACGGCGATGACTACCAGTCTGGGTCAGATGAGAACACTGAGGAGGACGAGGACGAAGGCCAACAGAAGGCGCAGTCTACTAAGCAGCAGGACATCGAACAGCCTCGAGTCGGGATGAAGCGAGCTGCCAAGATCATGCAGTACCTGGAATCCTGCACTGTGGAACAACTTGCCGCAGACGCAAAGATTTCCAAGGACAACGCCAAGTTCTTCATCTCCAAGCGTCCCTTCCACAGCATCAATCAAGTCAGAGCCGTCTACCAGTTCAAGACAGTACGCAAGAGGAAGGAGAAGGTCGAACTTGGGGAGGATGTATTCTACGAGCTCAACCAGCACATCAAGCGTCTGAGTGCGATCGACAGAGTCGTCGAGCAGTGCGAGACCCAAGGCACTATCATCAGATCCAAGATCGAAGGCTGGAAGATGGACAGATTCGGCAAACTCGACGATTCGGTCAGCAGCCCTACCGACACCGGCGTGCTGCCGTTCCCCCAAGAGCCCAAGCTGGTCACCGGCAAGCTGTTCCCTCACCAGCTGTACGGGATGAACTGGATGTGGCAGCTGTATTCTCGTGGCTTCGGAGGCATCCTGGCAGATGATATGGGTACAGGAAAGACCTTCCAGGTCATATCCTTCCTGGCGCTTCTTCAAGACGTGCACGAATCCGGTCTCCTCCAGAACAAGCCTGGACCCAACCTGGTTGTCGTCCCCCCCACACTGGTCGATAACTGGCAGCAGGAGTTTGCCAAGTTCGCCCCGGAGCTGTCCGTGGTTGTGTTCTCCGGTCCTCCTGAGGAACGGGACGAGATAGCGAGAGACATCCTGGCGTTGTCTGAGGACTACCACGTCATCCTCACCTCGTTCTCACAGATGAGCCGTACGAAGGACGCGATCTGGATGGACAAGATCGGCATCAACGCAGCCTTCTTTGATGAGGGCCACCGACTGAAGAATGCGAAGACCAAGACGTACTCAGACCTCATTCGGATCAGGGCCAACTGGAAGATCCTGATCACAGGCACCCCCATCCAGAACAACATCATGGAGATGATGACCCTGCTGAACTTCATCTCGCCGCAGCTCTTCCACCGCGACCGCGAGTGCATCGAGGAGCTGTTCATGCAGAAGGCGTCCCTGAAGGAGGTCAGCGAGGGTGCTACCCTCCTGAGCGACCGCATCCAGCGCGCTCGAAGCATTTTGGAGCCATTCATCCTGGTGCGCAAGAAGGACAAGGTGTCAGCGCTTCCCCCCAAGACGCGCAGAGTGATTTATTGCGACATGCCCGACGTTCAGAAGAAAGTGTACAACGACCTTGTGAACGACTTCCGCCGAGCCAAGGGCCAGAAGAGCACGGCAGTCAAGCGCAAGAACGACGAGAATAACCCTTGGATTCAGCTGCGAAAGGCCGCCACACACCCTCAGCTATTCAGGCGGTTCTTTAGTAACAAGAAGTGCGAGAAGATGGCGAAAATTCTGATGGAGAAGGCTCCATCCAGAGTGGACCAACAGAACCTCGTGTACATGGAGGATGAGCTCAAGTCGTACTCGGATTTCGAGCTTCACCTGTGGTGCCGAGACTTTACGTGCGTACGAGACTTTGACTGTCCAAAGGGATCGTGGTACGAGAGCGGCAAGCTGCAGAAGCTCCTCGAGCTCGTGAACAAGTTCCGGCAGAACGGAGACCGTGTGCTGGTCTTCTCGCCCTTCACAAAGAGCCTTGGCATCATCGAGGAATGTCTCAGCGAGTCGGGGATTGACTACCGCCTGCTAATCGGCTCGACAACGGTTGCGGATCGCCAGGACCTGGTGGACGAGTTCCAGGGGGACGAGACGATTCCCGTGTTCCTCCTCACGACCATGGCAGGCGGTGTGGGCCTCAATCTGACGGGCGCGAACAAGATCATCATCTTTGATCAGTCAGACAACCCCCAGCTAGACATCCAGGCCGAGAACCGAGTCCACCGACTGGGACAGAAGAGAGATGTCGAGGTGATCCGGCTGATCACGAAGGGTACGATCGACGAGCTGATCTACAAGGCCTGTAAGGTGAAGCTGGAGCTCGCCAACCAGATCACAGGCGACGGCGAGAACATGGAAAAGTCTGAAGGCACGGAAGCCGGCGAGAATGTTGTCGCAAATGTCACGGAGGCGATCCTGAAGGGAGAGGGCGGTGGATCAATCACCACTGACGACTGTTACCTGACGCCCCCGAAGAGCGACGAATAGGACGGATGAACGGATGGATGATAAAAATGACCAAGAAAATTTGATGGATGGACTACAGTAAATATTTTTAGACCTTTGTGTGTGTGTAGGCCCTCCAAGATAAACAATTCAAGTGACACTATCACTTATTCTTCTTTTCTTGTTGGTTGAAGTGATGATGTCTACTGCCATGTATCCCATCTAATGTTTACTACACCCCTTAAGCAAGCAACATGTCTGAAGAAAATTAACTAACCCCTTTGCGATGCCAGGACAAGCAAGTCCAGAAAAGGCCCTCTCCCGTGTTTTCGGGTTAAGCGTTGTGTGCATGACCGGGAGCGGCTGTTCCTTGTTTGTCATAAGATTTGATCATCACCGATATGTGCTCTCTGATCTGTAGCCCTTCCCCCCCCCCCCCTCTTTCGTCCAGGCACCGGCAGAAATTGTCAATGAGCTTATTATTATCTTATCTCTGCTGCACAAGGGCTTTGGGTGACGTCACCAAGCCTATCTCGAGGAAAAGGGCCCCAATACCGAGAGTAAGCAAGTACTCAGTTAGAAGGGCCATAAGTTTTTCTTTGAACAGAGGACAAAGACGACGGACGACGGGCTTGGCGGGAGCAAGCGTTGAAGAGGGGGGGGGGATCGGTGTTAGTCTGTTCGTTCGCATGCGGCGTTCTTCCTTGCTTGTCTGATAATCGCAAACAAATTTGCACTACTATGTATTTGGCGCCACTGTTTTGGGGTGGGCAGGAACCTGGGAACCTGGGCTAGACCGACTTCGCACCTGCTAGTAATTAACTGTGCTCCAGGCGCGTGCAGAGAGCTATGTCTTGGCTCCTTCTGGTTCTTATAAGGCCTTGTCTTTTTCCATGACTTCTTGCTTTTTGGGTTGTTTTTTTTTTCTTTTCTTTTGGTGGCTGGTTACTTGTGCCTTTTGAAATATCACGCCACCTGGGAAAAAGAGAACTAAGAAGACGAAGACGAAGGGGAGAGTGCGGAAGAAAACTAGAAGAACAAGAGCGCCTGTTACCGTCGAGACTCTTGCCCTCTTTACCTCTCTTTCTCTCTTTCTTCTCCTTCTGAAGTCAAACCAACACACCGGAACTCCTTTCCATCACGAATATTACCCCTCCTAAGAGACGCCCTCAGGATGACCGGACCAGAAGTTTCTCACGGCCGTGGAGGCGCTGGCAATATCACGCCGGATGATACCCAGTATGCTGATGCTGAGATCGTGAGAACTGCCGACGAGGGCACGGGCGTGAGCACCGGGCGCGGAGGTACGTGACACACCACCCCCGCCTCTTCAATCACTCCCTCCTCTCTCTGTTGAGATTTGAAGAGAGATAAGACCTTTCCCTTTACCCATGTGGCTGGCTGGCCCTATCTACTAAGGGAGATGGATGCCTTGAGAGGGCGGATTGTTCATTTCGATGGTCTTATCATCATCGCGTGGCTGGTTTTCCCTTTCGGTTCCGTCGCTCCGAGGCCCGCCGGCAGAGGTCAGCCGTTGCCGATAAGGGTCATAAGCTGAGCCAATGTCTGGTTTTTTTGGGGGTGTTTTTTCTTATTTTATTATTAAGAAAAGATATTTTTTCTTTGCGCGAGGTAACTAATATGATCTCGATTTTGCAGGCGCGGCAAACATCGTTGGGAAGAACGCAGACGAGCCCAGGCAGGACAAGGAGGTGGTGCCGGAGGGGGCCATCAGGCCCTCGATGGAGAACCAGGACTACCACGTGGGCCGCGGCGGCGCCGGGAATGAGCACCACGCCCCGGGTCACGACCACAAGGACAAGGACAAGAAGGTGGCGGCCGGGGAGGGGGAGGCGGAGGGCGGCGCCGCTGCTGCTCCTGCAGGGCGCAAGGGGCTGGCGGACAAGCTGAAGGCGAAGATCACGAGCATCTTCAAGAAGTGAAGGGTGTTGCGCTGCGCTGCGGGGTGATAGAGGCGTTTCTTACCTACTATTGAGTGATATCCGATATCCCTTTTTTATTTATTTATTTTATTTTATTTCCAAAAGAGTGGTTCACCTGACTACACAGCGTGGTATTGTCGGTTGTTTCTGAATCATGGCCATGGCTGTCGCTGAAAGCTACACTCTCTTGATGCATGCGTGCTGCTTTGAGATCAGAAGGGGTGGGATCAGGAGACTTGTAAGACGTCAGTGGGGTGGTGGACTGGAAGACCACAGGTTCATAAGGACGCAATAAAGAAGTCTCGACCGTTCCGAAACTCATAATAATAACGTTGACTGGGCACCGGTAGGTAAGTCGGACTAATATGAACGTGATGTCGTGCTTTTCTTTTCCCCTTCTCACAGTGGTCATGACTCGTTGACAGACAGCCTTAGGTAGGACGTGATTGGCCTATATAAGTAACCAAGTATTATGTTTAGAGAGGTTTAGAAGAAAAGAAAGAAAAATGAAAGTTCGTCAGCATTAGGTTAGGCAGAATAGAGGAGAGACGCACGTGGGTAGAGAGGAGGGGTGAATCCCAGGACCGACCCCCAAAGTTTTGGAGTCACGAGCAGGGAGGGGGTGGGCTCATGTTCTTACCGCTCCTTGCGTGTCCATCATGAGCCTAACTGAGACTTGCCTCCTGCTAAGCCCTCTTTTCCTTTTCTTTTTTTGCTTTTTTTCCCAATGCCCCCTCTCTTTCTCCCTCCCTCTCTCCTTTCCCCTCGTTCGTCACTGTCATCATCATCCTGTTTCTCCTCCTCCTCCTCCTCCTCCTTAAACATCGACACACAGAAAGGTCGTGAAAAAATGCTGTGCTGTATGCCCGCTCTGAGGGCCAGCGTGCTTCAGAAACTTAGTTGAAACCACGCCGTTGTGGATTACTTGTGTGTTACAGGGCCTTTTACAGGCCTGATGGCCCGCTGACCGGTCTCAGCGAGACAGCCAGACAGCCCGCCAGCCACTCACCCACCCGCCCAAGACCTGGTCCACTGAACAACACAACGCGGAAGGGCAATCAGCACCCGCCATGAGGGCCAGTTGGGCAGGCCCCTAAAGAAGCCCGTACTTACTAGTAGCACGTTGCCCACTAAGCTTATGCTGCACGGCGCACTAGGCGGCCGGACCACGCTAAAGATAGCCCTCCCGCGATCTGTCAGACAGCGGGCAGCCCGCCCAGCCAGCAAGCAGTGCAGTTGCAGTGCAGTTGCAGTTGCAGTGCAGCAGTGTTCCCTTCTGAAGGGATGGCTCCACACAACGAACCCCATCCTATTACTACCACTCTTATTCCATCCGCCTCCAGCTCGCAGCAGCAGCAACAACAACAACAAGGACGACGGCAACAACCTCCCTTGCTACGCTTTCAGTCCAGCCAGTCATACGCCTCTAAAAAGTCCTTCCTCTCTCAGGGCTCGGGCATCGAGGCGGACGACGAACTCTCCAGGGACTCGGATGACGACACCGATTCTAACACCATGTCACCACGCATAGGGAGCAGCGCCGGCACGCCGGTGCGGTATCCAGGGGAGGACACGAGGCGTAAGTATGAAGCCGGCCATGTTCTTGTGTGAATCGCCGGGTTTGGGGGGGGGGGGGTTAATTCATTTATTTGTTTTCCTTTGATGGAAGTTCCTGACGATCTCTTGACAGCGACGAGCTCGAGGGAGCTGAGAGGATGGTACATGTACGCCTTTGCGGCCGAGACTTATGTCATTTGTGGTAAGTGATCCCTCTTGCCAGATTCTTGTTTCAAGAAATATCAGTTCTGACTATCTATCACAGCAATCGGTATGCAAATTATCTCATGAGGCGGCTCTGGGCGCGAAGTTGTAACTGATTTACAATCCATAGGCTCTTTTATCCCGATCCTCCTTGAGAGTCTTGCCAGAGAGAACGGCACCTTGCTTAAGAATGGCAAGCCATGCGGCCCAAGCAATGACAAGATGAACGATGACGGCAAGCAGTGTGTCGTGCATGTCCTCGGCGTCGAGATCAACACGGCGAGCTTCGCCATGTACACCTTCAGCATCAGCGTGTTGCTGCAGGCGCTTCTCGTGGTGAGCATCAGTTCCGCGGCGGACCACGGCCAGTACCGCAAGAAGCTCCTCCTGAGCTTCGCCTGGATCGGCAGCGCCAGCGTGATGCTGTACATCTTCATCTCCAAAAACCTCTACATACTTGGCTCCGTGTTGGCCATCATCTCAAACGTGGCTTTCGGCGCTTCCTTTGTGCTGCTGAACTCCTTCCTACCACTCCTCGTCAGGCACCACCCGAGGATGCTGTGGGCCGGCGAACGTGCAGGAACTCCGACGTTGGATGATGCTTCAGACACGGAAGAGACGCAGACCATGGAGGACGACAATTCCACGACCGGCCTCTTGCGCGATGAAGCCCGCAACGGGCTCGTCAAGACCATGACCCACGAGGACCAGACCTCCCTGGAGCTCAAGCTCTCGACAGAGATCTCGGCCAAGGGCATCGGCATCGGCTATGCGGCCGGACTTTTTGTCCAGTGCGTTGCCATCTTGATCCTGGTCCGGATGAACAGCACCACCTGGTCGCTCCGGGTTGTGCTGTTCATCATCGGAGCCTGGTGGGCGGTGTTCACGGTGCCAGCAGCTTTCTGGCTTCGGCCACGACCCGGGCCACCCCTTCCGGCAGGAGAAAACCGCAAGGGGTTCAGAGCGCTCGTGTCCTATACGGCATTTGCGTGGAAGTCACTGTACAAGACGGTCAAGCTGGCACGACAGCTGGTGGACATTGTTCTCTTCCTCGGGGCCTGGTTCCTGTTGTCGGACGCCATCGCCACATCGTCGTCCACGGCGATCCTGTTCGCAAAGACGTCCCTGCAGATGGAGTCGTGGGCGCTCGGGCTCATCAGCGTCATCTCCACCACCACGGGCATCGCCGGCGCCCTCTCGTGGTCCTACATATCACGACGGTTCAACCTCAAGCCGCACCAGACACTCCTGGCCTGCATCGGCCTGTTCGAGCTCATCCCGCTCTACGGTCTCCTCGGCTACCTGCCCTTCGTCCAGGCATGGGGGGTCGGCGGTCTGCAGCAGCCTTGGGAGATGTTTCCGCTCGCCGCCGTGTACGGTTTTGTCATGGGTGGCCTCAGCAGCTACTGCCGGGCCGTCTACGGCGAGCTGATCCCCCCGGGGTCGGAGGCGGCCTTTTACGCCCTGTACGCTATCACGGACAAGGGCTCGAGCGTGTTCGGCCCTTTTATCGTGGCGAGCATCATCGAGGCGACGGGCGAGATCCGGCCAGCGTTCTGGTTCCTGGCCGTGCTGGTGGGCCTGCCCGCGCCGCTGATCTACTTTGTCGATGCGGAGCGCGGGAAGCTGGAGGCGGAGCGGCTGGCTGACGTGATTGAGGACATGAGAGTTCAACAGGGGGGTAGGGGCGAGAGCCCTCGTGAGCCCTGGGAGAACCAAGCCATGTTTGGGGGGCATGAGAGGGAGGATGATGACCACGATAGTGATGTGGAGGGGCGATGATTTGAGAGGCAATGGGAGGAGGAGGAGGAGGCGGAGGATGGGCATGGGGGCCGTTGAAGATAAATTAGTTGGCAGCTACATTCAGGCATAGCGACGGTGTTTTATGGCACTTGATGATATTGGTTCTAAATCTATTTGATATCTGAAGCGAGCATGTATGTGTCTCATCTTGTGGGGATTTTTGCTTTTTTGGGGGGGGGGGAGAGGAGAGAGGGAGGGAGTGTTGTTAATACTTGACATAACACGATGAATTGATTATATGCCAAGTATAGCGAGTATTATATGGTTTAGGTAGTTCTGGCGACACCGCCCTGATTCATGGTCTCTTCTGATTACGGTAACCGTCCGCCCCATATGCCTCGGTTAGGCAGGTTTACACGGACAGAAGGTTTGTGTCGGATCAGTCACTTTTGTGTGAATCCTTCGGCATGATTATGGCCCCAACACGACATCGGGGGGAGGAGGGGTTGGTTGAGGCTGGGCCGTCTGAATGCTGTGAAACCCGCCGTCATCCGCTATAGCCTATAGGTATCCCCAATAGCCATGCTGGGCCGGGCCGGTTCAGTAAGTACTCGTTACTGCGTAGGGTTGGTGCTATGACTTGCTACAGTGTGCCAAGCTGTGCTGTGCTGTACGAGCTCCCCTGCTCTTTACAGTACAGTAAACTGCGCCGCCCGTACGCTTGTAAGCTAGCCGAGCTCCAGAAACCAAGCTGGGGGGCCACAACCCCAAATTGCTACCACCAGTTCCCACCACTACCCACTAGCCGAGCTCCACCAGCCACTCGCCCACAGGCGGCACGGGGGCCCAGCTGGTAATCCTATTGCTGTAGCTCCAGTGGCCGGAGGGTTGCCCTCCTCCTCCCTTTGCCGCCCGCTTCCCCCGCACAGGGCGTGTGTTTGTGTCCAGACAACAGGACCCAGATCCCCAGGACCTGACCTACCTACCTACCTTCAGGTGCCCAAGTGCCCGTTGCGACGCGCTCCCGAGAAATTTGATCTCGCATCGTATCGTGGCAAACTCCCCCAACGGTGGCCCCCTTCGCGACGACGTTCCGTCATCGACCAACCTCCCCTTTTCCATCACCAATTGGCGCTCGCGCATCTCGCAGACGGGTCAGCCCATCACCTGAAGCTGCTGCAGGGCCGTGCCACCAGCCTGCGCGATCTGATCTCCCCCGGCAGCCCTGCCTGAACAGGCCCTGATTAGTGATTCGATCTGATTCCAACAACCGATTGGCAAACGCAGCTGTGTTTCCCCTCCCTTCCCACACACACACACACACACACACACACACACACACACGCAACACACGCAAGAAACCCCCCCACCACCCTCCTCCTCTTTTCTCTCCTTTCAGCCACACCACCGCTGCTGCTGCACACTGCTGCAGCTCGCAACAGCGAGATCCAACAACCACCACCACCACCACCCACCCAACCACCCTGCCCAACCTTAAAATCTTGGCTGAGCAACGGTCGAGAGGACGGTCGCATACTCTCTCATACCACCTCCACCTCCACCCCGCCCGCCCGCCCGCCCGCCCGCGATCCGCAAAAATATCCCTTAGAAAAGATGGCTGCTGCTCGCAAGCGACCTCGCGACAACCTTGACGAGGCAAGCCGCGCCGAGTGCCCTTTCTCCATACGTCATGTCGACCCGAGAGAGCGCGAGCTCAAGAAGAAGCGCAGGCGCAGGGACGACGAGCCCGACGGCGACAATCCCAAGATCCCCGTCCAGATGTCTCCCTTTGCGCCCACGGGCAAGTTCAAGACCCACGAGACCATGGACATCCACTACGCCGTCGAGCCATCCAAGAGATGGTCCGAGATGACCAGGTACAATAGCTTCGTGTGTATGTTGATTCCCCGCGACCCTCGTCTTTTCCTTTGCCCGCCATAGAGCTCCACGGCGGAACTCCCCCCTCCCCCCCCTTCCTCCGAGGCGCACTGCTGACTAACTGGCTTGTGCTTCTGTAATATAGTGAACGGCTCCAAGTACTTCAGCGACAACTACATCTTCGTCGCAAACGAGAGCACGATCGAGCGCCAGAAGTCTGCGCCCTCGGGTGGCCAGGCCGGGCCCAGGACGCACTCTGACGACGACTGGGTGGCGCGCATCCTCGAGATCCGCGCTAGCGATGAACACCATGTCTACGCCCGTGTGTACTGGATGTACTGGCCCGACGAGCTGCCCCCTAATACACTCGACGGCAAGAAGTACGTCTCTGGCCGGCAGCCCTACCATGGGCAGAACGAGCTGATCGCGTCCAACCATAGTAAGTCTGCGCGCAGGAGATCCCGAGGGTCCTCTTATACCGGCTGGCTGACTCGAGGGGGACAAATAAAAAAGTGGACATCATCAACGTCGTATCTGTTACTCAGCAGGCGACCGTTAACCAGGTCACCGACGAGAACGACGACCAGATTCAGAGCGCCCTGTACTGGCGCCAGGCCCTCGACGTGCGCACCTTCGAGCTATCGGTAAGCCTGCCCTCCAGAACTAGAACCAGGAACAGTACAGTACAGTACAGTCCAGGCAACCAGCGACAGCCGCGCTAACATGATTCCTCATCACAGGTTGTGGATCGCGTCTGTAGATGCAACGAACCCGGCAATCCGGATAAGGTCCTTATCGGGTGTCCCAACGAGAATTGCAAGAAGTGGCTGCACGAGGAGTGCCTGAAGCACGAGATACTCATGAGGGTGTGGGAGGAGCTCGGCCCCGAAAGGCCCCACAAGGCGTCCGGCGTCAAGGCCGAGAAGGAAGAGGAAGAGGCAAAGCGCCCACTGAGCCCCATCGAGCCCGGCAGCGCTACCGTCGCCACCGAGCTGCCTATCCAGGTCAAGACAGACGGGGAGGGCGACACGGTGAAGGCGAGCGACACGGTTGACGTCAAGGAGGAGCGCGAGATCGCCGCAGAGGGCTCAGCTCAACCACAGAACGGCCGGACCTTGACGACACAGACCCCGACCGTGGAACCAACCCGCAAAGGCGTCGGCCGCGGGCGCAAGAAGGCTGACGACATGAGCCACAAGCCGTACGAGGGCTTCTTCGAGGCCACCTTCAAGCCTGATAATGACATGTTCGAGATCAAAGACCTGAGGGCTGGCGTCGAGGGTGGACAGAAGACCTGGCTGGAGGAGGTGAACTGCCTCGTCTGCGGCTCACGCATCCACTAAAAAAAATCCCTTGGTGTCTCTCTGTGCGCGAGTAGCTTGGTTGGCCGTTCGCATATTCCAGTTTGAACCCTCACGGTGAATGTCGAGGCTGCGAGTGCCCCCGGATTGTATGAGAATGGACTTTGTGTGTGTCCCTCCCTACCGAGTCACGCGGGCTCCAGCCTATTCCCCCAACAGATCAGCATCAGCAGCAAACTTGTTCCGACTGGATGTCCTTTTGAACAACACGGGCGCAGATCCGAGGCAATCTTCATCAGGAAGGAAGAAAGGACACCAGCTTTGAATATCGAGGATTGGGCAAGAGGTCGTCATAATGGTTCGAGGGACTGGGAAGAGATATTGTATGTGACTGAGGCGTGGTGGTGGGAGGGGAGGCGAGAATGAGAATGTTCAGAAACTCTCCAACCCATTTCGACATACGATTCGGGCCTGGAGATCCAATTTTTTGGGAGTTGGTTCCTTCTCTGGCGCAAGCCATGCCTTTGTCTGTCTGCGCTTGAGCTGAGACGACTTTTGCCTGTCAGGTCCGTTGGATCAGCTGGCGACCAGAGTCGTCATGTGTTGGTGAAGTTCCTGGCTTTTTTGTTGTTTTTTTATTATCTTTTTTTTTTTTGTCTCTTTTCTCTTTGTTCCTCAACGAAAGAAAAAGAATGTGGTTGGTTGTCTTCTCCCGTTTATTGTCCCTTTTTCAAGAACAAATACGGTGGACGGGCGTTGACCGTGATCGTTACGCGGTATTGATTTGTTTTGTTGTCGTCCCTGTCTTCCTTCTCTTCCGTACAACTCCTACTACTTTTTTCACCCTCTTCACACACACACACACACACACACACCCACCAGCGAGAGCGTCATTGCATCGCGATTTCGGTCCTTGCAATGGCCTATCTGTCTTTCTGTCTGTTTTTGA
Source organism: Cryphonectria radicalis (assembly GCA_014849355.1). Taxonomy (NCBI): domain Eukaryota; kingdom Fungi; phylum Ascomycota; class Sordariomycetes; order Diaporthales; family Cryphonectriaceae; genus Cryphonectria; species Cryphonectria radicalis. Next base: position 212,748 of record JACWQW010000006.1, on the reverse strand, counting down.
CTGATTGATTGATTGTTTCTAGCCTTACTTTAAACAAATTCAAGTATATAGCTTTTTTGGTGTGTATTTCGCGTTGTGTTATTTTCGGGCGTGATGATGATATACTACTGCTTTGCCAGAATCCGCAATTTTAATTTCTTTTTTTTTCTTTTCCGTCTTTTATTTTCTCTTTCCTCTTGAAGTACGCAAGTGAGGAGGATGGCAAGATGTGAGAAAGAAGAGAGGGAGGAGAGAAGACAGGTATGATGAAGAGAAAAGAAGAAATGTGACAAATATTCAACCTGACCACGCCACCCTTTCTTCTCGTACCTCACCCGCGGCCACGGTTGGCGGAGGGCGGGGGGCATTCTCTCAAATTATTCCTACTACTCACCACTCACCACTAGCTTATGAAGAGTCTACGAAGACGTGAGGCAGAGAGAAGGAGAAGAAAAAGAAAAAGAGGGGGGGGGAAAAAGAACAATTGTGCTTTTGCCTCCCGCGCTGGCTTGATCTCTTGTTTTCTAGGCCAGTGACGGGATATACTTGGTCCTAAACCTATATCGCGCTCCCTTCGATGTCCTTTTTCTTTTCTTTTCTTTCTTTACATGATGTGATAGTTAATTGCTTCGAGTTGTTAATTCCATTGCTGTAGGTAGAGACAGAGGAGGGATGGCGGCTCCTTATGGAATGGGATGGCTTGGGCGAGGGGGGAAAGAAGAGAAGAAGAATGAAGGACATTTATCACGTGGAAGAGGGGGGCGACCTATTTATTTCATACACACGCGAGAGAGAGAGAGGGAGAGAACTCATCAGGGTCGAGTATCTCCAGTAGTAGAAGAGCGTTTTCCTCCATGCCCTATTTTGGTGTGTTTTTTTTCCCCCATCGAATCCGTACACGGCCAGAACAGCCAAACGTAAAGCAGAGAAAGAAAAAACATAAATCATCACACAACACACACACATGCAGACGAGAGAAGAAGTAGGACAAAAAACACAAGCGTGTATGTATACAACAAGACCACAAACATTCTGGTCTCGATATGAGTAGTATTATTTCCCCCTTTGGGATTTCATTTCATCTCAAATCTTGAGAGCGAGAGCTCTTGGGCTTGTCCCCCACGTGCCGAGCACATAAAAACTGGTTGTTTCAATTTTTTCCTTCTTTTCCCACCCTCCTCCACTCTCTCAGGTCGGTGCCAATCCTTCCAGACCCTTCAACACACACAACCCCACCCCCTTCCCCCCAAACGCCTGTCCTTTCAAGAAATCTCAGAAAGTAGGACCGTGTCTCGGTCGCCTCAACGGAAGAGCCATCCCCACCACCCACCGACAATTGCTTGTATTGTTACAGGGCAAGACAGATAGATTAGGGCCAAAAAAAATAAAATAAAAATTCTTTGCCCGCCTCCCAATGCCAGCCGACCCAACCAAATTCCCGGTCTCTCTCTCTCTCTCTCTCTCGTACTCATTGAATCACGCCATCGGATTCGACATCCGATGTTATATCGAACACGTGCGACTCCTAGCCAGCCACGGTTGTCTGCTGATCGGTGGTGCCGCCCATCGCATCGTCGCCCGCACCAGGGATGACCTCCTCCTCCACGACGTTGCCGTCTGCAAACTTGCGCTCGCTGACGTGCTGACCCGCACCACCGTCAGCGGTCCAGACCTTGTCGGGGAAGGCACCGCGCTGGCCCTCGTCGTGTTTGAACGTGCAGTACCGGTTTGTGCAGGGCTTGTACTTGCACATGACGGTGGTGTGGTAGAATTCACAGCCGGGGGTCTTGCAGTCACCGCCGTTGCGGCACGGCGGCTTCGACGGATGCTTGAAGGGACAGCGCGCGTTCTGGCAGTTGGGCCAGAACTTGCAGTCCTGCTCACTCTGGTGCGCGGTCCTAGCTGCCGGCGAGGGGTGCCGGGCGACGCACTTGAAGTTTTTGCATGCGGCGCCGAAGCTGCACACGTCTTTGACGTCGACGGTCGCGCCGGGTGGTGCGGCAGGGGACTGGTGGGCAAACTTGCAGTCCTTGTTGGTGCACCTGAGGTTGAAGCGACAGATGCTGTCTTCGGGGTTTGCTGGCTCTCGCGCCGTGGTGCCGCCCATCTCAGCATCTTCGCCTTGGGAGGGAGCAGCAGTGTTGTCCTTTGGCTGGTGGCTGGCGTCTGCCGGCTGCGCGTGGTTCCCGTTCTGGTGATTCCCGCCGCGACCTCGGAAGTTGCCTCGCTGGGTTCGCTCCATCAAGGACCTGCCGCGGCCACCCCTGCCATTGGTGAATGCGCCGTTGGCATGTCCTGACTGTGCCATCAGCTGCTGCTGCATTTGCTGCTGCATCTGGTTCAACAGGTGTTGTTGTTGTTGTAACACAGACATGACGTCGGGCCCCTGTTGATGACCCGGCATCATCCCCCCCCAGGCCTGCATGGTACCCATGGGCGCCCCGTTCATACCGGGCGACGGCATGTTGTTCATGTTGGCGAGACCGTGCTGGATGCTGGCGGTTCGCGAGCTGGAGCCTCTCGGCTGCCTGCCGGCGCCCATGCGCGGGCCTGTTGGTGGCGTGCGGCTGTGCATGTTGATCCTCTCGGTCCCGCTGGCGCCGCGCACTCGATGCAGGACAGATTCGTGCGTCCTGTCCATCGCCCGATTTATCTGGCCCATGATGCGTTTACCTCGGCCTCGCGTGTCGGTACCGTTGCGCATGGCTTTGGGACCTGTGGGTCTGGTAGTAGTAGAAGAAGAAGAAGAAGAAGAAGAAGTTAGTATCACCCTTGGCTCAAGTCGTGTCTGGCGGATCAAGAAGAGGGGGGGTGAGGGGTGGGTTGAAGAGACCTGTGGACGTACGCGTTGAGCTCTGCTGGTCCGTCTGTCGGGGTCATGTCCATATCCTGATCGCCATCTGCTGCTGCTGCTGCGGTGGCGGCGGAGTCTGCCTGTGCGCCACCCACGGTGGCGCCGCTGCTGCCCTGCACGGTCGAGACGCCATACTGAACCGAGAGCGCGTCGATGGTGGTAAAGAGCCAGTTACAGAAGTCGCGCAGGCCAGCGTCGTTGGGATCTAGGCCAAGCAGGTCGGCGGAGAGTTCTTGGGCGACCTCATCTTGCGTCTTGCCGTTGACGAGCATGAGGATGATGTACTCGGTAAGGGCGGCATCATCAGCGCCACCGGTGGCCCAGCCGCACTCCTCAAGCTTTGGCTGGATGGCCGAATTGAGGGCATCAGCCAGGGGGGTGTTGAGCTCGATCACGACAGTCATCTTTGTTGATAGTCTGTGGTGAAGGGTGGATGTAGGATGGAGGTTGTAGTTGGCCGAGGAGGAGGAGGAGGAGGAGGAGGCTCGGCAGAGAGAGAGATGTCTTCTGGAGACAGCTGCCACACCGGGGGAGGGAGGGGCCAACAGGAGCGGGCAGGTCGAGCTGGTATGTGATTGACAATGGATGCGCGACTTGGAGGTTCAACGCGACAATGACTGTGGTGAAGAAGTGGTTGCGCAAAGGCAATGAAGGTTGCGCCCTGTCAAAGCGGCGAGCGGGTTGTGACCTCGAAAAAAGAAACAAAGACCCAATGAAGGGGTCAGCGTCTGAATGGACCCTTTCTCCCTGTCAAGAAGAGGGGGGGGGAGGCAGGAAGTCAAAAATAGACACTGTGGATGATATCTGCTGGTAGTAGTAGTGATACAGTGGAGGAGGAAGTGGTTGGTAGAAGAAAGATTGTGGCTTTGGGGGGGGGAGGAGAAGGAATGGGAAAAAGTGACGACAGGGTGAAGTTTGCACAGTCAGCCAGCCCGTGCCATGACCAAACCAAGACCAAAAACCCACTGCCTCGCCCTGGACTTGCGCTTCCCTGCTCTCCCCCCGCCTGCCTGCCGGTGCTTACTTAAGTACTTAGCCACTGTGCTTGTCCTTTCTAGTCACAGCCACCAGCCACCAGCCACGAGCCACCAGCCACTGGCAATTGTGGCGGGGGTGCTCAATTAGTCATCCAGTTCTTTCCACCTGGGTCCATTCTATGGCAGGTGATGATGAAGATGATGATGATCCAGGTCGAAGTTGGTGGAACATGTTTGTCAGTTGTCTGTCCATGACATTGCATCTCATCATGGAGGTGATGTGTCAAAATGAGTCAAGATTCGACATCTTTTTTGTATGTGCAGAGAAAACAATCCATTATTAATACGGCCTCAATACAAAGCCTCTCCAATCCTTGACAGTGACAGAAAATGTCGCCATGCCAATGACAGTCATTATCGCCAGGAAGAATGAGAATGAGAAGAAGAAGAAGAAGAAGAAGAAGAGGAAGAAGAAGAAGAAGAAGAAGAAGAAAAAGAAAGAGGGAAAAGGATGTATATTGAATTGAATCTTCGAGTCAGTCTAACCAAAGCATTGTGTTGTTCAAACCTGCAGAGCCAAGTCTCTCCCGTGACAGCAGTCGAATGCGACCTCGAGGACTCAAGTCTATCAAGAGGCGGCAACAACGCCTGCCCTCTGCCTGGAGCGATCTCAGATGGCTCGCAAGCTAATGTAACATACTGATCACATTTTCAAAGGGTCTAACGGGGGGGGGGGGGTCACATGGACGAATTGGCGTTGTCGCCGCCGAGAGGTGGAGGGGCGCGCTGTAAAGTTCTCTCTGCAGCCAGGCGGGTCCTGGTCTCGACGCCGCCACGCCCAGCTGGCCCCGAGCATCATTGGGAGAGCAGGTTGAGAAAGGGCACCTCCTCGACTATCAGTCAGTCTTGGCTCTTCGCGCCTTCGCTTGGCAAATTTGTGCAAGTTATCGGAGAGTGAGGGCACGCGAGGGGAGTCAACCTGCGGAGGATTACGATTGAAACACTCCTCCTCATTGTTCTTTCTTCTTCTTCTTCTTCCTCCTCCTCCTGAGGAATGGTCTGTCTCACACATGCCAGCCAAATCCCGGACCTAGTGCGCGGGAGAAACGGCTGGAAGCTTACTGCCCCCCGCCTCGTCCGAGAATTAAGGTTGGAAGAAACACCCTGGGTTCAATCTTGTTTTCTTCTACCCTGGTCGCTGTCAAGGAGGAGAAGGAGGAGAAGAAGACGAAGAAGAAGAATCATCATCGCCATGAGACAATAAAGAGAGAGATAGAGAGAAAGATGTTGGATGGGATAGCGCTACGCCTAGGCTACATCGGAATACTCCACATCATCCATCTCCTCCGTGCCGGTTGAGGGCTCCTCAGTCGGTTTGTGTGTGTACAATGTGTGTGTGTGTGTGCAGGCAGCCGAAAAGCGGCTCGTTGCGCTGCCCTGCTGAAAGGCCATGAAGGAATGGCTCTGGTCCACACCCTCCTGAACCAGCAGAGATGACGGTGGGGTCCCGCAATGCCCATACGAACCACTCCCCCATCCCCTTTGAGGATCGCCATCCCTCCTCCGCACTCTGCCGGCAGACCACCTTGTGGCTTGAATCTTGCCAACCACCGACCTATCCCGTCACCGTTCGTCTACACCTTTCTCCGGGAGGCGGCCTTGCTCCCGCATAACAAGCTGCAGAAAGGCACAGCAACAGAGCCTAAGAAAAGTAACGTTGCGCTACAACACTCCAGGGCACGTTCAGTCCTGCGAGGGCGTGTTTTGGGGGGGGGGGCCGGAAGACCCAACTACACAAACAAAGTTCCCACAACGGCTGATGCTCTCTTCCTCTCTCTCCGTCGAGCCAACCCGCCGCCACCCTTTTTAGACGACCAACGGCTACCACTGCCTCCTGCAGCCTTGGGGGGGTGGGAAAAAACAACAAAAACAAATTGAGAGCCCCTGCTTGTTCGGTCCTTCTCAGCCAATCCGGTCCAGCCTGACAGGTGCCCTGTCAAAGCAGCAACAAGAGAGGATTCCTGACCTTGGGTTTGGGAGGCGAATGATTCCCAACCTTGGTTTATACATAGTTACAAAGCCTTCCTGACGCCCCGCCAAAAAAGAAACCTCGAAATACTTATAGTTAAATTGCGCCTCCTTCAACTTTGGTACCTTCGGTGCTTACTATCATCCGCCAAGGTTCCCACAGCCTGCGCATTTACTTGCCTTTTTTTTATTTTAATTTATTTCTCTTTTCTTTGCTTCTTCACCCCCTCACAAAGAGCCGCCCCTCGATCGTTAGGAGTCGGCGAGCTGCATTGCTGCAGTAATACTCAGCCGTCGATCGATATATAATATCGACCTTTTGGCCGTCCTTGTCTCTCTTTCCCCCCTCCCCCCTCCTCAATCTTTCCTTCACTCTCGAGAGGTTGCTTCGACTGCAACTTATTCTCAATTCGCATTCAGATCTGCGTCGGGTTAATTCATTGGGGATTGTTTTCAACAACAACAACAACAAGGCGAAGAAGAAGAAGAAGTTCCCTTTGCATTTCCCTATTTCTTCTCTTTGTCCAGGTGTAGAGCATACACACACACACACACACCCCGTCGTCATCAAGATGGGCTTACGGCTGCTCTTACCTGTCGTCCTCGCCGCTGTCGATTCGGTCACGGCGCAAGGACTTGGGGGCTTATGGCCTATTCCCCAGCCCACCTTCTCGTCTGGAAACACAGCCTTGTTTATCAACGAGGACATCGAGGTCACATTCAACGGAGCAAGCGTACGATGGTCTACTCATGAAAATCTCCTGCCCTCTTATAATAAGCATGTGTATACTAAAAACAATCTCCAAGCACAGCTGACCTACACGGCCGACTATGAACCCAGCTCGCTGTCCAGCGCGCAGCTGGTCCAGGCCGGCGTGTCGAGGACCCTGGACAGCATCTTCTCCTCCAACTTTGTCCCCTGGATGCTGGTGCCCCGGTACAAGCTGTCCAGCTACGAGCCCGCGCTCAACGCGTCGGCGGCGGGCGTCACGTCCCTGGCCATCAGCCTCACCACCACCAGCAGCAGCAATGCGACCTTCCAGCCCTCGACGGCCGAGGTGGACGAGTCGTACAACCTGACCATCAGCGAGGCCGGCGCCGCCGAGCTCTCTGCCCTGTCGGCCAGCGGTGTCCTGCACGGCCTCGAGACCTTCTCCCAGCTCTTTTATGAGCACTCGAGCGGGACGGCCTGGTACATGGTCAACGCGCCCATCGAGATCCAGGACAGCCCCGTCTATGCATGGCGCGGCGTGATGCTGGACACGGCCCGCAACTTCTTCCCCGTCGACGACCTCAGGCGGACCATCGACGGCCTGTCGTACAGCAAGCTGAACAAGCTGCACGTGCACGTCACCGACTCGCAGTCCTGGCCCCTCGAGGTCCCCAGCCTGCCCGAGCTGTCCGCCAAGGGCGCCTACAGCCAGTCCCAGGTCTACTCGGCCGACGACATCCGCTCGCTCCAGGAGTACGGCATCGCCCGCGGCGTCGAGGTCTACTTCGAGATCGACATGCCGGGCCACATCGGCGTCCTCGGCGAGGCCTACCCGGACCTCGTCGTCGCCTACGACGCCCAGCCCTACACCACCTACTGCGCCGAGCCCCCCTGCGGCGCCCTCAAGCTGAACAACTCGGACGTCGAGGACCTCCTGGGCGCCCTGTTCGACGACGTCCTGCCGCGCGTCGCCCCCTACACCGCCTACTGGCACACGGGCGGCGACGAGCTCAACGCACAGGACTACCTGCTGGACCCGGACGTCGACACCAACGACACCGCTGTGCTGCAGCCCCTGCTCCAGGACTTTATCGACACCCAGCACACCCGCGTCCGCGATGCAGGCCTCAACCCCATGGTCTGGGAGGAGATCGTCACCACCTGGAACATCACCCTCGGGTCCGACGTCGTGGTCCAGTCGTGGCTCGGCGGGAGTGCCGTGCCTGACCTGGCCGCGAATGGCTACAAGGTCATTGATTCCAACTACGAGTTTTACGTGAGTTTCTCCTCCCCCTTTATATATATATATAATCATCAATCAATCAATCAATCATGAGATATGTCTTCTATACTGAATCACGTCGTCTGCTCTAGTACCTCGATTGCGGCCGCGGCCAATGGGTCACCTGGAGCAACGACCTCTGGTCCACCGGCTACCCCTTCAACGACTGGTGCGGCCCCACCAAGAGCTGGGAGCTCGTCTACTCCCACGACCCGGCCGCCGGCGTCGCCGCCAACGCCACGTCCAACGTCCTGGGCGGCGAGCTCGCCCTCTGGTCCGAGACCATCGACCCCCAGAACCTCGACTCCCTCGCCTGGCCCCGCGCCGCCGCCGCCGCAGAGGTCCTCTGGTCCGGCCGGACCGACGCCGCCGGCCAGAACCGCAGCCAGGTCGATGCCGCGCCGCGCCTCAACGCGCTTCGCCAGCGCCTTGTCGCGAGGGGGCTCGGCGCCAGCCCGATCCAGATGGAGTGGTGCACCATGTACCCCAATGCCACCGGGTGCGCTCAGCCTGCTTAGGGGCAGGTGGCGGCAGCGGTGGACGGGGAGGACACACCCGCGCTCGTTGTCGTGGTTGTCGTCGAGGTCGTGGTAGTGGAGCAGGTCGTCGTCGTCGTCGTCATCGAAGAGGTCGTCATGACCATAGACGCCTCCTCCTCCTCCTCCTCCCCCCTCCTCAGAGAGGACCTCGCCTCACCCCCGGCACAGAAACTATTGACAATATAGTCGGCAGACCTGGGCGCGCGTGTGAAGGAGCGCTTTCTTCTTGTACATATATATCTTCTATACTTGATGCCGTCTCTATTAATGGCGTAACGTATCAATGTCGTACAATGATTTTCTTACCTTCGTTCACACGTGGCATAAAGTGAAAAGACAAGTCGCAACCTAGATTTGTGAGCAGTACGAAGGCAACACTGGTTTCTTTGGTTGCGGTTTGCCTCCTCCACCCGAACGGGTTTCTGCTGAAGTCTCAACGAGTCCTGTCATTCTTTACTCTCTCTCTCTCTCTCTCTCTCTCTCTCTCTTTCTCCCTTCCACGCATTCCGACCAGACAAGACCCACACAAATGTGGTAGTTTCATATCTCCCGTCTCCTTTCTCCCCCCCCCCCCCCGGGTCAATAATCTTACACAGTTCATAAAAGAAAAAGTGAGAAACGCATCGCGACGGACTGCAAAAGCAAGTCTACAATAAACCAACCCATCTCGACTGGAGAGAATGGGAAAAAAAAGAACCCCTTCCTAGCTTCTCTTATCGTCTTTTTTTACCCATCCGTTTAGCCCCAACGCCTTACGACCTGTAGCCCAGCATAGCCTAGAAATACATAATGATCGACCCCCGAATTTAGTAATACAACGTCAAAAAATCAAAAAAAAAATCAAAGTGTTGTTTCTTCCTTATCGATTCCTTCGGGCTTCAGGTCTTGCTCGTCTTGCTCGTGGGCCGGGACCTACCCCAGCCCGACAGCGCCGGCCGCCTTGCCCAGCTGCTGGATGAGGTGGCACAGGTTTTCCACAATGGGTGCCGCCTGGCCGCCGGGGAAGTTGGCGCGGAGGATGTCCTCTACCATCGCCATGCAGTTTGTCGGCTCCTCGATGAGGCTCTGAGTCACGGCGCCCACGCCGTTCCCACCGCTGCCGCTGCCGCTGCCGCTGCTCTCGCCGGCGGGCCCGTAGTCGCCCGAGGAAGCGGCGGCGGCGGCGGCTGCAGCAGCCCTCTTGGTCGGGCCCCGGATGGCAGGCCTGGCCGCGCCGAATGCGACGAACTGACGCATCATGGCAGAGTCGGGCATGTCAAGGTGGATCACCGGCTCCGTCTGGCTGTCGAACCCGCCGCCGCCCCTCCGCATGGCACGCGTCACGACGCCCCACGTCCACAGCGCCAGCGCGGCGTGGTGGACTGCGATCGCCGAGAAGTCCTTGAGGTGGCCCACGGGGAACTCCTTGGCCCACCGCAGGATCTGGCCGGCGTGCCAGATGGCCCGGCGGGACTCGCTGTCCTGCACCCAGCGCTGCAGCGTCGGGAGGATGCGCCTCGCCTGCTCGTCGCCCTCCTTGCCCGAGAACAGCTGTAGGTCCTCCAAGGAGACGTGCAGGTTCATCAGGAGCAGGTTGAGCACGAGGTTCTCCTGGGCGATCAGCATGTGCGGCCATTTCTGTGCCGCGCTGAGCTGAAATTGCTCCAGGACCTTGACGTGTTCTTGCTGACGAGACTGCAGTAGTACGTTGGGGTTGCCGGCCACGTTGGGCGAGAAGCTGGACCAGCGGTAGATGGAGTTCATCTGGCAGTACTCGCGGATGAAGGTCCAGAAGCCATGAAGGAAGATGGAGATGCAGTACCGCACGTCGAGCCGGTGCGCGTCGGTCGCGAGCAGGTCAAAGTCGCGGAGAAGATCGCCTAGTGAAGGGAGCTTGGTGGTGTGTGGCCCCGCGTGGATTCGCAGGTAATGCATCTTCCACTCCCGGGCCGTCTTGGCAAACCAGAGCTCTCGGGCCTCGGGAAGCGGCAGCGTCAGCTCTGCGTACGACATGTGTGGATTGATCATGGACGTCATGGACGTCTGGGCGTCGCGGAGGAAGAGGTGGAAGATAAGCCTGCGGCGTGTAAGTAAGTGCTACTATATGGAGGGAGCTACGAGGCCAACAAGGAGAGGGTACCGTACCTCTTCCACGACTCGTTCTGACACCAGAACTTCCACTTCGCTTCCAAGATGGAACCCTCATCTGCAGCATCCACGTGGATGTACCCATACTGTGATTGCTGGAACATGCCTCTGCCCCTGGTCATCGCAACGGGGATGTTCAAGTCTACACACATCTTTTTGTTAGGTCCCACTTCGTAGTCTGACATTTATATAAATAAAATAAAAAGGGAGATACACATACGGCACTCAGCGATCTCCATGCGCCTTCGGTTCCCACTCCACAGGCCAATATCATGATTCAGCACGAGAGCCTGGACCAGACTTATGTCCTGAATCTTAGTATTGTTATCTTCGAACTGAGGTAAGGGCGCGCGTCAGTAATGCCAGACATGTCCAGCAGTCGGGGAGAAGGAGGTATCCCCAGCATTAGCCGGGCGGCGCTGTACGTACTCGCATGGGTATCGTGATTCCTGTTTGCTTGCCTGGTGAGCAATCAAGCCTGGCGAAGAGTAAAGGGAAAGCGGGGTCCGGATGAAGGAGCTAGACTTACGAACTGCCTCCTGCAAAGCGAAGCCGAATTTCCAGAGCGATCTGACCGGTGTCAGGATGGCTCCCGCTGCAGCTGTCACGCCCAGCCACTCGGGACTTTGCCCGTTCATCGAGAAGGAACCAAAGTGTATGAACTCGGATACCTGACACAAGTGCCAGGCCAGGAAGACGTGGACCAAGGAGTCCATCACCTCGGTGGAGGGGAAAGACGACGCCACCCTTCCCATGACAGAATTATTCTGACATGTGCTCAAGATGATGGCCAAGACCTTATCCCGCCCGGAAGCCTCCATCTTGTCGCTGACGACCTTGTCTGGCTGCAGTTGGGAGTTCTTTATGTCGATCAGCGGCAGGTTGCTCTTCTGGGTCTCCATGTTATCTTTATTGGCGTCAGGCATCCAACGCCAGGGCGAGTCTGCCCAGATCGAGACCAGACGCTGGCGCATGTGAGACAGTGACAGGTCTGCGGAATCCTGGGCCTGGGTGAAGATGTAACTGGCCAAGTTGGGGTCGGTCGCGAGCATGCCGTGAATGTTGCCGAGGTTCCAATTATCGATCAGGCCGAAGTCGAGGTCGTTCATATCCAGGTTGGCATCGTCGCAAAAATCGAGCACGGCCAGGCCTTGGGCTGAATTCATCCTCGAGGAACTCAACTGCTGTTGCTGCTGTTGTTGCTGTTGCTGCTGCTGCTGCTGCTGTGGATCGTAGAGAACATTCTGCAGGAACTCTCCAAATTGTGGTCTTGACATGTCGACCACAGCAGCGTGGCCTTGGGCAAGCTGGGCGGTATAACTATCCGTGTGATCTTCATCCTCCATGGTCAGCACAGTTCCAGCTATGAACAAGTGTTTAGAGGAGGAGGCGGCGGCGGCAAGGGCCAGTATAGCGTGCAGTAGGTCGCCAGTGGAGTCGTATGACTTATAAGTGGTAAATCGAGAGAATTGGGGACAGGACAAGGCGAAGTCAACAACAGCAAACGCGCCGGCCAGTTTAAAGGTGCCATGTAAAAATAAAATAACAAATTCAGGGTGATGGTGAGGTTTGAGGTTATGGAATATAGTCTCATAATAGTGTTGACAAGTGTAAGACAAGGAAGGGAAGGAAGACCCGAGAATAAAAGAGAATATTCTTCTGCACGATGGTCGAACACGAGAAAAAGAGGAAGGAAAGTGTGGCTCACTGTGGTCTATCATTGTCTCGGGTGTGGGTAACTGTACTGCTTCGTTACTGCCCTGCGTGTGGGTAGCAACGATAGGAGGACTCCGGCTGGTGGACTGGGCATAGGGAGGGGGATTCGTAATGGCCGGGGCGGCTGGGGTGGGGACCCTCTGCATAGACCCAGACTGCCCTGTCTGCGAGGACAAGGGCTCAGGGCCCAGATTACGGGAGGCCGGGCCCGAAGGGGCTGTAGTAGGAGGGGCATGCATCGGAGGAGGGTGAGTATGGGAGTGGCTCTGGGCGTGGGCGTGGGACTTGGAGGGTGGGGAGGAGGGGGAGGAGGAGGAGTCCGAGTGGGCGCTGGCTGAGAAGTGCAGTAGGTGCATGGCGGCAGCAGACCCGGCCTCGGAAGAAGCATATTCGCAGGTCAGATTGCGATGGCGGCATCTGGTGCACGGTTTGGTGTCCTCGCACTTGACGCGGGCCTTGGCACATGCCTGACATGCGTGGGCCACGCGGCCGGCGCCAGGCGAGGAGTTGATGCGGCGCCTCTTGTTGCCGTTGCCATCGTCGTTGTGGTTGGCACGGTGTCTCTTGAGGAGGTCGGCACGGCCAAATGCCTTCCCACAGACCTGGACCGTGGTGTCATCAATATGTGCGCCCTGCAGAAAGCCATATACTATCACACAACAACAAGAACAAGAAGGAGAAGAGAGGGGGGGGGGGGGGAGAAGAAAAAAAGGGCAGAAGAAAAGAGAGGACTTACATCACAGACAAAGCGCTTGCCCAGCGTATGAGTGGCAACATGCCGCTGAAGATGCTCGGGGCGGGAGTATCTCTTGAGGCAGTCTGCACACTGGTAGAGGCTCGAGTTTGGGGCGTGATTCCTAGACACGCCTGGACCAGCCGAGGCTGAGGACGTGGGTGCAGCGGGTGAGGTCACCGGGGAGGCGAGGGACTGCGCACTACCAGACGCGGCGGGTGATGCCGTGGTGGAAGGGGGAAGGGGAGGATAGCTGTAGGTAGACGTAGCCACGGAGATGAAGTCCAGGGCGGGCGAGGGGTTTCCATCGCTCGAGGGCCGCTGCGGCGGGAGCAGTGAGCGAGCAGGCTGGGGCAGTGATCGAGGTGATGACGACGACGGTGGAAGCTGGTGAGCAGCAGGCTGGGCGTGGGCGGGAGGTTGAGGCTGAAATTGAGAATGAGGGTGAGACCGAGGCGGGGGCTGAGACGGAACGGTTGGCTCCGGGTGGAGCAGGTGAGAGAAGGACGGGCTGGCCATGATCTTCGTCTATACAGAGGCGGAGACAGAAAGAGACACAAGAGTTGAGCTCAGGCCGAGCATGCCCCTGTTGCTGCTGCTGCTGCTGCTGCTGCTGCTGCTGATGAGCTGAGCTGGAGCCGGAGCTGGAGCTGTGTCTTGCCGGTGCAGAGCACGTTGTGTGTCCAGCCCAATCCCCACTGCTTGGTACTGTACGCGGCTGGGCTGCCGGTATCCCGGGCTTCCCGTTACGTCGGAAACCGGGGGAAAGAAGGGGCACAGGTCGGGATCGTGACCGCAGCGATGCTTCTCTCTCTCTCTCTCTCTCTCTCTCTGCCCGTGCTGCTGGATTCTAAAGCTGGGCCTGGGCCTGGGCCTGGGCCTGGGCCTGGATCCCGTACCAGGCTTGCACGTCTGAGACAGACCGAGAGACAGACAGAGGCCAATTGGCCCACAAGGGGCTGATCAGCATCTGGCCCAGCCCTCTTTTTGATGGAGAGACAGAGAGAGAGGTGGCAGGGTAAGGAATAGAAACAACAGAGAGAAAAAAAAAGGGCTGGTGCGTCGCCCTCTCTCTTGCTGCTGGAGAAGCCTTGTGTGTCCACCCAAGATTCAGAAAGAAGATCTAGGGAAAGGAACTAGGTTCTGCGGTTCAGGATCTAAGGTTTAATTTGGCGATGGAGCTTGCTGCAAGGCTGGGCTGGGCTGGGCTGGGGGCGGTGGTGGTGGTGGGTGTTTGGTGTGCTGGAGCTTCTGGGCCGGGAGTGTGGGAGACAGACGGGATGTATGAGCAGTAAAAGAAAGGTGTACAGTAGGGAGAGGATTTGATATAGATAAAGGTGGGGGGGGGGGGATGTTGTCGTAGGCGAGTAAGGGGGGCTTGGGGGGTGAGGGACCTAGCCAAGAAATGCTTGGCCTTACGTTTTCAAGGTTTCGAGAAGGTCCCCTGAAATGTGAGCAAGGTGAAGGGGAGGGGAGGTAGAGAAAAAAAAAAAGGTGTTCAATGATCAAGGATTATGAGCCAAGAACCAAACGACGAGGGAATCGTATGTAAAGGCCCAGAATTGATTATGGCGGAAGGAGAAGAAGAAAGAGAAGAAGGGAGAGAAACGAGGAAGAGGAGAAGTGAGGAGTGAGGAGGAGGAGGGTGGAGTGAGGAAGGCGAGAGGGGAGGGGGGTGGTTTGTCGAGAGAAGGAAGGAAGGGTCGAGGATAGCAGCAGGAACGACCTTAGCAGCAATGTTCCATGCGTTCAGACATATCATCCAGATTAAGCATACTTGCAAAGGTGCTTTTTCCCAGAGGGAAAGAACAGGGGTGCATCGGAGCTATGCTGGCGTCTCACGCGGCGGGTCGAGACCTTTTTGGGCAGAACCAAGCCAATAGAGAGCAAAATAAGAAAAATGGTCATGTATGATATACAGTGTGGTCATACGTCTCGAAGCCTCCTAAAAAATAAAAATAAAAATAAAAAAAGGGTTTGCTTGCATATACAACGTAGTATGTCTGTTTTACAATATGCAGGACGGCAACAAAACGGAGTAAGATGCGAATATCGGGCTTTCTTGGCAATCAAGTCGAGACGGTGACTACAACTTCCAAACAGCCCAAGAGGAAAGAAAAAGAAAAGAGTTACGCACGCAGGACGGACACAGTACTGCCGCCGCCACCGTTCTTTGTGTGTTTCCCTAGTGGACCTGGTGGACAGACAACCCCCCCTCGATCTGATCTGGTGTTGTTGTTGGGGGCGGGGGAGGGGGGTTGGTTTTGCACTAACATTGAGGTACGTACGCCGGGTACGACAATATATTCATAATACCATAGCAGCAGTACAGGGTACCTCCCTAGGCTTGCCTGTTAGGTGGTAATTAGGGGGTCTGAGCGGCGGTGATAGTGGTGGTTGGTGGTGGCTGTTGTTGTGGTGGTGGTGGCAATGGGGGTAGGCAGCATGAATCACCATAGTACTGCATACTTGTCCCATATACTTTTGTCAGGATTACAATTGTTGATACGGGTGTGTGGTTTTTTTGGTGGTTTTTTTTTGGTTTTGTTTGTCTTTATGGAGACTCATCGCGGTAAATCGCAATGTGGCGTGGGCGGTGGACACTACCGGAGACGCTGCGTAGGTGGATACGCGGACACCGTGAAAGGGAACCTTGTCACTCGCGTGAGATAGATGGGTATACGTAGTACGTAGTCGTGGTGTTTAATTCCCCGGGCCTAGCATCCCCTTGTCTTCAGGACCCCCAGCAAGATCTCTACTTTTGTGTTATTCCCAGGCAGGCGAGGCAGGCTTGCGTCCAGACGAACCAGATCAAATCACTTGGTTCTCGCCGAGATGAGATTAAATTTACAACGATAACACGATGGGGCAGCGCAACAAGGTTTTCAAATGGGCGGGGGCGAAAGTGGAAAAGATAGAGGAGACGAAAAAAAAATCAAAAGAGGAAAGAGCGAGGACGTAGAATGAAAAAAGAGGGGAAATGCAACAAGGAAAGAACGATGACCAGAAGAGGAGGAGAGAGAGAGAGAGGACAGGAAGGGGAAAATGGGAGAGAGAGAGAAAGAAAAGCAACAGTCGTCCAGGGCTGGATCGATTCTCCTCACGCACTGCATCACAACAGCATCACATCACTACGACAGAGACTCTGCAATGGGACATAACATTGCGCAGGAAGATCTAAAATGACCGAGTACGTACCACAAGAAAATACAATACAACGTGGCGAGGAGGAGAGGGGGGGGGGGATCTTACACAGCCAGAAAGGGCCCTGTTGCCTCACCGAACCAAACAGGAACAGAGGACAGAACAAGAACACAGCGAGGTACCACAGTACTTCAATCGTCATATCGTCGACAGTGACGCGTCCTCAATCTCCATTCTGCAATCCGCCGTTATTTACCCCTCCTTCACCAACCCAGCGCTGTCGTCCACTCGGGACGCGCACCTTAGCAGGCGGCTGAACACCCATCTTCCAACGGCGACCCTCGGAACAATCTCTCGAAGGGGAATGCCACGCCGGCTTGGCGAGAAGCACGAGAAGACATTTCCAGGTGCCAGGCCCAGTGGATGGTGGTGATGGTGGAGATGGTGGTCCCTCCCTGTCCTGCATCGCCATTTAGAGTCGCAGCTCTCCCGCGCAGGCGGTCCCGCCGACTTTGTGGAGTGCAGTGCCGTACCCATACATACAGGACTGTACTGTACCCAACAAGCATATGTGTGCTGCTGCAGCCGGCCAGCCAGGGTGGAGGTGGTGGGTGGGGGTGGGGTCTCCTCCTCGCTGCTGAGACGGGAACGACGACTTCTTTTGTCAGTCCGGAACTCCCGAGCTCTGGCGATGCGGTGTGCGTGTGCCTTTTGGCATTGTACGGAACCCAGTAATGAGAAATGATTGCTTGGCCAGCATCATGGGCATCCATCCCCCTAGGAAGGGTCGGCCAGTCAGCCCGCGCGCGCTGGCTGGAAGAAGCGCTTGCTGCTGGACAGTCGTCACGCACATTTTACAGTTTCACAGTCATGCACTACCCTGTCCAGCCCTCATCACCTTGAATCAGCCTCGAGAGGCCCCTGCAGCCAGCGCAACAGCACCTATCACGGTTGGCATCTAGTACAGTACGCCACGATGAGGGATGGAAAATGTCAAGCGCAAGGCAAATGTATCAAGACATCCCACCATGCAAGGACCCAGGTTGTGTCTCCTCCCGCCTTAGTACAGGCCTGCTGAACCTCACCCTGTACTACTATGGCTTGCTCCCATGAGGGAGGCGTGTCTCGTCCTCTCCGTCTTCCTCCTGCTACAGTACTACCACAGTTACTGCTACCGCCAAAGCGTATCGGCATGTGCGCCGCCCGAGGAGGCACTTCTTACCAAGCAGGTACACTACGATACCGGGCGCGGGTTCCCATTGGAGCATTCTCGTTCGACGGCGCCCAGGGCAGCTGTCATCTGATTAAGTTCACCTACCAGCAGCCACCGGCTGAGACTCGTCTATGATGCCTGTTACTTTCGAGGTCCAAAGGGCTAAGGAGCTGTGCCGTGTCGAGCTAGCGCCCAGAGCTATTCCATAGGCGAAGTGTCGGCTGGACGGAAACATACATGGCCATTCTTTATATCATCATCTTGGTATGACGCGAACGAGAGGAAGAAACAATTCAACCTTTTAGAACCCAAGGGGGACGCTGGGACGCCGCATCTCGAGTGCCACCAAGGCTGGCACTAAGGAAGATTCACCCTCCCCCCCCCCTCCTCCTCCTCCTCTCTCCCTCTGTCTCCCCCTCCTCCCCCTCCTCCCCTCCCCCCTTTTTTTTCTTTCTCCTCTCTTCTCCTCTTCTCTCCTTGTCAGCCGTACATGTACAGCCCAGACGGACATGGGCGATGTGCACACGCAAGGTATGGAACCTAGGGCGGATGATGTCGTGTGCCCTCCTTTGGTCCTTGTCACTCTACCCTCGCGTTCATGCGGAGAGGCAGAAGGGCTTGTGAACAGGATTTCAATCCTGTGGTACATGCTCCATAATTATGATACTACATAGTAGTACAAAGTACAGACCCTCTTCTCTCGAAACGTGGGGCATGCGAGATCCGCTTCAGCAGGGTGGGTATTAAGCTTGGTGCTACTATGTAGGACACAAGAAAGCTTCGTTTCTTTTTTCTTTTTTTTCTTTTTTCTAGTCCCATGCCGCCAAGGATGTTCAAGATGCGCGGCCATCTCCCGGGAGGGACGCTTCAAGCAAAAGCACAGGCTGAGCGGGAGATTGGCCACACACATCCATTTTCATCATATTGATCACGCATCTCCTTTACTGACTAATTAACCGTAGTACTTACTTTACATTGATTATGTACCTTGTGTGTTTCGACATCATTTCCGCCTCTCTCTCTCACCTTCCCCCTCCTCCTCCTCCTCCCCCCTGGCTACTATAATTGTTTGGCAGTCTTCTTTAATTTTCCACGGCTGAGGAGCCACACACTCTTCCCAACCTGGGCTGGGGGGGTTATTACGTGTCGTCGTCTCCTTGTCCTCCTCCCTCCTCTCAGACAAACCCTGCCCTGTTCTTATGCATAATACATACTATGGTACGCACACACAGACAGACACACGACGGGCAAAGAAACAAAGTTCTTTCTTCTCCACTTGCGAACCCCCGTCGACCCTGGCCTCTCACATGGCTCAGGATTGTAATGACCAACCACCTTGGGCAGCCTCCATCGCTTCGGCATCTGTAGGATCACATATGCATCTTTTGGGGGAAGGGGGAAACTTGGGGTATACCCTATGCCGTTCTTGCGTCGTCGATCACCTGTCCCTCCCTGCCCTTCTCCTCCAACCTCCTCCTCCTCCTCCTCCTCCTTCGAGAATACAACATCACATTGCCCGCCTCGGGAAGTGGGGGATAACCCGTCACGTCTTCCTGCTTAGTTGCCACCATCGGTCGCATACGCACGCACACACACAGCCGGAACCTGAAAGTCTGGGGTAAACCGCCTCATACGGCTAACCAAGATTTGAGGGCGCTTCGACAATATACATATACAAAACAATACCTGGGTACACACAGGGCACGGTCACGGCTACGGGTACGGGTACGGGTATCATGTTGATGAGAAGGTAAGCAAAAAAAGTATACATGCGAGGCTTTTGGTTTTGTTAGCTTTCCAAGGCCTCGGAATCCTGAATTGACAACTGATTCGGTGTTCAGATTCATGCGCCGTCGCCCTCTCTTGTTTAACTTTCTTCTTGCTCTTCCTTCTTTAGGATTTGGCAGGGCGACATCAGCAGACCAAACACCAGAAACATTACTGGTCGCTATGGTGGTATGCACTGTGGGCGGTTTCCCGTAGACAGCTCGCCGAGGTATCACGACCCCCCTTGGACGCTACTACTTGGCACTTGGTATAAGACCCTCGGTGCATGTCGCACTCCTCAGGCCAGTCACCGGTTGAAGTGGCATCCTGAGACCACAGGGTGAGACAGTAAAGAAGATCCCCCGCGGAAGTTTGTTGTCCTCTCTTCTCTTTTCCCCACCCAAACAACATCTTGGACCTTTACATATTCTATTACAGTATAAGGTTGAAGAAAAGGAAGGAAAGAAAAAGAAAACCGATCTCTTTTGGAGTAGATTGGGTCCAGCAAAGCGTGGACTCCCCCTTTCTTCCCGACCCCCTTTCCAGAAGGTGGCTTTTTCTTCCTTTTCTTTTAGGGAGCCACATTCCTGCGCAGTATTGGTCCTTGCGTGTGGCTGTTTGTACAGGCTCCGCCCTCCTCCTCCTCCTCCTCCTCCTCCCCCCCCCCCCCCACAACACAATTAAGCCAGAGAGGATGGCCCGAGACAACATTGCAACCGCCTTACAGGCTGAGGACCACGAGCTGCCCAAGGTGGAGAGGATCAGGCAGAGGACACTTGGGAATGTCCGACTCCGTCACCATGAAACTAACGAGATAATTCTCGTCCCGACCCCTTCCAGTGATCCCAACGATCCCCTGAACTGGTACGTTCCTCCTTTTGTTTCGATTGTCTCGGCCACGCCGTTGTTGTGTCTTTCTCTCGGTAGTCGCTCTAACAACAAGAGGTAAACTGATAGGCCACAATGGTATAAAAAGTCCATCGCCGTGCTCATATGTCTCGCCATGCTCTGGTGCAACTTCCTGGCGGCCGGTCCCACGGTCGCCATCGTCCAGACCACGCTGAGCTTCTTCCCCGACGCGACCCCTTCGGGCGACCCAGCGCAGTTCAACAAGAACGTGTCTAAGGTTTCGTACTTTTTCACCACGACGGCGCTCCTCCAGGGCCTGGGCAACTTCTTGTGGGTTCCCATCGCCAACAAGTACGGCCGCCGGCCCGCCTATGTCTTCAGCTATACCATCTACCTCGGCTGCGCGATATGGACTATCTTCGACCGGTCGTTTGGAGGGTTCCTGGCAGCACGCATCCTCATGGGCCTGGGCGCCGGCGCGGCAGAGACGATTGCTCCCATCACCATCTCGGACGTTTTTTTCCTTCACGAGCGTGGTGCCATCATGGCCCTCTACACGTCTTTCCTCTCGGTCGGCGTGGCATTCGGCATCGTCATCTCCGGGTTGGTCACCATCGACCACGGGTGGGGCGTCATCTACGAGGTCGCCGCCGCCTTTATAGGCCTGATCCTCCTCCTGGCCTTCTTCGCCTTCCCCGAAACAGCCTACAGGCGCGAGGAGAGGCTCCTCGAGGAGGCCCGGGCCCTCGAACAACCACAACAAGGACAGACAGCAACAACAATAACAGAGACGCACTCTCAACACGCCCACGACCCAACCGCCAGCTCATCCGAGAAGACACCCACAGACGAGAACGGCTTCGACACAGACGTGGAGCAGCCTCCTACACCCGTCGTCTCTTCTCTCCCCCACTACCGCACCCCTTACCTCCAGCGCCTGCGTCTCTTCAGCGGCACCTACACCTCGGAGCCCCTCTACAAGATCTTCCTCCGGCCGCTGGGCCTCATCTGCCTCCCGCCCGTGCTGTGGTCCGCCCTCGTGCAGTCCGCCACCATCGGCTTCCTCGTCGCCGTCACCTCCAACGTCGACAACGCCTTCCAGGCCACCTACGGCTTTGCCTCGTGGCAGGTCGGCCTGTGTTTTATCGCGGCCGTCCTCGGGTCCATCCTTGGTGTTCCTGCTGGTGGCGTGTTCGGGGACCGCGTCGCCGACTACTTCACCAGGCGCAACGGCGGCATTCGGGAGCCCGAGATGAGGTTGCCTGCTATGACGCCGAGCCTGATCTCGACGCCGCTGGCCCTGGTCTTGTATGGGGTTGGGGTGCAGAAGAAGCTGCACTGGATCTGTCCTACGATTGGACTGGGCCTTTGTAAGTCGAGAAGTTCTAACTAAGAAATGGTGGGTGGGTGGGTACTGGGTTTTCCAAGAAAGCTAAATGTGCTGCTTCTCCTCCAGTGAACTTCTCCATCGTCCAGGGGACCAACGTTTGTCTGGTCTACGTGATCGATGCGTATCGGCCTGTAGCAGGAGAGATTACACTCGCAGTGATGGGATTCAAATGTAAGTTTTTTTTTTTCTTTCTTTCAATCCACCCCCCCCCACCCCCTTTCTCTCTTCTCCAGATATAGAAACATGACTTGAAGTGAGTGAGACTTAAAAAAGTCGCTAACAACGAACCTCTTCCTCCTTTCCACATCCAGCCCTGTTTGGATTCCTCCTCTCCTTCTACACCAACCCCTGGGTCGACGAGGCAGGCTACGGAGATGCCTACGGAGCCATGGCGGGAATATCGGCCGCCATCATCGTTCTCTGGGTGCCTCTTTATATCTGGGGTAAGGGGATCCGCCATGCTACGTGGAAGTGGCCGATAATCTCGTCGATTCACTGGGATGATGACCGGGAGGTAGGCGAGTAGCAACCTTTGGGTCCTGGTATGGACTTGTTATTTGTGTGTGTGTGTGTGTGTGTGTGTGTGTGCGCGCGCGCGTGCGATCTCTTCTCTTTCTCCCATTTTTTCTTTCTTTTTGGATCGACAAACCTTGATGATGGTAATTTACGCCTAGCAAAGCGGGTTGGCTCTCGTGTATCGAGGGCCAAAGTGTAAAAAGAAGGAAAATCAGGCCCGCATGGCTGTGGTGTGTCTAAAATTATGTGGCGACGTTTTCCCTTTTGAATGAGAGCGGTTTGTGTCCTTTTTTCTCTCTTTTATTGATGAATATTCAAGATACCAGGAGGACCCGCCGACTTAGGCACTCTTTTTGCACCTACGTTTACCTTTTCTCTCACTCTGAACCTTTGACGGTCCGTTGTTGTTGTTGTCCATCTTTCTCCGTGTCTGCGTTGGATGATGTTGGTTTGGATTAATTTATTGCAGGCTTGTGTGACAATTTATAAGCCAGCCCCCAAATGTATGTATGCTCTTTGAGACGAATTTGGGATTGGGAATATCTAGCTGTTATATGAATAAATTTTTCGTCAAAAGGTCTTTATTGACTTTAATTACTGATGTCACTATACCTACCGCTGAGAGCAATCAGTAAGTAATTGGAAGTCACTTGGTCCGTTTTGCTATTGTGTAGCTCTATTCTTTGCCATCTCATCAACTGAAGAGCGAGGACTTGTTTATTTGGCGGATAATTATGAAGTTTCTTGCAAGTTTACATATCCATCAAGTCAGGAAGATCCTGTTAGACACCCTCTTTAGAACTCCGATGCTGTGCGTCCCTCTCCCCATCTTCCTTCCTACTTCTCAGGGGCTGATCAATTAAAAACTCAGGTAGCCACCGTCCATAACCACATTCTGGCCAGACACGCTCCTCATCTTGACGAGCGCGAGGACCTGCTCGGCAACGTCCTGAAGAAAGGAGAAAGAAGAAAAAAGAAAAAAAAGCGATTAGCACATCAAGATCTGATTACGAGATTATGTATGCACAACAGCAAACAGGAACAGGTTTTTCTTACTTGTACTGTGGCGAGCCTCTGGAGCTTGGTGGCGTTCTGCATGGCCTGGATCCTTTCTTGTGGGAAGATTCTCTCAGCCCACTCCTAGAGAGAGAGAGAGAGAGAGAGAGAGAGCACAATCATCACCAACGTCAGCCATCGAAGCTCCCTTTACACACTAGAGAGGAGAAAGGAAGAAAGAAAAAGAAGAAAAAACTCACCGTCATCATCAGCCCAGGACTAACACTGTTCACCTTAATCTTGGGCGCCCCAATCTTAGCCAGTCCGCGCACCAGATGCAGCTGCGCCGCCTTGGTGACGGCATAGGCCAACGAGCTCCCCGAGACGTGCACGCCCGCCAGGCTGGCCGTGGTGATGAACGACGCGGGGCCACCACCGCTCGCCGCAGGCTGGTAGGCGGCCTCGAGGTGCGGCTTGGCGGCGTGCATCAGCCACAGGTGGCTCTTGACGTTCATGGTGAAGCACCTGTCCCAGTCGCTCTCGTCCATGTTGTCCTCCAGGTTGGAGATATCGCGCAGCCTGGTCCAGCCCCCGTTGCTGAAGACGACGTCCAGCCTTGGGGGTGCAGGCGCGTCACCACCACCACCAGCAGCAGCAGCAGCAGCAGCAGCAGCAGCAGCAGGCGGGCACATGACGGAGACGGTCTCGGCGACGAGGCGGTCCACGTCGGCCCGGACGGCCAGGTCCGCGCGGATGGCGTGGAAATCTGTCCTTCCGGGCTGCGGAGTGAGGGTGCTGACGGCCTGGAGGGTGGTGAGGAGATTCTGGGCGCGCTGCTCGTCGCTGTGGTAGTTGATGACGACGCGCATGCCGTTGCGGGCGAAAAGAGTGGCTACTTCGGCGCCGAGGCCTGCGGAGCCGGCTGTGATGAGGGCGATGGGGGGTCCGGGCGGGGTAGTGGTGGTGGTGGCCATGGTGGAGAGAGTTGTGTTATTGGGTTTCTGCTCGGAGGTAAAAATGGATAGGTTGGAGGTTCTATCCGTTATAGCCGAGCTGGGTGTCCCCTTGGTTGTCGTTCCTGTTGTCGTCGTCGTTGTCGTCTACGAGGTTCGATCCGGGGATCCAAGTTTTGGTCAGTCTGTCGGATGAGGTATATTCCCTCGTAATACTATAGACTTAGTAGTAAGTAGTAGTACATGATGAACTGCTGTGTGCTGTAGTAAGTCGAGAATGGGGTCCCCAGTTTTCTCCCCTCCCCCAGAATGGAGTGGGCCTGGGGTTATACAAGGTACAGGATTGTGCAATCCACTTATTTCCCCACGATGACTGTCTCTTTTAAGGTCACTACTGCTATAGTACTTTACACTATAGTAAGTACTGTACATCGTAGTACATGCTATGGTACAGTACTTACTCGTCCATAGGGAGGTTCCTGGTGAATCCACCCCCTTCTGAGAGCGCCACGGCTCCTCTGCCCCAGGCTCGGCGTGTGGCTGCTCCAGTTGATCCGAGTTCAGTTGCCGACATATGTTTCCACTTTGGACGAGGGGGAGGAAGAGGAGGGGGCAGGTGGATAAGGATATTCTTCTTGTTCTTATTCTTCTTCTAGCTTGGGGGGATCGGCAGCAGGGCTGAGTGGATAAGACGGCAAAATGGAAGGGAAGGGGAGGGAAGGGAGGGAGGGGTTTCGAATGTACTATAGTCTGTACAAGTACATACCAGACCGTGCTATGTAAGAAGGATAAAAACGTATTTTATATTGTCCTACATACTTCAATGCCGTTCCCCTTCCCCCCACTTCCCGTGGCCACGCAAAAAAACAAAAACAAAAAAAAACACCCCCCCCCCCTGTTTGTCTCCGCTTCTCGACTGCATCACTTGTCTTTGAATAATATTTCACTGTGGTTACAGTAAGTGGGCTCTCTTGCTCCCGGTCGAGAGGGAACAGGGGTGGACATAAGTCGTAAACCGAACTTGACGAAATGGGATCGGCGAAACCCTTTCTGTGGACCAACTCTCACACACCCAATTGTCCCCATGGAGGACCAACATCCGGGGTCTCTGATGTGTGTAGTATTGCTTTGTATCATTGTGTTCTAAACTGTACAAAGGGTGTGTGTGTGGGCGTGTGCTACTCTACATGCAGTGGGTGAGCACATGAGAAGAGGATCTCCCGACATTGTCATCCGAGGCGTTTGAAAAAATAATACAGTATAGTACGCTGTATCCGTCAGTCCCTTTGGGATATACTTTTACATCCGAATCCGGGTGGGCGGAATCCTGTCGGGTTCTCTCCCCCTCCAAACCCAACACACACCGTCACGGTTACGTATTTGGACACAATCCACCAAAGGTACTTGGCTACTAGGTAAATTTTTCGCTGCTTGGGCTTGTTTTTCCGTCTATCTGCCTGTCTGACAGGTCACGTTCGCTTCATCTCCTGCATGCGACCCAGGATAAGGGAATATTGTTTCAATAGTTCCTGTCTCAGCCCTCCTGTTGGAAGATTTGTTACGCCTGCCAAACCTGGGACGGCCTGTGGACTCTGGGGGCTCCGTAACTCACACCACACCCTCCCATCTCGATATACGAGACCTCTTTTCCTTTTATGCTTTCTCATCACGCCATCTTTTGTTCTCCTGCTGGGTCAGGTGGAAAGAAGAAGTCGGAAGGGAGGAGGAAAAAATAGGGAAGGGCAGAAAGGTCTAAGTTTGGGTTTCTCTATCAACCACTCATATTTTGCTTATCGTCTTTTTGCCTCGTCTTGTTTTATTCCCATGATCATACTACCATACTACCATATCCTCATTCATAAATTTTGACCCACAGTCTGCTTACCTATTCGTCTCTTGTCTTCCTCCTCCTCCTCCTCCTCCTCCTCCTCCTCCTCCTCCTTCTTCTTCTTCTTCCCCTTCCCCCCTCTTCCCCTCCAATCCTTTCTTCTTTTCCTCATCCCCCCCCCCCCTTCTCCTCTCATTTCCCACCAATGTCTCGTTCTAGACTGTAAACATGGAGAATATCAAAGACCACACCACCACCACTACCAACGGCACCACCACCAATGGCGTCGGACACGCCGCTGCCAATGGTGACCACCACCTTCCCCCCACTTACACTAGTTCGAACAAAGTCGGTCTGACGAGCCCCCTCGTGGACGAACACCCAACACCACTCAAGATCATCATCGTCGGTGCAGGAATAGGCGGTCTCTCGGCAGCCTTGAGCCTGCGCCGCAATGGACATCATGTCGAGGTAAGTTTATAAAGCAAAATATTTATGATACTAAATCTTTACCATATTCTACCCCCCTCCCCTTTCCCCCTTCCGACTCATCACCCTCAATCAACCTCGCTGCTCACTCACTCACACACACACTCACTCACTCACACTCACACACACTCACACTTACCCCCCTCCTTTCCCAGCTCTACGAACAATCCCGCGTCGCCAACGAGACCGGCGCGGCCGTCCACCTCTCCCCCAACAGCAACGCCGTCCTCCGGCGCTGGGGCATTCTAGCCGAGTCCTTCGGCGCTGTCCCCAATGCCCACATCCAGGAGCGCAGCCACCTGGGCAAGATCGTCAAGGACGTCGACTGCGCGGGCCCTACCAGCAAGCAGTGGGCGCACCCTTGGCTGCTCTGCCACCGCGTCAGCCTGCACGAGAAGCTCAAGGCGCTGGTGACGGAGGAGGCAGGCGAGGGGCCGGCGGCGGTGCTGCATACCTCTTGCAAGGTGGTTGGTCTGGATCCTCAGAAGGGCGAGGTGCGGCTGGTGGATGGGAGGACTGTTACTGGGGATGTTGTGCTGGGGGCGGATGGGGTTTATGTGAGTTACTTCTACTTGCCCCCTCCATTCACTCATGTGTCATTATGCTTTTCCTGAGGGTGTGTGAGAGACTAACGGAAGAGGGGTTGGAAAACAATAGTCCAAGACGAGGGCGTGTATCAAGGACGTGAAGCTGTTTGGCTCGGGCAAGGCTGCGTTCCGGTTCCTGGTGCCGCGCAAGGCGTGTCTTGATGATCCTCTCTGCAGGCCCGTCGCAGAGATGCTCGACACCCTCATCATGTGGTATGGCTCGGACAGGAGGGTTGTCATGTATCCCTGCAACGACAATGAGCTGCTTAATTTCGTGTGCATTCACCCCGACACCGAGTCTCATGCCACCGGTAGCGATGGTGAGACGCACACCCTTGACCCTTGTACTGAAATATTGGGGAGTGATTGCTGACTTTTATCATCATCAACAACAACAGAGTGGGACAAGCAGGGCGACCTGGAACAGATCCTCAAGGTCTACAACAATTTCGAACCTGCGTGCCTGGCCTTCATCAAAAAGGTCCACCCCCCACAGATCAGCGTCTGGAAGCTCATGGACATGGAGCAGCTGCCCACCTGGACCACAGAGAAACTTGCCCTTCTTGGTGATGCCGCTCATCCTTTTACACCTCGTAAGAAGCCTTTTTCTTCTCCTATTTTTTTCTTCTTTCTTCCTGTGTAAAATAAGCAATACTATACGTACATCATCACCACTGACACAGATGAAAACAACAACAGACCAGGGACAGGGAGCAGGCCAGGCCATCGAGGATGCCGCCTCACTCTCCATCGTGCTCCCTCAAGGTACGCCTCCAGAGGAGATTCCCCAGAGGCTCAAGTTGTATGAGGAGATCAGGTACAAGCGCGCACATACCATCCAGCAGTACTCGCGCGATGCCGGCAAGGACTGGGTAGACGGGAAGCCGCAGACCGACAGTGAGTCTTTTTTTTTTTGGTCCTTTCTTCCTTTCTTACGACCAAGAGATGTGTTTTAACATTGGAGACACAGTGATGGCATACACAGCCTACAACTTTGGCCACGACGAGATAGACAACTCCAGAGACATCTACAAGCGCTGGAAGTGGTCTCAAAAGCCCAATATGTACTGGCGCATGCCCATAGGCTTCGGTCCCTTCCCCGGACCCCGCCAGGACGCCTACGGCCGTGCCCTGCAGGACGGCCTGCAGAGGACCTTTTCGACCGTGTCGGTCAAGTTCAAGACCTCCCGCACCTACCTGCAGACGCTGTTCCCGACAGCCCAGTTCCGCTTCAAAGACCCGGCCACGGTGTGCCAGGCTTCCATCTCCGTTACTGAGCTGGACAACATGCAGTGGCTGGGCGGCAAGGGGTATCGGCACCTGGGCTTGTACATACATGGCGTCGAGTATGTGAAGAAGGACGGCAGCGCGCTTGCTGGCACGCACATGGCGGTGCTGTTCGAGTCGCTTACGGACCCCATCGTCTCCGGGAGGGAGGAGCTCGGTATGCCCAAGCTGTTCTGCGACATCGACATCGAGCGCGGGGGTGAGTCGGTCCGTGTGGCTGCGAGCTGGCGAGGGGCAAAGTTCCTGGAGATGAACCTCGCGGGCCTGAAGGAGGACGATGTGTCGACTGAGGCTGGCACCATCGGGGGCGAGGACGACTATGGTATCCTGGTGTACCGGTACATTCCTGCCGTGGGAGAGCCTGGCAGGGCGGATTCCGAGTACGCGATTGTGGTGCCGCACGAGGAGGAGCAGCCCAAGGGGACGGTCAAGAGGGTGATGAGGGTTCCTACGTCGTCAAAGGGTGACGCGACCCACACCCAGACAGGTGCTGGAGCGGACATCAAGATACAGGGGCTGGACTGGACACAGCTGCCGACGCTTCACCATGTGGCGAGCGCGCTGGCTGAGATTCCTGTCTACGAGGTGGTGAGCGCCAAGGTAGTGGAAGGGTCGGGTGTGCCTGATGTGAGCGCTGCCAGGAGGATCGAGTAGCAGCAGCAGCAGCAGCAGCAGCAGCCCTTGGTGTGGCTGGCTTTCCTTGCCTGCTTTCTTCCTTTCATTCTCTCCCTTCTGTAGCGCAGCCTTCAATATAGCCTCTCTCTCCATAAGATAGAGAGAGACTTTATGACGTCTAAGTCCAGTAGTGATGCTACCCACGTCATCAGTATGTCTCCCCTTTTATGTATCTCGACGAGCCTAACACTGGACTCAGGCCCTGTCTCTCCCCTCATGCATGCATGTCCTTATCTTTTTTTGCCTCAAAGCAAAGAAAAAAATAACGATTCCCCTCCTTCCCCCACCCTTCCACCCCCCCAAAAAAAGGAAGAAGAAAAGAAGAAGAAAAGAAGAAGAAAAAAGGTGAGACCAGACGCGGTCGACTTACAGCCACAACGGGATCAACCCCCCGCAGAGCCGAGACAAAAACAAATCACTCACGTCACACTTCCAGATAAAAAAAAAAAGTACTATTAAAATAAAATTTGAGACCTATAATATTATCTCGTTACTTACAGCATGCCACGAGCAAGTCACGCAGTGTGCACAAGCAGGAGAGGGCGATCATCAGCTGACCCAACCAACCACCCCCCTCCCCCCCTTCCTCCCCTTTTCCCTCGGCCGAGACAACGTCCATGACCCGAGGCTTTAGCTGGGGTACTTCAATTCAGAAACCCCACCCCCTTCCTCTTTCCCCTCTCCCTCTGCTATGATCGTCCCGAGATGGCGCCCTTGTTCGTCTATGCACGTCCTCCACATCCCGTAAAGTTTGTTCTTTTCCCCTCCTTCTCCTCCTCCTCTCCTCATCCTGGCAATCCCGGGGTCAGCGGTACAGACGGTACCAATACGGTATGCATTGGGGTGTGGGTGGCTGGACTGTCTGACGGATTCAGAAGTTTTGTCTCATGTAGAGACTAGATTGAGATGTGCCCAGGCTGCCAGGATAGAGAAACTGGAGATTTGTAACTGTACAGTAACTGACAGGTTCGGGATCTCATCGGGAGAATAAATATTCCTGGTGTTGGCCAGATGATTATTAGGTCATTTCCCACCTGGCGTTGATCTTTTGAGAGCCAAATACTATTAGCTTGTGAACTTGGAAGCTGAGAGGGCAGCAGCACACCAAACATACTCATCATGTGTCTTGGTCTCATACAACTTCAAGATCAAGAAACGCAAATAGGTCAACCTCAAACTCCTCCTGAGCACAACAAAACCCAAAACATGGCAGACCAGACTCACCCCCTCCGGACCCCCCACCGCTTCATAACAGACCACAACCCCCAAGGCCTTGCCGTCTTCAACACCACTCTGGCCCCAGCCCTCCCCGCCCAGGCCATGCAGAACGGCGACAGGTTCTACCTGGGCTACACCACCACCGCCTTCCCCCCCAGCTTCACCAACAACACCGACATCACCTCCTACGCCCGCGACCTGTCCGACCCCCCGGGTGTCGTACGTCCCGGCGGCACCGTCCTGCGCCTCGTGGACATCCGGCCCGGCGGCGAGTCGCCCATGCACCGCACCGTCAGCCTGGACTACGGGGTCGTGCTCGAGGGGGAGGTCGAGGCCGTGCTGGACTCGGGGGAGACGAGGCTGCTGCGGAGGGGGGACGTGGTCGTGCAGCGGGGCACGAACCACCTGTGGCGGAACGCGAGCGGCACCGAGTGGGCGAGGATGCTGTATGTCCTGCAGGAGGCGCAGCCGGTCGAGGTTGCGGGGAGGGCGCTGTGGGAGGATTATGGGGTGGGCATGGAGGATGTGAGGCCGAGTGGGAATTGAGGGGCCGCAAAGAGGGGGGGAGAGGGAGGGAGAGAGAGAGAGAGAACGAGAAGAGAGGATGTGACTTTTTGGGAGGGGGGGGGATGGAGGTGGAGGTGGAGGTGAACGGGACGTTGTGGGTGAGACGATGAGATTCGTCCTGGACTGGACTACTGATACTCGACACGACATCTCATCGCCCCATCTTTCTTGCTTCACATCATCTCTTGCAGTTAGTTATAACCCTCCACCCCCAAGAAGTAGTATGATCCACTTGGTCATGAGGTGAAAGCAAAGGAATATGCAGAATCATGGGCGACGCAGTTGGGTGGCCATGTGGTGGGATCTCTTCCTAGGGAGTTGTGCGACGGACGGTACAAGGTCTAGTTCCTCATGGCATTTTGTCTCTTCATGGATAGAGCTAGAAATTGTGAATCATTGTTGCATCGTGGTTCAACATTATACGTTTACACAATAAGAGTATGAGTGCATCAGGATAGACTGGGAAACGTGCGAATACTTTAAACACACCCCCCCTTTTATCATGTGAGTATATATCATGACCCAGGCTTGGATGTCCCACACAATGTAGATATATAGGTCAGTAGAGAGTCTTCCTTCAAGGCACAGCAGATCACCCTCACCTACACACTGAGGCGTTTCTTTCAACACACCCAGTTCTTCTCATGCCAGGGGAAGCTGTATGGAATTACATGAGGTATGGCCCGCCCCATCATGCGGTACAGGGTGCACAGTCTCAGCAACCAAGGTGCGTCTGGACGGGTTCTCGCGACTATCTGCATGTCTGTATGTCCCCTGTGGCTGCTGCTGGCCTTTTTTCCAGCCAATGCCCAGGTCCAGCGAGGGGGGATGCGCCTGAGCTCCTTGACCACCTGGCTGTGGAAGTTTTAGACCAAGAGAGGTCCTGAGCTGCCTAATGACATGGTTCTAAGTGGTTGAGGGCCCTGAGTGATATCTTCCTCCTCCAGAAGCTCTGAAGTTGCCACAGAAAGAAACATGCTGATGATAAGACACTGAGAGATGCAGATATCGCCGTTGAATCCTGAGGCTGAGCTGAGGGTACGGAATGTCGCCTGCGGTTGACTGAATGGGACCATGTCATGTCAAGGCTCGAAGTTGTAGAGAGAGAAAGATGATAGTACCTGCTTGGCCTCTATGATCTCGTCTTACGAGACAGTGATAAGATGTTGGTGGTGATAGGTTGATGAGCTGAGCCGGGGGGGCGCCCCTCTACAATTATACCATGACAGTACTATGTAAGGACTGTACTGCCCATATTAATAGTTACAGTATGTAACCAATCGTTGTAGTGGGCCATGTCATGGGGCTTGGCCTGCGGGAGTACCCACCTCTTAGTGCTACGGTACCCCCCCCACCTGGCCCTCTTGGCCACTGAGATGTGTTGACATGATGCATGGATACGTGCTGGGCAAGGGGGCTATCTAGGCGCCACTGACCCCTGTAGAGTCAACAAAGTAGTGGCAGTAGCGCTTTGTGAGTCGCGTGGGCTCTACCTGACAAGATTGTATCAGCCCTGATGAGCCCAAACAAACGGTCGGCGGCACCTGGTTAGGTGCCCTTGATAGCGGTTAGCCCTCCCACATGAAGCAGCAGCACCACCACCACCACTACTGACCAACAGTAGCAGCCAGGCTCGTCGGTCTCATCCACGCCTCGCCGTCGATAACAGCAACATATATCATCCATCATCCCGCTCTTTTCTTTCTGGAGACACGCCGATCGTGCGCCCGCGTCCCTTGAGACCTCAGCAAGCCCCCCTCCCCCCCTCCACCCGACTACTCTCTCTCTCTCTCGTCTCCGTTGGTTCGAGGAGCTCCCTCAATGTCGTCGCTCGATCTTCCCTCCGACGCCTCTCTCTCGCCTTCCTCCTTCCGTCGAGTCTGCCCTTACCGAACATCTCGTTATCACGACCATGAATGCGAGAATTACCTGGACTGCCCGACCCACTCGATAGTGAGGGTGCACCGCGAGCTGTCCTCTGATGGGTACCCGTCTCCTGAGAGGTTCGAACACGAGGGGGGCAGCAGGGAAGAGGATGCCCAAGACGAGGAGAACATCTTTGCGGACCTTTACGGAAACTCTGAGGAGGAGGGGGAGGGCATGGCCGGCGGTGGCCAGCAGGCGCAGGGCCAGGAGGTTATCGATCTGACGAGCTCGCCCCCTGCAGAACGGCGACACCAGCGCAGCCCAGACGTGGTCGATCTGACTGATGATTTCAATGGAGAACTACAACGACTGCCGCCGCCGCCTCAGCTGCAGCAGCAGCAGCAGCAGCAGCAGCAGCAGCAGCCATATCCTCCCTTCTCGTTTACTGCCGGCGCAATTGGGGCCCAGCGCAGGCAGGGGCCGCAGCTGAGCCGTCCATCTGCCGCTCCTGCTTCTCCCGCTGCTGCTGCCACAGCTGCCGCCGCCGCTTCAGCCTCGAGTCTGCCATCATTGAGGGATGGTGCAGTGTCCCCTTCGGCACAGAGACGGCCCACTACGCCGCCGTCGCCGCCTCCACCCACTCGGCGCCGTACATCTACGAACCAGTTTGGGGCAGCGCCTCTGAGCAGGCACCCGCAGCAGCAGCAGCAGCCGCAGCCGCAGCCACCCATGCAGCCGTCCATGCTGCAGCCGCACAGACCTTCGGTGTCTAGGAGACCTTCAGACATTGTCCTGCCGAGGTGGCAACCCGATGTCGAGGTCACATTCTGCCCAATCTGTCGGACG
Organism: Cryphonectria radicalis; assembly: GCA_014849355.1. Taxonomy (NCBI): domain Eukaryota; kingdom Fungi; phylum Ascomycota; class Sordariomycetes; order Diaporthales; family Cryphonectriaceae; genus Cryphonectria; species Cryphonectria radicalis. The sequence goes on along the minus strand of JACWQW010000006.1, from coordinate 179,610 downwards.
CAGTTCAGCTTCTTGGTTAGAAAACATCACTGCAGGTACGTTTTCAACTCCCGGCTGCCTTTCCTCTTCTGTCCTTCTGTTGTCTTCTTGTCAGGCCTAGACAGCTGCTGATATGGCATCTCTCGACCTGTAGAAAGTGCGGGAGGGTTGTCTGTAGCAGCTGCTCGCCTCACCGCATCACTATCCCCTACCAGTACATAGTTGTACCTCCTGGAGCACCGCGGCCTGGTCTCCAGAGATATCCATCTTCCCTGATTAGTGGTGAGGGCGGGTATGCCGACTTCAGCAGCCTCGGGGGCGGGGAGAGGGTCAGGTTGTGCAACCCATGCGTGCCAGACCCCAACACGAACCCTCCACAGTCGCAGCAGTCACCCGGCGTGGGTAGGACCCATGGCAGGTCACAGAGCACCGTCGACGTGTCCGCATCAGCATACGGCCCGGCTACGAACGCAGCTATCAATGCTTATGTTAGGAACAGAAGCGCCACTATGGTAAGCCCCAGCGTCTCCACCCTTTCCTCCGCTGTTCCTTGTTTCTGGAGGAGGGAGGACAGGAAGAAGAGAAGATGACGAGATTGCTGATCCTACTCTTATAAAAGCAGCTTCCGAGGGTCTTTGGTGGGCAGTCCTCGGACAACCACTCGTTCCAGCCTACACATAATAGAATATTGAGCGGGACACCACCCAGCCACTATTCATATACCAACAGGACGCCGCCCACCTACAGCCCATATGCCTCGATGTCAGGAGGCCCGCATCATCCCTATAGGGCACACAGGCTTCGATCCTCGCTGAGAGCCGGTGGCCAAGAATCCGGATCACCATCATCATCATCCGCGGCGGCGGCGGCGGCGGCGGCGCAGAGGAGACCGCTACCACCGGATCCGCCTCAGCTCGCGGAGGAAGATGAGTGCCCGGTGTGCCACCGTGAGCTGCCGCCCCGAAACCTGCCGAATTTCGAGGCACTCAGGGAGGCACACATCAGTGTCTGCATCACATCGCACAGCACCTACGGGGGAACACCCGGGGCGGAGGGCTCCAGCTCGCAGCCCAGGCGGACGGGCATGTTCCCATACCTGGCGACGGAGAAGGACTGCGTCGACAGCGCCGAGTGCACCATCTGTCTGGAGGAGTTTGAGGTCGGGGTGGCGATGGCGCGGCTGGAGTGTCTCTGCCGCTTCCACAGGGACTGCATCGCCAGGTGGTTTGCCAAGAACCCTGGACGTTGCCCCGTGCATTCGCATGACGGCCATGGGTTTTGATGTTGATGGTGATGAATCATGCTGTGAGAAAGAAAGAGGAGGGAGAGAGAGAGAGAATGTGTGTGTGTGTTGATGGAAGAATTTTTTTTCATTCTTTTTTTCATGAGCGGTTGCTTCATTGGCATGGCGTTCCGGCGTGGCTTTTCTTTTTTTTTTTCTTTTTCCTTTCTTCTCATTATTTCATCAAGATATCATCATTATTGGCAGGTTTCTTCATACCCTCTCGACGCCCCCCCCCCCTCTCTCTTGCATACATGCATTGTTTTATCTCGACTCAATTTTTTTCCCCTCACCCCTTCCACCCCTCCTCATCTTCATGTGTCTCTCTCTCTCTCTCTCTCTCTCTCTATCTCGTCGTTTCCGAGCGTAAACATTGGTGCGGGTTTTTTTTCTTCCTTTCTTTTCTTTTTGGAGAGGTCGACCGCTTAGATTTAGAATGCAGATGCATGCATGTGTGCGTTGCAATATGTACTATGGTACATGTGTGCAATCGGCTGCGAGAACGGAGCAGAAAGCCTGAGGGTGATGCATAAGCGACTTTTCTATTTCATCTTCTTCTTTCTTTAGTCATCGAGCGTCTTTCATTACGTATTATGAATAACAGCAATTGTGGTCAGGTGGCCAGCATTCGTCATACGGGATCTCAAAGGGGGCGGGCGGGCGGCTTTGGTAGGAAAGAAGAAGCGAGAGAGAGAGTTGAAAGTTAGTCGTCTCCAACACCACACAAAAGGCTTCGCCAGTGCCGGGGGGGTGGGTTGGTTGTTATCTGCTGCTGTTGCTGGGGCTGACGCTGCTGCTTGCCGCTACGATTACTACTACTACAGACGGGGGGCCGAGGGGGGGGCGGTGCCTTGTGCTTTCTAGGCGGCACTGCGGCTATCAGCGGCAGTGGACAGTGGCCCTGGGCACCCTTGCTTATCGCTGGCTGGCTGCGGGCTACTACACTGCATGCACAGGCGGTGACTGGCCATCACTGGACCTTTCCCTCCCTGGACAAAGACCAACAACGCATACTCTCACGACCTGCCTCAAATCCCAAACTCACTCTCATCATCGTGCTTTTCCTTTTCTTTGTCCTCCCCTTCTTCTTTTTTTCCCCCTCTTCCTTCTCTTCTTAAATCTCGGCTGTGTGTGTACACCTCTCTCTCTCTTCCCCCCCTTCTCCAAGAAAAAATAAATAAATAAAAGAATCCCCAGTGAGATGCCGCCCATAGCAATCGCCCTCTGCCGGGCCGCCAGGGCGCTGGCTCCGAGGTCGGCGGTCCATGTTCTCCACCACGGCGGAAGAGGACGAGGACGAGGACAGCGTTTATTACACAGGTCCGCCACAAGGTCACAGGAAATACTGGCGACTGCTGCAAAATTACCAGATGCGGACCCCATACCCAAGATGAGTCCTAGAGAGTCTGTCACCATTAATGATATACTGGAGAGGAGGGCAAAGGCCGGCAAGCTGGTGGCTGGTACGGCTGCGTCTTCTGATAGTGACATGTTTAAGGCGCCTGTGGGTTTTTTTCTTCTTTCTTTCTTTCTTTCTTTTCGTTTCTTCTTCTTCTTCTTCAGATTGATAGGAGAGGAGGAAAAAGGGGTGTGTGAAATCGAACAGGATCGTGGGTTTGGCTGACAGTGAAATGTATACAGCCGGTTGGAAAACCCAAGGCGAAAAGATGGGATCGTGAGTTTTTTTCCTGGAATTCCCCTGCGTATACGGAAATAGTTGCTGACACGCACTTCTTCTTCTTCTCCTCCTTCTTCTCCCCAAGACCACCTCACTGCAGAGTCCCTCTCTCGAAAGCCGTGCATGCTTAAGCAGGCAGCCAGGCACCTCAAGAAGCCAGGTCTCATCTCCCTCGGCGGCGGTCTCCCCTGCCCAGAGTATTTCCCCTTCGACAGCCTCAGCATGAAGGTGCCCGTGCCCCCCAACTTCACCGAGGCGTCCACCAAGACGACGGGCAAGACCCTCACCATCGGCAAGCACGACGTGGCCGAGATTCCAGACGCCGTCTACGACCTGGCCATCGGCCTCAACTACGGCCAGGCCACGGGGTCCGCCCAGATGCTGCGCTGGGTCACCGAGCACACCGAGATGGTCTGCAACCCGCCCTACGCCGACTGGCGGTCCTGTCTGACCGTGGGGAGCACGGGCGCCCTCGAGCAGGCCCTGCGCATGTTCTGCGACCGCCAGAGGGGCGATGCCGTGCTCATGGACGAGTTCGCCTTCTCCACGGCCCTGGAGACGGCCGAGCCCCTGGGCATCAAGGTGGTCGGCGTCGCCATCGACCAGGAGGGGCTGCTGCCCGCGGCCATGGATGACCTCTTGTCTCACTGGGACCCCAAGGAACACAACGGCGTGCGTAAGCCGCACGTGCTCTACACGGTCCCCTCCGGCCAGAACCCGACCGGCGCGACCATGGGCACGCAGAGGAGGCGGGACATCTACGCCGTGTGCCAGAAGCACGACGTCTTCATCATCGAGGATGAGCCCTACTACTTTTTGCAGATGGAGCCGTACGTGCCAGCAGGCACAGGTGGGTCGTCGCAGCAGGCCGTCTCCACCACCACCACCACCACCACCGCTGCCTCCTCCCCCGCCCCAGAGTCCGTCGATGAGTTCCTCGACTCCCTGATCCCCTCGCTCCTGAGCATGGACGTGGACGGCCGCGTCCTGCGCATGGACTCTTTTTCCAAGGTCGTCATCCCTGGCTCGCGCATGGGCTGGGTGACAGGGTCCGAACAGATCATCGAGCGGTACACGCGCCACGCCGAGGTGGCCAGCCAGGGGCCCGCGGGCCTCTCGCAGGTGGTGCTGTACAAGCTGCTGGACGAGCACTGGGGCCACGAGGGGTACTTTCGATGGCTCATGAACCTCCGGTCGGAGTATACCAAGAGGAGGAATGTCTTGCTGGGGGCCTGTGAGGAGTTTGTGCCGCGGGCCGTAGTGAGCTGGGATCCACCGGCGGCGGGCATGTTTGTGAGTATTATTCTTTTTTTTTCATTTTTCTTTCTTTTTCTGCCCTCATTTCTTTTTTTCCTGACAGCTAACCTGTTCATCAATTTTTTATTTTTATAAAAAAAAAGCAATGGTTCAGGGTCAACTACAGCCTTCACCCCGACGCGGGCAGGCGCAGCATCCTCGAGATAGAAGAAGAGATCTTTGACCTGTGCATCGAAAAGGGTGCCCTTGTGGCACGGGGGTCGTGGTTTGCGGCTGACCACGGCAAGCCGCTCGAGGACCTATTCTTTCGGGCGACGTTTGCGGCGGCGGCGCCGGAGCCCATGAGGGAGGCCATTCGGAGGTTTGGCGAGGCTGTCAAGACGAGCTATCGCATATGAGAGAGAGAGAGGGAGGGAGGGAGGGAGAGAAACCACGCAAGTCTAGGCACCGGATTGGGTGTTCAGGTGGTGGCTTGGGTGGTCAAAGGAGGGGCACACAGTTTGCTGGTATCTCCCACAGTACTACTACTGCATATAGACTCGAGATCTTCCACCAATCTCACTTGGCTGCAGGATGCTATCGAGAACCTGCTATGAGGGCTTTTGCTGCTGCTGCTATTGCTGTAAGTCATCAAATAAAAGAACGAGCCTTTTTATTTCCGTACAAAAAAGGGCACACGAGAAAGGAAGAGCAAAAGAAAATTTGGATGAGGCACACACTTTTCAGACGGACTTGCCCGAAGAGGATGCTGAAGGAAGATCGACTGTAGGGCTGTTGGCGCCATGACAGTAAGACGGGAGATTGTTCCGTCCGGGGCAGTGGGCAAAAGAAGAGCAGAAGAAAAGAGACGGGGGAGGAACCCATAGTTGACCACCCATGCATTGCCACATGGTACCAGAGTACCCCAGTTTACTGAAAAAGAACTAGCTGACCATCTGATGAATTTTCGTTGGTCCCAGGATTAAACGCATGTGCCGCTTAGTTACTGAGAGCCCTGCTGAGGGTCAAGTAGATCTGTCTCAGAATACGGGAAACGTAAGTATATTTTAGTATATCGAAGAGAGAGAGAGAGAGAGAGAGAGAGAGAGAGAGAGAGAGAGAGAAACAAAAGGAGTTTCTTTCACCAAATGTCAGTGGGAGGGCTCGGGTTTCGGAACACTGAGGCGGCCCGGCTGACATCTCGTTGGCATAGACAAGAACACTTCAGCCTGTTCCGCACTCAGACTAATCTACTTACTGTAGTAGAACAACGAGAACCATGCACTGCATGGGACACACATACATAGAGAGAGGGAGAGAATAACGTTTGAGTGGGACCCTCTTCCCCCCCCCCCCCCCGGGGTAAGTATGCAGGATTCACTGGCTGGCCTTATGTGACGTTTACTTTTATCTCTTCCTTTTCTTTAACCTTCGTCTTCTCTCCCCTTCATCAGCGTTGTATTATTACTCATACTACAGCTAGGCATCCTTTTATCAAGCCCTGCAGACCTCCTGAACCTGCCTTGCCACACCGCTACGACCCTGAAGGCAAAGGAGGAAGAAAAAAGAAAGAAAAAAAAGGAGAAGAAGCATGAGAGGAGGAGGATGATATTACCAATATTTTCCAGTTTCATCGACTCTTTCTACAGCTGCCCTTTGCGCCACAGCACGTAATCCTCTTCCCCCCCCCCCTTCTAGTCCTGTGCAGAGCTAGCTTATTTCTTACACCCATTCTTCTTCTTTTCTGTTTACATAAGATTATTTTCCCTCTCTTTTTTATTTTATATCATACTAGCCTTCTCTCTCTCTCTCTCTCTCTCTCTGTCTCTCTCTGTCTCTCTCTGCTTGATGGCAATACCCTTTCAAGCAACAAAACGTAAACAGAACAAGTGTTGTTGTTCCATTTGGGATTCCTCCACGCGGCAGAGAGACCTTTTTCTTCTCTACACGTTCACAATCATACACACACAGCCAATGTCTGGTGTGCACCGAACATAGGGATCACAGAAAGGCCCTTTGACCTGGAAATCATGCAACCTGCCGGCACTGAGGCGGTCGGAGAGATTACGGAGACGGCAGAGCCATCTACCGGCTCGGAGACGTCAGACCTAGACCAGCAGAAGCATGGTGATGATGACGACGGCCAGGATGGGAAGACGCCTGCGACGGTGGTTACCAAGGAGAGGGAGGCTGGCTGGGGAGATTACTTCAGGTGAGTAAAAGAAAGAGACATCTTTGCACCCAGATCCAACTGAGGTTGTGTGATATTTTTGACTTTTGACGAAAAGGGTAAAAGGGTTTCTAAACTGTGTATGTGCCTACAGATGTTTTACGTATGCGAAGAATTGGGATTTCTTGTTGATGGCAGCCGCTGCGGTGGCTTCCATGGGGGCGGGTGTTGTAAGTCTTGTTCCTCCCCAAAGGAGGAGAAAAAGGGGCGGAGAAGGAGGAAGAGGAATTCCACTTTGTACCATAGAGAGCCAACTTTCCTCCGTGCCCTTAAAATCTTGCTAAGACACTGGTCTCTGATCTATCTTGTAACAGACAACACCTCTCATGAACGTCGTGTTTGGGAGACTCGTAGGAGGGATCGCAAATTTTGGCGCTGGAGGTTCAGACCAAGTGAGTTCCGAAACCAGGACAGGACAGACAGACCCCCCCCCCCCCATCCACCGTGAAGAAGGAGGGAGAGGCAACATCTTTGATAGAACTAACATGATGAACCAATTCTTTTCTTTTAGAAATCTCTCGATGATAATATCAACAAACAATGTCTCTATATCTGTACGAGTCGGCCCTTGTCTCTTGTTTCTTCTTCCTGGACGCTGTCGCTAACCTCTCTCCTCCTCCTCCTCCCCCAAAAAAGTCATCCTCTTCCTCGCCAGATTCTTCCTCAACTACATCTCCAAGTTCTCCCTCCGCCTGATCGGCCTTCGTATCTCCGCCGCTATCCGCATGCACTACCTCTCGGCCCTCCTCGCGCAGACGGTGCACGTCCTCGACACGATGCCACCAGGCGCCGCCGCCGGAACCATCACTTCCACGGCCAACACGCTCCAGATCGGCATCTCGGAGAAGCTCGGCACAGGCGTCGAGTTCACGGCCTGCATCATCGCGGCCATCACGGTGGCCTTCATCTACTCGTGGCGCGTCAGCCTCGTCACCATGAGCTGCATCTTCTTCATCAGCCTCTCCATGGCTGTGACCCTGCCCTTTGTCATCCGTGGCACCGTGCGCTACACCAGGGCCGAGACCAAGGCGGGCGCCGTGGCCACCGAGTCCTTCTCGGCGGTGCGCATGATCTATGCCTGTGGCGCGCAGAAGCGCATGCACGACCGGTACGCGCGGTTCGTGGTCGAGGCGAAGCAGCACGGCGTCTCCGTCGCGCCCTTCCTGGCTGCGCAGTTCGGTGCCATCTTTCTGGGCCTGTGGAGCGCCTTTGCCCTGGCTTTCTGGTATGGCACGCGCGCCTATGCAGACGGGTACCTGGGCGGCGGCATCGGGACCATCGTCGTCGTGCTCAACAATATCCTGCTCATGGCCATCTCTCTCGAGCGCATCTCTACGCCTCTTGTCGCCGCCAGCAAGGCCACTGTTGCTGCCGCCACCTTCTTTGCCGTGATTGACGCGCCGCTGCCTGATGGTGGGCGGCTGAAGGACCCGGATGTCACGGCGGATGGGGATATTCTTCTCTCTGGCGTGACCTTTGCCTACCCTGGACGGCCGCACACCAAGGTCCTCGACGGGCTGGACCTGAAGATTGCTGCGTCCAAGGTGACGGCCCTTGTTGGTCCTTCCGGCAGCGGCAAGTCTACCATTGTCGGGCTGGTCGAGAAGTGGTACTCGCTGCACAACCAGGTGGTGATCGAGAAGGCCATTGGGAAAGAGGAGAAGAAGAAGAGAGAGGCGAAGGAGAAGAAGAGGAAGGCGGCCAGGGAAGACGGAGAGGAAGGGCTGAAGGAGGAGAAGAAGAAACCCTTCTGGGCCAGGCTGATGACACCCAACAAGGGGGCACCGGCAGCTGATGACGAGGATGAAGAGGACGACGAGGAAGAGGAGAAGAACAGGGAAGAAAATTCAGGCCCACCTGTGCAGCTCAGCGGAAAGATCACCACGTCAGGCCACAGCCTGGACGAGGTCAACACCAAGTGGTGGCGGACCCAAATCGGCCTGGTGCAACAAGAACCATTTCTCTTCAACGACAGCATCTACGCCAATGTCTGCCACGGTCTGGTCGGTACGCAGTGGGAACAGGAGCCACTCGAGGTCAAACAGAAGCTCGCCGAGGAGGCTTGCAAGGAGGCGTTTGCTGACGAGTTTATCGAAAAGCTGCCCGATGTAAGTTTTTATGAACTTCATAAACAAACTTGGAAGAGGTAAATAATGCTAACCAGTGTATGTGCTCTTTTCTTAGGGCTATAATACTGTTGTGGGTGACGCGGGCTTGAAACTATCTGGTGGGCAGAGGCAACGTCTCGCCATTGCAAGAAGTATTGTCAAGAAGCCAAAGATCCTGTAAGAGCACAAGCAACAAGACCGCACCTCTTTTCTCTCCTTCATCATCTTCTTTTTGCTCCTCCATACTCTGACACTCCTTACTTAGCATCCTGGACGAAGCCACATCGGCCATTGACGTGCGCAGCGAAAAGATCATCCAGGCGGCCCTGGATCGAGTCTCCAAGGGCAGGACAACCATCATGATCGCCCATAGGCTTTCCACCATTTCCAAGGCCGACAGCATCGCGGTCCTCTCGAAAGGGAAACTGATGGAACAGGGGACGCACGAGGAGCTGCTCAGCAATGAAGATGGGGTGTACTCTGGCCTTGTCCGGGCCCAACGACTTACACTGGGCCAAGAAGACACTGAAGGACCACAAGGAAAAGAGACAGCAGAGAAAGAAGAACAAGTCGTCATCCAACCAGTCATGACCCGACACAAGTCCGCCACCCTCTCCATCGAGGCCAGTCTCGACCAGACCGCCGTCGAGTCCTCCTGGAAAGAACAAGGCCTCATCGGCAGCTTTGGCCGACTCCTCTGGGAACAAAGGACCAGACTCCCCAACTACGGCATCATCTTCTTGTCTTCGGCCGTCATCGGCGCCTGTATGCCCATGCAGGCCTACCTCTTCGGCCAGGTCGTCAACATCTTCACCATCCCCCTCGACGGCTCCGGCTTGTTCGTCCACCGCGCCTCCTTCTGGTCCCTCATGTGGTTTGTCCTCGCCCTCTGCAACGGCCTCGCCTACTCCATCATGGCCTACGTCGCCACCACCCTCCAGTTCTTCATCTCCGCCGCCTACCGCCAGCAGTACTTCACCGCCCTGACCCGCCAGCCCATCCGCTTCTTCGACGCCGAGGCCAACAGCGTGGGCTCCCTGACGGCGCGCGTGCAGGGCGACCCGAAACAGCTCGAGGAGCTCCTGGGCATCAACCTGGGCATGGTGGTCGCCTCGATGCTGCAGATGACGGGCGCCCTGGCGATCGCCTTTGCCTACGACTGGAAGCTGGCCCTCGTCGCCATGTGCGTCACCCTGCCCATCGGCCTCGCCTGCGCCTGGTACCGCTTCCGCTACGAGCTCGCCTTCGAGAAGCTGTCGGCCGCCGTGTTTGCCGAGTCCAGCAAGTGGGCCGCCGAGGCCATCGGGGCGTTCCGCTGCGTGTCGTCGCTGACCCTCGAGGACGAGATCAACAGGCGGTACCAGGAGCTCCTCCGCCGGCACGTCGTCGACGCCTACCGCAAGGCGCGCTGGTCCAGTGTCGTCTTTGCCCTGTCGGACTCGCTCACCCTGGCCTGCAGCGCGCTGGTCTTTTGGTATGGCGGGCACCTGCTCGCCAGCGGCCAGGTCGGCGTGCTCAGCTTCTTTGTGTGTTATATGGCTGCCATCCAGGGCGGGGAGGCTGCGGGCATGGGCTTCTCGTTTGGCCCGAACGCTGCGCAGGCCACGGCCGCGGCGAATCGGATCTTGAGTATTCGCGAGAGCCGTGGTGAGCAAAAAGAGAATACGACGACGACGACGACAGGAGCACAAGAACAAGAAAAAGAGAAAGCGGAGGAAATAACAACAGCTGGTGGTGAAGGGATGATCCCAGACACGGAGAATGGTGTGCGCATCGAGCTGAGGGACGTCGGCTTCAAGTATCCGACCCGCGACGTCTTCATCTTCAGAAACCTCAACCTCACCGTCGAAAGGGGCCAGTTCGTAGCCCTCGTCGGCGCCAGCGGTGTTGGCAAGTCAAGCATCGTCGGCCTCCTGGAGCGCTTCTACGACGTCCAGTCGGGGAGTATCCTCTGCAACGGCCAGGACATCAGGGACGTCGACGTCTACGAGTACCGCAAGCTCCTCTCCCTCGTCGCCCAGGAGCCGACCCTATTCCAGGGCACCATCAAGGAGAACATCCTCCTCGGCGTCGACACCTCCTCCTCCTCCCCGGCGGACCCCATCACCGACGCCCAGCTCCACCAGGCCTGCCGCGACGCCGCCATCCACGACTTCATCGTCTCCCTGCCCGAGGGCTACAGCACCAACGTCGGCTCCCGCGGCGTGGCCCTGTCCGGCGGACAGAAGCAGCGCATCGCCATCGCCCGCGCCATCATCCGCGACCCGCGCGTCCTGCTCCTGGACGAGGCCACCTCGTCGCTCGACTCGGAGAGCGAGAAGCAGATCTCGGCTGCGCTGCGCAAGGTGGCGAAGGGCCGAACCACGGTCGCCGTGGCCCATCGCCTCTCTACCATTCAGCATGCCGATGTCATCTATGTCCTTGGCGAGGGCCGGGTTCTCGAGGCCGGGAGTCATGCCGAGCTGTTGAGGAAGAGGGGCATGTATTATAACATGGTGAGTTTTTTTTTTTTTGGTGTGTCTGCTGCTGCTGCTGACTTGGTTTTTTCTTTCTTTCTTTCTTTCTTCTCTTTTCTAATCTCTCTGCTAACTTTTTCTTCTTTTCTTTTAATAGTGTCAAAGCCAGGCTCTGGATCAATAATTAGAACACACACATGCTACTGATAGCATCCAGGGATAATAATGATTAGAGGGCGTTAGATCAACCACTCTCCTCGACTTGAACAAAAAATGATTGCATTGGAAAGGCGTATAAGTAATTCTGGGACGATTCGGGGGGGGAGGAGGGGTAGTTGAGAACGAACGTACAGAACTCCAATCAGCAGGTGATACCGTGTATATGAAAACTCCTATCCAGCATATACATTTTGGAGTACAAGATTATTCAATACAGTATATCCTCTTCTCCTTCAAATTCTCATCAAGATAGTTTCTCTCTCTTAAATAAATTGTTCCCGAATGGGGGCCCTATGGTAGAATACTAATAGTCAGCTGATATGACTTCACTGCATGTAGCATCTGTCTGTTTCGATACATACCCATCAGAAGCAATTAAATGCGGCTGAAAGAAAGAGGAGAAACCAGAGAAGCCAGGACCAACATGATAATTACGAGATCAACATCATGCTTTATTGCCAGGTGTTGATGGTAATCAATCATATTTCATGGCTCTTCCAAGAACAACATGTTCCAGTTAGGTTTTTTTTAATCTGCAAGAAAATGAAAGCGTGCCGCCCACTAGTTCCAAGACCAAACTCATGTTCTCATGATATTCATTGTTGAGTGGAAAGGAGGACGAAAAAAGAAAGAGAAAAAAAAAGAGAGAGAGAGAAAAGACAAGGAAGAAAGGAACCCCAGATTTCCCGATTTCTTCCCTCTTCTTCTTCGTCTCTTCTCTCTACCACCCCACCACCTTCCACTCACCCCCTCTTGGCCTCCCAGAAAGCAACACGCACCCCATCTCCCGGCTGCAAAACGATCTCCGCCTTGAGAGTAGGCTTCCCCCCGTCCACCTCCTGCATGAAGCTCTCCACCCGATCAAAGCGCTGAAACATGCGCGTGAGCACATACGCCATCTCGGTCAGCGCAAACTGCTGCCCGATACAGATGCGCGGCCCACCGTTAAAGGGCACGTACAGCCAGGGGCGAGGCTGCCAGGAGGCCCATCGCTCCGGACTGAAATGGTCGGCGGGTGGGAAGCTGGGGGAGGGCTCTGGGTACAGGTCGGCACGGCGCTGCATGACGAGGGTCGAGTAGGCGACGGGGGTATCCTTGGGCACGGCCACGGGGAGGGACCCGTCGGGCCCACCGCCGCGAGGAAGCGTGGTGTCGTGCAGGGAGAAGCGCACGTTGAAGGGGACGGAGGGGTACAGGCGGAGGGTCTCGTTCAGGGTGTTCTGGAGGTACCTCATCCCCTTGAGGTCCTCATATGTCGGGGCCCTGTCCGGGCCCACGGCATCCAGGATCTCGGCGCGGAGCTTGCGGACGACCTGCGGGTGGCGGCCCAGCTCATACAAGACCCACGAGAGGGTAGCGGCCGTGGTATCGCGCCCGGCCAGGAGGACGGCGACGAGCTGATCGCGTAGGACTTTGGGGTCGCGCGTGTACGAGGCCAGTTCGTGCAGAAACGTGTACGAGGCGTCTGACTTGGTCTTGGTCTCGAGCTCCTCGGGCGACAGGCGCAGGGCCTGCTCCACGTATTGGTACACAAAGGCGTTCATAGTCGCCAAGCACCGCCGGAAGTGCGCCTTGGGAATGAGGGCTGCGAAGACGGGCCCGCAGCGTGTGATGATGCTCTGGATGCGCTGGACCTCGTTGAAGGCGTGGGCGAACTCTTGATCGGGGTTGCTATAATATTGACATCAGTTTCTATGTGGGGTTAATCCTTTCCCGTTTTCCCTCTGTTTCTTTCTTCCTTACTCACCTCAGAGACTTGACGTCCTTGCCCAACAGAAAATCAGTGGCCACATCCAGCGTGTACCGGAAGAATAGGTCACTAATATCCATGACCCGCCCGTTCACGGCAGCCCTGTCGACGTGCTGGCCCTCGCCCCTTAGAGCACCTCCGTTGGCCATGGCCTTGAAAAGCATCTGGAGATGCGACTCGAAGCAGTGCAGGTCGCTGATCCTGTCCCTGGCGAACTGCGGGCGCAGCAGCTGCCGGCTCTTGTGCCACATGTGTCCGTCCGTCACGAAGATGCTGTCGCCCAGGAACGCCTCCCACTCCCTGTGGAAGATCTCCCCCTTGCCAAAGTCCCCAAACTGCGTCGCCAGGAGCGCCTTGATATTCTCCGGGTCCGCTGTGAAGATACAACGGCGGCCCATGGCACTCAGCTCGGCCGTGTACGAGCCGTTCCCACCATCCCTGGCGGCGTTGGCGCCGCTCGACGCGAAGAGTTTAGTCCACTTCTCGAGGTTCGCGTGGTGAATGGAGGCGTACACGACGCTGTAGACCACGTCCAAGGCCCAGGGGAGCCTGCTGCGCACCTTGGAGGCGCGGAGGCCGATGGCTCTTATGTGGCGGTCTTCCTGGACGGCGGATACCAAGGACGAGATGACAAAGGCGACGAGGAGGAGCACGAGGGCGCCCCGGGAGGAGACCTGCTCCCAGAGGACCTCTAGCAAGCCCATGGCTGCTGAGCTGGTTTGTTTTCTCAGGCCTTATTTTTTCCCCTCCTTTTTCTTTCTTTTTTCTTGTTATTTTCCCCCTCGAAACCACTGAGGGCCGTCGAGTCTCGAGACAGCGATTTTGGACGTGTATAAGTAAGTATATATAGAGCGTATTAGCGTATTCAACTCGAGGCCCCAAGAGAGAGAGAGAGAGAGAGAGAGAGAGGAAGAGAGGGAGGGAGAAAGACTGAACGTCCGTTTCAAGATCTTGGAACGTTAGTCGCACCTACATGGGGAATAGGTATACTACTTACTACCTCCACAGCGATACGACTCAGGGATCAGATTTGCCATTTATTTAGTGTCCGTCTCCACGGGGCTTCGGACCGGGTAGAAGCTGTCCGAGGGCCTTGGAGCAAGAAGAGGAGGAGGAGGAGGAGGAGGAGGAGGCGGGCCATATTCTCGGCCGAGGGAAAGAAAAGCATGTGGGTAAATCAAACATGATGTGCAGTTCTGTTTCTAACCTCGCTTCCCCAGGGGTACATGAGAGCCATGTGACCACGGCGGTATAATTCGGGCAGGTGATTCGTAGATGGACCCCCCCCCCTTTTCGTCCTGCGGTTGGACCTTCGGAACGAACCATATTTTTTTATTATTATTATTATTATTATTTGGGGGTTGGAGAGAAGGTGTGGGCTTGAATTGAGTGGTGTGGGAATTAGTGTGGATGGGTAGTGGAGGAGGGATGATGGTGGTGGTGGTGGAAGAAGAGGAGGAGGAGGAGGAAGAAGACGGTTGCATGACTTCATCCAGAGCTGTGTGTGCAACGAAAGTCTAATTTGATATCCCGCTCCTGCAGTGCGAGCTGGGCGTGGGTCGCGCCTACCCGACAACCGAGAGAGAGAGAGAGACTTGAGAGGGAGGAAGGAACAAGCAACAAGCGTGGTAAGCCCAGTAGAATCTTGGAGGAGATGGAAAATCAAGAGTTAACTTGACCAATGGCGCTTGGACGTGTTAGGAAAGCAGCTCGCCATCCCTTAGCGCAAGAGGAGACGGGGACAAATCATGACCCCTATGGAAGATGCCGAGGGCGGATCCCCTTTTCGTTTCATAGACTGTGTATAAGAAGTTATGTAGCCCAAGGTCGATCATACATATACTATCATAGTACATTGGCTATCGATCATTGATGACGGAGTTGGGGGTGGGGGGGCACAGACATCAATTGCTGCCCGTAAGACTGACCCGAAGAAGGGGGGAGGAGAGCAGGAAACCTTTGGAAGAGAGGCCACCTATCAAATCGACTGGGCACTTTTTGGTGCTTTGCATGTGTGGTGGGGGGAGAGAGAGGGGGGGGAGACGAGGAGGAGGAAAGACGTGCCAGCCCACTGTGACTTTAGGTATGCCTATCAGGGAAATTGCCTTATAGAGAATCTTGTACGACATGCAGGGAATGTCTCGAGATGCAGTACAGTACATTTTTACTGTACAGGTGATGCAATATCCAGCTCTTGAGCAGGGGACGGAGACGGCACATGATAAAATGATATATGTACTATGATGTATGTACTATGATATGTTATACAACCACTGTACCCAGTCACGTACTATATCTATTGGTATAAAGTCAGGAACTCACTACGTTGGAGGTCTGAATTATCCATCCGGTCCGCGGAGACCCGACTTTCGCCCCCCCGGCCCCGCAACCCAACCGTTTCTGTATTTGATATTGAACAACCTGGCAGGGCAGATGACATGGTGGTATTGGGTATCATAGGTATTTTCTGCTATGCATGATGCTTTGGTCAGACTATAAAAGTACTTGTTTATACATATGTGCAGACATGGCAGTTCGCCTCCCGAAAACAGGCGTGACAGGTACCTAAAAAGTACTGTTACTGCACCACAGAATCTCTTTTTTATTTATTCATTGATTTAATTTAATTTAATTTTTATTTTTGAAAAAAAAAAGGCTCTCCTAGAATAAAGTTGCCATCCAGATTTGATATCATTATGTAGAACAGAAGTCTTCTTGCAATGTCTGAGATTTTTGGGGGAGGGGGTTTCGCTATTAGTTGGGGTTAGAAGAAGGTTGGAGAGGGGGGCCGGGGCGGGGGGCGGGATGATTATTTGGGACTCAGAACATCATCGCTTTGTATGCTGTGCAGAAACTATCCACACATAAAAAGAGCTATATCTTCTGTTGTGCTTATTTTTGACGATATTTGGGATCCTCAATCACTGTTTTACCATCAAGTTTTTTTTTTCTTTCTTCACTTTTGATTTTGACCCCCCCAAAGCCATGCATAGCAGCAGTACAAGGCATAAATGCGTCGCTGCTGTGACAACCGCGAGGCAACCACTTTACTAAGTAAGTCCCATTCATCCACAACAGCCAGAGCCCCACCATGATTTATTCATGCACCATACCATACAACTCATCAAGACAGAGCAAGTCCATACTTTAGGCAACAATCAACATGTCAACATAAAACTTCTCAACACCCACCAGATAAACAAATCTCATCCTTACACCATACCATTCTCTGTTTTTGTTTCTTTTCCCCTTTTCTTCTGAGCTCATCTGAGAGGTGAAAAGCAAGCCAAAAAAAAAAGAAAGAGAAAGAGGAGAAAGAAGAAAGAAGAGAAAAAAAAGCCCACTTCATCATGCCCGCCCCAAGCCCTCTCTCCATCGCCACCTCCTCCGTCCAGCGCCTCGTCAAGGAGGAGGCCTACTACCACAAGGACCTCGCCAGCCAGCAGGCCCGCGTCGAGAAGCTGGAGAAGGACGCCCAGGACCCCGCTGCCGCCCAGCAGCAGGACGAGAACGCAGAATACATGCTGAACCAGGAGGTCAGTCGTCTCTTTTTCCTTCCTCTCCCACCCCCCCCCCCCCAATAGAACTCTAGCTGATTGGTCCCCCCCTTCCTTTCCCGGTGGGGGGGTTTGATAGAAAAAAGCTCTGGAGGAGACCAAGGCCGTCTTTGGCCCCCTGCGCGGCCGCATCGCCGATGCTGTGTCCAAGCTGGAGACGCAGATCGCCCTGGGCGAGAGCGAGAATGGCCCGGCGGACGAGCTGGAACGGGCGAGGGAGGTGCTCAAGCAAGGGCAGGTTACCCTCGAGTCAGAGTCGTAGGGGAGGGGAGGGGCAGCTTCGTCTTGCACTATTTCTGCGGCTGAGGGAGGGTTTATCACGCCGTGAAACGGGTCGAGTTTGGGGTAGAAGGATTTGAGAGAGCACAGCACCAATCACGATGGCACAACAAGTGTACATGATAGTAGTAGTAGTAGTAGTAGTAGAAGTAGCAGCACCATGAAACTGAGGGCTGCAGAGCAACCAAACTTGGCAACATCAGTGCTTTGGGGGTGAGTTGACTATCTTGTCACTGTGCTATGGGGTATCTTGTCCAAATGCTAGACTCTCTCCCCCTCAATATAAAACCCAATATATGCTCTCGTCTCTTGCATCTTGCATTTGATTCCTGTGTTGGTCATGAGATATCCATCTTATCTTCCGGACCCTGAGCCTCAGCCACAACCGGCGGTGTCGGCGCAGCCTCGGATCGAGACTCACCCATCTCGACATCTTCTCCGCTCTGAGGCCGCGCCTCCGGATCCACGCTCCTGGCAGGCGACGGGTCCCGGCTGCCAGCTTGTGAGAGGCGACCAGACGCCTCTGGCTGTGGTTTCAGCCCACCTTCGTTCGCACCAGCAGGCGCGGGACTGTCACGCATCGGTGTCCTCCCGCCCACAGACGCCGGGCGCGGCGTGCCGACCCCCTCCTCGCCGAGCCCCTTGGGCACCGCAGACGCAACGCCGACTGCGCCGTCAGGCCTGGGCGTCGCGTTCCCGCTGGCGCTGCCCGGCCGCGGCGTGTGCGCTTCTGCCCCGGCATCCCCCTCCCCGCCGCCCTCCCCGTCCTCGTCCATGCCCTCGCGCCTCTCGACCTCCTCCTTCTCGTCGCGGATCAGCCGCCGCAGCCGCATGCTCTCGTCCATGATCCGGCTGAACTGCTCCCGCCGCTCCCGCCACGTGGCTGCATATGTGTCGCTCTCCGCCTCGAGCTGGCGGCACTCCTCCTCCAGCTTGTCGATCCCCGCCGCCGCCTTGGGCCGCTCCTGCAGCGCCTTGTTCTCCAGGATCGCCCGCGCCAGCCCGTCCCAGGCCTGCCGCCGTGCCCTCGTCTCCTGCGCCGCCGCCAGCTGCAGCCTGAGCTGCGCCGTGCTGTCGCGCACCCGGGCGCACGTGTCTAAGATCTGCCCCCGCTCCGCCGCATACCGCTCGCGCTGGCCCGCGTTCGCCGACTGCAGGAACTGCAGCCGACCGATTGTGTAGTCGAACGCTGCAAAGTCGAGGGTGATATCCTCCTTGAGCTGGGCAAAATCGGTCGTGGGCTCGGCGTCCTCGTCGCCCTCGTCGCCGTCGTGGTCTTGTTTGGGCGCGTCGGTGCCGTTACTCTGTCGTTGTGAGGTCGGCTCGGGCGGCGGTGTCAGGATCTGGCGTATCTTGCTGTTGGCGAGCTGGTGGATGGTCGCAAGGCGCTTGGTGATGCGCTTGAAGGGTTTCTCCTCGATGCTGAAGAGGCGGGACTTGTGGAGTTGGTTTTCCTCCTCTGGGTCGAGGAGGTTCCAAGAGGATGCCATGGTTTGGCAACTTGTCTCGTGGGTGAATGGTTGCTTTGCCCGGTGGAAGAGGATTGGTGGGTGAGAGAGAGTGGAGAGAAATTGTGGTGGAAAGAAAAGGAAGAGGGGAGGGGGGGGAAGAGAGCGAGGAGGGATGGGATTTCAATCTCGAGGTCTAACAAAGGTTGCAGCTTGCTCTTGCTCGTAGTACCTTTGTACAGTACCTAGTTAGGTTAGCGCTATTATTTAAGCCCTTGCAGGCCCCAGCTTTTAGCGCGTCCGCCCTGTGAGGCTGCAGCTGTGCAATCAACACGGCGCGCAAGGCTGGCGATCGTTTTTCACCACATCCCTTTCCTCCTCCTCCTCCTTCTTCTCCTCCACCACTCTGTAGTGAGCTGCAACCCATCAGTCACAGAGCACAACAACATCTAATCATGTGCTCTGGACTTCAATGTGAGGGTTGCAGTTGCATTCAAATTACCTGGTATCTTCTTGGCAGAATGGGACCATCTCTTCTACTCTCTCATCTGCTCAACTGCCGCTCCTTGTTCCTTTTTTAGATCAAAGACTCAGTGCCCCTCTTCTATCCCAATTTCACCCCTTTTTTTCCTTTCACGACGACAGGAAACCCGATCTAATACACTCTTTCTGTCGTGTCACTCACTTGCACATGGCTGGTAGCCTAGCTTGACAAAGCGACGATACCCCAAAACTCGGCAAATTCGAGGAACTCATCCAAGGCCACTCCCTCCCAAGATGGGTGTCCCCACCCTGGGCAGCCTGTCTCGGCGGGTTGTCAGAGCCAATATCGATCAGGTGCAGTACATGCCTAGGGACCTGGCATGGTGGAAAGCCAAAGAACTTCTGGCCCTCGTCAAGAAACCCGAGCAGCTGGCCTTCATCGAGGAAACATCTCCTCACGTCATCGAACATTCTGATTGTCTATGGGAATCGTTCCTCAAAAAGAATTTTACCAAGAGGTTCAACAAATTCATGAAGGACCTCAAAGCAGAGCAGGGCACAGAGGAGCCTGTCTATTCTTCATCATGGCGCGAGCTGTACTATCAGTGGTGGGATGAAGACAGTAAGTTATTCTCCCAAAACGGCCCCTGTTCCTGTTGGAGATCGACCGCAGCCTCACACATCATACTGATAAACCTCGCACCACAAAGGAATCAAAGAGGCCCAGGACATAGCCAAGATGGAGGAGACCGCAGAGCAGCGCGCCCAGGACGAACTGGCCAAATCAGCCAGGGTCGTGTCCCCGTCGGCCCTTAGGTCCATCCAGAAAGGCATCCGAATGACAGGCAGCAGTTTTGACCGCGCCTATGCCCCTCGTGCCAAGAATGCCGTCCAGGTGGCGAAGAGGGCCGCCAAGGAAGAGAGCCGTCGCAGGTCGCTGGCCAGGACGTGGGTGCGGACCGGAGCCAAGGGCCCTCCGATCATTAGGAAGGTTCCCAGGGGCCTGGCTGAGGAGGTCCGCATCAGCAAGCAGCCCAAGTTCATCCCCCGCGCGGCGAGGCCTCAACTTGCACCTTCACCTGCGGATCAGGAGCGCGCGAGACGCGAGGCACGACTACTGGCTGCTAAGCAGGCACCTGCGTCTGGTGGAAACGAGTCTCACGGCTCACCTCTGTCCCAGGCTGTGCGTGATGGGCCTAGGTCGTCCATCGCGGGACCTTCGACGACACCCAAGAAGCCAAGAACCCCTGGCGTACAGACGACGACAGACCTGTTGTTCCCTGGTGGTAGTCTCGCCAGGAACCCGCAGAAGGTCATCACCAAGCACGTCACCACCACGGTTTCCGGCTCAGGTTCCAAATCTACGCTAAGTACACCCTCCAACGCGCCCACCGCGACCTCGCTGTCAACATCTGCTTCACGTCTCAGCCAGAGATATCTACGGGCGAGCCCCCCCCGAGACCGCCCAGCATCTCCTACGAAATCGCGTGCGGATCCGCTTACGCCTGCGAAGCGACCGGCAGCTGGCCCCCTGGACACGGCGGCTGGAGCGAGCAGCTCGGCCGGTTCACCACCCACCGGCAATGGTCCTGGAAGCCCACCAGGCGCTGCACCGCCCCGGAAGAGAAAGAAGGTCGATGTGTTCATGCCGAAGAAGCGCATGTGAGAACCCGTCACTATGCTCTCTGGTCATGGGATTTTTTTTTCTTCTTGTTTTTGTGTTCTTTTTCGGTGATCTGAGGCCTGGATAGAAAAGCATTTTGGGCTAGCAAAGAGTGCAGGAGGGATTGGATTGGCGCTTAGGGAACTAACTGGATTCAAACGGCTGGCGTTCTGGATCGGTTGAAGATGGATGGGCGCCCCAGGACAGGACAGGACTGGATGACTTTTCAGGGTTTGTTTTTGTGATGGAGTTAAGGGCATACCCATTTCTTGTTCCCCAGGCAGGGGCTTTTTCCTCTCTCTTTTTTTCATCTCTGCTACTTGGACTGGTCTGGTTGCACTCTGCAGATGGTATTTCTGCGAAAAAGCATGGTATTTTTTTTTGCATCGCTAGAGCATGCATCAATGTAGTATGTCCATGCTGAGGATTCTTTAAATAAAATCAACACGCTTCATTGCCTGCTACCCTAATCATATGGTCTAGAAGGTAAGGTTTATGTGGGCACCTTGTTGGAGATCTCTTCCTCTTCTCTTCTCGACGAAGACCTCAAGCTCACCGCCGAATACGAGGGGACACCACCAGCCCCTCCACGTCCACAACTCTTCTGCCGTCGCATGAGACGCTGGCCATGACTACTCCCAGCAGCTTATATCACAGTCTAATCCTCTTCCTCCTCTAGGACCTTCAGGTCCCCCCCCCCCCCCATTCCTCCCTTGGGTTTGGTTTGTTGGTCTATCCATTGCGTCAAGGGTGTGGGTGTGTGGGTGTGTGTGTGTGTGTGTGATATGTTCCTTTCCGATCAGACACGTCTTATCTCGGGAGACTCGGATATGGGGTTCTTTCGGGTTCCTATTGGCAACCGCCTCTCAGGGCGAGCACCAGATGCAGGACGTTTCCTCCCTCGAGCGAGTAGTCTGAGGCTTTCTTCTCGTCGGCCCTGGAATAGCAGAGTCAGCCAGGTTTGTCTGGTTTCTATCTCATTCATATACATAATGTATGCACTCTCTATCCGAATCCTGCTTAGGAGGAGGAGGAGGAGGGGGGGGAGGAAGTGGGGGAGGAAGCATGGATGGGCCACTGAAAGCGGACCGGCAACTCACATCTGTTTCCCTTGGTAGATCAGACGCTGCTGCACAGGCGGGATGCCCTCCTTCTCTTCCACCTGCTCCTTGATCTGCGAAATCTATATCATCATATCGACCGCTAGGTCAGCCAGCCATCATGTATGCTCGTGAGTCGGCCTCGGGCTCGTTGCGACGGGGAACAGAGAGCATTCGGGGCAGGGCCGTTTCAATGGAAGGAGAAGGGTGTGTGTGTGTGTGTTTGGTTGGTTTGGCGGGGTCGTACCAGGTAGCTCTCCTCGATATCGAGCTCGATCTCCTTGCCGGTGAGCGTCCGCACCCTGTGCATCCGCAGGTAACGTGTCAGCGTCTTTTCCTGTCTGCCCTGCCCTTTCGGAAATACGGAGAGGGGGGGGGGGGCATACTTGATCTGCATCTTAGCTGTGGATCTTGCCTGGGCTGATTAGAGAGATTTGGCAGGTGATGTTTTGAGTATTGGATGGAAGGTGTGTGGGTGTTGTATGGATAATGTTTTATTTTTGTTTTGTCCCTCTTTTTTTTTTTTGTCTTGCCAGGGAAACAGGGCTGGTTATTTCTTGTGCTTTGTTGTTGACGAGTTGTTGTTCAGCTTAGCAGAGCAAATGGCGGACCGATGACTGACTGACTGACTGCCTGTGGGCCTGGGTTTATTAAGTCACTGAGGGGCACTGGACAGGCATTCTCTTGGGGGCAGGCACCCAGTTTGCGGGGAACCCCCCTGGGGGTGAGGGACAGTCCCCTACTTCAGCACATTCATCACTTACCAGGTAAAAAGTATGCCTTTAAAGTAGCAGCATGTCCAGAGGTGAAATTGAAAACCGATATTCAGCCTTTCTTTCCCTTTTTCATATTTTCTTTTAAAAATAAATAAATCATCAGCCCACAGCTGGGCAAAAAGTTGGGTCATATTAATTTTACACGAGACTTTCCTCCAGAATTGGTAGGCTGCTTCAACAGGGGAAAAAAAAGGAAGGGAGATGAGAAGAGATTGCATCTGATTCCGACCCAGCCTCTTTATTTGTTTTCACCCTCTTTCTTCTCAAACACGTTCAGGCCCAGACCCTCCGAATCCAGCAGCAGCCTGTTCTTGCCGCCGTTCTCCTGCATGATCTGCGCGATGGCCCTCGCGTTCTCCAGCTTCTTCAGCTCGACGTAGGCCTTGTTCTTCCTGATCGCGTCGCCGATCAGCTCTGCAGAGCGTGCCTCACCCTGCGCCTTGACCACCATTGCCTGCTTCTCCTGGCGGGCCTTGTCGACGACGAAGGCCGCGCGCTGCGCCTCCTGCTGTGCGACCTGCTTTGCTTCCACTGCTGCCGTGAACTCGGGAGAGAATGCGAGGTGCTAGAGACACAATAGTTCCGGTCAGTAACGAGAGGGGGGGGGGGGGGAAGGTGCTATAGGGTCCACATAAAGTATGAGTAAAAAAGTAGGCACATACCGTCAGAGACACGTCGTCCAACAGGATGTTAAAGCGCATCGCTCTCCGGGAGAGGTTCTCCCGCACCAGCCTGGCAACCATCTCTCTCTGGGTGATCAGCTGGCTGGCATTGAACTGGGCCACCACGCTCTTGAGCACCTCGTTCACAATCGAGGGCAGCACCCTCTCGTCGTAGTCCTGACCGAGTGTTCGGTAGATCTGGGGCAAGGCTGGGATCTCTGGTCTGGACAGGACACGGCAGGTGATGTTGACCATCTGCAGATCCTTGGTGCCGGTAAGGGAGGACACGTTCCGGGGCTTCGCTCGCACGTCGTAGATGACCTCTTGCTCGAACCAGGGCAGCTTGAAATGCGTTCCTGTTTTGCAACCGCTCTGTCAGTCCCCAAAACACGTTCCCTCTCTCCCTCTCTCTCTCTCTCTCCCCCTCTCTGGCCCGCGAGCGCGCGCGCGCGACCAAACCCACCCGGGACTTCCGGACTCACCTTCGGCGTAGATTTCCTTGCCCACACCACTTATTCTCTTGTACTTGATTGCCCTGTGACCACCATCGACGTTGAAGAGCGCATTGCTCAGGGCCATACCGCCGCCGAGAAGGAGGACCAGGCCGCCGAGGGCGCCAAAAGCAAACTGTGGTGGCTTGCCACCGGGGAAACCGCCTCGGCCCTGTCGCGCGACAGCTTGCAGCCGCTGCATGTACTCCTCCATCGGATTCCGGTTCGACATCTTGAGGGATGGGTCGAAGCAGCAGCTGTTGGCTGCGTTTGATTGGAAGGGGTGTGGAGGGTTGGGAAGGGGGAAGGGCAGCAGTGGTGGTGTGTTGGAAGGTAGAACGACGTTGCAAAGCCGAGGGAGCTTGCTTGCTTGGATGATCAAATCATTGACGACTTCTGCAGTGGACAGGGATCAAGCGTCTAGAAACAGCAAGGCCATGCTGAAAAAAATCCGGGGTCGGCAGCGGAAAAGGCCCAAGCTCCGCAGCCGCAGCAGCAGCAGCAGCCGCAGCGCATTTGGAGTGCAGGGGTGTGTGCTTGTGTTCTCAACCTCGTTCAAACCTTCTCTCACTTTTGTACAGTAATAAACAACCGACTCAACCTCTTCTTCCTCCTTCAAAAACAGTACAGGGCAAGGCATCATTCATAAAAGACTGGACAGCAGACAAGAATCTGCTGCTGCTGGATTGAAGAAGAAAACCAAAACAAGAGAAAGGGAAAGGCTTTTCTGTTCTAGTCCAACTAAAATATCACGCCTCACCTTGCCTTGCCTTGCCTTGCGTCCCAGAGTCTCTGTCTTTTCTCACCTGTGCTGCCATTGTTCACTCCTTTTCCAAGATCTTTTCTCTGGCATTTACGCAGCACAGACAGTATCAGTTTGAATACAACGACACAAGTGATAGAATAGCTGCACCTGTGGCCTTGCTGTGGCCATCTTGCCCTTGGCCTGGAGGATATTCCATCTCTTCTCTTCCTCCTGTCCTGTCACCACAACATATAAGCTGCTCATCACCCACCAACTGCTGTGCTCACCACTATTCCTCCCTTCTTTCATACACACACACACACACAACTACATTCACCATGTCTTCCAAACCACCTTCACGTGTTGTGTTTGTGGGCAACATACCTTATGGTTAGTCAATTCTTGTCCCCCCTGCCCCCTTCCCCCCTTCCCCCAACCAAGAACCTCTTGTTGACTTTCAATCTCTCTCTCTCTCTCTCTCACACAGGATTGTCTGAGGAACAGATCACCGACCTCTTCAGTAGTGCAGGTCAGGTTCTGAACTTCCGTCTGGTCTATGATAGAGAGACTGGCCGCCCCAAGGGTTTTGGTTTTGCAGAATACCCTGATGCAGGTATGTGATGGGTGAGGGTGAACAAGGTGATAGTGGTGATACCCGTCAACCACATTTGATCACAGAAACTGACCTGCCACTTTATCCCCCAGACTCGGCTGCCTCGGCAGTTCGAAACCTGAACGACCACGAGATCATGGGCCGCAAGCTGCGCGTCGACTTTAGCAACGAGGGCGGCACAGGAGGCAACGATGACTCGGCCGGTCAAGACCGCAACCAAGCCTCCAGCCTCAACGCATACAACCACGCAGGTGCCTCCTCCAACGGCGGCGGCGACGTCGCCCCTGGTGGCGGCGGTGGCGGTTCCCTGCCCCCTCTGCCCGCTGGCGTCCCCCTGCCCCAGGGCGTGACCGTGACCGACCACATCTCGCGCACCCTCAACACCCTGCCGGCCACCCAGCTCCTCGACATCCTCTCCTCCTTCAAGCAGCTCTGCACCACCGACCCCGCCCGCGCCACCGAGCTGCTCACCCAGGCCCCCCAGCTCTCCTACGCCATGTTCCAGGCCCTGCTCCTCATGGGCCTCGTGAGCCCCGAGGCCGTCAACTCCGTGCTCGAGCCCGGCTCCGTCGGCCCTCCCCCCGCCGCTGCCCCTGGCTTCCCTCCCGCCCCCGGCGGCTACCCTGGTGCTGCTGCCACCCCGCCTGTCGCCCACGGCGGCTATGCACCTCCCCCTCCTCCCCCTGCCGCCGCCGCCGCCCCGACCCCCCTCGCACAGCCCGCAGCTTCTGCGCCAGCCGGTACCGCCCCTGGCCAGACCCCAGACGAGCTGATCCAGCAGGTCCTGTCGCTGCCCGAGGAGATTATCCAGCAGCTGCCCGAGTCAGAGAAGGCCGATATCATGCGCCTGCGCGCACAGTATGGGATCTCGCGGTCTTAAAGAAGGGGAGGGGTGGGGGGCGGGGCTGCTCTGCTCACCAGAGGAAGGAACCAGGGACTCTCGGCTGCTGAGCATGGGCATGTTGGACATGGACTATTCTCGAAGAAGAAAATGGAAAAGAACCCCCTTTTCTTGCGCGTTGAGAGCACCTTGTGGCATGGTTCTATCATCAGCCTTGATGGACTAAGGCACACTGCTGGTGAGAGGACATCTTAAGAGTCTACTTGCTCTATTATTCGTCAATTGCCCCCCCCCTTCTTATGGGTCTAGATGTGGCCTGGACTACTACGCCTTGTTGCACAGTGTCTCAAGCCATCGTCAGGGCTCTGTCAGGTCTGGCAGCTGCTTGCTTGCATGGGATAATCACTTAACGGCGGCTTGTGAACATGAATGAGGTAGGGCAAGCAGGTGCTGTCATCAGATGGAGAGGAAACAGGTTTTTTTCTTTCTTTCATAAATTAAAGACTTGAGAATTGAGCATGATTATAATCAAAGACTGGAGTTATGAGGGAGGACCAGGGAAATGGCAAGATGACTCTTTTGGGGTTGTCAGGACGCCACCTGAATTCTCCCTGAAAAGAAGCACCAATGTGTCACACATTCTCCCATCACCAGATGATAAAGATGATGCAATATGAATTGTTGTATGTGCTTCTTTGCAATTGTATGATGCTTTGCTGAAGATATTTTCACCACCCCGCCTCTTTCAATGATGGGGTTGTTACACTTGGCACACAGCAGCCGCTTTACACAATAACCAGATCTGTTGCCTCCAAAAATAACAATAGTAAAAAAAAGTCTCGAGTATCCAGCCTTGTAATCCGCTATGCCAACCCAAACCCCCAAAAGAAAACCAAAACCAGGCGCCAATGAAGCAAGCAAGCATGTTCAGATATGGGTACTGTCGTTTTCACCCCAACCATGACGCTACCTTGTGCGATATGTTTTGTCCTTTTCCAACAATCACACAATGAATGAGATTTTTTTTTTTCCCGCTCAAGGAACCGCTTGGCTTCCATAAGATCCAATCATTAACGCTAGGGATCACACAATTCTGTATACCCTCTTCGCGATGAGGAAACACGCTATTCCGAACATGAGCAGTCCGGCGGTAATCCAGAAGAACCAGGTCAGGTCGCCCTCGTAATCCTGACCCGGCACCCAGACGTTCATGCCCCAGAGGCCTGTGATGATGTTCATGGGCAGCACGATCGTGCCGAGGACCGTAAGCTTGCCCAGGACGTCGTTCGTCTGCTCTGCGCGCTCGTTCATACGGATATTGATCTGGGCAAGGTAGTTCTGGTGGGATCTGGCGAGGATCCTATTGGATGTGGTTAGCACTGGCGAGAAGCCCTCCCCAGAGAAAGACAACTGGAACTCACATCTCATAGTGACTCAGGTTTCCAGTCATAGTCACAATATGATCCTGAATATCGCCGAGATAGATCCCGATATCCGAGCGCGGCGCGACCTCCCACTGTTCGTTGCACCGCTTTGCGAAGCCTTTGATGACGTCGGCCTTGCTGCCTAACAGGCGGTAAAGACCCATGACTTTCTTTCGGCACTCCCCGACCCGGCGCAGCATATCAGCACCGGTCTCGACTACCGTGGAACCCGAGTCTGATTTGGCGTCGTTCTTTGATGCCTTCTCAGATTTGGACTTCTCCTTCCTCGTCGGATCCTCCTCGGCATGAAGCCTGACGATGTCGGCATCAATTTCATCCACTTCCTCTTCGACGCTCTGGATAAGAGGTAGGTAGACGTCTGTAATATCGTCGATGATTGCGTACGCAATCCAGTCGGGCGTGAGAATCATGTAGTCGCGCAGCATCCGCACCCGCCGTCGAACATTTGCTGGATGTGGCGTGGGGGAGAAATGAAAGCTGATGATGCCGTCTTTGAGCACGACGAGGTACAGATTGATGGGCTCGAGGTGGTTCGGGCTCATTGGGTCCTGGTTGAAGGTCCTGTAGTGCACAAAATAATAGTGCTGGAAGAGTTCGACCTTCTCACGCGCTTCTTGCATCATGATGTCCTCGCTCGTCAGGCCGTGGATTCCGAATGTTCTGGCGAGAACCCTCATCTCGGCATCAGTCGGGCTCATGACGTCCAACCACCAGATCGGCCTGTCTCCCAGCCTAGGGGGTTTCTCAGTCTTCTCTGGCGGCGGGGATGCCACCGACCTTGGGTGCGCCGGTGTTGCCTCGCCAGAGCCCTGCCGCGAGGTATGCGAGCCTCCTGGAGCTGCCCTCGGCGAGAGTGTACCAAGATCATGCGATTGGTCTGGTCCACCTGGGACTGAATCCACGATCGAAGGTTGCCGTGTGGGCATCTTGGAGCCGCCGTTTTGAGCGCCCAGGGACCGCCGCAGATCAGAGGCCTGTTGATCCTCGTCATCGCTCTCCGACTCGGAAGAATCTGACAGGATGGGCCTGTCTGGTATGAAAAGTTGACGAAAGCTGCTGCCCTGGCCCTCTTGCTGCACTAGTTCGGAAATCGTGGGGCTGTGGATAGTGCTGACGAACTCCTCGTTGAAATAGGTGAAGCGATAGGGCGCATCCTCTTCTGGCTGATACCAGCCCTTGTGAATAGGCCGCAGCCTCCCGTTGATCAACTGAGGTTCTGTGATCCTCTTAGTCCTTCTCTCCTCGCTGCGTCCTTCTTTTTCGACCTGGGCCCAGTCCTCGAGAAACGACAGCTGAGGACCCCTGATCCTGCGCCGTCGAGATCGCGCATGGTGGCTGTGCTTCGGTCGAAGGTCGTCGTCCGCCATCTCGGACATGCCCTCCTGCGGGAAGCAGACATCTTCCTGGGCTGAAAAATCAAATGTGCGTCGTCGCTCGAAAGGTGTGGGTGGTGCCTTGGGACTGGAAGGTGTGTGGGAGCCGTGATCAGTGAAGTCGTCATCGTGATGGTCCGAGTGAAAGACATCCAGCTCATCGATCAGCATGGCGTCCTCCAGCCTCCAGTCCGGATCAGCGGCCCTGGTCCTTGGAGTTCCGGGCACTGATGGAGGGTAGTTGACATCGTAGCTTGCATTGAAGGGGTTCGCAAAGTCCTTCCTGCCGCTAGTTCTGCTCGATTCTCTCTTGCTCGAAGACTGGGCTCTTCCGGCATCGGTCGGGCCAAGCGCTTTGGGGACCGTGACTGGCTCGGATCGGAAGCGACCTGTCGTAGAAAGAAGAGGTGCTCGTTCGTCCGGCGCGGAGTCCTCATCCTCTTCCTGCCCGCTGTCTCCCCCATGTATACTCTTCAGTTTTGTCATGCTTTGTGCCCCTTGGTGAGGAGCCGGCGACTGGACTGCATTGGATGGCCGTCGAGGGCGCATGAAGTACGGCTGGTCTCTGTGGTTGAATAGTCAGCTCAGCCATTGAAACGCACAACCGTAGAGGTGGGCGAGAAGAGGGGGGGGGGGGGAAGTACCTGTGGTCCAATAAAGTCTCACTGTCGATACTCGTCCCACTGAGATTATGTCGTTGGCCATAGAAACTCTGGCTGGGGGCTGCCATACTGGAGCTGATACCATCGTCGTTGTCTATGTCATCGTTGGTAATCGCAAAGGACTTGCGCCTGTCTCGCCTCCTCTTCGCCCTGGTGCCACGCTTCTTCTTCTTTTGTGCGTTCTTTGACGTGGATCCACCACCACCAGCAGCAGCAGGCACACCAGAGCTGGAGCCGGGCAGGTTCAGATCTGGGTTCGGCGCGGCCATGGTGGGAGTGGGCCCAGAGACGTATCTCGGAGGATGAGGGTCGGTGGGAGTGTATCTCGTTGATCGCCGCCCCTTTCCGCAACACCTTGACTGCGTGTGGGGTAGTTTATCTCATGAATGACTATGCCGGCGTCGCGAAAAAGTAGTCGCCTGAATTGCGGGGGTAACACTGCTCAGAAATCAGGTCGGATCACCTGGCCGAAGGAGTAAGTCTGCGGCTGCTCCTCTAACGCAACTTCGGATGCGAATTACTGATTCTGGTCGACTTATCAGTGTTAAGACGGGGTTCGCAAGTTTGACCGGAGACAAGGAGACGGACGAATGCCAGCAGTGAAGGCTATCATGTGCAAATTGTATAACAAACTGGACTACTTTGGGAGAGAAAGAACTCTATAAATATGCTTTGGCAGATCAGGCAGGGGAATGGGCGCCCGGCCTTTCAATATATCTCTGAATGGCGTGAGAAAGGGAGATCGAAGTTGAGAATGGATGGGGTCAAAAGAAACAAGAGGCCCACCGCAGCGTGTGAAAGCTCCTAGGTTCAAGTTCGCCCGAGGGTGACATCAGCACTCCAGCGTCGAGGATCTTCCAAGGCTTGCCGTGGGTGGGTGGTGGATGGGTGGGACTTGAACGCCCCTCCCCCTGGCTAGCGCATTTCGAACGATCCAGGGCCAGCCACCAGTGCCACCAGTGCCACCAGAGCAGCAGCCCCTGGAACGCCTGGCATGTGCTGTGGAACCTCAGTTGCTCGACATGCCTTCTTTTCCCACTCTGTTGGACCCCTCCACGACGACCCTCGTACAGTCCTGCTACCATGGGAATTCGGGCAAGATTCACTCGCTGAAGCCACGCTTCCGTTACTCCATTCTTGCTCCATATGCAAGTCTCGACATGATAAATGTGGCAATTGTTTCGAGGAGGAGCTACAAACATGCACGATCTAATGCAGCAGCGGCCAAAAAGCTTTACACGAGTCGACTACGATTTAGCCTAGAACCGTGCCGGGCTAGGTGGCCTGGGCAGTTGTCTAGAATTCTGTAGTGCCTGCGTAGTAGCCAATGATGGCGTCTATGTAACTGAGGGAGGTCACGCGAGCAACTGCCTTAGAAAGGTTTGGGGGGGGGGGATAAAACGAGGAGTTTATTATTTGGTCTCTTTCACTCAATCAATACCTTGGCTCTCTCTATGCACCATCCTGGCCATAGAGTCCAACATTGGTCGGGGGAAGATACAATGCGGCGTAGGTATGAGCCTATCTTTGAAGCTGGGATGAAACGAGAACGTGCTATAATAACAGCTTCAAGTTCTTCATCATCACGGGATTGAGAAGATAGAGGGTGGAAAACCAACAGAATACTTGGCCAAGTGCAGCCCGCTGGACAGTGGCTGTGAATCATAACGATGAACGCATGCTATATATGGCAGACTTGTGCAGAAAACCCCCCCCTGTTATGTACTTGTCTTCTCGATCTCAATACCTCGCACCAAGGCTATTGGCCCGGTGTCTCCCATCTCGCCCTTTCCCCAGCATGTTCACAGACGTACTCGACTTCCTCTTGAGCCCTCCCGGCTTCAGCCGCCGGGCCATCTGATACGCCCGGTCCAGCTCCGTCTCGATCGCGCACCGGATCCTCAGCGCCGAGACCGCAGGCCAGACGCTTCTCTCTCCTCGCAGGATCCAGTAGTCAAGCGTCTCCCTGGTCGGCGTCTCCAGCAGCCGGATAAAGTCACCAGCAGTCACTTCCGGAACAAGCATCACGCTCGCGCCGGGGATGCCCTCGTCGACCAAGAACCGCCTTATGCTTGTGGGTAGGAGGCCGAGGGTGTCGAGCTGTCGGAGTCGGTGTCTAGCCTCCAGGCCGACCATTCTGACCAGAAAAGCGGTGACAGAGGTGGTGGTGCTGCGGGTCTCAAATCGTGAGGGCCCGTGCATGTCGGACTGAAGGAACGGGATGAGGTAGGGTCGGGCCTGGGAGACGATGAAGTGATTCACGTTGAACAGTTCTGCGATGCGCATGAGTGGTGAGTCGCGCTCTGTGTAGGACACGTGTGTCCAGTGTTGAAGATCGATCTCGTTCGCAGGCGCCCAGGGAACAATATTGCCGTCCTGGTCCTTGCAGAGGATTGCTTTCTCACGGCGGCCGTAGAATGTCGGGGTGGAGGCGTTGGACGCCACAGCGGCCGTCCAGATCAACTAAAAAGCGTGTGTAAGTCTAGACGATGACAGATCCACCACTGTTCGTTGTGTACAGTCTTTTGAGAAGATGAAAAAAAAAAAAAAAAAAAAACATACCACATTCGGCGCTGTCAAGTAGTTCAACAGCGTCGGAACACCTGCCTGACCGACTGCAGCCACGGTGATGTTCAACACTCTCTTGCTCCGCACGAATGCCTCCTCAAATGTCAGATCACCGACATTCGCACGCACACACTCCTCAAGCACCTTGACGTCGAGGAAGTACCCCTCGCGGTAGAAGCGCATCACCCTACGAAGCAGTGTCTGCCACCTACTCGAGTTAGTCTGCTCAGCATCCGCCGCGTCATCATGAGTGTCCTTTGCATTGACCCTAGCCCTGGCAGAGAACGCAGTCAGATCAATCGCATCGCCCCTCAGAACGGCAGGCAGCTCCTCTTCCTTGTGGATAGCGACCAGGGCAGCAATCAATGCCCCTGTTGCAGTACCGGTAATGATCCGAGGGAGCAGGCCTCGAAGGAAAAGAGCCTTCACAACCCCCAGGTGGCAGAGACCAAAGATGGCACCGCCCTGCAGGACAAGCGTACTCCGTCCAAACGCCTGCCGCGTGTCGTGGATAAAATCGAGCTTCATCTGGTTCGACATCGTCATGGGCGCCTTGGCGTTAGCGACAACAGCGCCGCCGCTGCCCGTACCCGTGTTGCTGCTGCCGGGTGCCGAGTTGCCGCTGCTGAAGTGCACAGCAGGCGCAGCAACAACACTGCTGCTGGATGGCTTGGTGGTGGTCACGAGGGACCCCACACCACTCGGCGGCACAGCAGGCAGTCCACTGATATCCTCGATCGCCTCGGCCACCTGTGTGATATACTCCTCGATGAGGAATTTGGTCCCTGCAAAGCTTCGGTTGTACAGCTTCGTGGCGGTAATGTTTCCCAGGTTGCGCACCAGCCCGGACCGCAGCAGGTTCACCAGGCCGTGTATATCCTGCTCCTCTCGTGCGACCATGAGGTTGTCCAACCGCTCGTTGATGAGCCTGTAATCATAGTATCGTGAAACTTGGTTGTAGCGCCAGAGGTCGAATCCCAGGAGATTGTCAAGCCTCAGCGCAGCCTCCTCCCATTCTTCATACGACTCGGCGTGTCGGAGGATGTCGAGCCAGAGCTCGGCCGGGGCCTTGCGCCGCCACCAATCGAGAATCCTCTGTTGCGGTTCAAGAATGGACCTGGTCAGTTTCGTGGCGATTGATGGGCCATTGACTGCGCTGGGCCTCTTGGGGGGTTGCTTACCCGACGCCAGAAGTCGAAGATCTCAATGATGACAGCCCAGACACCCATGATCACCGTTGTCACCGACCCCATGGCTTCTTGTCACTATCCGAGACCGATGCGCATGTGAGCGTCGTGGACGTGTTCATCGCAATATCATCAGAGGAGAGAAGTGATGTTGAATGGGCGCCATTGCGACGAGGGAGTGGGTGAAAGTTGTATGAAACTGCGCAGACTGATCCCAAAGCCAGTCGCAAAGGTTGCTAAATGAGTAAGTACTTAGGTCATGACCGCCCAGTCTGGACAGCTCCTAGTTGACATGTGAAATCGACCGTGGGGAAACTGGGCCGCTCTCGGCTGGCTTGCGCAAGAGGGGGGGGGGGGGGGCAATACTACGCAAAGCCCCTGTAAATAATGTTAGTAGCTCGCTCAAGGGTCTGTCGTGCATCAAATGCAGTGCAATGCAATGCTATGTGAAAGTAAGTTGATATTTGTAGTTTTTATCCTCTTTTAACTTGGTTAATTTTATTTGGTCACTGAAGGTGCTGCCACCTGAATCTTCTATCCTGGCCCTCATGTCGTGGCAGATATCCTTTTGGGCTGGAGGGTTTGTGTATGTTTTCCTCAGAACCTCGAGCCTCCTCCTGCAGCAAAGAATCGGAAACTTTCGTACAGACTGCCTTGGTAAATCATGCAACAACCCTTGGAAAAGACACACATCTGTCTCAGCCGCGTAGAACCAATAGAAAAAAACAGGCTTCGACCAGGGAGAATAGTCAGTTCTCATCAGATTGGATAGCCGAGGCATAGTTCATCCCATTCCCCAATCTTCATTTGCCCTCGTGGCTGGGGGGGCGCGCCTCACTCATCGTCGTCGTCGTCGGAGACAACGCGACGCACACGCCGACGGTTGTGGTCACCAGAGACCGCAGGAGCATCGTCGTCAGGCTCACCCTCGGCGTCGTCATCATCATCAGGCGTTCTCTTGCGCTTGGGGCGCGGCCGCTCGAACTCGACATCGCCGTCGTCTAGAAGGTCATCCTGATCGTCATCGTTGTCCTCCTCTATGCTCTCGTCGTCATCCGACGCGGCGATGAATCCGTCTTCCATGTCATATTGATTGCTGCGGTGCACGCCATCGTCGTCCGAGTCATAATCGTCGTTTTGTGGTCGTGACCGCTTTGATGATCCTCCGGGGCCTCGCTTACGTCCCGATGTCGGGCGCCGAGCACCCTCCAGATCACCAATGGAGAGACCACCTTTCCGATAGCCGCCTGCTCCGCCCTCCATGCGTATCTGTGCATTCTCACGCCGCCGCTGCGCGCGCGCACGTTCCTTCTCTGCCATCTCAGCCTGCTTCTTCTGAAGCTCGGGATCCTGGGTGGCGGTGATAATCATATCACCTTCCCGCAGGATCCCCTTCGCCAGACCCATCTGCTCCCTGAGGCGCTCCGTGTCCTCGTCCACGCGTTTCTTGTCAGGACGGATAGCCCACTCCTCGGTGACGTGTCCGACGGTGAGGAGCTGAGCATGAGCCGAATGTGCAGCAGCGACATAACGATTGGCGTCGCGGTCGGGCAGGTAAGCTTTTTTGGGTGGTGGGACCTGTGCCTTGACTTGTATCTCGTAATGCTCCTCGCCAACCTGCATGGTCAACGAGCCGTCGCTCCACCTGTAGATGTTCGCATTGCTCTCCAGCGCGCCCGTCTCAGGATTCCGCCGGTATCGCACGAGGTTTATGGGGATCCGGCGCCTGGCGTTTTCGAGATCCCACTCAGAGGCTTGCCACTCGTCTGTATCGTATGGCTCGGGTACGAAGCGCAGGAAGTTGGGCACCTTGGCAAGTTGCATCTGCAGGGGGAGGAGGGGATTAGAGATGGTTCGCCTCGACGAGCATGAGAATAGAAGAAACCCACGTTTCCGTCTTGGGTCTTGGGTAAGCCATGGCGGTACACAACGTCTTGTATGACCGTCAACTCGTTGGTTGGGGGACTGTCGTCTCTCTGGCTACGGTCGTCGCGGTCGGATGCACTGTCGCGCACGGGGCTACGCCTGCGGCCATCATCCGAGGCCAATTCATCGTCGCTAGCGATGGGCGGGTTGTCCTCGATCTGGGATACGTCGCTGCCGGCATCATCGCCAAACAGGTCATCACCTCCGCCGTCAGAGACGTCGTCAATGCGCTCCTCGTCCGACATGATGAGAGAACTCTCAACAGCTTCGAGGTTCGGGTCGGGAAATCTGGCAGGTGTCGTCGATTGGTGTAATGATTCGCTTTCAGCTGTCCAAATGGGTTATGGTCTCGGTTTGATAAGGTTGGCAAGAAAGAAGGGGAGAAGAAAAAAAGCGATTCTGGGCGGGGCGTGATGGCTCGTACCAAGACAGAAGAAAAATACCTGCCGTTGGTCTTTGTGATCTGGACGAGTGCTCAAGAAAGCTGAATGGCAAGGCTGCTGGGCTGCCGGCAAGACCCAGCGGCAGATTCCCAAAACAGTTAGGGCGGGCTCTAGCGCACCTTGTGTGTTACAACCGCTTGGCAGATTCCCAGGCTGTTGAACCCCTTATTTTTCAACCAACGTGCAACTTATACAGCACACGACCAAACAACGACCTCAGTTTTCCCTCTCATCCACACTCCAGCGGCGGGAGGTGACTGCCATAACCACAGTCCCAAGATCATCTCATTTCTCCTCGGCCAAGTCTCGCGCCTAGCCTATACCTTTCAGCGTCTCCTTGCTACGTCACAAGCCATGTCTCTATTCTCCGGGATGTGAGTAACTCTTGCTTGATATCTCTTCCCCCCTCCTCTCATACTCTATTGCCACGGGCAAGGGACGTCCAGGGCCACCTCTATCTTGACTCCTCTCTCCATCTCTCCCTCGCTCTGTCTTTCTCAACTCTTGGGCGCAAATGAGATGTGATTTCAATTCATTTCCCCAAGTTAGCCACGGCTGTGCCTTCTAGCAGTGGCGCCGTCAGCCCCGAAGGGACACCACCCACTGTGGTAGACAGGATGAGGAAATGCCATCTTGCCATTGGGCAAAGCTGAGCCTACACATGCCCGGCAGCCCATCGTCTCTGACAGACTGTCATTTTTTTTACACACATCCCATCCCCCTCTCCTGGCAGGCCGGCCCCTCGAACATAAAAGATCCCTCGAGTTTCCACTTTTCCCCTCAGGCCGACGGTGAACCTCAACTCACCGCCTAGGATTATTACCTACGCGTCTCCTGCGACACCTGTACAGCTCAACGGCCTACTGACCTTTTGTCTCTGACAGCAACGCCCGCTTTCGAGGCTCAAACAGCAAGTCTCCTGGGCCGGGAAAGAGTGGCAGCGGCTCAAGCCAGCCGCCCGTCTCTCCCTTGAACCTGGACAGATCTCAGAACAGCCAGTCACCTGCGCCAGCCGGTCTGTCTGCCAACCTGCCGCCTCTGCCAAAGTCTCCGTCTCTTGCTCAGACAATAGGCATGGACGAGCAGAGCGGCATCATGGGCAGCGGTCACGATGTCCTCGAGTCGTACCATCTTCCTCGTCCTCTGCCTCTATGGCTCAACCCCAACTACGCCAAGCATATTGTGAAGGGTAACTTCATGACCTTGAGTGCCAGGCCAAAGACGGTCGAGCAAGGGGAGTGGATTGCCCATCAAGGTTTGTGTGCATCCAATCGCCGTACTACTTAGCTCATCGTGGCTGCTGACTGTCTGCCAAAAAGTTGTTGAGCACTACCGAAACTTGTGGAATTTTGTTCGCGTCATTCACGAGAAGGAGGAGGATGGTTCGTCCATCTGCAACCCGGCAACATGCCCACGCATGTCAGCAGGACAGTGAGTGAGAAAGATGTCATCCTTCCCCGTACACCAGACGCTAATCTTTTTTCTTCTTCTTCTTCTTCTTCTTCTTCTCCTCCCCACCATAGAAACCACTCCTTTACATGGCTGAACAGTCGAAGGGAACCTGTGGAACTCCCAGCTTACGAGTACATTACGCTCATGTACGTCCTTCTTCATGCAGAGGAGGAGCGGTTTCCGAGATGACTTGCTTTGTTGCATCTGCTGACAAGAGAGGGCTGATAGGCAGCGATGGATATCCGGCAAGATTGACGATACCAAGATCTTTCCCACCGAAGCCTCGGGTGTCTCGTACGCACACAACGCCAATATCACCACCACGCCCCTGTCCCATCTGACGAATCCTGGCGAGCCTGATTGGATTGGGAAGCGGTCCGGCTTCCCGCAGAACTTTGTAGAGGTCTGCCAGACCATCTTCCGTCAGATGTTCCGGGTCTACTCACACCTGTACTGGGCTCATTATATCGAGCCTTTCTACCACCTGAACCTTGAGAAGCAGCTCAACAGCTGCTTCAGTCATTTCATCCTCACCGCCACCGCACTCGATATGCTCCGACCACACGAGCTCGAGCCTATGCAACCTCTAATCGATCTCTGGGCTGCCAACGGCACTTTTCCTCCAGAGTCCAAGGCTTATGAATACGCTCACCTCAACGCCGGCCAGAAGCTTCTCCAGGTGGCTGGCACTTCTACGTAAACAACCCGTTTATCTATGGCTTGTGGATTCAAGCCGCAATCCTCGTCTGCCGGTCCAGGGCCTGGCGGGTTATGCTAGACGTACTCGAGAAGTACTCGGTACGTGGTTATATGGGGCGCATGACATGGCATATGTGGCTATGGTATGCAAGCGGTAATCTTGCTACCTCGGACTGGCATTGCTGGGCATGCGCTGTCTGTCAGTGCAAGTACACTTGTATGAGCAGGTTGGATGGAGGGTCATTGCAGGCGTTGTGGGAGGTCAATGGGGGGGGGGGGGATCCAAGCACATGAAAAGTGCTTGGGCGGCAGAAGGCGGGGTTAAGTACCAATCATTTTCCACCCCTCAAGTCTCGAGCGAGCTGATAGAAGATACAATATGCTGGTCTTTGGAGTATATACTGAACCGTGGCATCTCGCGCCCAAGGATGCGCAACAAAACCAATGTCTACAAAGCTATCTACAAGTCCAGGCTTTCTCTTACAGGCATGCAACTAACACGAACGCCTTTTTCTCCCCCTCCGCCCTCCACAATACTGGCATCATCATCGTCGTCATCATTTTGTACTTAACCCAGCATCTTGGTCCCCTCCCGCAGCAGCGACTCTCCTAAGCATACCTCTCTCAGCCCCTCTTTGCCCCTCCCTCAACCCCCAAGGCTATCCGTGACCCTCCTCATCACTTAGGTAGGTAACACCTCAACATCCCGTCATCAATCGAAGCAGCCGAGGTCAACAAACTCGAACCAATCAGTCTTTTTTTGCCTCCCCCCTCATTCCTCCCCTTGTCCATAACCATAGCCTCGAAGAAAAAGAAGAAGAAAAAGATCCCACCTGCTTTGTTACTCAGCAATTAGTCAACCACCACCACCACCACCACCACCAAAAAGAAAGCAGAACCAACCTAGCCAACTTTTCCTCCTCCCTCTCTAGGGTGGACGCGATATGTCTCGGTCCTACCTGTCAGCATTCGGCTGTTTTGTCATTGGGCGAGAGAGAGAGAAGCCCCCCACGTCGCCGGGACCTCGCCGGGAAAGAAGGGGGAAAGAAGGGGGGAAGGGACATTTCTCGGCAAAGGGCTTTCGATTCTTTCAAAGACTGTCAGATCTTGGGGGGGGGGGAACTTGTTTTGCCTGAGGGGTTTTGGGGGGGAGGGGAGGGGGGAGGGGGTTAGGAATTTTGGGTAGGGTGTAGCGAATATGGTTCTCGGTGGGTGTTTCCGGGGAGGGGAAGGGGAGGGGAGGAGAGGATTTGCAAACTTATAGATCCTTTTTGTCTGGCTGCACCGAGGGGGCGCTGCTTAGATACTTTTATTAAATAAGTATTCACTCAATAATTATCTCACCAGCGCATGATAATGATGATGCTCGGCACTGTGATACATGCGAGAAAGAATAGGTTATGGGGAGGGGGGAGGGGGGGGGACTCATCCCACACTCGCATCCCCCTTCTCACCTCGTCGTCCTCCCGCCCCCCAATCAAAATTGATTCCAACCACGAGGCCACCCCCCCCGGGGGTCTCTCCAGTCCTATCAGAGAGGTCCAGGACACACACACACACAGCGCTGATGGCACCACATCGTCTTCCATAGGACAAGGGGAAAGAAGGGCCCTCGTGAGAAGATTCTGTATCGCAAGGTCGTATGAATGAATTATGCAATGGGTGTCGCAGGGTTTTTGGTTTTGTATCCGTCTTTCCTTTTTCTTCTTCTTCTTCTTCTTCTTCCTTCTTCTTCTACCTTTGTGACAGGCAAACACGGTTCTTTTCCTTACCATTGTGAGACGGGGGATTCAGAGGTTCGCTCCGCAGGGAATCTGTGTAAGTGGGAATTTGGAGATGGGCGGAAGAGTCGTTGATCTGGGCGGGGGATGGGTTTGTTCTAGTTGCGCAGTGAGTAAGAGAGAGCAAAGAAAAGAAAGGGAGAGACATTAATCAGTCAAATAGTGAGCAATGTGAACGTGTTCTGAGAAGAGAATAAGAAAAAAGCACCAAAGTCAAGGTTATCAACTCATCCTTGACTCCCAGCTGGATAGAGACTAGCACCGTCGCAGGATGGCTCCTGGACTGACGCGCTGAGAAAAAGACGAGTGCTTTCGGGGAATCTATCAAAAACCACACACATGATCAGAGAGTACGACACCTCATTTCTCTTTAACAAACCAACATGCAGTCCCGTTTTTCTCCTGCCCACCCTCAGCCGTAGCTCCTATTGACCAACATATACATGTTTATAGCTCAACCCCCGTAGTCCAGTTACCAACCTTCGGGAGGCAATAGCAGCTACCTCATGCTATAGTCCGATACCTAAGGTTTCAGATAGACTTAGGTGCCTTTTCTGTCAGGCAAAGGTCCATCCTTGGTTGGTCTCAAATTTTAATCCTACCCTCTGGGGGAAATCCAGAAAGCTGTCCAGATCTGCCTCCGCCGTCCCGGGACATCCTAGATATGTGTAGGGTGACCGGAAACAGGCGAAGAGCAGCGAGTGTTGGGGCGACCCCCCTTAAAAGCCATCTCCGGTAGCAGCACCGTTCCCTGGCTGACCATACATGTAGTTGCTATCTGAGCCTTCGGCGCCCTGGCTGGCCAGCTCGCCGGCTGGGAAACCCGAGGAGGTAGAGTTCGAGGGTCCACCCGCGCCTCCTTGACCACTGTAGCCTCCCTGACTACCGGGACGAGTCTGCTGGTTGTCGTTCCTGTTGGACTGGGACTGCTGCTGCATTCCATTAGCGGGCCTGCATCTTCCTATATGCACCCATCCAAGACAAAAAAGAAAAAAAGAAAAAAAAAGAACGAAGCATACTTCGCGGTATTTGGACAGATAGATCTTCAGGGCCTCAGAGTAGTTCTCGAACCCCAGCGAGGTCATCGCAAACAGGATGTCCTCGCCGTTGACAGTCTTCCTCTTCTCCTGGTGGCACTTTTCAGAGGCTATGTGCAATCATGTGAGCTTCATTGCGTTTGCACTTTTTGAACGAGAAAAGACTCACCCTCGCTAGTTATGAAGGAGATGAACTCGCTAACGCACTCCTGCATACACTCCTTGGCCTCCTTGGCGATCTTTGCGTTCTCCGGCAGGGCATTCTTCATGATGCGGGCGACTGGCGCAAAGTTGCGTATGTTAGCATCGTACTGGTCATATTTGGAGGCCCTGGAGGAAGGGCGAGCCGCGTCTGGCGACTTTGGAGGCGAGTCGTGGGACATGGACGAATAGATAGGCGCGCTCTTTCCCCCCCCTTTTCTTCTTCTTTTTTCTTTGTGTGTGTGTGTGTGTGTGTGTGTGTGTCTTTTTCTCTTTGCTTCAGAGACAAGGGGAGAAGTATGCCACTCATCCGTTTCGGTCGCAGCCTATCGCCATGCAGCGCAGACCAGAGATAGACGAAGCAACACACACACTCACGGAGCACGGTAAAGCCAGAGAAGGGAGATCAAAACGCACCATTTGCTATTGGCAGCCACCGATCCTGCTCCTTGACTTCGAACTCATAGGCGAGGCCGGCGGCCTGTGGGTCTTGAGGGTCGTTCATTTGTGCTTCGTCGTCTGGTGACTGTACACCTTGTTCAACCTCCTTGGGAGGGGATTGGGGGGAATCCGACATATTTGGCTACCTGCAGCGGGTGCGGACTTCTTGAAATTTCCTTGGTCTGGGTGCCCTCGTACAAGATGCCGGGGCGAAAGGTGATGTGTTCCTGATACCCTGGACACGTTGCAGGGTAGTGAGGCTTGCAACTTTGTTTTTTTCTCTTTTCTTCCTCTCCCGTCTGTCTTTTTTTTTCTTTTTCTGG
The DNA here is from genome assembly GCA_014849355.1 of Cryphonectria radicalis. Taxonomy (NCBI): domain Eukaryota; kingdom Fungi; phylum Ascomycota; class Sordariomycetes; order Diaporthales; family Cryphonectriaceae; genus Cryphonectria; species Cryphonectria radicalis. Next base: position 138,476 of record JACWQW010000006.1, on the reverse strand, counting down.
GGCCTTGCTTTCAAGCTGCAGAAATGCGCCAAACGTGTCTCGAGGCGTGCTAGAGCTATTCTCTACACCAGTACCTTCCCCAAAGGATGACGGACGAGAGCTGTGACAGCGTCGTCGGGACTAGAGATTGCTGAGCAGCAACGCGCAGCGAGATGTGGGGAGTGACCAATGCGAGCCCCACTGCTCTCAGTGGTCGCCTAGTGCTCGAATAGCTTCGTGGCTGTTAGTGCCGGACAGCCCTGCTGCAGGTCGTTGTCTTAGCCCCGTCCTTGATGGGTGGATGGATGGGGATGGATGATACAGACCCTGGAGGGAGGAAAAAGTCTGTACTGCTTCCCGGGGGGAGGGGAGAGGGAGGGGTGGACGTCACTGCCACACAAAAACAAAAAAAAGAAAAAACACAAAAAAAAGAAAAAGAGAGAGAGAGAGAGAGATCCCGTCCCAATGCGTGCGCCGTGTCTCTTGACAGGCTCCTTGTCTCGTCTTCCCGGCCGCCGGTTACACTGACGTAGAGGATTGGTTGAAGATGGTTGGCCCAATGCCGCTTGCTATAGGTTGGTAGGTCAGGAACAAAAGTGTACTTTTTTCTTCTTCCCTTCCAGATGGCATGCGAGGTACGGGGCAGGTGATGGCTGGGTGGGTAGTAGGCCGGGATAGGAAAAGATTGGCTGAGGTTGAACGGGACCTGGGTGCCTCGTGGGAAAAAGCTGCAGAATCGCGTCAGAGAAGAATCCGTCTGCCGGCATCAGCCAGTGTTTTGCAGGTCGGCGCGGCGACGAACAGGAAGGGCTGGACGGACAGCCGCAGGCCAAGGTGAGGAGCCAGGTTCCTGCGCACCAACCAGGAGCCGCCTCTCAAGCCTTAGAGGAAGCGGCGAGGCGGCTTAGCGCAGTACTTTGCTGTTGGCTCGTGCGGTAGAAGGTAGTGCTCGTGCTCGTATTGGCACAGAGCCCAGGGAGAAAAAAAAAACAGTTTGGTACGTATCATACATACCCTGGGGTGGGTATGCGTGGTCCAGCACGCCGCAGACACAACCTTGGTTGGGCAGGTGCAGGTGGGCAGTGACAACGGGAGGGAATGTACATACAGTTTACCTTGAGTACACACAAGAGACAGGGTCAGGCCTTCTTCTTGCCTTGCGTTGCCTTGCGGTCGAAGGGGGGGGGGGGCTTCCTGCAGAAGCGCGTGCGTGTGAGCTGTCCTCCTCTTTGCGTGACTATGCTTATGCCTGCGCGCGCCTTGTCAACGGCTGGCTGTTGTGGTTTATCCCTCTTTTTCGGGTCCAATCAGCCCACTACAGCCTCAGTCAGACACCAGCCGGCTGCTTGGTTGCGGTCAGGGGCGTCAGGTTCAGGGTAATAGTAGCCCTTCGAAGGATGAAGCCTGGATTGGTATGCTCAGAAAAAATGCACGCTATCTGGGGAGGAGCTGAGCTGTAGTAGTAGCGTGGGGTTTGTTGGAGGAAGAAAAGACCTGGGTTGATCGATGGAGAGGACAAGTGGGATTGCGCATGAGAGCGGGTCAAGGCAAAGACGCTCAGAGGCAAGGCCTGGAAAGCTCTGGACCAGGAAGTGGTGGTGGTGGAGAGCACACACACACACCACTAAATGGGGTCCCCTCCCCCTCTCCCCCCGGCCTCTCTCTCTCCTTCCTCCTCTTCCTCATTCTCAACCGCCTGGCAGGTACCGGGTTGCTAGGCAAGTCAGGCACGGCCCAGCGGAAATACAGGCACGTTGAAACCCTGAGCCTGGCAACGCAGGGTGTTTGCTGCCCGTAACAAGCTGCTGCTAATTGCTATGGTGGCCCGACTTAGCTAGCTCAATATTTACCATGGTACCATACATAGCACACCTCAAGGCTAACTGCATGCAAATTGCCTAGTACAACACTGACCACCTTACAACCGCCGGTACTCTACTTAGTATGGTACAATTTAATTCTCCTCATTACATTTCGCACATCATAGCACTTTTTCAAAATTTGTGCTCCAGCCGTAGGGTGGCATCACACGGAGGAATTCACATGTATACGAGGATATCAGTTGTACATGAGACATATGCAACAAGTTGGGGTCAGATCTTTACTAAGTGCTCACTGTAAGCCCGAGAGGTGTGGGTTGCATGCAATGGCTGACGGGGCAGCAGGGAGGGAGGGAGGGAGGGGGTGGGTGTGTTCGTACTGCTGCTGAAGCTATTTACAGCACCACAAGTGACTCTTGGCTACTGACCACGGAGGATCATCCAGCAACCAGGCATCATGCCCTTCTGAACTTGTCAGGCCAGAATGCGGCATACCGCCATTTCGATACCCACAATGACATCGACAGGTTGCCTCTTAAAGTTTCATGGTGATCACCTTCAGTCACCTTGATCATACTTGGCCGATCTCACCGCTCAAGCTGTCTCAAACCTTGATTCCGAGCATGATGAGAATGCCAACTCTTGCACTCCTTGCTGCCCAAGTGGCCATGGCACCCTCCACGTCCGTCCCGTCGAGCGGAAACACGATCTCGGCCCAATACTTCCCCCCTCTCTTACTCCACGCAGCAGGCTGAAGCTGATGCCGCTCTTGACGACAGCCAGATGACGAAATCAGGAAAATGCGTCTTTCGAGAAATCTTGAACATCGCCTGCTTCATCCCGGAGTGGATTTTATGGGGCTTCTTCTGTTACGGGTTCAGCTTCGATGTGTGTCTGGACGGAACGACTCCGCGCTTGTGAAGGCGTTAGACTGGCTGCCCAACTTCTTTTTCCTCTCACCATGAGGTGAGGTTGAACGGGCCTTGGGTTTCTGACGCAGCGCCGCTGGCGTTTCCTGGTTCAAGGGCGGGTGGCTTGGAGGGTCAAGCCTTTTTCTGATTTGACAATTCAATTTTTATTCTTGTAGATTATTACCTTGAGCCTGCCACCAGCCCAATTGATGGTTGGTTTGCGACAATGATGGTAAGCTCGCCCTGTGAAGAGGAGCAAATTACAGCGCGCGAGGCTGGGCTTGATCCCATCTCGGGCCTGCTGGGTATTAGCCAATCAAAATATCCAGGCGCCTGAAACTCGTCTCATTGGAAGAGACCATTAATTAATTATCCCTGGCGTGGACAGCACAGGCGGTCAATCTTTCGGCCGTACACGGCAGGGTTGTATTGTGATCCGGACGACTTGGATGTCAGGCATCCGTTTTCTCTTCTCGACAAATGAGCAGCAGTTTGTCATTGCGTGACGGCATCTTTTAAGAGAGTAACGCTGTGTGCAGATAGACGTCTACTAGTCCCCCCCCCGCCCCACACGCATGCACTGCAGTCGCAGTACTGCCTCGTGACTACTACTGTACTGTCTCACTGACAACTCAGATGCATCCACTAGACCCTTGATTGGCCGTGCTGCTGCGCGATCACTTGCCCCGTGATGAGACGGCCATTACAAGTCTGACGATGCGGAGAACACTCTGGCAGCACCGACTCACGGACTAGCATCTTAGGAACCCCCCCCAGTGGTCCTCAAAGGGCTGAAACTTGATGCGTGGAGGCTGGCCAGAGATTATGATGATGATGAGAGCTGACATGGCTTCTGGAGCACTTGAAATAGAAAGAGGGAGAGAGAGAAAACGGTCTACTGCACTCTACTATAGTGTTATGCAGTGGTAGCAAGCCAAGCATGCACGCACAGGGGTCTTTCTGCACGGCAGCCCACTTGTTGAGCTCAGCAGAAGTCGCTATTCTGAGCATGATGCCGGCCTCCACGAAGAGGAAGCCCGAGCAAAAAAAGTACCCTGGATCCAGCTCGCTCTAAACCTTCACGCCACGCGGATGCAGGTATGATAATGCTGTGTGGCAGGGCCGGTCGCTCAGCGCTCGCAGCCCTAGCATCGGGCTTCTTTGAAAGACCTGCAGGGTGTTGCTCTTGAATTTCTGTATTCACACACACTATCATGCAGGTCCCCTCAGCGATTCCTATATAGGCATCTTGGACATCTGCGGCCGCATAATCCGGCCCATGATGGTTTTTAAACGGAGTACCGGTAACCTATCAGATCTCAACAGCCTCAAATTCAGTTGCGAATGCCGGTTGGGCAGGAAGACGCCGTTGCCGCCCGCCTCTCCAAGCGATGGGGTCAATGGGACAACGCACCACCACCCCTTCCACCGACCGATTTCTCGATCACCTGCGTATGCAAGCCTGTGACTTGTCCGTACATTCTCATCTAGATCGGAACTTTCATCGCTCATCTGCGGATATCTGCAGCACATAGCCTCCCCCTGCGTCCTGGAGCCTCATTTTTGTGTTTTCAGGCTTCAATGCTGCACAGGGGAATGGCGAAGACGGAACCCGGTTGGCACACGTCACCTTCCTGCCTGTGTCTCATCATGCTTTTCCGATGCTCCTGCATGAGTCCCACCGCTGTTGGATGTCGTCATTCCTCGCTCCCAGGGCCGAAACGCTTAGCCTCGCAGAATCTTCTCCGACGCGAGCCTCAGCGTGAGAGCATTATTGAACGACCTGTACATTGTTCTTCTTCTGTAGTGCGTAGATGCTCAGTCAGTCAACGAGGTCGCATGCCACAAGACGCGGCAACCCCAGCGGCGGAGCTTGACGCACCTTCCAGTCATCTAGCTCCTTCTGCTTGGCTAGTAACTGCTCTTTGAGGTCCTTCTCCACCTTCTTCAGGCCCTCGGTGTTCGTCTTTAGCGACGGGAGCACGTCCTTGACCGTCATCTCGACAAGGACACCGTTGATCATGCGGAAGCACTTGCGGTCCTCAGCCAAAGGCTCCAGTGTCGCCAGGACGGCTCTGACGGTGATCATGTTAGCCCATGAGCAATGACAGGTCTGGCGAGCGTGATGCCCCGTGTGCCGCTGCAGGTCGCCTGTCCGACTGCATGAGAAGAGAGACTGAGGCACCATCTCAAGAGGCTGCGAATGGAGAATTGATAGAGGCACTATGGGCACATACGTATGTTCGTCTTTCTCCTGTTCAACATCGCCAACTTTTTGGGCAAGTTGTTGAATGGAATTCTTGAATGTGGAGTATTGGGTCTGAAGATCTGTGGTCCTGTGTCAATGACAGATGGCCTGCGAACAGTAAGATGAAGTCTCTCACCTTGCGACTTCTTTGCCGCTGCTGGTTGTGTTGACATGGCTGGATGCTCGTGCCTGTCAGGGGAGATGACAATGGCGGAATGAGAGCGCTGCGAAAATGAAATGCTGCAGGGTTGGCGATGGTCAGGTTAGAGTTGACCTTTGGTGTTGAGTTTGGAGGCAAGTGAGCTGGGGAAGGAAGGTGGTCATAGCTCCTCTCCGTTCGCCGTTGCCGCCGCCCCTAGAAAACTTGCCGCCGCCGGTGACTGGAAACTTTTCAGCAGCAACCACAACTTGTTCAATCGAAGCAACTTCAGCCCTGCGACAATATTTGAGCTTCCAACCAATTATTTGCAAGATGCATCCTCATCTGCACACTAAGGACAACACAGGTATACTCCCCAAAGCCTCTTCGTTTATCTAACGCCCTCCTCTTTGCTAATCATCACGCCACCCAGCCTGCGAGGACCTCATGACCGCCCTCGAGGAGTGTCATGATCGTGGATTCCTTTGGAAGTCGATGGGCATGTGCAATGGTACGAAGGAGGCTTTGAGTGCCTGCCTGCGCGCAGAGAGGAGGAAACGCCAGGATACCAACCGCAGCAAGTCGCAAGAAAAGAAGGATGCCATCCGACAGAAGTGGAAGGAAATTGACGAGAACTCCTAATCTGACGCCGCCCCCGAGCCCGCGAACCTCTACCCACGATATGAAATCCACGATATGCGAATCCGGAACATATTTTGACACTTTGGAAGAGGGGTTGTAGTGCTGGCGATCCTCCTGTGGGCAAGCGGCTACCCCAGGACAGGAGTGTTCCTCACACTGGGTTGTGAGAACCTCATGAACGGCGGCAAGGCCCCAAGGAAAATCTCACACGGTATGATATCTGGCAAGAGCATGGATTGGTATCGACGGAAGTCTCTACTTTATGATCTGGCGTGCGGCGCTGGTTTATACGGAGACCGGTCGACAGTCTTGACGACTTCAGAGGCTACGTTGATACACGCCATTCCCAAAAAGCACCATGCCAAAGGTCGCCAAGACAGACAAGATCATGGGCACCGTCTTCCGAAGTCTGATGGCTCGTGGAATAGATGACCCTCCCAGCACAACGGAGGCCAGCAGGCTCAACTCGATGCCATACGGCTCGCTATTCTGAATGCGATACCCGCCCAAAGCATCTGTGTCTGTCAGACCAACGTGTCCTTCGGAGCCGCCATACAAGGAAATGGTCGGAACTCACAGAGCAGTCCGACGGAACATCCCGCTATGATCGAGGGCAGTGATCGAGTTCGCGCATATCCAAAGATGCCTCCTGAGGCCTTGTAGAAAGAATCGCGATCAGTCCGTGCTCTGCCAGGTGGACAATATTCTTGGCAGTTTGGCATCGACACATATCGAGCTCGTCTTGCAGTATTTTGGGGTCACTGGACTTTGCGACCACCAGCCTCACTCACCGTCAAAGCCGCCAGGACGTATGAAGGAGTTTCGAGGCCCTAGGCCACATCATTAGTTCGAATGCCATCAACAACTGCAGTATCGGTCTCTCACCATTGTGATCGTGTTCCCAATCTTTGTGTTGAATCGAACCGACGTCCTTGGGGGCTGCAAGCTTTGCCGACAACTCCTACGATGATGTAGTGTGGATGATTGTCAAAGCGTCCTGGGCCTCGGAACACGACCGGTGGACCTCGATCCCTCGATGATGATGCACAGAATTGAGAGATGACTCAGCGGTGGTAGTGCTTGGACGGCATCTCACCCGAGGGTCGAGGGCCTGCCTAGACGGCCCGTTCCCGTCGTTTGGGCCGAGCAGAATCCCCTCAGCGCAGCTGGGCACCTCCCATGACAACAGGCAGAGACAACAGGCAGACCGGCCCTGGGACCTGTCAGCAATGATTGCGAGCATGCTGCCTACAGGCGGTGCATGATGGCTCGGTTGCCTGCCTGCGCATCTGCCACACTGTCGCTGGGGCTGTGCAAAAGACACGAAGCACGGCGTCGCTACCAAGTCTGGCGTCGAGAGACCCCTGGCGGAAATGTTGCCAGATCGAGCAGAGCTGTTTTCATGCCAGATTGGAATTTGTCCATGCCATGTTGAATCGACATGACCAGGATCGCTGCTCAGGATTCAAGGCTTCAGCGAGCTTTCTCACATCTACGCACAATGCGATAAACCTTGTGGCATTCGAGCCCTTCCCGCTGCTGATTGGGGTGGCACTGCTTGGCTGGTTGGTGGAAATCCTCAGGGTCTCCGTCAGAGGGGCCAGCCGTTCACATCTATATCCAGCAGTACTCGTTCATCTATCGCGGCCTAATGCAACCACAACATCACAAGGAAACATCTAGGGATTCGAACGCTGATGATCCAAGAAACATTCATGATGCCATCATTTTGGCAGAACCAATTCAGGGCCCCTGACAGGTGCTGCTGCGCTGACTTCTGAGGTGAAACTGGTGTGGATTACGCCTCGCAAAAAGCCTCGTCCACTTTCAATCATCAACTCGACGGAGCCACAAGCCTGTCCGCGCCACTGCATGAGGAAATGTAACCCGCAACTTTGTCCACATGCACACACCTTTCCACGCGGGCTACAGATTGTTGTCACTGCTGCCAAGAGCCTAATGCAGCCTGCCAACATCGGTCCCCAAACAGAAGAGACGGGCGAGGGCGTTCTTTGTCTTTCTATCCCCCCCCCCCTTCTTCCCCTGGTGAGCGTCGAGATGCGATTACCAGGAGCACCCCATATTCTCCATATTAATGCACGGCTTATTGTGGACTGGTCTATACTAAGTACATACACAGCAAATCACCTGCAGCTGTGTCCACAGCAGCCTCAGCTGCAGTCGGGCGTATTGTGCCTTCGGGTGCCTTTCCTCCCCACTTCGTTCTCGAACAGAGAGGGGGGGGAGGGGGGCATTCTTTGGTTCCTCACCTCTCACATCAGGACTGCAATCCTCCAAACCCTTCCCTCCCTCCAAACCAATTCGTCAGATCGCCAAGAAGCACTTCAGGATACCTAGATTCCCGCGACGCTTGTCATCAACCGAACAGAGAACTTGAAAATTTGTCTTCAAGGCTTAGTCTGATCCTCCTCTTTCTTCTGCAGCTCAGCCCCCGGCCCCTGTTGGGTGTAGGCGCCCCATTTGTTCGCCATGATTGGCAACTCGCTACACCAACGTCTCTGAATAAGCGCTGTCGACGAGTCTGTCATACTGGCATAGGGGAATGCCTCGAGGCCGCCCCCAAGAAACATCCCAGGCTTGTCCCATCTCGCCTCCCCGGCTGTCTCTCAGAATCTCAGACTGTTCAACTTCGACGTGGATCATCATCCCAGTGCGAGCGCACCCTCAGATTTGATTTGACCGCGACCCTACCCATCCCACATTGCAAACCGCACTGTCAGCCGATCTTTTTTTTTTTTTTGGTCCCGTCGGTTTCCCCAATGCGAAGCCCTACAGCCACTGTGACTAGCATCTTTCAAACAACCGACGCCGCCTACTGAGTACATCTGGTTGCCGGGCTATTATGAGCAAGGCGCCTATCCTTCCTGTCCCAGGGTGACTGACTGACGCATCCACATACCCGCCTGGGTAACATCTTTCTTCCTTACTTTCAATAAGTACGCCTGCGCCCCAGAGGAGAGCCCCTCCTTTCACGTGAAGACAATGTCGTCTTCGACCTTTGGCATCCACCCCTCTCTGCTTGACAAGAACAGCAGCAGGGATAGGACGTGGGCGGCTGCAGACCACGGAGTCGTTGATCACCCCTACACAGGCCCTCAGCCAACGACGACGACGACGGCGACGACGACGTCTTTCACATCGTCCAACAACCTGTCGCCCTACTCCCATGTTCATAGCAACTCAGCATCCCCCTCCCTCAACAACGCCAGCACACCAGCAGACTCTTTGTCTGTCCTCAGCGAACACTACTCCAGTGAGCTCAGCGAAGACGCAGACCCGTTCTTGGGTGTCGACTTTAACGACGAGGACGGCAGCACACCCACTTTCCTTGGAGGCTCGGTAGGGGACTCGAGCGATCACAGCGAGCCATCCTACCCACAGACCGTGTCGTCGGCTCCAGACCAAAATGCGCCCGATCCTCTCAGCTACCCTCTGAGCACAGGTCCCACCACGCCGTCCTTTCACACGACATCTCCAACCCTTGGGCATGAGACCTCGGCAGCCTTGGGCCAGATATCGCCCAGGTCCTTCTCACAAGCGCCCTCGAACCCGTCGAAGTTCGCCTCGTCCGACTACTCTCTCGACCTGTCTGCGCCTCACCTGGGTTCCGAATCCAAAACGACGCTTTCTAGTGTAGAAGGCATGGTGTTCACCACAGCGCCGAGTCCGAGCCCCCGGGTCCTCGTCTCCATGTGGGGACGGGACCAGTCTCAGGCCGACGAGGCCGTGCCTCCCGAAGACACGGAAAGTCCCTCGACTGTACGAGCCGGCGTCGTGAGTACCGATGACAACTTCGTCTCGGCATCGTATCAGCGGTCAAATGCGGCTAGGGACGAGTATGGGATATGGTCTGCTGGCCCCTCGGCAGGTCCTCGTGGCTGGGGTCCAGAGAACCGTCCCTCCGGAGAGGGCCCTACCATGAACGAGATGAACACGCGCCGCAAGATTGCAGAGCGGAATGAAGACGTGGGGAAGTGGATCACGACGGCCGCCGAAGGCGGACAGCCTCCTGAGGAGGCCAGCCCGCGGGATGTCGACCCCTCGACAATCGACGACGATGGTATCGCCCCGGGAGAGATCCCACTGGGAAGCAAGACCGAGAACAAGCCCCTGCCTGATCAGGTCTACTACATGGAAAGGGGAGGAGGGGCTCTCACGGAAGGCGACCTGAAATTAATGGCACAGTACCGTCTCTGGTCGGACGCGCCCACTGTATATCGTATCACCAAGGATGGTGCGGATCGTCAACAGCCAGAGAGCTCAGAGGCTGCAATGAAGCGGTTCGATCAGATGTGCCAGGAGACGGGCTCGGTCCTCTCGAGAGCTGCCACCTGGGGTACGCGCCGTCGAAGCCTGCCCAGTATCGCAGACATGGAGGGCATCACCAGCGGCAGCTTCTTGAAGAAGCTCTCTATCACCCGAGATAGGAAGCCCAGTATCCTGTTCAAGGAACTCCGCGGGCTGGTCAGGAAACCTAGCAACCCGCTCCTCAAGCGCCATCGCACCGTTCCCGAGGAGGAGCTCGCAGCCGAAAAGGACGCCCAGGCCCGGCGGGAGAGCCGCGATACCCTCGCGCCGCCGCCACGCTCCTCGAGTTGGACCAAGAAGCAGCAGCCGCCTTCGCTCAATACTGCCCTCGTGTCGATGGCTACAGGCGCCGCCGCTATCGGTACGACGCATGCACGGAGCGGGTCGATCAGCAACATGACCTCGCCCAAGAGCCCCTTCAACTTGCAGGTGAGGGGTACCATGCTGAGGCGGCCGAGGAGCAAATCCGATCTTCCCAAGGGCGCCGTGGCGAACGAAGAGTCCCACCCCAACCTGGTCGGGATGTGGAAGAAGAGCGGTGGCCCGCCCGTCGCACAGCTGGCGAGAGGCACCGGCGGCGGCCCTGACCTGGACGAGGACGATGACGAGGACGATGACCTCTACGACGAAGGTGACGTGAGGGCAGCGGCAAACAGCAACATCATCGATGAGATCCCACCCACCCTGGCCGGCTTCAGGCAGCAGATACTGAGGATGAATCCAAAACTAGCGGAACAGAACACGTTCCTCGTGGACCGTATCGCACACCAACAAGTCATACGCTACAAGACGCTGCTGAACAACAAGGTCAGACACCTCCAGCGGACCGCGGCTCACAACTGCCCCTCTGGACAGATGTGTATCGAACTTGGGGGTTCAGCGATTCCGTTTGACGCCAGGGGAGACTCCCGCGGCATAGATCCCCTGAGCACAACATACGACGTCGAGGACGCAGACGCGATCGTACCGGAAGGCGGCATCACGGCGGAGAGCTTCCCTACAGATATCCCTATGCCACCCACCAACTCACTACCGGCAGAATTCGAATGCCAGCTCTGCTACTCGACCAAGAAGTTTACCAAGCCGTCTGACTGGACCAAGCATGTGCACGAAGACGTGCAGCCTTTTACCTGTACCTGGGATCGGTGCCGGGAGCCCAAGATCTTCAAGCGCAAAGCTGACTGGGTGCGGCACGAGAATGAGGGCCACAGGGTGTGTAATCCTTGTTTTTTTTTCTCCCCCCCCCCCCCCCTTCTTCTTTCCCACTGATTTATACTTTGTTTCTTGCACACTGAGCGCCATACTGACCAAGTCTTGTGTTTAGCACCTTGAATGGTGGACGTGCGATGTTGAAGACTGCCGGCACGTCTGCTACCGTAGAGACAACTTCCTGCAACACCTGGTCCGAGAGCACAAGTTCACAGAGCCCAAGGTGAAAACAAAGGCTGCCGTGAAGCGGGCAGGCGCCCACGATCCCACGTGGCAAAAGGTCGAGAAGTGTCACACAGAGACACGGAGCAGGCCGCAGGATGAGCCCTGCCGCTTCTGCGGGAAGACGCTGCAGACGTGGAAGAAGCTGACGGTCCACCTGGCAAAGCACATGGAGACCATGAGCCTGCCGATCCTGCGGCTCGTATCCAGAGAGGAGCTGCACGCCGACACCATCATTAGTCCCGTGTCCGATCCACCTCCCAGGACGTTCCCACCAGTTCAGTCAGAACAGCAACCCTTCAGCGTGTCGCCTAATCCTGGTCACTCTCCCGCCCTGACCCAACAGCCCGGTGGTGGCCTGGCCTACTCGAGCACACAACAACAGCACTCGTACACCTATAACCCGTCAGCTGGCTTCCCGCCCTTTTACAGCACCCCGATGCAAGAGCTGCAACAGCCCAGCGGTCTGGGACTCGGTCTCGGCCTCCACACCCAGGGACTGCCGACTGGTTATCAGACACAGACGGGGTACCAGACTCTGCCTGTCACGACAGCCTCGTACATGCCCGCTTCCCCATATATCACCACATGCATGTCCCAACAGATGGAACCCTTCCCGGCCTATATGAACGCTCTGGGACTGCAGGATGCTTCCACTGGTACGCAAATGTACGACACCACGGCGCTGAATCCTTCCAGTGTCGGAGGACAGCAACAGCAACAGCAGCAGCAGCAGCAGCAACAACAACAAGCAGCGCAGTACAACAGCCATCATGGCTCCGTCTCGCCGTACTCACGATCGCCTCACCAAGGCCAGGGTGCCTTTTTCCACCAGCACTAATGGATGATTATGGCCCCGGATCGGAAACATTGATTTTTCTTGGTCTCTTTATACATACATTCCTATGTTTAGATAACCCCCCCATTTCTATCTGGACGCTTGCTATTGTCACCCGCTGGCGACGCTTTGTCGCCGGGAACCCTTTTTTCAGAGGCGGGGGGCTGATTTGCCTTTTTTCCCCCCTTAATTTTTTTTTTTTTCGAGTGTACCGTACAGCGTAAAGGTTTTTTTGCTTTGCTTTGCTTTGGTTTTTGATTGGTTTTTTTTTTTTTTTTTGTGTGTGTTTTTTTCCCATTGTTCCTTTTTAGTTCCCTTTCTTTTTTCTCCTTTCCATCTCATAAATACTTTCTCGGCGTAGCAAACACCTGGCTTTTTATTTCCATGGGGATTTTGTATTTTGGTCTTGGTGGGACAAGACCTCGCATTGCGCGGCGCGTTCTCGGTGGATGTTCAACATGGGGAATAACGCACGCCAAAGGGGTGTTAGGAGACAAACTCGAACAGTGATTTAGCAAAGTACCGTACCAAATAGACAGATGAATTTACGACCACACACAATCTCTCTCTGAGCATCAAGACTTGTGCACTGTGTTTTTCACGAACCCCCCCCCCCCCCAGGTCTTGTTGTTGTACCTGGCTGCAGAATTACGTGATCATCATGCAGGATGGGATCGATGCGAGGATGCAGGTCCCGAAAGCGTGGGACAGTACCACAGTACATAGTACATATTAGGATGTAAGGCTGTGTCTGACCCTCCTCCCGGGAAGGGTTGTTTTCGTATCGGCTATATATGTAGGATTGATGCAGGAGAGTTTCCGGGTGTCGGCCCCCCATCCCCCCTGAAATTGATGTATATACAGTACCAGTATGCATCCTCGGAAGCAGGTGATTGATTGATGTATCCATGCCACAGCGCTGATCATGGCCTGTGAGCGAGCGAGGTCCGAAACACCTGACAGACGAGAAGCGAGAGGGAAGAAGCATCGGTGGCCAAAAGGCATATTGCTCCGGTAACCCTTCTCTCTCCCTCGTATGTGGTCCATCTCCACTGGTCCTCTCATTCTTTTTTCATTCTTTTTTCTCTTGTCACCCATCTTTTCATCCGTGTAGATCCTTCGGCAGGATGGAGAATTCTTGACGAACTATCGGTTTGTCTACTCTCTTCCCCGCGGGGCCCGTACGAAGAAAGAGAGAGAGAGAGAGAGAGAGAGAGAGAGACAGACACAGAGGGAGATCTGCGTAACAGGTCTTCTTCTTCTTCTGGGGGTCGAGCTTTGAGATGGTTGCTTAAAATAACCAAACGGTTGACTCGGCATTATCGATCTTCGAGAGGCCTTGGGCGGTGTCGGTGTCCTTAACTTCTTGCGTTATCCACGGGCATAAGTTACTGCTATGTATGGTAATACCTACCGTGGCAACACATACTATAGTTACTACGTACTCCCTGTAGTACGTAGCTTTTGCATGAACTGGGGCAGGGAATAGGTGGCTTGGAGCGGATATTAAATCACACCCTGGAATTATGCTCATGACTGAACTCAAATCACCAGAGCTCCACGTCATATCCCAGCAGTAGCAGCAGCAACAAACAACTCGAGGAACATGTTTAAAAAAGAAAAAGAAATGTGGTCTTGTCGTCTCAAAAAGAGGCAGGCAGGCAGGGCCCCCGGAGGGGGAGGGGGAGGGGGCCAAGCAGTGAGGAGGCTGTGGAGGGAGGGGGAGGAGAAGAAAAAAGAATGGGCCATAGTTGGTCCTCGGGATTCTTGATCAGGTTTTTTTTGTCTGTCCCCCCGTATTGTGTACCAGTAGGCGAACCCCTCGCATGAAGGGGAAGGAAGAGAAGCCACTGATCTTCATAAGCCCTCGTCGGCTTGGGAAATGTAAGTGCGAGCCGCGCCACAGGGGAACGGATGGGTCATCAACCTGTCAGTTCATGCTTCCGACATGCTTTCTTTCATGCTCGTCTGTGCTGATCTGATCAACCGGGAGATCTGCTTTTCACGAGAGCTAAATTAAAAATAAAAATAAAATAAAAAAAGAGGAAGAAGAAGGGGGAAGAGGAGAGAGAAAGAGAGAGAAGAGAAGGAGCTGGGGGTATTGATTCGTGTGTGGTTCTGGAGAAGGAACGTTCGTCAAGGTTCTCGAGAACAGAGGCGCCTTCCTTGCTGGCTTGGCTGGCTCTTTCTTATCTTGGGTGCTGCAATGGAGGCACAAGCAGATAGATAGATAGGTGGATGGCTCTTTCTTCCTTTTCACCACGGTTTTTCTCTCCCAAGGTGGGCCCTTGCCGGTATCGCGTCGTGAGACGTTGTACCTTGTACACCTACACACTGTACTGTGCAGTACTGACGTGGAATGAGGATATCAACACATGGATCAAGAGACGTAGAAGAAGCAGTATCTTTGGTGTTTTCCCTTTCCCCCCACAGCAGGTGTTCGAATTTCTCGACCTGAGGTTCTGGGCCTGCATGGCCAAACGACAGCAAATAAGATCTACACACACACAATTTCTCGCCCCCGCCCCCCCCCTTCTCTCTTTTCTTCTCTCTTCCTATTTTCCTTCTTCTTTTCTTACTTGCCTCTATCACTCTCTACGTAGTATCTACTATAACATCTCTCAAAATGACTGGCCAGGTATGCCCCAGATCATATTGAAAGAAGAAGAAGAAAAAGCCGCCCCCCCCCCCCTCTTCCAATGGCGGTTTCAAAATTAGCGGTCCAGTGGACTTTCAATGGCGCCGGTACTAGATTCTCGCTTCGAGATGGGACGTCGTCCCTGTCAGCCAATGGCACCGCCCCAAAGGCCAAGGACCAGTTTTCCACGCATGGGGGCAATGCTGCCCCTGAGAGCCGCGGTCTTCAGCGGGTGTGTTTCGTGTGGGGGCAGCTTAGGGTACCCCTGGTCAATTGAGCGTAATTGGGAAATCAGGGGTCTGGACCTTGTGGGGCACAATTCGTCTAGCCTCTCTTCCGTCTTACCTTCTCTCTTTCTCACTATCTTTCTCTCTCGTGTTTTGTTGCTTGTTCTCCACTGGTACCTTCCGCGACGAGGAGAGAAGGAGGGATAGGAAGAAGGCGAAAAGGAAGAAGAAGGAAAGAGAGAGAGAAACACACACACATCTCTTGAAATGTCGCCTCGTGTATCTCCCTTGGGGGGTGGCACAGTGCACAGCCGCCCAAGGGCCCCTGCGTCCAGCAATGCAGCATTTTCATCGGTCTATCTCTCTGCTTTTGGGAAATGCTACTGCTACCATACCACAATAGTATCATTAATAGTATGGTAGGTACATGCCCCCTTCAACGCCCCTACCCTACCCTTTTGGTGGGGAGACAACGGGGCGCGAACGGGCAGACGAGTGGGTCATTCATCTGGAAGCGCTGCCCAGTTCCAAGTGTCGGTTTCTATGGTGAGCTCATCTGGTTGGTTGGGCACACCACGGGCGTCCCACTGCGATTGCGACTACGACTTGCGACTTGCGTGGGCAGAACAGGGCAGCGCAGACAAGCACAAGCAAGAGAAGGGCCCTTGCTGGCGCGATTGGCTGGTTGCTTGGCTGGCTGGGCTGGCTGGCTGGCCCTGGCTGGGTGCTGTTGTTGCTACTGCTATTGCTACGCTGCTGCTACTGTGGTACGCCAGGTACGAGGCGAGGCGATTCGTGCTCGAGCCACCGGGGGGCTCAAGGGGCACCCACGACCATGCAGGAGCTCTGCCCATCTCGCCAATGGGAGCTCAATTTCATGTCCCAAGGGGCCTCCGCCAGGGCTATTCGAACCTCGATCCTCTTGTCCCTTTTCCTCCTTTCTGCCTTTCTCCGACACTCTCTGACGACCGCTGATCCATTCGTTCTGTTCTGTCCAAGTCCAAGTCACATCGTGGTCCTCCTTCCACTCGTCCTTGTCGAACCATCTGACCTCAAGCCGCTTGGGACACACACATACCCTCTTCTCTCTTCCTTTCTCTCTCTCTCTCTTTTTTTTTTTTTGGAGTCTGCGTTTGGTCTGGATAGACAACCTCTCTTCACAGCCACATTCCTGTCTGTTGTTGAGAATCGTCGCCTCACCTCCTTACTCCGTACGCTCGTTTCACCTTGCCATCTGGACCTCTTGTCCCTCTCCACGTTTTCTCTCTCTATCTCTCTCTCGCCTTGTCCTTTCCTGACGTTAGCTCATGACTCTTCTGCTCGACCTATCTTCCTCTAGCTCTCGACAAAGGTAGAAGAAACACCTGTGCCCCCCCCCCCCCCTTCTTCCTCCCGATCTCAACATCATCGACCTACAGCCCGGTCCTCACCACCAACAACATTCTTTGTCATACGGCAGGATATCTGCCTTCGTTTATCTTCTTCTCCTCCCCAGGTTGACCCTCGGCCCTTCCATTGAGAAAAGGAAAAAAGAAGAAAAAAACCTTGATTTTGTATTGTTCACATCGACCTGCTCTTCTTTCTTCCCGACTGGTATCGAGTGCTCTTTCAACACATATCCACCTTTTTAATCACGCTTCAAGAAATCGGACAATACAGCCACAACGAACGCCATTTCCTAGACTCGACAGCGCTATCTGGACTCTTGATACCCATAGGAGGAAACCCGAATCGACTCGAAGAGAGCAGGGTATTTAGGAGGACTTGAAAGAGTACGCGTACCCCTGGTCTACAAAGTGGAACCGCGGGATACAAAAAACGAACAAAGCAGCAACAGCATCATCAGCGTTGTTGTCCGACGAAGGGGCGACTGAGCCAGAAATCGTCGAACGTATTCCATTTTTTTTTCTTCCCTTGGGGGCGGATCGAACGAACCACATCAATGGCGCGGACAACAATATGGGCCGCGGCCGTGGCGGCCGTGGCATTCACAAGGGGGGTTCTGGCATCGGACGTCCTGACAACCTCCGGTTTCACAAATTGCGAGACAGGCTCATCGATTGAGGTGAACAAGGTCGACATCTCGTACGACAAGACCGCCATGATCGTTACCTTTGACCTGTCGGGAACGAGCACCGAGGAGCAGAACGTCACGGCACAGCTCAACGTGACCGCATATGGCTACAGCGTCTACTCGAGCTCCTTCAACCCATGCGAGGCGAGCACATACGTCGAGCAGTTATGTCCTGGTGAGTTCTTGTCATGTCGTCTTGAAAAGGTATTTTAGTTTTTTTCTCTCCAAGTACTGACAACGTATGAAAAAAAAAAAAGTCCCCGCCGGCACATTCTCAGCAAGCGGCACGCAAAGTATCTCGTCAGAATACGCCAGCCAGATTCCAGCTATAGCATTCACTATTCCTGATATCGCGGCCTCGGCCACGCTGGAGCTCAAGTCTATGGATACCGGCGATGATGTCGGTTGTATCAGCTCTCAGATCTCCAACGGCAAGACCACTGCCATCTCCGCCGTCTCCTACACCGCTGCCGCCGTTGCGGGTGTGGCGTTGGTCGTGAGCGGCTTCACGGCAGCCAGCTCAGCGCTGGTCGGTAGTGGAGGCGCGTCGGCCGGCGCAGGCCCCAGTCCCAGCTTCCTCGAGGTCATGACCTGGTTCCAGGGCATGGCCATGAACGGCATGTCCTCCGTCGGCCTGCCCTCGGTCTACCGCCAGTTTTCCAAGAACTTTGCCTTCTCTGTCGGCCTTATCAACTTCGAGAAGATGCAGCTCGCCATCGACGACTTCCGCCAGGCCACCGGCGGGAACACCACCGACGATAGCGTGCAGTACCTGCAGAACGCGACCCTCGTCTTCTCGGATGGTTCCATGGAGACCCTCAGCAGCAAATCCAAGGTCAAGCGGGCCATGGCTGAGTTCTACGACTTTGTCGCCAGGGAGGTCACGACAAGCGTCGACACCAACGACACCACCACCACCAACACCACCACTAGCTCTAACAGCACTAGCTCCGTCACGGAGACCGTCAACGGCATCAAGGCCTACGTCGAGGAGCTGAGCATCCCCAACGCCAACACCTTCATGACGGTGCTCCTCATCGTGGCATGTGTGATGGCAGCCATCATCCTCGTCATCCTGCTGGTCAAGGTCGTCCTCGAGGCCTGGGCCCTCTTCGGAAAGCTGCCCAAGGGCCTGACCGGTTTCCGCGAGCACTACTGGGTGACCATGAGCCGCCTCCTCACCCAGCTCATCATGCTGCTCTACAGCACCTGGGTGCTCTACTGCATGTACCAGTTCATCCAGGGCGACTCGTGGGCCGCCAAGCTCCTGGCCGGCCTGACCCTCGCCCTGTTCACGGGCGTGCTCGCCTTCTTCGCCTACAAGGTCACCAGCACGGCCAAGAAGCTCCAGCAGGCCGACGGCGACGCCAGCGGCCTGTACGAGAAGAAGGACCTGTGGATCAAGTACAAGGTCTTCTACGACAACTACAAGAAGTCCTACTGGTGGCTCTTCATCCCCGTCATCTGCTACATGTTCGCCAAGGGCGTCGTCATGGCCGCCGGCGACAACCACCCCCTGGGCCAGAGCATTGCTCAGTTCATCGTCGAGGCCTTCATGCTCATCGTCCTCGTCTGGAACAAGCCCTTTGAGCGCAAGTCCGGCAACGTCCTCAACATCACCATCCAGGTCGTCCGCATCCTGTCCGTCATCTGCATCTTCATCTTTGTCGACGAGCTCGGTATCGAGGAGACCACCAAGAGCGTCGTGGGCATCGTCCTCCTCGTTATCCAGGCCGTCCTGACCGGTGTCCTCGCCATCATGATCATCTGGAACGCTTTCATCTCCATCTTCAAGGAGAACCCTCACCGCAAGCGCAGAAAGGAGATGGGTAAGTTTTCAAATCCCACTAGCATGATTGAATTCCCAACCCTTTTTTTTGGGGGGGGGGGGGCGCGCTTATCATATTCGTGACCAAGCTGCTGACAAACTTAATTTTTTTTTTCAACCCAACAGAGAAAATGCGCGACCTGGACAACCTCACTCCTCTGGACGCCCGCAACTCTCTGCTCCTCGATCGCAAGACCTCACACCA
Organism: Cryphonectria radicalis; assembly: GCA_014849355.1. NCBI lineage: Eukaryota > Fungi > Ascomycota > Sordariomycetes > Diaporthales > Cryphonectriaceae > Cryphonectria > Cryphonectria radicalis. The sequence goes on along the minus strand of JACWQW010000006.1, from coordinate 119,167 downwards.
GGACTCCGATACTTTCTCCTTGGCCAAGACGAACCTCGACGTCAAGGAGACCAGCTACCAACCCCTCGTGCACCACGCTGCGCCGCCGGGCTTTGGCGGTGACGAGCAAATCGACCGCTCGTCGCCCGCTCCGTACGATAGCAGCTACGGCAACTACGCTTCTGTGCGCGGTGGCTACGATAACCGGCTAGGCGGAGGCCACAACAACTATTACTAGGAGGTTGTAGCTGCTGCTGGGGGAAGGCGGCAAAAGTGAAAAAAGGGGGAGCAGCGCATCACCCTTTTTTTCCTTCTTTTTTTCCTTTTCTATCTTATTCCTTCCTTCACCATCATCTGATCGAACATGTTTGGGGTCGACGATATCGCATTGTTTGGGATCTAGACCAAGTTCTTTTTCTTGCACACTCCGGCCTAGGCCTCAACCAACCATAACCTGCTTGATCTGTCCTTCCTTTGTTCTTATATCAAATTCCTTCGTCACATATAAAACCCACCCCCCACGATTGCGATGAATGTGTGTGTTACTTTGTTTATTTTTTCTTCTATGGGAGGACGGGGCTCGACCATTTATCATATTAAATTCGCCCCCTTCTTTCAATCTCCCCATTCCCGGGGGCGTCTCTTCAGCCCCATATACCACGGGGGTGGGGGGAAAAAAGATGCTGCACCGAGAGAGGAGAGAAGAGTTGAAGTTATTTTTGGGATTGGATGGTTGGTTAGCTAGAGACAGGGGATGGGAACTGTTCTTGGTGGTGGTGTTGTAGGGTAGAGAGAGACAGAGACAGCGAGTGTGTGTGATATGACACGGACCTTGCACATATAATCTTGGGCTAGAATTGCAATACACTTTCTCCAAAAGTCCCGAATACATAATTATTACCTATCAAGAGATACATTTTGCGGGTGTTTCAAGTTTGGTTTTGGGTTTTGGGAGAGTTCATCCGAAATCGGGATTGTTTGAGCAGCCAACATTGCGTGGCGTTTGTTTGTTCGTGTATCGGATTCCATCTAGCCTTGTCACAAGATTCAGCGCTAGGAATGAATGGGTGTCCATGATTGATTGGATTGATGCCAAGATGCCTCATGTTCTCTCTCTCTCCCTCTCCCTCTCCCTCTCTTTACTATAGACTACTATGTTCGCCAAGCATCCATCATCATTCTCCCCTTGACCTCATGGGGATTCTCTATATGAACCGATCCAACAAGATCACGATATCTGTTACTTGTTTCTCGAAACTCGGTCCCCCCCCCCCCGGGGCGCCCCCTCTCTCTTGTCTGTCGCTCACCCATTTGGGGTACTGTCTTGACGTCTTGAGAGAAGTGAACCCTTTTTTATTATTTAAGAAGAAAAAAAAAATAAAAGGGCATCTAGGCGTTTGACCCGTAATCCATCTCAAGTAATCGTATACCTTCCACTCGCCGGCGCACGACTCTCCGCGTCCGCCGCAGCGATGGTACCCTCCTTGAGCAGCCGCGTAAGCTCCGTAAGCGCGTTACTGACGACCACCTCTGTGTCGCCCTCGATGAGGATATAGAGCTTCGGCTCTTGGCCCTGCGCAGGCTCCTTACCCGCTGGGTAGAAGTTACCCTTGGTGGTGATGGACGTACCCGTCGCCTCGAGGATCTTGGCCACGTTGGTCCTGTTCGTGACCGCCCACCTGGCCTTTTGCGGGAAATCGTTGATCTCGAGCGTGGCGTGGAATGCACCGGCGTCTGGACCCTTGTTGTCGATCGGCTGGCCAGGTCGCAGCTGGCCGGCGCGTGCAAGACGCGCGTTGATGTCGTTGACGGCCTGCGCGGCCTTGTCAAGGGCACCGCCCTTAGCAGCCCCTGCCTTGATGACATCTGCGGCAGGAGCCTTGCCGTCTTCGGCCTTGGACGCGTCGCGGGACACAATGGCCGAGGCTGCTGACTGGATCGCAGTAGCCGCCTTGTTCTTTTTCTCGTCGTTCGCAGGCGCTTCCTCCTTCTCGTCATCTTCCTCGCCCTCGGCCTTGTGCGTCTTGCGCTCGCGCATACGCGCTGCCTCACGCTCCTTGTCCAGGCGCTCCAGGCCTTTACCGCCAAAGCCAGATTGATCCTTTGCTTTGCCGGCTTTAACCTTTTCTCTCCAGGCCTTGCGCATCTGGTCGAGCCGCTCAGGGATAGCCTGGCCGCTCTGTTCCAGTGCCTTTGCAATACCCGGCGCGCAGCTCTCTTGCTCCTCCGTGACGAATGTCACAGCGGTACCCGTATTGCCGGCCCGACCAGTGCGGCCAGCACGATGGACGTAGTCTTCCAAGTGATTCGGCGCATCGTAGTTGACTACAAGCTTGAGCTGCTTGACGTCAAGACCTCGGGCTGCTACCGAGGTGGCGATCATGACAGGGCAGACTCCGCTCTTGAAGTCGGAAATCGTCGAGTCTCGATCGACCTGGTCTTTGCCGCCGTGTATGGACATGCAGCCATAGCCCTTGCGCAGGAGCTCACGGAGAAGGTCGTCTGCCTTTTCTTGTCGTTCAACAAAGATCAGCGCGCGTACATCATCGTCATCCTTGTAGAGGTCTCCGAGAAGCTCCAATAGGCGCAAGAACTTGTCCTTCTCATCTCGGATCTCCACGATCTGGGTGATCTCAGGAGCTACTACGCTCTTGCCGCCGACGGTGATCTCAACAGGATTCTTCAGGACTTTCTTGACCAAGGCGTCAATAATGCGAGGCATGGTCGCAGAGAAGAGAACAGTCTGGCGATCAGGTCGCACATTGGCAAAGATCTTCATCACCTGCGGTTCAAAGCCCATGTCGAACATACGGTCAGCCTCGTCCAGAACAATGTACGTCGTGCGCTTGAGGTTCACGACTCGGCCCTGGTTGGCCGCCAAAAGGTCGATGAACCGACCAGTTGTCGCAACGACGATGTCAGCTCCAGCTTTGAGCAGGGCGATCTGGTCTTTGATCGGAGGTCCGCCATACGCACAAACAGCACGCAGGCCCAGCGCCGAGAGAAATGGTTTGCAGTCTCGGAAGATCTGTGTAGCAAGCTCCCGAGTCGGCGTCAGAATGAGACCAATCGGCCCGTCATCTTTGACCGGGTCTTGATCTTTGATGTGGCGGAACATGGGGAGCAGGAAAGCCATAGTCTTGCCAGATCCTGTCTTGGCGACGCCGATGACATCCCGACCAGACATAATGACTGGCAGAGCCTGCATCTGGATAGGTGTTGGCTTCTCGTATCCCAGATTATCGATGACATTCAGGAGAGGCTGGGTCAAGCCGCAGTGGGACCACTTCTGAACAGGCTTTGGCACGTCCTTGCCGGAAACCTTGATGCCGTCCAAGTCCAGACGAAGTTCCTGGACCTCGGCATCCGTCATCTGACTGAGCTCGTAGGGCTCGAACCAGAAGTTCTTCCTGATGGTGTTGAGCTCAATCTTGCTGTAGTCGATGGCGGGAATGTCCTTTTTCTTCTTCTTGGCGGCAATAGCGAGAATCAAGCCTGGATTATCGTCTCCCTTGTCCATGTAGTCGAATTCGTCGTCCGAGAAGTAGACCTCTGGTTCCTTTGCCTGGACATTCATGGTCCTCTTGCGACCGCCCGTCTTGGTGGCTGGCTGGTCTTCAAGCCCTCCCATGAAGGCATCCAAGGGGTCAACGTCGTCTTCATCAACATCCATGGCTTCAGCATCCGCTTCGACCTCAGCTGCAGCCGGCAGGTCAGGCTCGGGCGCCTCACCATTCGTATCTGGGGCGGCGGCGGGCTTCTCCTCCTCTGCCTCGTCAACCTGCATGGCCATGCTCTGCTGCAATATCCTCTCTTCGCGTCGTTCATGGGCTGCTCGAGCAGCAGCCGCAGCCTCCTCCTCCGTGCCGGCAAAGTTGTCACCGTCCGAATCGGATTCGTCCTCTTCGTTAGCAAAGGGTGCAGCATCCGCCTCTTCCAAAGATATGTCAGGAAGTTTTGCTAACTTGCGCTTCGAAGTTTCCTCATCGTCCAACACCAGCTTCCGCTTGGCCGCTGGTTTGTCGCCGTCGAGACCCGTCTTCTGAAACCCAAACCTGCTGATTGCGCTGCCGGTGCGTAATGTAGATGCTGTATGTCCCCTGTCAGCGTGTGTGTGCTTTTAGTTATTTCTAAATGGGCGTTGAGCGGCTGGTCGGAGAGGGTAACTCACCTGCAGAGGGGGTTGTGCTCTTGACGGGTTTATCAGATGGGGTTGGGGCACCTGGGATAGCCCCTAGAGCCGCGGGAGAATGATGGCGAGCCGCAGACTTCTTAGCAATCGCCTTGGGGTCGAATTTGCCCGTATAAGACACAGTCGGAGACGCCTCCTGGCTCTCTTGCGGTGTGCCTGGAGAGGCAACAGCAGAGGTAGTCAGAGGCGATGGTATGGCAGTCGGAGTACCGCTGGCCCTGCCATCCATCTCGGCGAGGAGTTTGCGTGTGCTGCTAGCATCTGTATCTTTGGTGGCCTGCTTTGATGTGAGGGTCTTCTTTTTCCAAGCCTCAAGTTTAGCAAGTCGTTCGGCTTGTTTGTCACTCTGTGCTTGAGCTTGGGTTTGTGCGGACTTAGCGGCCTGTCGAAGATGGTCAGCACGGCGAGGGGCGACAAAGAGGGTGCTCAACAAGGGGCGGGATGGACGAACTTCAGCTTCTTTGGGGGTGGGAGCAGCCTTGCTAGTAGACGTCGTGGCCCTCTGCCGAGCATCATCATTCCTGCTCCGCGATGTCGCCGAGTCCACAGTGTCTTCTCGACGGCTGCGGCCCGGGGATTCATCCCTCTTAGGACGAGCATCGCGGCTCCTTTCACGGCGACGGGGCGGGGATCTGTCCCGGGAGCGGCGCCTGTCCCTGAACGAGCCCCCATCTCTCCGCCCGCCCCTATTGTAACTGTCGTCTCGATCCCGCCTGTCTATCGAGCGATCCCGGCGACGGTAAGAATCTCGGTCCCTGTCGTACGAGTCTCGATATCGACCTGGGCTGCGGCTGCGACGACGATCTCGGGCGGTATCCCTCCTGCCCCTGTCGCGATCGCGATCACGATCCCGTCTGTCGTCATGGCGGCTTCCTCGGCTTCCTGCAGGAGATGGTGAGCGCGATGTTCTGTGGCGAGCCATCTTCGGTTTTGGTTTTTTTTTGCTGGCTCAGCACGGTGAGTATCAGTACTTTTTGTTTGCTTTTGCTTTTTCTGCCTTCGCGGTCAGAGCCTAAACGAGTCAGAAGAGCTCGACACAGGAATGTCCCGGTCAGGCCTGCATCTGTAGGTCGACTTTGCCCTGAGCCAACGTCAGACCTGGAAAAGGTTTGATATAATAACGTCCACCAGAGAGATTATTATAGACGGGTGCGCAGAAAGGCCGATCGTCGACGGAAGATGTTGTCGCGAGAGATAGATTGATTGAAAGTGGGACGTCAAAGGCACCCAAGGGGAGATGGACTCCCGCATGCTGTTTTCTTGCATGGCGCAAGGGTGTGGATGGAGCCCAGCTGCCGTCCAGCGTTTTCTTTTTTGCAGAAACGGTAAGGGACCGTTTTGGACCCACCGTCTTATCCCTATAAAGCTTTGCCGAAACGGTCATCGCCCATTGCGACAGAGGTGGGCCCGCTAAGTGTTGAGGGCAGCCAATCATTGAGCTGCCCGGGAAGGAGCTTCATGCGTCACATCAGAACCAAAGCAGCCAAGCAAGGAAGAAGCAACACTCCTAGCAAGCACCACCACCACCACCAGCCCTTGCTTCCCCCCTAAGGGACAAACAGTTGGTGGTCGAGCACCTCCCTAAAGTAAAGTCTCAGGCTAAACAGTAGGCCGCAATGACACAACCACACAATAAAACCAGGGGCTGGGTTCAAGAGCCCCCCCCTAGTAGCAGCGTAGCATAGCAACCACAACCTCCCCCCAACCCCAAGACAGACCAGCCCCCCCCCCCAAATTCGCATTCCACATTACAGGGCAGGGCAGGGCAAGAGAAAAAGAGAGAGAGAGGCCTCGTAACAACCCAAGCCAATCGTCAGCTCCACTCATCAATCAACTTCACGTCTTGAGCCCCTCCCTCCCCACATCATCGCAGCAGCAGTGCAATCGATTGATTCTTCGCCCACTTCTCAGATTTCGTACACAAACACGCCACCCACCAGCGATCGTATGCTCCCTCACCCACACCCATCATGCTGATGACTACGATGCAATCTGCGGTGGTCCAGGCCCTGCGCGCCTGTGGTCGTACCACCACCACCTCACGTGCTATCGTCGCCCGCCGGAGCTTCCTGATCGCGCCCAGCTATAGCGAGGCCCGTCTCGCCGTCCGCGGGTACGCCACGGCGACCGCGACCAAGAAAGCCACCACAACTACGCGCGCTGCTAAGAAGCCCGCGGCCAAGAAGACGACGGCTACCACCACCCGCAAGGCTGCCGCTGGCACCAAGAAGAAGGCGGTCGCGTCCAAGAAGCCCAAGGCCAAGGCCAAGAAGGCCGCCGCCCCGAAGAAGAAGAAGGTGGTGGACCCAGAGAAGAAGAAGGCTCTGCTCAAGAAGGAGCTCAGGAAGACCGCCCTGCTCTACCAGGAGCCCAAGAAGGAGGCCAGCAGCGTCTGGCAGGTCTACATCTTCGACCACATCAAGGGCAACAAGACCCTCGGCAAGGAGACCTTCGGTCCCAAGGTCAAGGAGCTGGCGGCTGGCTACAAGGACCTCTCCTCAGCCGAGCAGCAGGTAAACCGCCCACCCCACGCTCACGGGCACACGTCATGCACTCGCGTTTGTTCATCCGTCTTCCATACTAACCATCTCGACACAGCGCCTCGACCAGCGTGCCCAGCAGAACAGGATCACCAACGCCGCCAACTACAAGAAGTGGGTAGAGAGCCACTCGGTCGCTGACATCCACGCTGCGAACAATGCCCGCCGCCGCCTCATCCAGAGCTATGGCATGAAACTCAGCCCCGTCAAGATCATTGACGAGCGTAAGCCCAAGCAGCCCGCGACCGCCTTCAGCCAGTATGTCAAGTCCAGAAGCAGCTCCCTCACCGGCAGCGCTACCGAGATCATGAAGCAGCTGGGTTCCGAGTGGAAATCGCTCTCGGACTCCGAAAAGAAGCCATACTCGGATCTCTACGCTGCAGAGGCTGCCAAGTACCGGCGCGAGCAGGAGAGAGTTGGTCTGTGAGGACAGCAGAGGTATTCATGCGGGAGACCAGTATACCCAAGGTGGTGCATGAAAAAAAGAAAGAAAAAAAAAAGGAAAGAAAAGAAATACACAAGCTCGCTTACTCTTAGAAATAATGGAGGGTCCGTGTCCGTCGTGTGCGATCCGACTGCACGTATCGTGGCCGGTTGGGTTTGAGTAGCTCTTGGAAGATTCTTGCGGCTCCATGTACGAATATTATCCATCGATTTCTCTCTCTACGGCAGTTAGTCCATCTGGACTTCAGGTGTTCTATTGTCTTTTTTTCCTCGGGTTTTTTCTTTCTTTTCTTCTTTTCTGTTTGTTATGCGGCTATGGTAGATGGGTGTTGGCGACTTTACGAACTTGAGGGACCATCAACAAGTGCGAGATCTCCTTTGTCAAAACCAGCCAGTAGCAAATCCTGAATGATGATGCTATCGCGTGATCAATACTATCGTGGAAGAGAAATGCATTGATTTCAAACGCCTATGCTATATGCTAATTCGGGTATCACAACAACAATGGTGAGCCACCACCATCATTCATGCAACCAACCCCTCCCCCCCCCCCGCAAAAAGGTCTCAGTATGTAGTATCCAGTTCCTCAATAACTCAATCCAAGATGCTATTATTGCCCCTTGCCCCCATGATGATCAGCACCTCCCCAGCACCATCGTACCAAGAGATCTCCATGAGCTTCAGGCGGCGGTAGCTCGCGACGTACAGGAGGATATACAGCTCCCCCGCGATGTGCTCCCACCCATACAGGCGGATCCAGCGCCAGCCCTCGTCGCGACACGCCCTTGTGCCCCAGCCGGCCCCGTTGTCTCGACGAATAAAGTTGCCCAGGAACCCCCACGTCTCGACCTTGGCCTCGTGAGGCCACCCGTCCATGTCCAGCGCCCAGTAGCCCCGCTCAAACGGCCGCATCTCCCGGGCCTGGAAGTGAGGCCTGTAGCGGTTCTTCATGCTGAACCTCTCGCAAAAGTCCTGCAGATACACGGGGGGTCGGGGCGCGAGCCTGTGGTTGGCTGCGGGTGGCTCGGCCGAGACCAGCTCAACCGTATCGCTCCAGTCGTTGTTCTGGGGCCCAGGGGCGGCGGCGGTGGCCAGGTTGTCCGGCAGGCCGTGCCGTGAGAGCGTGAGCTGCTTAGCTCCCTGTGGCAACACATCACTGATGCTCCGGCTCAGGGTGGTCTGGGCCACCGCCATGGAAGCGTTTGGCTTATGCCGCTTGGAAGATGGCGGTGCAGAGTCTGCTCGCTCGAGAGGCTGGGTAGAGGGTATGATGACATCGTCAACCACAGAGCCCAACTCTTGGTCTTGGCTCGACCGCGCGGGATATGGCGATGACTTGACTCTCGGCTCCTTGGGGAGCGAGAGTGGAGGCGGTGGAGGAGCTTTCAACTGCAGCGGGCTCGACGGCACTTGCGTCACGGGAGCCTCATCAGGACCGCCATCTTCATCTCCATCCTCAGCTACAACACCATCCTGGGCGAGCGCCATAGTCACATCACCCAGCCCTTCCTCATCAACAAGGCTTCTTCCTCTTGTCCCTGCGGCTTCCTGTGGTGATTCTGACCGAGGACGGCGCATCGACTGCAGATAGTAGTTCAACACCCTGGTCGGGGTAGTAAAGCCAGGCATACTGATGTCGTTGTCAGGCATTGAGTCCTCGACTTCGCTGGGCGGCTGGACCCACGAGTCTTGGGACTTGGATCCATGCTGTTGTGAATGCGATCTTGCTGCTGGAGGCCTGATGTTTCCCCAGACACTTCTGAAAGAGGCTTGTGGGGACTCTAGCTCAGCAGCAGCAGCAGCAGGAGGCGGTGCAGCTTGGATGTGTGCTGATGTCTCAGGTGCAGCAGCCAGTTCCGTCTTTCTGTCTGGAACAAAGTCTAGGTAGGCTGATGCCAGTGCTCTGTAGGCTGCATCGTCTTTGGAGGTACTGGGCGCAGTGATGTGCACCAGGATCTCGACTTCATTGGCCATCTTGATTGTCTGCCAGAAGGGTGTGAATGTCGTCGCTCATATTGTATGGTGGTTAGATTTTAGTGAGCTTTGCATGTATAGGAGCAGATTAGTCGAGTGGGAATGATGAATCAACATTTCATTGTCAAATGTGCAGTCGTTCGTGTGTCTGATCATCAATGTGAGAAGTCAAGTATTACAATAGTACTTTGGTTACTTACTACATACATGTACAGCCACCACTGCCGAGAATACACAAGTGCCAATTGGGGTTGGGGGGGGGGGGGCGCTAGAGGCTTACCCACAGCAATCCCAGCACTGACAGGGGACCTCGAGTGCCTTGCTAAAGGTGACCTGCATGGCCAATTGCAGCTACTAAAGTACCATCACCCAATCTGCCCATACAAAATCACCTGCACACACACCACCTCTCTCCTTCCCCTCCTCCTCCTCCTCCCCCCCTTTAAAAAAAAAGAAAGGCATTACCACAATGACCTCTGGAGAAAGGCATGGCTTGGGCAGTGTCCTAATCACCGGTGGCTGCGGCTTCCTAGGCCACCACATCGTACGGGTTCTTCTACGCGACTGGGACACCACGGCCATCACCGTAGTCGACCTCCGGTGCCAGCGCAACCGGCGGCCCGAGTCGGACGGCGTGCGATACATCGAGGCCGACATTACGGACGCCGCCAAGGTCGCCGCCGTGTTCAAGGACGTGAAGCCCGAGGTCGTCATCCACACCGCGTCGCCGCCCTCGCAGGGCGCTTCCGCCTCCTCCGAAGAGCTGTTTCGGACCGTCAACATCGACGGCACCCAGAACATTGTCGACGCGTGCCAGGAGACTGGCGTCAAGGCCCTCGTGTACACGAGCTCTGCGAGCGTGGTGGGCGACAACGTCTCTGACCTGATCAATGCCGACGAGAGGTGGCCGGTGAAGAGGGGAAAGGACCAGACCGAGTACTACTCTGAGACCAAGGTAAATGAAAGCCCCCCCAAAAAAATATAGAAACCCTGCCCAGGTTTTGAAATATATGCCTTCAGCCAAGACCATGAGAAGAACTCTCTGACACCACATGTATGCACAGGCTGCGGCAGAAGAGATCGTCCTCAAGGCCAACCGCGCCGACAACTCCAAGTTCCTAACCACCTCGATCCGCCCCGCCGGCATCGTCGGAGAGGGCGACATCCAGGCTCAGTACCACATCATCAACATCTACCTCTCGGGCCGCAGCGGCTACCAGATCGGTAACAATGACAACCTCTTCGACTTCACCTACGTCGAGAACATCGCGCACGCCCACCTGCTCGCGGCGCACGCCCTCCTGCTCACGCACAAGGCCGGGACCCAGCCCCTCGAGTACGAAAAGGTCGACGGCGAGGCCTTCATCATCACCAACGACAGCCCCGTCTACTTTTGGGACTTTTGCCGCCTCATCTGGAACGCCGCCGGCAGCCCGCACGGGCTGGAGCACGTCTGGACCATCCCCAAGGACCTGGGCATGCTGCTTGGCCTGTGTAGTGAGGTCGCGTGCAAGATCCTGGGGAGGAATCCTACGTTCAACAGGCAGAGGATTGTTTATTCGACCATGACGAGGTATTTCTGCATTGACAAGGCCAAGAGGAGGCTGGGCTACCGGCCCATCGTCAGCCTAGAGGATGGCATGAGGAGGTCCGTCAAGTGGACAATGGAGCAGCAAGCTGCCAGCGAAAAGTAGCACAGAGAGATGATGGATGGTAACTTGAATGGGGGGGAGGGGGGCAAAAAAGTTTCAGAGTTGTCAGTAAAAACTTGGCATATAAGCTTTAATCAACGACTTCATGTATATAGCAAACGAATATTGCAGCATCAACGCAATAGAAATATCAAACAAGAAGTCTACGTCTAATAAAGGTGAAAAGCGCAAATGGCACTTCAATGTCCGACATCCAATGGATGCAAGGTAGCGAAACGGGTGGACAGCTTTTCCCCGATATTTACGAAATATACATCAGGCCGCGTGCTGCAGGATACAACCAATCGCCCATGGGCCTAGGACCGACCCCAGGTGTCTGACCACCCAGTCTGTTCAGAGATGGCTTTTGTCATTCATTCGACCGACTAGATGACTTAAGAGTACCTTCTTATCTCACCCTCACACACACTCTCACACACAGACACAGCTAACCCGCCGACGACCCAAAACTGCGCATTTCCCCTAAAGCTGGCTCACGACGCCCCTCACCCCCCAACCCCCCCCCCCGAAAAGCAACCTCTCAAGACGAGGGCTGTCATGTCTCAAGAGCAAGAGTCGAGACAAAAAGGCTAATCGAACTGCTTGAAACCCTCCCCCTCTCCTCCGTTGAGGAAAAAGTAGAATAAGGCATCAAGGGTCCTCCACCACACGTTGTCCTTGCTGGAAAAGAAAGAAAGAAGAAAAAAAGCACATCAAACCGCTTCGCTCTCAAGCCAAGAAGATGTAAAATAAATAAAAAAAAGTTGTTGATTTCTCAAAAAAAGAGAAAAGAAAATAGGATGAATATGAGAATCGAAGATGGGGAGGGAGAAACGTAACCGGCTTTGTTCTTTTTTGTTCTTTTCTTCTTGGGAGTAAACGACGATAGGCAACACCATGCGCACATGAAACACATAACTTCATTCAGGCTGGCCTTTTCTGCCATCTCACCTCCGGGAGGAGAGGAAAAATATGTTGATGGGGGACATATATGAGGCAAGGCAAGGTGGGATAAGAGAAAGAAAAAAAAAGTTTTTAAAGGGGGAGGGATGGGGAAATAAGTACCAAGACCCAAAGGACAAAGTCAACGAAACGCCGCCAGCGATGCTTTGAATAATGCCCGCCCAACCCCGTTCCACCATAAGCCAAGCGGTGGCTATTCTAGATCGTCGGATTATAAACACGAATTGGGTCTGTAGGATTTGGTTTGTTGTGGACGGTTGCCCCCCCCCCCGGAGGCAACAAGAAGAGAGTTCGTTCCCCTTTCTCTCCAAAGAGATGAAAGACCTCAATCTTAACCCGTCCCTCCGACGCCGACCGAGTTCCCTGAAGGCCGCCCTGGCGTCGAGTTCCTCCATTCCCGCCGTTGTTCCTGATCTTCAAAGGAACGTGTGACGAAAGGTGATGTTTGAGGATCATCCGGATTCCGCCACTTCTGCGGAGGAGTGGACGGGTTCGGCGTCTGGGCAAACGGAGCATTGGGGGGTTCCTGCCAACCCGGTGCCCGTGCCTCTGGGTCGGTCTCTACCCTCCTAGCAAGAGGCCTGGTCGGGTTGTCGATGCTGGCATCGTGAAGGATGCCGTGGCCGCCGTTTACCCTTCCGCCAAAGCGCTTTAGAATTTCCTTGCTGGTGATGTCATCCTTGCTGCATGTAGGGTCGGTCAGGACATCGACGAAGTTATCAGGCACCTATAGAAAGAGAGAGGGAGGGAGGGAGGGAGAGAGAGGTTAGCAGAGCTTAGGAAACCAAGTTCGAACACGGGGATGATGATGATGATGCTCACCAAGCACATTGATTCCACATCGTTGATCAGAGTCTCAATGACAATGATGGCCAACATCGGCTCGCTGTCGAGAGCAGGTCCTTTCATGGGGTTATAGAGAATGTTGGGCGCGATGACGGTCGCGAGATTTTTGCTGTCCATCTTGGATCCAGACTCGTCGTCTACCTGGTGGAAGTTGCTTGCCCATTTGAGGAAGGCAAGAAGAATCTCCAGACAGTCCCGGTGGCACTTGGGAAGCAGGCAGCACACAAGATGTATGAACTGCCGCCTCCTGTCCTCGTCTTGTATCTTTGCTCCGGTCAACCACAGCCGGTAGAGCTTGTTCGTCATCAGGGGGTCCGGTAGTTCGCGGAGGTACTTCTTCAGCAGTGCCGCAACCTGCACAACGGGCTGAGAGCTCAGGTTGATGTTCTCACAACCTTCGCGGTCAATCTTCTCGACGGTCTCGGAGAGCTTCTTGATGTTGCCGTTCTTGCGGAAAACACCCTCGACGGAGAGGTCCATCTTCTTCATGGTAGCCACCAGGTCGTCGACGATGGCGGGGATACGGAGGGTTCCTGGGCCGATACCATCAGTGGAGTCGGCGCCATCCCGCTCAATGACGATTTCTAGTGGCACGCCAAAGATGCCCTTCTTCTTGACACCTTTCCTGTTATCGTTCTTGAAGGCCTTGCCGAACTTATTCCAGAAGGTTGCAGGCTTCTTGGACTCGATGAGGTTGATGAGCTCGTCGATCGTGAACTCATCCTGTATCATCGGGTGCATCGTGAGGACTGCAAGATGACGGACGATGAAATATTCCACTGGTGACAGCTCAGAGAAGTATTTCACCCCGCCTCGTTGCGGTGAAGGGTCCCCGTAGCCAGGCTCGCCAGCACGTCCTGCTGAACGTGACCTGCCCTGCCCCGCTCCGACGTACGGCTCCGTTGCTGGAGACCTGAACAGTTCTTGTCGCTCAGGTTTGTAGGCAGGCCGCTGCTCCCTGGCCTGTTCAGCAGCTACGATGCGGGGTATATCATCCAAGGTCAGGGCGTCTTGGTGGCCAAACATGAGATCTGATCCTCCCTCCTCACCAGGAACCTGGTCTTCCTCGATGGGCTGGCTCTGCATATTACCATGGCCACCTTCTGCTCCATCGTCCATCAAGCGCGATGCCCGTGCTTTCCTGAAGCTGGCTGACAAGTGCTTATCAAGACGGGTGCTCCTCAGGCGCCTTACATCGTTCAGGGTGTTCTCGTAGGAGGACTCCCGACGGTGGTCGTCCCTGTCTCCAGCGTAGGATTTGGACCGCAGATCCGACTGAAGACGGGGCGCCTCCAGCGCATGGCCGTTGGCAGCATCAAATCCGTTCGCCATTGGCTCATCCACTGCGGCCAAGGCGCCTGTACTTTTCAGAATATCCAGCAGTCTTGCCAGTGCTACCTGCAGCAGGAAGACATACTGCTGCAGCTTCGTGATGTGCTCGAAGGCGGGTGTGGGCTCGGTGCTGTACGGCTCGCAGCTGCTGCAGAGTATGGTCTGGTCGTAAGTATTGAGCCGGGCCTCCTGTAGACTCCGGCCCAGCTCCTTGCCGCATCTGGTGCAGGTCACGCATGCAATGTGCCACCTTTTGTCGCCGTTCTTGGCGCATTCGTCTTCGACGGGCTTCCGACAGTGAACGCATTGGTCTGACTCGTTCGCCGCAAGCCGTGACATGGCCATAGTTAGCTGGAGGGAGCCGTCCTCAGTCTTGAGGTTGTCGAGGTTGCCAAGGTCATCAAGAAACATGTACAAGCCCTCCGAGTGCACCTGCTCCTTTTCTATCCGGAGCGCGCCTTGTAGACAGATCCGGATGAGGAGTTTGAGATAGTGAGCGAGACCTGTCACGAGTGACAGCAGCTCCTGTGTGACCCCAAGCTTGTGGGCATTCTTGTCTTGTGTCTTGGACAAGAGAGAAAAGAACTGAACAATCTTCTTGCACAAGAGTTTTGCTTCTCGCGAGTACGACAGGGCTGCCGGATCATTAGTACAAGCAGATCTCTTCCAAAAATCCATTTAAGGGGGTTGCGAACATACGCTTCGAGTCGAGTTTGTGCATCGCGTCGTCCAGCCTGTCGGCCGATCTGAAGAGAATATCAACGTGCCAGATGAACCTCTTGGCCACAACGACCCCATCCACATAGGCGCCATTGCTGACATGCAACAGCATATCGGATATGCAGGCGGCAGATGATTCCTCAAATGTGGAAAGAACGCTCCATATGCGGTAGACCTTCTCCTCCATCTTCTCTTCCTGGTCCTTCACCCGCTCCCTGGTCTTTTCGTCGTCTACCTGAGGCGCTTCGTCCGAGGCATCGCTCGGGGAGGCAAGTCGCACGTTCCAGAATTTGTGTATCATGTAACACTCCGGGTGCCAGTGTTGGTTCTGACCGTTACGGAAGATCTCGACAAACTGCTTAAGAATTGCCGTCTGACATCCGTTACATTTCTGAGCAAATTGGGTGGAGTAGTGGTAATGGCAGTAGACCTGGCCGTCGTGTTCATAGTAGCTGTCTTGTGCGCCGAAGACGGTCGGGCACAGAGAGCATGTAAAGTGGTCGACGTGGTATTTCCTTTCCAGCGCGGTGATATAGGAGCCGCGTAGAGCGCCACCGCATTGGTAGCAGAGCAGACCGAGCCGTCGGAAGTAGTCAGTCTCGCAGAGGGGGTATTGGCCCTGGCCGTCATCGTCCTCGGCGGGGAAGAATTTCGATGCCACGATTTGTCCACAGTCCTGAAATTTTGGTGGTCCATTAGGGAAGGATTCCTCTGCCATGACAACAACAACAACAACAAACAGCTGCTCAAACTTACCCGACACTTAAAACAGTCCAGATGGAATGTGCCATCAAGGGCGCGCACGAACTGCCCCGTCAAGGGCTCGCCGCATTTTTTGCAAATCCGCTGCCCACCGCTCGGTGCTCCTCCGTTACGACCCCTAGATCTGTTTCTCTCCTGGCTCTGGTTTCTCGACCCGCCCTGGTCCCAGCTCTTATCGCCAGCCCCGGCAGAGGGGGAGAGGGATGGCCTCCTGCCGTCGCGGGAGCCTGGGTTCGAACGTGGCGGTCTGTAGGGGGAGTAATTTCTCGCGTCGTCGGTCGTGAAGCTCCGCTCTGGTGTTCGCCGCCTCGGGATGCGCTCCCCAGACAGCCCTGGGGGACCCGGGGGCCCAGCATCATAGTCAGGCCCCAACATGATGGGCCACTCTGCGAGAGTTCTCGATCCGTCTCCTTCGCCCTATGCCTTTGCCTGTGCCCAGGGGGGGGGGGCCACGACGTGGGGAAATTGTCGAGATATGAAGTGTCGAAGGGGGAAAGGGCGCCAGCTCACAACAACAGGAGCCAGTCCGAACCGGTCAGCAGCGTCCGTGTCTGTGGCATAAATGACGGGATCCTCGTCGCCAACCGCTGTCGCAGACCGTTGAGGGACCGTGTGGTCTTGTAGACTAGGCCCGGGCCTCGGATGGCGGTCGTCTCGTGTGGGTAGAGAGTCGTGAGAAGCGCTCCTTCGCTCGATGATTACTTGAGGTTGGGGGCGGCAGTTGGCATCACCGGATGGCTGTGAACAAGGGGCCCATCAACAAGGGCAGTTCGAGTGGGTAAGGGCTTGGCGCCGCCGGTCGTCGTCACAGGTCGTCGGGCGCAGGAGGTCAGGGTGAGGGCGAGGCAAAGGAGACGCTGGATGGTCGAGTTCGAGGTTGAGGCACGGACGCGAACAGAACGATCCGGATCGTTTTTTTTGGTGTTGATGAGGCGAGGTCGGGAGTGCGATTGGCACTGGGTGTGGGGGAGGGAGAGGGAGAGAGAATGAAAGAATGAAAGAGAGAGAGAGAGAGAATAGAGGGTAAACGGGGGTTCGAGTGGGAGAGAAGCGATCGACAAGTCCCCGCCTCTGGGAGGGAAGGGCAATTTCCAGGCGGGAAGAGAAGGCGGCGTACCGTAAGCTGAATAGGAGGGGAGGGGAAGACAGACAGAGAGACAGACAGAGAGAGAGAGAGAGAGAGAGAGAGAGACAAGAGGCATGAGAATCAAATTCGATAGAAACAGGCCCCCATTTCCCGCTCGGCCAGTGCCAAGGGCAGTCAGTCCCAGTTCCCAGATCGATCAATGACCGTCGTCGGGGAGCGTGGTGAGGTGATCTGTACTCGGTAGGGGTTCTCAAACCAATTCCAACGCCAGATGGCGGCCCTCCGAGCAGGTGAAAGGCGATGTAGAGGGAAATGGGCTTCGAAAGAATGGACACCAATTAGAAGAGAGGAAGACTCGTCCAGCGTCCGCCGTCAGGGCTTAGCGTTGACAGTCAGGTACGCTGTGTCGCCCTGCACACTACGGGTGGTGGTGGTGGTGGTGGTAGTAGTAGTAGTACTCTGTACCTAGGCACTACTAGCACACTACTTACTTATGCTACACTGCTACGGTATTATGGTGGGTAGGTACTTAGGTAGGTAGGTACTTGGTGTGGCAGTGAGCTCAGCGCCCTGAGGCTCAGGGTCAAGAAGAAGAAGGACAAAAGAAGTCAGCGCCCCTACCTCCCTTCCCCTCTCTCTCTCTCGTTGCATCTCCGTCGAACAATCGCAGAGAGGGCGCACCCTCAAATCATCATTTTGAGTCTCATCTACAGGGTTACCTGGCGCTTGCTGGGTAATTTCAGGGAGCCGTCAGGGACCACCTGGACAAGCACCCGCACGACGGACAACGAGACGGCCCAAACGCTAAGCCGAAGGGAGGGATTAGTGGTCTGTGCATCGGGAGTGGTCCCCCTGCAACCCCCCTGTGCCCTTGCTTTGGGCCCCTCTTTCCTCACCGAAACGACGAGAGAACCTGGGACCAGTTTTCTCTCTCTCTCTCTGTCTCTCTCCCTCTTTTTTTTTTTCTCTCTCTCTTTTTTTGTGCTTCTTCTTAGGGGTACCTACCCCTTGACGACCAGCGGTAGTGGGAACCCTGACAGTCTTTAGGCCGACTGATCACCGACGAAAAGTCAGCGCCATTCCGAATCTCGACGGTTTCCTTCTATTTATGCTTAAAACGGAGCTTACTGCCCCGTCTGCTCGACCCTCCCTATTATTGCAGATGATCGCATCGCAAAAAATGGCCAGCGGTGAGCCTGAGAAGAGCTCTATTTTTTCTTTTTTCTTTTTTTTTCTTTTTTCTTCTTTCCGACTCAACGCACACGGCACCCATGGGAAAGGGGGAATTAGGATAAAAATCATCTAGTTCGATTCTTGCCTGTTGCCAAAATTCATGCAGTACATATGGTAGACCCATCCGAGGTATGTCCAATTTGTGTGTATCCAATATAAAGATAAAAGAGAAAAGAATATGGAAGATGTTACTAAAATGAAAATGAATAAATAAAAAAAAGAGAGAAAAAGAAAGAGAGAGAGACGGGGGGGGGGGAAGAAGACAAAGAAGAAGAAGAAGAGAAGAAAAAAACACAAGATATGCAGCACACTCTAAATCAAGCGCTAGGACTGCTACTTAACCTCCCAACCCGTCCATCCCCTTCATAAAACTTATCGATCCAGGTCGGCAGTTACTACCACGATTGTGCTGTAGGGTCAGACTTTATCTCCCGTGGACCAACTGCTTGATCCTCTTCTCAATAATCTCGCGCCCATCCAGCGTCTTCCAGACCCGGTGTGGCGCCTCCATGACGACATCCCAATCGTGCAGGTGGTCCGTCAACTGGGTAAGGTCCCTCTGCTTGTCCTCCCACTGGCTGTCCCTCCTGATCTCGACCCCAGAGCTGACGACAGAGACGGGGACATCGCGGATCTGGATGGCCCGGCTCGAGACGACATCCCGCTTGGTGAGCGAATCGGCGACGAGGCTCTCCTGGAGCTTGGAAAAGATCTGCTTTCCACCCTGGTACGACACGATCCCCCATACCCTGTCGAGGCTGTCGCGGCCTCGGAAGAGCGCGCCCGAGAGTCGGTCGATGCCCAGCGGCGAGATGATGCCCCGCAGCCAGAGCATGAAGCCGCGGCCTGGATCACCGACCCGGTCCAGGAGGTCTTCATGGAGAGGATCGATCAGCACCATGCCCTTGATCACTATGCCGTGGCGGGAGCTGAAAACTCGTGAATAGATCGAGCCTATGCCTGCGCTCGCGAGAACCCAGGGCCCTTCCTCTCCGGCGCGCGCAAGGGCTTCGCTGAGAGCATCGGCGACCTGGCTGGCTGAGAATGGCGATGGTGCTGTATCGCTCTGTCTAGTTCGTCAGCCTCACGTCTGTTTCTTGAAAAGGGGCCGCAGGAAGAAGAGGAGAGAGAAAACTCACCCATGCCATCCCGGGCCGGTCTGCGAAGCAATATCTGCTAAAGGATCCATTGGCAACAGCATTGTCCGCGAAGTGCCACAGGCCATATTCTACTGGGTCCTCGCCGCCCTCAAACAACACTGTCGGCAGCTTGTTCCCATTCGTATCCGTCGTATTGCCGTGACAGTACAGATGAATCTGGTACTTGTCCCCGTCCACCCAGTACAGCACACCCGGGGGTGTAACCCTGGCATCGATCGACCGTTGGATCAGCGTGCAGGTCAGCAGGAAGGCGATGACGGCCAGAACGACGAGGAAGATGGTCGACAGCAGCACCTCCACCCACTCGAACAAGGTCCGCCGCGACTCCTCCCTACCAGTGAGGCGCTGCTCCTCCTCTGCCTTGCCCCACTGCACAGTCCGGTCCGCTATCAACGTCCAGGCGGACATCAGGAGCGCCCAGATCACACTGGCCACACCCACCCAGGCTTCTTCGTGCCTGAGCTTGGGGACGGCGAGGATGATGATCATATCAGCCAGCAAGAATACGGCCATGACCACGGCGAGGATCCGTGCCGCCTTGGACGGCGCCGAGAAGAATAACAGCAGCACGATGAGCGTGGTCAGGGCCACGCTCGCAAAGCTGAAACCGTAGAAGCCCGATCCTCTCGTCGACAGGCCGGGTGGCGTGATGAAGATGGAGATGAGCAGGAGGACCCACCACAGGAAAGTGATGAAGGTCAGGAAGATGGTGAGATATCTAGTAAAGCGGACCGTGAAGAGATTGTACGGCGTCACCGCCGGGTCATCCGGGCTCAGATAGGCGGCATCGCCGTCCACTCGGTTTGGCAGCAGCCGAGTGCGCTCGTTCGCCAAGGCTTCATCGTCGTAGGAGGAGGTGGACGGCCGGCCCGAGGGCTCATCATTCTGGTCCCCTCTGCCTCCAAAGATGCGTTTCATCTTTCGATCGTTTCAGCTCCCTCTTTCTCCTAAAAGATGATGATATCTCGAGAATGCTTTTGCGTGCCTGGATAGGTGGGCCGGATGGTTTAGTCGCTTGGACGCAGAGAGCGCACAAAGAAGTAAAGAAATTGCGTGGCCAACGGATTCGTTTCCCAGAACTCCCAAAAGGCGTCATGATCTCATAGCCAGAGAGCCTTTGGTGTCCAGCTGGGTGTTACTCCATATTTCAAATACAAGCCTGTCGTCGAAGCTGGGTTCGATAGCGTCATGACGTATGTGGTTGCGCACCGTCACTATCTACCCGTGGTGGGCTGTCTGGCTTTGGCGGGCGAGGCGCTAAGTAAGCCAACAAGCTAAAAAGTGGCCAAGAGTCGTGCGTGTAAAACGTTGGCAGTATCGTGACTTTGATCGTGATGATTGTGGTTCTTTGCATGTTTTTGGGAAGAAAGGGTATATAGACCGGCCTAAACTGAATGGAGGGAGAAAAACAAAATATAAAAAGAAGGGGGAAAAACACATGCATATGTAGGTCTTGCCAGGGGTGCGTGCAGATACCACATCCCGCTGCAGGCGGTCACTCGGTTACACAACATGGCCGCAGTAACATGCACAGAAAACATGTCAGCTGGGTTTACTGCATTCAGTGGTTGGGGGGGGGGGGCAAGCAGATGCAGATGCTGACGTCGAGGGGCTTGGAGAGAACCCCAATTCGACTTTGGGAGCTTAGAAATGTTCACCCACTAAATACCAAGGCCTGATGATTGTAGGAGTGTGCTAAATCGCCTCAGCCTCTCCGAACTTCCTGCTAATCATAGCATAAAACCCCCCTCCTCAAACATTTATCGCAAACGCTAGGATGTGCAACCAACTCCAAAGACGCCCTTGACAGAACAAGAAGGGGAAAAAACAATGATAAAAAGTTTCTGCAGTTGTGTGTGACGGGCAGCCACCTCCATGGCTTTTTCTTCTTCTTCCTCTTTTCCTCTTTCCTTTCCTACAGAGGATAAGAGGGTTGTTGTGATGGGGATGAACTTGGAACTGACGAGCTCACAGAGGGCGACTTAGTACGTGGTGAACTCGACGGGTGTAGCAGGGCACTGCGCGGCGGTCGCTTGAGGCTCCTTTCCTTGGCTCTCTTCCTTGCCAGACTGTCTGGGTCTGGCCCTGATGCTGGCCTGATGGCATCGTCAGGTAACGTGGTTGCATACACACTAGAGGGGCGGCCATGTCAGTCGGTACAGTTCATAACTCGCGACAGCTAGAGCTCCCCCTATACATACTCGAGTTTAGCGCTAGCATCCGGATCTCTGGGCGAGATACCCGCCTTTTCATAAACCACCTTCTTTTGCTGCTTCAACGCCTGGGCAGATGGTTCGCTCGTCAGGATCCAGCCCTTCAGCTTCGACAGCCACTGGCCTTTGGCATCCTTGGGCGGCCTTGTGCATTCTTCCGTCTGGTCTCTTGTTTCCTCCATGCCTCTTCCCGAAAGGAGGCTTCTCGACAGTTGACAAATTGTGTTCCCGAGCCGTGGTCTTTTTTTAAACGGTGTCGGCGCCGGACATCCAGCAACGGCTCCTTCATATAGGCGTGACACTTGTTGTGCCGCACCAGGCAAGAATAACAACCTGCCCGTCGGAAACCGATTTTCAACAGGCGTCACAAGAGCGAGTCCACAGTTGCCTCGGCAGCGTATTTGGCCAAGGCAGGTTTTGCCTTGCGAGACTTTTTCTCGTTGCCCGCAGCCTGTTCAGTCGCGGTTGCGGCCTGTTGACTGTCCCAACTCGGAGCACATGTCGGATGTCCGCGCCTTTAATGTATCGAAGTCCTCCTGCACCTGCAGCAGCAGCAAAAATTAAAGGAAGGGGGGAGTCGAGAACGTAGTGCTGCAAACGCTAGAGACGAAGGAGGCAACCTTGGCCGAGGGGCGGCTAAGCGACATGACCGGACTTTTAACATTCCACCCGAGAGGAGGAGGAGCTGAGGATGCTTATGTAACCTCCTGCGAAGAGGAGGGGGGGGGGGAGAAAGACACGGAGGTCTTGCCAGGAATGGCTTGACGATATGGACAGTTCCCATGGATGACATTGGATTCCACGTCTCTCAACGCCCACCAGCAAGGCGTTTCGGAGAGGAATGGGAAAGTGGACAAATGGGGACACACAAACATCGCTCATGCGTTGCATTTACGCCCACACGCTGTAGTACTATGCTGGACCATGCGAGGATCGGCACCAAATGATGCGCATCAGGGTTACAAGGGGCAGCGCCTTTGTGCATCTGCTAGAAGTTCTAGCGTTTAGGTTTTGAGCTTGTATGAAAAAGCATGCCTTGCAAGTGCTTAGTCCGGTGGACTTGTGGGTTCGTTCTCGTGGAATGATATTGGTATTGTGAAGAGAAACCACCAAAGACTAGAGGCAAATGCACACATTTTCTCTAGCAGTACAATACTACTACGGGTGGCGTTTGACCGAATGGCTGGGTTACACTGCTTGATATAATGGCGCTTCAATCAATTTGTCGGCAAAATCACAATAGTGTTGAATAAATTTTCGAGCGTCTCAGACACCTGGGCCACATAGTAGGCAATCCGGAGATTCGCCTTGAGGATCTAGCATTAGTATCGTCGCACAATCGAAATTGCGACCTTGTTGCCGTACACCGTTTGAGCCAGGAGATTCCATATTCCAGATATGCACTGTTGGCTAGCTATCGAAAGGCTCAATATTCTCTATTCATGACAGATTCGGGGCTTTCGAGGTTCGTTGTAATGGGGTGATTGATTGCCTCACATTGAATCTGGCACCCGCGCACTGGATCGTGCAAGGTCGCACTGCTCTTCATGCTGTGCCAAGTATGCCAGATACGAACTCTTGTGTCTACAGGGCATTTAGATATTGTTTATCTAATAATAATAATAAAAAATGCTGTGGGGAATGTGCTCTTTCTCGGACATTTCACTGCGGACTATAGGCAGAGCAAACGTGGATTTTGGGGCAAGAGATGGGTCATAAATCTGCCTGGTTACTTCGACGTGGTCATGGACTCGCCCGCTATTTAGGTAAAGTAATCTGCAAACAGGCTTCAAGACACATATCATATGCCTGGAGAACTCGTCTATTTTCTTGTCCCTCAAAATATTTGCAAAGCCCTCTTACCTGGCTGCCAGAAAGTTGTCTTGAGATATTCTACAACAGTAATAATCCTTGTCAAGAAGAAAGTGGGGTGGGGAGACCCTTCGACATGCAGGAGCAAGGGTCCCCTGAGCACCAGGGACGTCACCCCTCAGGCCCAACCTAATCTAATCACAGAACCGTTGCGACACCTTCTCCCCCGCGACAACTTCACCCTTACATCCATAACGTCCCGCAGTTCTACTCATCCCACCCGAGGCGCAGACAACATGCCTGGGCTGAAGGTGAACACGCATACAGGTTCACAAGGCGCCGGATCGTCCCCCAAGCCGGCCTCGTCTGGTGCCAGAACTGCTGTTCCCCCACCAGCAGCAGCAGCAGGCTTCAGTCCCGCCGGCGCCCCCGCTGCTGCGCAGAAGACATCTGCGCAGACCGCACCCTCCACAGTCCAGTCCCAACCACTACCACCGCGACCGCCGCTCCCAGTAGTAGCATCGCAGCCCTCTTCTTCTTCTTTCTCACAAAAGCCCAAACCGCAACCTGCGCCCCAGCCACCGCCCCCAGCGCCAGCGCCAGCAGCAGCCGAGCCCGACAGACCACCCGTCAGTCCCATAACACCACCCCTCCAGCCGCTCAAGTCCACAACCCCCATCCCCCCGCCGACCATCCCTCCGAACTTCGCCTCTCTCGGTGGCCGCGCGCCCCTAACTCATGCCTCGCACCCGCCGACGGTTCCCAGCGCGCCCCCGCCCCCTGTCCCTCTGGACCCGATCGACTTCCAGGACAATCCTGATGTGATCGCGCTGCAGACGACAATCAATATTCTCCTGCGGCAGAAGAGGCAGGCAGAAGAGGACATCCGTAAACTACGCGATGCAAAGGATGCGGCGACCCAGAGGCCAATGGAGTTTGCAAGGGACCTTGCGGGTGGGCAGGTGCGCCAAGGCGCTGCCGCCGGGAGGGGTCAAGACGGCCCTGAGCAAGAAGACGACAGCTCGGACTCGGACTCAGACTCGGACTCAGATGTCGAGATGAAGCAAGAGGGGGGTGGCGAGGATTCTCTCGCAGGTACCGGCCTCAAGCCATCCGCGATGAAGGTCTCTTCGGCCAAGAAAGGCAAGGCAGCAGCCTCGGGTAGCAGCAACAGCAGCAACAACAACAACAACAATAACGGCGCCGGCGCAAGTAGCAGCAAGTCAGCCTCTCAAGCACCGCCGTGGGCCAACCTGCCCAAGGCGCAGGACATTGCCCGCTGCCCGCAGATCAACTGGGCCCAATATGCCATCGAGGGCGAGGCCCTCAACAAGCTGCACAACGAGCAGCTTTCGCGCCCTACGCTTGGGACGCCTGCCTTGATGGCTGCCAACGGGACGTACGAGTTCACGGGGGCAGCAAACCCAGATGACGGGAAGAGGGTCGAGGGCGTCTCTGTGCCCTTCAACCCGCTGCGGGACAAGAAGCCCTCAAAGGGCAAGGGCCCCCGGCGAGGCGCATAAACAGCTGGCTGGTAGTCACCAGGTGGGAGAAGGAATGCCGGTTGATGGGGAGAAGGAAAGATGTGGAAATGTTGAGGCCCATTACCACTCGGAATTCACGGTTTAGCCCGGATGGTGTCAAGAGACTATCGAGTCGGTGGCATGTTTTTTTATTTTTATTTATTTATTACCTTGTGCTCTTTCAGTTAGCGAGAAGCGAGGAAGGTTGATTTGGCAAGGCGTTGGGGCTCCATACTTCATTTTACGGTCAGGTCTAGCAACAGATCACAGAAAGAAATACCACATCCGAGCAGGTAGAAGACGGACAAAAAAAGGATTGGAAAAGAATCCTCTCAGGTGAGAATCCTATGAATCCGCTGTCCCACAGGCAACCCCGCTCCCCTGCTTCCGACCTCCCCCATGGCCAAGTAGAGGGTATCGCCACCCCTGAATGAACCGTAACGCCGCTGCAGTCAAAAGCCGTCTTAACTCCATGAAACCGAGAGGCAGATGATCTGCCAGAGACCATTTGAGAAGGGCGAAAGATCACTAGTCGAATCCCTAACCCGTGCTTTCCGTGCCCTTTGATCCATTTGCCCACTTTCGTCTGCCGACTATGCCTGGTTACCACCCACCGACCATTCATTCCGAAACGCCTAGAAGAGTAATACAGACCGAGAAACGAATACATTTCCAGAAGAAGAACCGCGAACCCAGCTGCCCGTGGAATCCGGTGGCTCCCATGTGCTTCCTGTGCCCCATCCATGTCCCTGTTCGCAGAGACCAGCATGTTGCGGGGCGCCTCTCAAGGGGCCTGTCTCACTCAACAGAGGCCTGAACACTGCGGCGGAGACGTTGGCGGTATTGCTTCTTCTCCTTGTCGTTGCCCCAGAAGAGCTTGAAGGCCTCCGGGTGAACCAGGGTTCTCGGATCGTACGGAGGGTGTTCCTCCTCCAACATCTCGACGATGGCATCCAGATGCGCCTGCATGTTCTCTCTCTTGGACGGTGCCGGCCAGCAGCATGGTGTCCCATCAGGAGCGATGCGTTGATGGAATAGCTTCGTCTCGAATCGAATCCGGGGCTGCTCCTCGGGAAATTTGGGGCTGAGATGGATCCTGATCCGGAACAGGCCTCCGTCCATGTTGGTCATGGGTCGACCAAAGTACGTAAAGATCCAGACGAAGGGGTTGCCATCCTCAGCCTCGATATTGTGAGGGATGCCGTGTTGTTTGTAGTTCTCGCTAACCTGGGCGAGCTGGCGCTTAAGATTTACGGCAACAGTCTCCTCCTGCCGCTCGATTTCCTTGCCTAGGGCGGCCCAGATGAGGGGCTCCTCGTCGAGAACCTTCTTGATGTTTCTTAGTCGCTTCTCAAGCTCGCCATAATGGAACTTGCCGTCCATTTGGTTGCCACCGCCCTCGAAAGGCATTCTGGCGAACGCCTGGCCTTCCTTGACATCCTTGGAAGCCTTGTGGATGGCTGCCAGATATGACTCGTAGTACCAGAGGAAGCGACGCTTGAACAAGTCTTTGAAAGGCTCAAAGGTAGTCATGCCTTCGTCGGTAGGGTCAAAGTCAGGGTCGTATTCATCCTCGGTGGTCACGGGAGGTGTGACGTTGCCATCAGCACCGATTCCCAGATATTCCTCGAGGCGCTGGATGACCGTGATCCGAAGAGTTTCGTGCTGGATCTAGCAGAATGAAAGGAATTAGCCACTAGATTTGTCGTCATACCCGCGTGTGTGACAAGACGGCACCTTTTGGACGTAGTCCTTCTGATTCTTCTTATCTTGGGTCTCACGTGCGTCCTCGAAACCAGGCTCGTTCTCGTATGGGTTCGACGACATCAGGCTCTGGATGGACAGGAGGATGGATTCAAGGCCTTGCGCAGCAGACCACTCCTCGCCAGGCTCGCCCCGCCATGTCCTATGCTTATTTTCAGTGGTTGGCACCGAGTATCGTTTCGCAGTGTATAACATACCCGAGGATTGATCTGGATCGCGTCGCAATTAGCAAGAGGAAGGTTGAGAGAAAAAAAAATATATGCCCAGGGTCCACTAGCACTTACAGGCAAACTCGACCTCCAGCATAGATGTTGGGGTTGAATCGACAACGGCCTCCGTTGGTGGTGATCGCATTCACAGAAGGTGCTTTTCGAGGGTATTCTGCATGGAGATGTTATTGATGTGCCCCAACATGATGGGTAGTCCCATAGATGCTGACCTTTGCCAAACCTAAAGGTGAACTGTTTCTTGTCAGCCTCTTCCTTGTCTGGACATATTAA
This sequence comes from Cryphonectria radicalis, assembly GCA_014849355.1. Taxonomy (NCBI): domain Eukaryota; kingdom Fungi; phylum Ascomycota; class Sordariomycetes; order Diaporthales; family Cryphonectriaceae; genus Cryphonectria; species Cryphonectria radicalis. The sequence continues at coordinate 92,432 of JACWQW010000006.1, read as the reverse complement.
ATCCTGTCAACACCAACCTCGAAGAAGCCGAACTCGTAGGGAGTCTCATGCGGACCGATGATGACAGCCCTGATGTTGCGAACATCAGCATCACGGCAGGCGACGGCCAGAGCTAAGCACATGTCAGCGTTTCCAGCTTTGGGCAGCAGCAGGCAGGTGTTCTTCGCTCATACAGAGGTCAGCATTCTTCTGGAGGTCGCCAAGCTCCTACAAACACCGCTGAGAGTTAGCATCGCGAGGTGGAGGGCAGATCAGGCGAGCCCAGCCCAGCCCAGCCCAAGAGCGCTGAGCTTGGTGCAACCCCGCAGTGCGGCAGAACATGCCTTAGTGATTCTGATGATGGACTGATCAGCCATGGCGGCCACTTATCAGTACAAGGTAGGTGTGATGGATATCATAAGTATGGTCGAGATGGTCAGCTCAACGTCGAGAATGCTCTGGATTGCAGGTTGGAGTGCAGAAGAGGAGGGGGAAAGTGGGGTGTATGTTGTGGTACCACAGAGGCTGAGGACTAGCAGTTTAAGGCTCCTTGGCAGCTTGGCTCCTTGTCTTTAGTGGCAGGGATTAGGCAAGCGGACCACTCAGGAACCCTGCATAGTCTGTAGAAGGCAAATTCATGGGTTACCTGCTTGTGATGAAGAACACCAAGGCAGCTTAAGTACCCTGCATACCATGTGTTGCAAAGAAAATTTGTCGCATTGCCTATTGGAACCCATAGTGGAGATTAATTGTCTGCTGTACCTCAAGACTATTCTTTCATGCTTGTTTTGAAATGTGTGAATCAGTGAGATGTCTTTCCCTGTCTACAGCACTTACTTGGCCAGAAGGTTGGTTGGTTGATTGTTGGGAGAACACATTCAGTATATCAAGGGCCATACAGTATAGAAGGCAGGTATTTGGAAATGCCATATCCTCAAAGTAATAGATAATAATGCCCTACAGTAATAAATGAAGTCAAGATTGTTTTCTGTAGGGACAATGGCCAACCCCAAATCAAGCCCGTTGAGGCTGAAGCTGGTTGAGGGGGATCCCTGCACGCCTTCCCCAGACACTGCCAGGGTGGGTGTCTCTGCTGTGCAGAGGCGGCGGGGCTTTTTTCGAGACGCGTTGCTGATGGTTGCAACGCGTAAATTGGCTTTGTCCCATTTGCACATCAGCACTGACACCAGACAAAACCCGTCCAACCCCAGCCATCACACGACCACCTATCACTGAATCGTCACAGCTGGATTGAATAATCAAATTTGTAACTGCCAAAAATGGCTAGTTTCTTTGACCTCAAGGCCAGGAAAGCTGCTGCTGCCAACGGCTCGAGCAAGCTTGAGAAGAAGGGCCCAGAGACCCCAAGAGCTCAGCCTTGGGTGGAAAAGTAGTATGTTGCCCTGCAGGCTGACGGTTCCTGCTGGAGTAGCAGACATCAATAATAACGGAATCCAGTCGTCCAAAGAACCTCAACGATGTCACCGCGCAAGACCACACGATCACCGTCCTGCAACGGACCCTCCAGGCATCGAATGTACGCTGCCATCTTGTTTCCACGAAGGCGCCATGAGGCGCCGTGTCTTTTCCCGCTTACGATCCTGGCTGACGCCTTTTAGCTACCACATATGCTCTTTTACGGCCCGCCCGGAACTGGCAAGACCTCTACGATCCTTGCCCTCGCCAAGGAGCTCTACGGACCCGAATTTATGAAGCAGCGCGTCCTCGAGCTCAACGCCTCCGACGAGCGCGGCATCTCCATCGTCCGAGAGAAAGTCAAAGACTTTGCGCGCATGCAGCTGACGAGCCCTCCGCCCGGCTACAAGGACCGCTACCCCTGCCCGCCCTTCAAGATCATCATCCTCGACGAGGCCGATAGCATGACGCAGGATGCACAGAGTGCGCTGCGCCGAACGATGGAGACATACAGCAAGATCACGCGGTTCTGTCTGATCTGCAACTACGTCACGCGCATCATCGACCCGCTGGCGAGTAGGTGCAGCAAGTTTCGCTTCAAGAGCTTGGATCAAGGAAACGCGAAGAAGAGGCTGGAGCAGATTGCCGAGAACGAAGGCGTGGCGCTGGAGGATGGTGCGGTGGATGCGCTGATCCAGTGCAGCGAGGGCGACCTGCGAAAAGCCATTACCTTCCTGCAGAGTGCGGCGCGACTTGTCGGTGCCGGTGCTGCTGTGGGCAGCCAGGGCGATCAGATGGAGGTAGACTCCAAACCGGTCACGGTCGGAATCGTGGAGGACATTGCAGGTGTGATTCCGAGCGTCACCATCGACCGGCTGGTAGAGGCGATCCGACCAGCCTCGGCTGGCGAGACGTATTCGGCTGTTTCTAAGGTCGTGGAGGACATGGTCGCCGATGGATGGAGTGCGGGCCAGGTGGTCAACCAGCTGTACCAGGCAATCGTCTACGACGAAACGATTCCAGACGTGCAAAAGAACCAGATTGTCATGGTCTTTTCCGAGATCGACAAACGTTTGGTGGACGGTGCGGACGAGCATCTCACAATCCTGGATCTGTCCCTCCGAACATCAAGCATCATGGCTGGGCGATAGGGCGAACAGCAAATGATGCGACTCTGAAAAATCAAAGGTCTCTCTCTCTGGTGATACCCGGCTGCATAGGTGATAGGTAAAAAACGGCGGTGGACATACTTGGCGTTTCTGAGGATGGTAGCAAACTGGTCGGCTTTTTATACAGGTTTTTGCTAGATAATACGCAGCTATTCCCGAGGGGAGTCCCCGGCGTTAATGAGACCCAGACCTCCATTCAAGGTTGACCAGACGTCTCCGCGCTCCTGGGAGGTATCACCTCTACTACTCAGGGGCGCCTTCGACCCTTTCCTCGGGCTTGCCGTCTCGGCCAACCAAATATCGTCCATCGTACTATCTTCGTCCACAGCCTCGTCTCTCTGGGCCGCATTTCGTCCCAGCAGCTGGTCAATCTCGGACAGATGTTTCGTCGATCCCTCCAGCGCCACCTGTCCTTCCTCGATCTTCTCCGCCACAGCCTCTAGGGTCGAGAGCTTGGCTGAATCAGCAGCCGCTACCCAAGGCCGAACGCGAACACTGATGTTGTCACCACGCTTCTCAGGAAGGTTGCCGCCAGAGCGCCCCTGCTGTCCCCGAGTCGGGTGTTCCGGTAGCAACTGACTCTCTTCGGTGAGACGAGTTAACGCGCGACCGATTACTTCGGTCTGATTTGCGAGAACATCGTTTAGATGAGCCTTCTGGGCGATCGATGCCTTCTGCTCATGTGCGACGGATAGGAGGCTTCGGATGTAGGGTGTGATGAGGTGGTCCGATGGTGCAGGTAGTTTCTCTCCCAGTTGAGCGGTTTGTTTTGTCTCTTTGGGCGGCCTGATTGTGAGCTGAGGACTTTGCGCGGCTAGCTGGATCAGGGCCTTGCGTTCAGCAACGTAGGTGGCATATTTGTCTTTGATCAATGCAAGCTGTTCATCCATGTGCGCCTTGTCCATTTTTGTTGGACTTCTGCCGTGCCCGTCTGCTCCGTCCTCTTGACCATCATCTGCCGCGGATGTCTTCCCGAGCTCCGTCTCCATCCACGTGATGAGCTCGTTGCGCGTCGCACTGAGAGCGGCCGACTTATCCCCATGGCTGATCTTGCCAGGTGTTGCTGTCGAGCGGGACTTCACCTCCTCGAGCAGCTGTTCTTCCTTCTTGAGTAACAACTTGGAGCGCAGCACCGCCTTCTCCAGTCGGTCGACGAGGGATTTGAGGTCTGTTTTGGTGGCGCCCTTATTCACTGTAAAGCCGCTGATGACAGCTTTGGGGACCTCGGGCAGGCGTCGAGTGTCTTTGAAAACATCCTCAGCCTGTAGAAACTTGGAATCGGCCGCCGGTTTCTGGCTGAGGAGGTCAAGGTACTTCTCAACGCTCTGCAACCTTTCCTGCTTCCGCCTGAGTTTGATCATGGCGACGTGCTCCTCCAGCCTGCCAGCATTATTCAGACTCCTTTCACTGCCAGATTTGGCCTCCTTCGCCATTCGACTTTGGTTGACCGCTTCATCGTATGCCCTCTGTGCCTTGATGTTCGCGTGCAGCGCCTTGAGATAGTCCCTCTGAAGCCCGCGCGCATCCGTTGTTTTGATGACGCAGTCTGGCTCTACCAACGCCAAGGGGCCGTTTTTGGGGCCATTCTCGTGGCATGATTGCAAATTCAAGGCCAGGACTCTCCGAATGTGCTCTGCTTCCTCGCGAGGCCGCACATACTGCTCCAGCGCCGTTTGGATGGTCTGGGTCGTCTCATTTGCCATTCTTGCTGTGGTGTGTTGCCGTGAGAATCACTTAGCACCAGTGTCATAACTGGAAATAGGAGCACACAGGCATGTAGCCGGTAGTCTGAGAGTATAGGTGTGAAACAAATAATTTCACAATGGAGAATGTTTTCTTTCTAAGAGAGTCTCGTTTATTCCTATAGTAACCGAGTATGCGGTAAAGACGTACAGGTCCAGTGGGTCCTGCTGATTCAGCTGTGCCATAGTAGTTGCATCCCTGCAACTGCGAACTTCATTTTCGCGACGACTGTGTCTAACTGACATCTTCTCAATCTCAGCAACAACCTCAGCGATTCTTGTGATATACCCTTCTCCTTCTGGGCACATCTTTCCTTCGCCTCATTTGGAGCTGTAATGACCTAATCGAATCTCTGACCTTCGGCGCGCCAGGTCAACGGGACACCCGCCACCATCTAGTGGCGACCGACGCCTCTGCCTAGAGCTACAAAACCAAACCTGTCGCGCCTCGAGAGAAAAAAAAAGGGATACCCTCCACAACAACTTCATATTCGACGCCGCCGTCAAGATGTCTGGCGAAAACTATCAGCGCGATGTGTCGCAGTACAAGTACTCGGCGATGTCCAACCTGGTCCTCCAGGCGGACCGCCGGTTCGTGACGCGACGGACGGACGAAGCGACTGGCGACCCAGAATCGTTGGCCGGACGTCTCTCGATCACGGACATGGGCGCACGCGTTGCTCGAGATTCTGCCCCGAGACAGAAGAAGCTGAACCTGCCGGCTGTGGAGAGAGGCAACGTCCGTGAGGGCGAGGACATCCTGCGACAGCAGCAGAAGAAGAAGGGCGCGGACCTGTCGAGAGGAGGAAGCATTCTGTCAGGGGCTGACGCTCTGGTAGAAGGACTCCGGTACAGACCGCGGACCCAGGCGACAAGAGCGACGTTTGACCTGATCTTGACCATCGTGGCCAACAATCTTGGTGATGTACCACAGGAGGTAGTGCGCAGTGCTGCTGATGCAACACTGGAGTACCTCAAGGACGAAGATCTGAAGGATTTCGACAAAAAGAAAGAGGTTGATGATCTTCTCGGCGTCACTTTGAGTCCAAAAGAGTTCAACGAGCTCATGAACCTAGGCAAGAAAATCACAGATTTCGACGCAGAAGACGACGACGAGGAGATGGCAGCTGCTGAGGACGAGGGTGAGATCGACGACCGTCAAGGTGTCGCAGTTGCATTCGAGGATGAGGATGAGGACGGCGATGGCATTGTCGACGAAGTCCGTGAGGACTCTTCGGAAGACGAAGACGAAGAAGATCGCCCAGGCTCCGAGGAGGAAGCAGCAGGCGGCGGCGCTGGCGAGGATAGAGACGAAGAAGAGGCAGGCTTAGCTGATGGGGATGCCATGATCATCGACTCGGCTCCAGCACGCGGAAAGGAGCAGAAGAAGACCAACGACGCCAACTACATCCCCGCCTTCCAGATTGATGCCTTCTGGCTGCAGCGACAAATAGGAAGACTCTATCCCGATGCTCACATACAACACGACAAGACCATACAGGCTCTGCACATTTTGTCTGGGGAGCCAGACGAGGAGGGTGGTGACGAAAAGCAACTCAGAGAGATTGAAAATGACCTCATGGAGCTGTTCGACTACGAGCACCACGAGGTCGTTCAGGAGCTCATCGCAAACAGAGAGAAGGTTGTGTGGCTTACCAGACTGGCTCGCGCCGAGAATGCACAAGCACGTGAGGTCATCGAGCGCGAAATGGCTTCCGAGGGCCTGCAGTGGATTCTCGATGAACTTCGTGGTAAGACTGGCGATGAGAAGAAGGGCAAGCTGGAGATCAAGATGGACATCGATAAGGCCGAGTTCAAGGAAGAGGTGAAGCCGGAACGCCCAGAGTCTCACTTGATCGGCGGGCTGCAACCGAAGAAGCTGATCAACCTGGACAATCTCGTCTTTGACCAAGGGAATCACCTGATGACAAATCCGAAGGTCAGACTGCCAGAGGGCTCTACGAAACGAGCCGGCAAAGGCTATGAAGAGATTCACGTCCCGCCTCCCAAGAAGCGCAATGACCCCAGCGATAACCTGATTCCTGTTTCCGAGATGCCGGAGTGGGCTCGGGAGCCTTTCAGCACCGTCAAGTCTCTCAACAAGATCCAATCCAGATGCTATCCATCCGCTTTCGAAGACGATGGCAACATGCTTGTGTGTGCTCCGACAGGGTCTGGGAAGACGAACGTGGCGTTTTTGGCCATGCTGCGGGAGATCGGCAAGCACAGAGATCCAGAGACGGGAGAGATTGACCTGGACGCCTTCAAGATTGTTAGCATCGCTCCTCTGAAGGCCCTGGTGCAAGAGCAAGTAGGCAACTTTGGCAAACGGCTGGAGCCCTACGGGATCAAGGTATCGGAGTTGACGGGTGATCGTCAACTTACCAAGCAGCAGATTGCGGAAACCCAAGTGATCGTCACCACGCCCGAGAAGTGGGATGTCATCACCCGCAAGGCGACCGATACTTCTTACACCAATCTCGTGCGCCTGATCTGCATTGACGAGATCCATCTTCTTCACGACGATCGTGGGCCTGTCCTTGAGAGCATCGTCAGTCGAACCATCCGAAAGACGGAACAGACAGGCGAACCGGTGAGAATCATCGGCCTGTCGGCCACCCTGCCCAACTACCGAGATGTCGGTAGCTTTCTCCGGGTTGATCCCGAGAAGGGCATGTTCCACTTCGATGGCACATACAGGCCTTGTCCCTTGCGACAGGAGTTCATTGGTGTCACGGAGAGGAAAGCCATCAAGCAGCTCAAGGTCATGAACGACGTCACATACAACAAAGTTCTGGAGCACGTGGGCAAGAACAGGAACCAGATGTTGATCTTCGTTCATTCCCGGAAAGAAACGGCAAAGACTGCCAAGTACATCCGTGACAAGGCAATGGAGATGGACACTATCAACCAGATCTTGAAGAGCGACGTCGGCAGTCGCGAGATCTTGCAGGAGGCTTCAGACCAAGCTACAGACAAAGATCTGAAGGACCTACTTCCTTATGGTCTTGGTATCCATCATGCCGGTATGGGCCGCGCAGACAGGACTGATGTGGAAGATCTATTCGCGGATGGACACATACAGGTTCTCGTCTGTACAGCAACACTCGCTTGGGGCGTCAATCTGCCCGCACACACCGTCATCATCAAAGGCACGCAAGTCTATTCTCCCGAGAAGGGTAGCTGGGTGGAACTCAGCCCCCAAGACGTCCTGCAAATGCTGGGCCGTGCGGGTCGACCTCAGTATGATACCTTTGGCGAAGGCATCATCATCACCAGCCAAGGAGAGATGCAGTACTACTTGTCTCTTATGAACCAGCAGCTCCCCATTGAGAGTCAGCTTGTCAGCCGCTTGGTGGACAATCTCAATGCAGAGGTCGTGCTAGGTAATGTACGAACTCGTGATGAAGGTGTCGACTGGCTGGGCTACACATATTTGTTCGTGAGGATGCTCAGGTCACCTGGCCTCTACAGTGTCGGCGTTGAGTACGAAGACGACGAGGGCTTGGAGCAAAAGCGGGTGGACCTCATTCATTCCGCGGCACATGTTCTGCGGAAGGCAAACTTGATCAAGTACGACGAGAAGACCGGCAAGATGCAGGCTACCGAGCTCGGGCGGATCGCGTCGCACTATTACATCACCCACGGGTCCATGGAGACGTACAACAACCTCATCCAGCCGTCCATCACCAACATCGAGCTCTTCCGAGTCTTTGCACTGAGTGCCGAGTTCAAGTACATCCCCGTCCGGCAAGAGGAGAAGCTCGAGATCGCAAAATTGTTGACCAGGGTGCCAATACCCGTGAAGGAGAGCATCGAAGAGGCGCACTGCAAGATCAATGTGCTTCTCCAAGCGTACATCTCCCGTCTAAGGCTTGACGGCCTGGCCTTGATGGCTGATATGGTTTACGTCACGCAATCCGCAGGGCGTATTCTGCGGGCCATCTTTGAGATTGCCCTGAAAAAGGGCTGGGCTTCTGTCGCCAAGACGGCTCTGAATCTCTGCAAGATGGCGGAGAAGCGAATGTGGCCCACCATGACACCATTGCGGCAGTTCCACAACTGCCCAAGAGACATTGTGCAGAAGGCAGAGCGGACGGAGGTTCCGTGGAGTAGTTTCTTCGATCTCGACCCTCCGCGCATGGGGGAGCTTCTGGGAATGCCCAAGGCAGGCCGAACAGTTGTTGGGTTTGTCAACAAGTTCCCAAGAGTCGAGGTTCAAGCACAGATCCAACCCTTGACGAGGTCCATGTTACGCGTCGAGCTGACGATCACGCCTAACTTCGAGTGGGACGAGGAGATACACGGACTCGCGGAAAGCTTCTGGATTCTCGTGGAGGATTGCGACGGCGAGGAGATGTTGTTCCACGACACTTTCCTCCTACGCAAAGATTACGCTGAGGCGGAGTCGAATGAGCATGTCGTCGACTTCACTGTCCCCATTGTTGATCCTATGCCCCCCAATTATTTTATTTCTGTTGTTTCCGACCGATGGATGCATTCCGAGACCAGGATCGCTGTCTCGTTCCAGAAACTCATCCTCCCAGAGAAGTTCCCTCCTCACACGGAGCTTCTCGACCTTCAGCCTCTTCCAGCATCCGCGCTGAAGGTGAAGGAGTACGTTGCGCTGTATCCCCAGTGGGATCGCTTCAACAAGATACAAACTCAGACCTTCAACTCTCTTTATTCCACAGACAACAATGTCTTTGTGGGAGCGCCGACAGGAAGCGGCAAGACCGTGTGCGCAGAGTTTGCACTTCTCCGCCACTGGTCTCAATCTGATGCTGGACGCGCTGTCTATGTCGCACCTTTCCAAGAACTTGTGAATATCAGGTTCCAGGACTGGCAGAAGCGCCTTTCTGGTTTGAGAGGCGGCAAGGACATCGTCAAGTTGACTGGCGAGACTGCAGCCGATCTCAAGCTGCTCGAGCAGGGTGATTTGATCCTGGCGACGCCAATCCAGTGGGATGTCTTGTCCAGGCAATGGAAGAGGAGAAAGAATGTGCAGGCCATCGAGCTCTTCATTGCTGATGAGCTGCAACTACTGGGTGGCTCTATGGGCTACGTCTACGAGACCATCGTGTCCAGGATGCACTACATCCGCACGCAGACGGAAAAGCCAATGAGGATCGTCGGCCTCGGAGTCTCACTCGCCAATGCCAGAGATGTGGGCGAATGGATCGACGCCAAGAAGCACGACATCTACAACTTCAGTCCACATGTGCGCCCCATTCCGCTGGAGCTCCACATCCAGTCGTACACCATTCCTCATTTCCCATCTCTCATGCTCGCGATGGCCAAACCGACATACCTGGCCATCACCCAGATGTCTCCAGACAGGCCTGCTTTGGTCTTTGTCCCCAACCGCAAACAGACACGAGCTACGACGAGAGACATTCTCACGGCGTGTCTGGCCGAGGACGACGAGGACCGGTTCCTTCACGTCGACGTCCAGCAGATCCGACCCCTCCTCGATCGTGTACACGAGGAAGCCTTGGCCGAGGCCCTGTCCCATGGTGTCGGCTACTACCACGAGGCCCTCAGCACCGACGACAAGCGGATCGTCAAGTATTTGTACGACAACGGCGCCATACAGGTCCTGGTGGCATCTCGTGAGGTTTGCTGGGAACTCGACTGCACCGCCCACCTTGTCATTGTGATGGGCACCCAATACTTCGAGGGTCGTGAGCACCGATACGTGGACTACCCCATGACCGACGTTCTGCAGATGTTTGGCAAGGCTCTGCGACCTTCGGCGGACGGTCGAGGCCGTGGTGTCCTCATGGTCCCGGGGGTGAAGAGAGAGTACTACAAAAAGTTCCTCAACGAAGCGCTGCCAGTCGAGTCGCACCTCCACTCGTACTTGCATGATGCTTTCGTCACTGAGATCAGCACCCGCATGATTGAGTCTGGTGACGACGCCATCAACTGGATGACGTTTACGTACTTCTACCGCCGCCTGCTGGCCAACCCGAGCTTCTACAGTCTGCTCGATACCACGCAGGACGCGCTAAGCCAGTACCTGTCAGACCTTGTTGAGACGACCCTCAAGGAACTTGACGAGTCAAAGATTATCGAGTTCGACGAAGAGGATGGGTCTGTGACACCTCAGAACGCGGCCATGATCGGTGCTTACTACAACATCTCCTACATCACCATGCAGACTTTCCTGCTCTCGCTCAGCGCGCGCACGAAGCTCAAGGGCATACTTGAAATCGTGACATCGGCGACCGAATTCGAGGCCATCCAGATCCGCAGGCACGAGGACAGTCTTCTGCGGCGCATCTACGATCGCGTGCCGGTCAAGATGTCCCAGCCCGACTTTGACTCACCACACTTCAAGGCGTTCGTGCTGCTGCAAGCCCACTTCTCCAGGATGCAGCTGCCGATTGACCTGGCCAAGGATCAGGAAGTCATCCTGACCAAGGTCATCAGCCTCCTCAGCGCGACTGTTGATATTCTCTCCTCGGATGGCCACCTCAATGCCATGAACGCTATGGAGATGTCACAGATGGTGGTCCAGGGCATGTGGGATCGCGACAGCCCGCTCAAGCAGATTCCTCACTTCACTTCGGAGGTTGTCAAGGTGGCCAACAAATTCGGCATCAAGGATATCTACGACTTCATGGAGGCGATGAACCCCGAGGAAAACCCTCAATACAGCGAGCTTATCAAGGCCCTGGCTCTGTCCCAGAAGCAACTGTCCGAGGCTGCCATGTTCACCAACAGCAAATACCCCGACATCTCCCTCGAGTTTGAGGTCGAGGATCCCGAGAACCTGCACGCTGGCGAACCAGCGTTCCTCAACATTCAAATTGAGCGTGAGGTGGAGGAGGATGACGAGGTCGACCTCGTGGTCCACGCGCCGTTCTACCCAGCCAAAAAGGCGGAGAACTGGTGGCTGGTCGTGGGTGATGAGAGCTCCAAGACGCTCCTGGCCATCAAGCGTGTCACGGTGGGGCGCCAGCTGAAGGTCAAGCTGGAGTTCACGGTGCCCACCCCTGGGAAGCGCGAGCTGAAGCTCTTCCTGATGAGCGACAGCTACGTTGGGGTGGATCAGGAGCCTGGGTTTGAGGTCACAGTGTCTGAAGGGATGGAGGTTGATGAGGAGAGCGATGACGAATAGACGGGGACCTGTGGCCAGGGTCGAGGATCGAGGGTCGAGCCGAGCGAACGATCGGGCACCGATTCGTCCGAACGTCCCACAAGAGATTTTCTCCCGTCGCCCAAGGATATTTTCATCAAGATCAATGGCTCGGAAAGATATTGTTTTGGGGGAAAAGTAATGGCGTTACAAAGGGGCCTACAATGGTGTGGTCTATATGTTGCGAGAATTGAGTTTGCTTTGAATCAACATTTCCTAACCAGCTGTGGCTCTGAATAGGGGTGTGTGGTCATTTGTGTGATGAGATTTGAGAGGACAGCGGCAGCGGCAACGGCAACGGCAACGGCAACGGCAACGGCGTCAACATACATTCCCACCAGTGACGTGGGCGGGCAAGACAATGAAGAGGCCTGCCTTTGTCTGGAAGGATTTAGCGCCTTGGGCAATGGACATGATGATGCTCAGCCTGATGAATCAGAGGAGGTTACTGCATGAGCAGCCAATGAGATGAGGAGGGCGAGGAGGAAGGGATTAAAAAGGGGGTGGGTTGAGCAGAGAAGGAAGCCCTTGAATGAGACTGGTCTTGCCAGTTATTGTGTGGGCATGTCAGAGTGCCTGTGAGTGAGTGGGTGAGTGAGAGAGAGAGAGAGAGAGAGCATGCGACACCTTATTGTAACTGATCTTGGGGGGAGGAAAGGGGGGGGGGGTCCTCAGGGTACCAAGGTGGTTGGGATCCCGGAGGGTCAAGTACCCACCCCCCAATGTGGAAGAGCAAAAAAGGAAAAGAAAGAAAGAAAAAAAATACACACGAGAGATTGACGCGACAGTCTGCACCTGTAAGAGCAGCAAGCTCCAGCCTCCCTGACCTCCACCTCTCTCCGCCCTCTCTGCCTCCGCAGCCACCACCAAGCCTACTTTACTTACTACCAGCTTTATTGGCCTAAGCAACAACTTCTGCCCTTTGCAGTCCTGCCCCTTCTTTCTGCGCACACCACTCACCCTAACCCTTGCGTGCCTGCTTCCTTGCCTCTCTCTCTCTCTCTCTCTTTTTTTTTTTTTTGTTATTTTTTTGTTACTGCTTTCTTGGCCCCAACCAGGCATCTAGAACAATCCCAGTCATTCCCGCCGATAAGCAGAGGTCGAACTGGAGCTCTGCAAGAGAACCTTCGGCTGCCTCTCCAACTTTTTCTGCTCAACCCAGTACACTGCCGAACCTGACATTGCTTGTCGTCGCAGCATTTTCTTTTCCCTTCCCATTCTCTTATCCAAAACCTCATCATCATCCATCATCGGCGCATCACCACCCATCAATTCCCATCTCCAAATCTCTACCAACTCCCATCGACGACGCGATTGACGCGTTCATCCACGTCGGTCTCTAGCCAAACTTTGCTTTTTGTATCCCTCACGCGCCGCCGCGACAGCACGTTGCCACCAACCATCAGCCACCATGTCTGACGAAGCCAGCGCGACTGCTGCGCAGCCCATGGAGGTCGACAGCAACACTGCGCCCGCCAAGACAGACGACGCTGCAGCTGCTCCTGCTGACGAGTCCAAGGTTGAGGAGCCCGAGGCTGCTGCTGCCCCCCAGGACGAGTCTGCTGAGCCTGCCAAGGAGGAGGAGCAGCCCACCAAAGCTGCTGATGGTTGGTCATCTCTCCTCTCCTGCCCTACGCCCCAGGTCTGGTCTGGCGACACCAGCACGGTAGCATGAACTAACTGAACATCGCATCACCATCAAAACAGAGCCCGCCGAGAAGCCCGACGTCGAGATGAAGGACGCCTCTGATGCCGCCGACACCGCAGAGAGCGCAGCGAAGGAGAACGAAGACAAGCCCGAGAACACGGACGCTGCGCCACCTGCCGCCAGTGGTGATGCTGCTGCTGCCGCCGCCGCGACCGCCACACCCAAGAACAAGGCCCCCGCCCGGCGAAAGTCAACCGCCGGCGAGAGTGCCAAGGGCAAGAAGCTGAACAAGAAGGCGAGCAAGGCTGCTATACTGCACACAGATGCCAAGCCCGGCGAGCACTACTTCATAAAGCTGAAGGGCTTCCCGCAGTGGCCATGCATCATCTGCGACGAGGACATGCTGCCGCATGCCCTGCTGAAGTCTCGCCCTGTCAGCGCCGCGCGCCCCGATGGTCAATACCGTGAGGACTTCGCCGACGGCGGTAAGCGCGCGGCTGACCGAACTTTCCCCATCATGTACCTCGCCACCAACGAGTTGTGAGTGTTCCCCCACACCGCTGCAGCCACCGCCAAGGCTATCTCTCTCTCACATTACACGGCTGACTTTTTTTGGAATTTTTTACATTACCCCCCTACAAGTGGCTGGGTTTCCAACAAGGATCTGATTGACCTCGACCCCGAGAAGGTCATGGAGCAGGTGAATGCCAAGATGCGCAAGGACCTGATCCTGGCCCACCAGCTCGCCGAGGAGCACCACGACCTCGCCTACTACAAGGGTGTCCTGAACCAGTTCCAGGAGGAGCTGCTCGAGAAGCAGAAGGCCGCCGAGGCCAAGGCTGCAGCGGCTGCAACTCCCAAGGCCAGCAAGAAGAAGACCAAGGCGGCTGCTGCTGCTGCCGACGAGGATGTCGACATGGAGGACATCGACGATGAGCCCAGCGCAAAGAAGGAGAAGAAGCGCAAGAACCCCGAGGACGCAGACACCCCCCAGCGCTCTGACTCGGTCAAGAAGCCCAAGATCAAGCTCACACACAACACGCCCAAGTCTAACGGCACCGGCGGTGCAAAGGCTGCTAAGGGTGGCAGCGAGGCGAAGAGCTCCAAGAAGGCCAAGAAGCCGAAGGAGGACTCAGAAGAGCGGTTGCAGACACCCAAGGAACCTGAGATGAGCGCTGAGGACCGATTCGAGCGCAAGAAGAAGGAGGTCCTCTTCCTCCGCCACAAGCTCCAGAAGGGACTCCTCACCAGGGATCAACAGCCCAAGGAGGAGGAGATGAAGATGATGTCCGACTACCTGACCAAGCTCGAGGGCTTCCCCGATCTGGAGACCGAGATCATCCGGGTCACCAAGATCAACAAGGTCCTGAAGGCCATGCTCAAGCTGGACAACATTCCCAAGGAGTCAGACTTCGAGTTCAAGCCTCGCTCACAGGTCCTGCTCGACAAGTGGAACAAACTCCTCGCGACCGAGGATGGCTCCGCCCCTGCCGCGTCTGAAGAGGCCAACGGGGTTAACGGCCACAAGACCGAGAAATCATCCGCCAAGGAGACGAAGTCTGCTGTCAATGGTGTTGAGAAGGCTGACACCGAGGAGCCCGAGGCTCCCAAGAAGGATGCTAAGCGCGAGGACACCAAGTCCGGCGCGAAGGAGGCAGAGGAGGACACCAAGGTCGAGACTCCTACCCCTGAGGCGGACCAAGAAGCAGAGAAGGAGGGCCCCTCTACCAAAGAGAAGCCCCAGGCTGAAGAGGTACGTCGTGCTTGAGATGAACACTTATCAATACCCCCCTATATGCTGTGCGAACCAGGATCTAACGTGTATCAGGACACAAAGGCTTCCGAGGCCGTCGATGCCGCTGCCTAAGGGCGAGCCATGATAAATCTCGACCGTTTGCCAGACAAGATCCTCTGAAGATGACATTGGTCTTCTGAAGATCGAGGCTTGGTGACATCAAGTGTATATTACGTACCTCCCGTTGTGCTTCATCAGGCACGTGGAAGGACGAATGGGCTACAGGCCATGCGACATTCCTTCGGCTTTCCTGACCCGAGTCCCTCATAGGATCAACACTGGGCGACCACGCCAATGTTTGTATTCAGGCAGGAAAAACAACGGAGGCATTAGGTTTGTTTTTCAACCCGGGCTGTCAAGACTGAAAATGAATTCGGAGGGAGGTCAAACCTTAGGCAGATTTCGCAAAGGACTATTCACATGAAGGGGGACTTTCTGCATAAGACCTACCTAGTATGGACCTATTATGGGCCCCAAGGCTGAGCAACTTATGACAATGAAAGGGGTTGCAGGTTGTTAGAGGTGTTACGGCATCGTACTTTGACACTTTCGGCAGGGGCAGGAGGAAAATCAATACGGGAAGAAAAAGAAAACAACAAAACAAAACACGAAAAGAAGAAGAAGGGAGAGAGGGAGAGAGAACCAGAGGACTTCGCTGGGATAATGCAAATAGCTCGTATCTCATACGACGAATTCAATGACAGACCTTTATTTAAAACAAAAGTCAGGCTGAATGAATCAAAATTAAAAAGCTTGGACTTGCTCGCTATTAAAGATGCGTCTAGTTAACATCATGTAAAATTCGTGCGCTTCTATGTATGCTGCGCTACGCTGTTGTTGTGGGTAGGCAGGCGGTAATTTGGCTGATCAGGCCCAAGCAAGGGGCTGCAGCTACCGCCGCCACCCACGCCCGTGCTCTGAGGCGCGTGTTTAACGAGATGGCAAATCTTTTTTCTCTCAACACACACACATAAATGGCCCTAGCTACACATAATCCTCGCACAGATGGAGCATGACGAGACGGAATTCGTACATGATGACCATAGGGTAAGTTAGTTGCCGGTCCAAAAGTTCAAGTCGGACCCGCGCTCACAACAGGATTTCCAGGTCGCGTTCGTCTTCGGCCAGGACGAGGAGGAGACGGCCGAGCGAACGTCCCGGCCCACGAAGCGGAGGAAAGTCTCCAAGAAGAGTGCCGCGGTCGAAGCCAAGCAGCGCCGCCCTTCTGACTCGACCGTGGACTTTGTTCCACTCTTCAACGGCGCCGAGGATCCTGCGCTCGTGGCCTTGAGGCAGAAGCAGTTCGCGGCGAGCTGGGCTGCCATCAACACCCGCATCCAGGACGTGCTGAGAGACTCCAACCGCACCACCCTTGTTGCCGTTGCCTCTTTTGTGCAGGAGGCGCCCGCAGAGGCGCCTGGCAAGATCCCCACGGCGCTCATCGTCACAGGACCCAATGTCGCGTCGCAGGACCTGCTGTTTGCGCAGCTGGCCGAGGGTCTGGGCGAGGACGTCGACGGACGGTTCGTGCGGCTGCGGTCGGCGGAGGCGTCGAATCTGAAGGTCACGCTTAAGAAGATCATTCGCGACGTGACGAGGACGGCTGCTGATGGAGGGGAGGACGCCGAATTAGCCTTGGGAAAGGATGGCCGAAAGTTTCTCGACTATGACTTGGAGGCATTGTACGCGCACATTGGTCACCATGAGTCCAAGCAGGTTATCGTCGCGTTCCAGGACAGTGAGGCCTTTGACACGGCTCTCTTGACTGACTTGATAACACTGTTCAAGTATGCCCCTTGGTCGTCTCATCTCACCCGCGCCCCCCCCCCCACCCTCGTGTGCGTACCTTACTAATGCGCATCGTGCGCCAGCTCATGGAGGGACCGTATCCCTTTCACCCTGATCTTTGGCATCGCAACTTCGGTTGAGCTTTTTGAAGCTCGGCTGCCCAAGTCGACTAGCCAATGTCTGTATGGCGCGCAGTTCGATGTCGTCCAGATGTCTTCGATCCTGGAGAGCGTCTTCAAGTGCGCAGTCGCCCATCAAGGCTGCAATATGAAGCTGGGCCCTGTGTTCCTCAGTAACCTCGCGGAGCGTCAGCATAGCCAGGTGGCTGGCATCCAGATATTCATCAGCTCGTTGAAGGTAAGTTTCTGGTGTGGTGCCTGTCGAGCCGTGATGACCCCTATTGCTGACAATAGCCAGTACGCCTACATGTGCCACTTCTATGCGAATCCCCTCTCCATCCTCCTGTCCGGGGCAGCTTCCCCGCAGGCAGAGCATAGCGAGGCACTCCGAAACCTCCCATCCTTCCGCACCCATGTCGAGGATGCTGTTGAAGCAGGCAGGCTGAAGCACGCCAGAGATCTCCTCGAGAACGACGAGTACCTCGCCCAGCAGCGGACAGCAGCTTTGAAATCCACACTGAACTGGGAGGATCGTTTTCTCAGATCGGTGGCGCTGCTTGAGGCCAGTGAGGTTTCACAGGATGACTTCATCACTATGTACATCAACGCACTCGCTGAAGGCATCGACCTTCTCTCTCAGGATTCGCCGATCCTAGGCTCAGTCAGGCGCCTGTCCGCGACTGATCTCTCGTTATTGCTGGGACGACTTATCAGCGTGGTCAATTCCGGCAGACCAGAGCTTGGCCTCAAGGGCTGGGCTGACGAGGACCCAGACGTCGTCCGAAGCCTGTCCGAGATGGCAGAGGGGCTTGCTTCGCTCCAAGGGCAGGCCCAACGCAAGGGAAAGCCACTACGAAGTCAATACAGCGCACAGAGCAGGGTCCTTCGGACGACCGTCATCGCCCAGAAAGTCCAGCTGAGCCAAGATGAGTCAAACCTGACAAACGAGGACAAGGCCTTCACCGAACTGGTCGACAATGTGTCTGAGCTGCTGGCCACGACCATCTCATGCTCGGCAGCAGACACGGTGTTTTTACATGAGCTGTGGATGTACGAATCCAAGTCACCTTACAAAGACGTGTTTACCCCGCGGCCAGGCTCTCTGTTCGAGCGAGCCCTGTCGAGGCCACACGACTATCTAGCGTGCGCGTGTTGCAGCCACGTGGTGGATGGAGGCAACGGCGCGAGTCTGCCGACGACGAGCATACTATATCATCTGTACCAGGAAACCGGGGCTCTCATCAATGTTGCCGACCTGTGGTCAGCGTTCTACGGCCTCGTTGGCACTGACGAGGACACCGAGAGACGGCTCGAACCGAGTTCGTCGAAATCACGCGACAATGACGGCTATGATGAGCGTAGCGCTCTGGTGTTGTTCTACCGAGGCTTAGCTGAGCTAAAGGCGATGGGGTTCGTCAAAGCGACTCGACGTCGGGCAGACCATATCTCGAAGAACAAATGGCTCTTGTGAGGCGTGGGCGAACTGGGGCGGGACGGCGGTCCCGAGTTCGACGCTTTGCTTCTTGGACTCAAAAACTAATTGCGAATACGCGCACGAGACAGAGAGAGAGAAAGAGAGAGAGAGAGACACGGGAAAAATCTTTTGCTTCCCGACGAAGGGAAAATTGACTATTCCTGAGTCTTCTAGGCTGGCCCGAGAGAATGGTATTGCCCTTTTCCATTTGCGGTCAACCATGACTCCGAAGAACGTGGCGTGGAATCCCCGACTGAGGCAGTGAGGGTCCCAGCGTCTGAGACACGCCCCGTCATGAAGGATAAGTTTTTTTTTTTCCTTCCCCCTTTGCGGCAAAACGAGGAACCTCCCCAGCCTTTCCAGTCGAGCAAGCAGTGCCCCCTTCCTCCCTCCTCCACACAAAGTCTTGCTGGTGGACAAAGTATGAAGGTCTTTGAGCTAAGGAGAGACCCGTGGACAAAAAGGACAAAGAACTCCGAGGGCTCAAGGCGCCTTTCTAGTCCTTTCTCCACCAAACCTATTTTCTGGGCATGCGAGCGGGCCGAGGATTCGACAAAGGCAGGTGTTTTATTATAGTCGGGGCAATAAATGTACAAAACCCACTGGCCAGGCCCCATCATGAGGGTCAGGCAAGGCAGAACAGATATTTATTCTAGGCAACTCTTGTTGAAAAGATAACTACCTGTTCATCACTCACTCACAACTACAACTTGAGGACTTGGGACATATATAAAGGTGCCTTCACAATCTTTGCTTCTCTGTACACTCACACCACAAGAAACATAATTGTGACAAGTCACTATTACTGGCGATTTAAGACTTACCCAGTCACCAACTTTGAGAGATCATCAGGCACACGAAAGCCAAGCAGGGATTCTTTTTCTTTCTTCTTTTCTTCTTTCTCTTTTCCTTCTCATAATCACCATCTTGTTCGTCGTCTCAAGATCGTCTTTCATTCGTCCCAAAATCGTCTGAATCACAGGACATCTATTATTCATCTATTTGCTTCCACCACCACTAGGCTTGACTGTGTAAGAGAAGCCTTAAGACTCACTCACTCACGATCTGGGTTCCTAGTTCCATAAACTATATAAACCCATATATTCTTATCCATGATATAATTACGCTACACTATTCTTTCTCCCCTCACCCTTTTCTCACTCTCTATTCAGCAGCACAATATCTTGCTCTCTCTCTCTATTCACCAGAGAGGTAGTAAAACCACACACACACACACATACACACAAACAAATCATCCTACAAACCCCCATTACACACATACGTACAGAAAAAAAAGAAGGAAAGGAAAGATGAGCAACTTCAGAATGAACCAAGGCAGCAGCCACAACAACCCTCCACCGCCCTCACCACACCTACCCCGTGATCCGAACAACCACCACGGCCCCAACACACCACAGGGCCTGGGCCAGCGCCGGACCAAGAACAATGAGGCCCTGGACAAGAAGCTCGAGCAGATGGCCCTCCCGCTCGCGCCGCTCGTCCAGCTCACCTCGGGCCACGTCCACCCTGCCTTCCCCTCGACGCTGCTCAACTTCTGGCTCCTGACGGACGCCCAGCTCGACGAGATTGCCCACTTTTATCACCAGCGCACGCCGTGCCAGTGGACGCGCCACTATCCTTGTCCCATCACCTGGGGAGAGGGACTGACTCTCGAGGAGAAAAGGCGCAAGATTGGGAAGTTTATTGGCTTGCGAGGGGTAAGTCTTTTTTTTTTCTTTTCTTTCTTTTTCGCTGCATACTTTTGCCCCCTCCCCCCCCCCCTCCTTTTCTTTTTCTCTTAATATCAATAATAAAAGGCACACACATGCTGACAAGGTGATGTATATAGTGCGAAACACCAATAGTCATCAAGACTGAGGAGCAGATCATGGAGGAGGCCCGCCAGGCGCGGATAAAGAACGATGGGGACGAGGCCCTGAGGAACAAGATGTCGTGGTATTACTAGGAGCATGACCGCCGCCGTTGAAGATTTCCTGACGACGTAGGGTCTCGGCCCTCCCTCTCCCCTCCCCCCCCCCCCTCTCTCTCGTTGCGGAGCCATCCCAACAACATACATCTGGGGAACTTGGCGGCATACGTCCCTACGGATCGAGAGGACAACACGATTTCTCTCTTTCCCTGTAACAACATAACAGCATCAGCGTTGATTTCTGCATAGCTGTCTCAGCATCAGATACCATGATAGACAACCTTCCAGAGCAGCAAAGGAGTTCGCGGTCTATTTGGATGCCAAAGCAATTTCTTCTTTTTCCTCTCTTCGTCTTCTTTTTAGCAAGAGACTTGTAATGAAAATATCAGTTTCCCCCTATTGGGTACTCGAGATCGGCCCCTGTCTCCGTGTCTTTCCCACCCCCGAGTGCCTCAGCTAGAAAAAAAATGAAAAAAAAATTGTGTGAAGCCAAACCTCAAAGAACGCCGCGCAGCCATGATCATGCCGTGAATGTGCCCCCCCCCCCCAAAGATCCAGGGTTTTCCTTCGCCTTGGGCAGCAGCCGAGTAAATTTATTTATACAGCCCCAAAAGGGCACGAAGCCTTTCCATGGCGTCCTGCCCCATCGAGCAGGAAAGTTGTCCATATATGTGTGCAACGGGGAGGGAGCAGGTCTATTTCTTTCCCTTCTTCTTCTTGCCCCCGCCGCTTGATGATGTTGGCCTCTCGGCTGGCGTACCGACATCGACGAGAACTCCGTCGTCGCTGGGTATCTTCTTCTCACCCTCCTGCTCGAGCTCCTTCATGAAATCCGAGGAGATGGCCGCACGGCGCTTCTCCCACCACTCGGTCTCGGCTTGCGTCTTGGACTGGATCTCGTCGATTTTGTCGTGGAACATGGTGTTGGCGGCGATCTCGTTGGCGGTTTGGAAGATGGTTTGTCCCCAGTTAAGTGCTAGGCCGTTAGCCTGAACGCGTGATGGCCAGTTAGCATCTCTCACTCTCTCCTAGAGAATAAAAACAAAAAAGCAACCGCCCCCCGCCCTCCCCCCCAAATTCCCCCATTCTTCCCAGGGTCGACGGTGGTTTTCTTTTCTCTTTCAGTAGGGATTATGATCGCATACCTCCATCACAACGTCGCGCAGCTCAGCCTCCATCTCACTCTCGGCGCGCGTGAAGCGCTGCCACAGGTCATCACCGACGCTGCCCTTTGCCAGCAGGTTCGAGCAGGCCTGCTTCGCCGTGCGGATCTGTATGATGCGGTGGATGTCCTCGACGGCGCGGCGGATCAGGGCGGCGCGCAGTATGCTCTCGGGAACCTTGGGGGCCTTCTCCTGGCCGTCTTCGGGCTCCATGTGGAGGAGTGACAGGTAGATGTTTCGCTGCAGGTGTGGGCCGAACCATGGCTCGAGGTTTGCCTTTTGCGCTGTTCGTCTGTGTCAGCCGAGCTTCGCCCTTGCTGGTCTTCATGTAAAGGGAAATGGTAAAGAATGGGCCGCATCGTTACTTACAAGCCTTGCGCTTCCTGTAGACGCTGGAGAAGGTAATGAAGGTGCCGCCTAGGACTAGCACGTAGGCGATGGGGAGGATGAGACCCCTCCAATCTAATGAGAACATGATGGTTGCACGCGCAGTATCTAGAAGTTGGAGTCTTCAAGAAATTGAAGGGGAAAAAAAACTAGAGATTAATTTTGGCCAGTTAAGGCGGTAAGAAAAGAGGGTGAGAAGGAAGATGAATCTAGAGAGAGGGTCACGGACACACGGTGTTGATCAAGGACCGTCCGGAATTGGCACCTGAAAGGAAAAAAAGACAGGTTGAGGTTGAGTGTGTACTTTGGGTAAGAGAGGCCACACTTCAACATTGCGACTCAGCAGCTGTCACTTTCCATTCACCCTTCTGCCACTAGCTCAAGTAGAAGAACCCTGCAGCCCGCCCTGCGTGGATGGCAGCGGCCGGCATTCTCTGCCTGCCCTGTCATTCACAGTCAGTACAAGCTTATTGGTCTCGGTCCATTCTGCTGGTCTGTGCCCAACAAGGTACGTACCAGAGCTTGGGATCTTAGCTTTCGTCATTGCCTTCCTGCCTGCTGGTTCACTAACAGAACAGTGGCCATAGCTTGAGCACATCCTCCCACCTTCCGACATTACTGTCCTCTTCTATATTTTGTCCTGCACACCTTTACGAATGAATCCATTGGTCACCCTGCCTTGACAGTGTCGCTTTTTAGGAAGAAGCTTTCAGAATCACACACACACAGACAGATACTCGGTTGCAAGCGACCCCTCCTTATACGTGCCGCCACAGAGGCGAGGGGACACGAGCCTGGACCCCTCCATTCATCACCACCGGTTTTGACCCTCCACTGCCTCCTCACCACCACAGGTTTAAAACCTCGCGGACGAACATCAGGGATATTGTCAAGATGTTGTTGAGAGTCCGTGGGCCAGATGGCATGCTACGCATTACCATCGAGAAGGACGAGACATTCGCCGACCTGACCCAGAAGTTCCTACCGCAACTCCCGTCTACGGTCGACCCTAATACCATCTCCTTCTCGAACCACCCCAGCGGCAATGACCCCAAGACGTTTCCCGAGATAGCGCACCTCGCGATCGGCCAGGTCGGCCTTAGCCATGGAGATATGATCTTCATCAAGTACGGCCATGCAAAAGTCATGGGCAACGGCGTCACAAACGGGGACCTGGACATCAAGGGCAAGGGAAAGGCGGCCCCCTTGGAGTCGTCAACCAACCGGCTCAACGGACAACCTGTCCTGCCTACCGAGGATGTCCTCATCGACCCGCCTCCCCTGTCCTCACCGACAAGAGAGAGAATCAAGAACCCCTGGGAGGTTGTCGTCCAGTCCAAGCTCGACGACGCCCTGGACAAGAAGGACGGGAAGATCAAGCGGAAGATGGACAAGATGTGCCGACACGGCCCCAAGGGCATGTGCGACTACTGCCAGCCTCTCGATCCCTTCGACGCCAAGTACCTCGACGAAAAGAAGATCAAGTATATGTCTTTCCACTCGTACCTCAAGAAGATCAACGCCGACAAGAACAAGCCCGAGACGGGCAGCTCGTATATACCACCTCTTGTCGAGCCATACTACAGAGTCAAGCGGGACTGTCCGTCAGGTCACCCCCAGTGGCCCGAAGGCATCTGCACAAAGTGCCAGCCGAGTGCCATCACGCTGCAGCCCCAACAGTTCCGTATGGTGGACCACGTTGAGTTCGCGGAGCCCGCTATCATCGACACCTTTCTCGACGCCTGGCGCAGGACTGGGGCACAGCGCCTAGGCTTCATGTACGGTCGGTACGAGGAGTATGACGTGGTCCCGCTGGGGATCAAGGCAGTTGTCGAGGCCATATATGAGCCGCCCCAGGTGGATGAAGTCGACGGCGTCACCCTGAATCCCTGGGAGAACGAGAAGGAGATCACCGAGACCGCTCGGCTGTGCGGGCTGCAGCAGGTCGGTGTGATATGGACCGATCTCCTGGACGCTGGCGCCGGTGATGGCTCAGTGGTGTGCAGACGACATGTGGACTCTTATTTCATCGCTTCGCAGGAGATTTGCTTCGCGTCACGCCTGCAGGCACAACACCCTAAGTCCTCCAAGTGGAGCGACACTGGTCGTTTCGGCTCCGACTTTGTCACATGCATCATATCAGGCAACGGAGAGGGCGGTATCGAGGTCAGTGCATACCAGATGTCGAACGATGCGATCGAGATGGTCAGGGCCAATATCATTGAGCCCTCGGCAGACCCCCAGCGGATGTTAGTGCAAGAGGAAGAAGAGGACGACGGCTCGGCCAGCAGGACGCGGTATATCCCTGAGGTGTTTTACCGGCAGATCAACGAGTACGGTGCGAATGTACAGGAGAACGCGAAGCCGGACTTCCCAGTCGAGTATCTCTTTGTCACCTTGACACATGGTTTCCCCGACAAGGCACAGCCGTTGTTTAGTGATCACGGTTTCCCCATCGAGAACCGGGAGCTCATGGGCGAGGTGCAAGAGCCCAGCTCGGTGGCACGGAAGCTCAAGGCCGGCTCTCAGTCCCGCAGCGGACAGACCGTTCTGTCAAACTTTCACTTCCTCTGCTTCCTGCACCATATGGGTGTGCTGAGCAAGGTGGGTGGAGACACGCTGTGACATGGCTTGCAGCTCCTTTACTGACCGGTCTATTCACAGGATGAGGAGGCACTGCTGTGCCGAGCGGCCGTTGGCCATGATCTCGCGGATGCATTCCAACTCAAATCGAGCACCGGGTGGCAGACGTTGTTGGCAATCTTGCATTCGACTGGTGAGAGAATCCCCTCCAAACGCCGCCGTGAAGAGTCCAAAAATGGGGACGCCGGCTCCGGCCCAAACTCCCCTTTTCGTATGGACCATTCCGACTCTGAGGCCGAACATCTTGCTAAGCGCGTTGCTGCGGTTAGGCTAAACCGACTCGCGAGCGACAATTGAACTCCCGCTGTCTTACCTGGGAAGGCCTGGGGAGAACTGGTGGTGGCACTACTTTACTAAGAGGTAGCCTGGGCTACATACGAGAGATCTTTTGTAAGACGATTCATGATTGGGACGGAAGCCTCTGGCCATCCGGGAACTTGGGCGCTGATGGGATTACCGGGGGAGGCAATTGCATTAGAGAGACAGGTCGAATGGATGGCATGAAAATGAGATGATGATCAGATTCTCTTTCCTTGCCCAAGAGGAAGGGGAACAGAAGCTCTAGGTCTTATAAAGATCTATCACCGCTGCTTTCCCACTACTGTGATATGTAAAACAGATATGATATGCACTGAACAAGAGCGGAAGTAAGAAACTAGGATATTGACTGATTTTGGAGAGTCGTGTGTTTTCAATGGCCAGCCGTGGTGGTGGTATTTTGAGAGTGAGTTACGTACATTAATAATAATACATACAGGTTGACTGGCCGACTTATTTTATATTCAATCCCCCGTCCCCCCCTCCTTTTTTTTATACATACTACATAGTACATACTACTTACTTACTCTCCAGCTCGCCCCTCATTGACGCGCCGCCACGCTGCCTTCTTGGCGTTATTGCTCACCCCCATATCCTTCTTTGCCGCCGCGAGCAGGTCATTGACGATGGCCACGTCGTTGGGATACATCTGCTGCAGCTTGGCATAGTAGTGCTCGACCAGGATCTGGTACATGACGCGCGGGTCCTTGACCGTCTCCAGCGGCTCGTCGGCAGCGAGGAGGCCGTGCTGCTGCAGGCCCTGCAGGCGCTCCTGCAGGCGCATGGTGGCGCGGAGGACCAGCTTGGCCATGCGCGGGGTGGGGCGTTCGATGCGCTCCTGCTCGGCGAGCATCTCGAGGGCCAGGGCGCGCGAGAGATCGAAGCCCAGGACGTCGCGCAGGCCCTGGAGGGCGGCCAGCAGGCCCGGCCAGTCGTTGGCCTTGCGGAAGCTGTGCAGGATCAGCTTGACCTGGTTCTCGGACAGGCTGCCGCGGCGGGCGCGGTAGTGGCCGGCAAACACCCAGCTGCTGGCGAGCATGTCGCGGAAGACGTCCCTGGCTTGGCGGGCGGCCTGCTCGCGCACCTCGGGCCGGAGCGAGGGGCCCGGGAGCTGGTTGACAGGGAGCGAGCGGAACAGGATGGCAAAGGTATCGGCGTTGGGCAGGATGTCGTGCTCGTGCACCATGAGGCCGTACAGCTCGCGCGCCTTGTCGCCCCTACCCTGCGCGACGGCGGACGCGATTAGCTCGTTCATCATCATGGCGTCGCCGCCCATCGCGCACTCCTGGTACGCGACGAACAGCTCCTCCAGGCGGCCGAACAGCGAGCGCTCGCGGTAGTTCTCGGCGAGGATGACAAAGGTCTCGACGGTCGCGCGGGGGACCATGGTGTAGTCGAGCTCAGGGCCCTCGTGGTCAGAGCGGTTGGGCCGGCCGTCGGCGAGCTTCATGGGCCCCTCGAGCATGACCTGTCGCTTCCGCAGGTCCACAAAGTTCTTGCGGCTGCGGACCATGGACCAGGCGAGGAGCTCGGCCTTTTGGCGGTTGGCAGCGTCGCCGGAGCGCAGCAGGGCGCCGATAAACCCGTTGACCTGGACCGAGGCGGCCATGACGCCGTTCTTCTGCATGTAGATCAGGACTTCGTAGGCACCGGAGAGATCGCCAGCACCTATGAGCCGCTTGAGCCACTTCCCGAAGAAGAAGCTATTCCTCAGCTCATTGGGCAGCTTGGACTTGCCGTACAGGTTGACGGTGCCGGCGAACATCATGTCGGTAAAGGCATACATAGCAAAGTCGGTGTGGCCATTACTGAGGAAGAGCGAGATGACATCGTCGTAGTCCTCGATCTCCATCGGTTTCTCGAGCTTGGCGGCCAGGTCGCGCATGCGACGGTACAGCAAGAAGCCCCGTTCCACCGTAGCAGGCTTCGCACAGTAGGCACGGATGAGGTGCAGCAGCACACGCGAGTCTGCAGGGGTTGCAGGGCTCGACCGCTGGAGCAAGGCCCTGCTTGTCCGTTCGGCGCGATCAAGGTCGCCAGTGGCAGACCACATGCGCACGCCCAGCTCGAAGTAAGCGATGCCTATGGCCGAGCCTTCACTGCCTAGTTCCTTGACAAGCCTCCTCCATGTGCTGAGCGCCTCTTCAGGAAAGCCAGCCTCAAATGTGGCCTCGATGGCCAGCAGCCGCTGCTTGGGTGTCAGCGGCGCGCCAGCCTTGGTCATGACCTTGGCTAGCACACGGACGTGAGGCATCCTGTAGAAGTTATCTGGCCCTTCGGAGGAGAAGACTGCCCATAAGGCGTCCCAGACCTCCTTGGCCACTACCGTCTGCGGCTTGGCGAGGATCCCTGTGAGGGGGTGGAAGGCTTTCCACGCGGAGGCGATGTGCTTCCTCTGCAGCTTGCTGTGCTTCAGGGCCAACACTGCCGCCCTCAGGTTCTGGAGAAGCAGAGAGGCCTGGGTGTCTCGTAGTTGAAGTTGTCTCTTGCTGTGGTCGGCCTCGTAGAAGCGGATGGCCGGAAGATCCGTGCTGAGGTCGGCCCCAGGCCCGTCGTGGGTCTTGAGCACCTCCTGGAGGGCCTCGATCGATCCTGGCGGGCCATGCTTCTCCAAGATCCTCTCCAGCACGCCTGTCATGCGCTCAAGCTTTGGCAGGGCGTCCTCGAGCCTGGTCATCTTGGCCGTGATGCTGGCCTGCAGATCCTCGAGGTCCTCGAAATCGGGCTCATCCTCGCCGCCGCCGTCGTCCTCAACCCGCGTGACCCGGCCTGTTCTCGGGTCCTTTTCGAAATACTTGACGACCACACCTTTGTGTGCATCCTGCCTTGGCGTGCCGCGGGAAGAGGAGCTTGGTTCTACCGACTTAACCTCGTGACCATTCTTGCTCCTGTGGCTGTTGGCGTAGCCTCTCGCAAAGCTTTGCGGCCGCTGAGAAGAACTGCCGAGTGATGCCAGACGACAGGAGCGACAGATGTAGGGATTCCTGCGGGTGGCCAGTTCAAGAAGAGCAGATCTTGGAGGCATCGATGTTCAGATCTGGTACGAGGTAGGCCATGTGGGTGTGGGTGTGGGTGTGGGTGTGTCGTCGCGATGCTGGAATTTTTTTGTTGGTTGATTGATCAAATCAGCCCCAGTCCAAGTCAAGCCTACTTCTTAACTTGGGGAGTTGAATCCCGTCCCTTCATCCGCCTAAAAAATTCTTATCAGTGCGACCGATGTACCGGTGGGCGATAAGCAGGGGTCATTCTCCCCAAAACGGTAGGCGGTCTAAATTATTTTAGAGGGAAACTTCGCAGCGCAAATGGAAACCTCATCTTCCTTTTCCTTTACTCTTTGGAAATCACCAC
This sequence comes from Cryphonectria radicalis, assembly GCA_014849355.1. Taxonomy (NCBI): domain Eukaryota; kingdom Fungi; phylum Ascomycota; class Sordariomycetes; order Diaporthales; family Cryphonectriaceae; genus Cryphonectria; species Cryphonectria radicalis. The sequence goes on along the minus strand of JACWQW010000006.1, from coordinate 64,369 downwards.
CAAATTTGAAGATAGCAATCAACAAGAGCAATCGTATGCCTCAGAAAAACACTCAGACATGACAAACAACTGACCCAAAGCCAAGCCATGTCGACCCCAAATCCAGACTTCCTCCGCTTCACCGGCCACAAGTCCTTCACCCACCGCCTCCTCCTCTCGACCCTCACCGGCCGCCCCGTCCACATCTCGGGCATCCGAAGCTCCTCACCGACCGCGCCGGGCCTCGCCCCTCATGAGGTCTCCTTCCTCCGCCTGCTCGAGGCCGTGACCAACGGCTCCTCGATGCAGATCTCCTACACCGGCACGACCATCACCTACCACCCAGGCCTCATCACCGGCACCATCGCCGGGTCGGGCGCGTCCGCCGACGACGTCATCGAGCACTCGCTGCCCGCCAACTGCACGCGCGGCGTCACCTACTTCCTGCTCCCCCTCGCCGTCCTCGCCCCCTTCTCCAAGGCCCACATGAACGTCCGCTTCTCCGGCCCCGGCGTCATCACCTCCGCCACCGCCACGGGCGACATGTCCGTCGACAGCTTCCGCACCGCCATCCTCCCGCTGTACGGCCTCTTCGGCATCCCGCCCGCCCGCATCGAGCTCAGGGTCCTGCAGCGGTCCTGCCCTGGTCCCCGCGGCGGCGGCGGCGGCGGGCTCGTCGAGCTGCGCTTCGCCAGCCAGGTGCGCCTGCCCAAGACCCTCCACCTCAACCGCTCCCCAGGGCGCATACGCCGGATCCGCGGCGTCGCCTACTGCACTGGTGTGTCGGCGAGCAACAACGCCCGCATGATCCACGAGGCGAGGCGCGTGCTGAACCCGCTCGTGTCGGATATCCACATCGCCGCCCAGTATGATCCCGCGCCGCTGGTCCCGGACAAGAACACCCCCGGCGGCAAGGGGAAGAAGAAGCTGGGGATCGGGTTTGGGCTGAGCCTGGTCGCCGAGTCGAGCGTGCCTGGGGTCTTGTACTCGGCCGATGTGGTCGCGCCGCCCGAGGGTGGTGTGGTCCCTGAGGAGATCGGGACCAGGTGTGCCTATCAGCTGGCCGAGGTGATACGGCAGGGCGGGTGCGTGAGCTGGTCGGGGGCGAGGACGGTGCTTACATTAATGGCGATGGGATCAGAAGATGTCGGGCGGTTGAGGATAAGTAAAGAGGCGCTGGGCACGGAGGAGATATTGGGACTGGCAAGAGATCTGAGGAAGTTTGGTGCTGCAAGTTGGGGCCTAAGGCCTGTGGACGATGATGATCCAGAAGACATTATAGTCTCGGTCAAGGGCACTGATGTTGGAAACGTCGGCAGGAAAATGGCATAAATGCCAAGAATTTGAGACGATATCATCATCATCATCATCATCATCATGATGTCTATGTACCACCACCACCACCACCCTGCTGTCTTCTGACCCGCCGTTGACCGTCAGCGGCCATCGCTGCCAATCTGCTGGTATATCCTGTCAACTGTAGGGAATAGGCTGCCGTACTGGAACTGCTGGCACTATCCTCCACCAATGTGCGAAGCGCGTGCACAACATGGAAATTGGCCAGCAGACCGTTTCCAGACATCAGCACGTCCACCAGGCTCGGCCTGTCCGGTCCATCATCCTCAGAATGTGAGCCAGCCATTGTTCTCAGTATTCGCTGGTATCGAGCCTCTAAAATACCAGATACTCCGCCGTTGTCGTCTGTTGCAGCTGAAGGGTTCCGACCGGTTGTCAATGGTCGCATCTCGATGTTGTTTGTCTCGTCCGCACCGAGCGGGTCGTCCCTCATGACGCCTCGCTCCTCCGAGTCCAGATCCTGTCTCGATGCCTGTGCCCCTGCTACGAGGTCGAGAGCCGTCGTGGGCACAGCAGGTGGTGTGGCGGTGCTCGTGCTCTTGGGAAACCCACCGGCAGACACCCTCCGCAGCGTGATTTCGATCTGCTTGAGGCGGTCTTTCTCCACCGAGACCGCGCACATTATGCACTGCAGCAAGAGTATCAAGCAGTCGAGGAGCAAGAGGCCGAGCCTGGACGTGGGGGCCTTCTGCCCGATGAAGTCGATGATGACGCCCCCGTGCAGGTAGCCGCGCATGGTCTCACTTCCTTGAGGGAGTGAAAAGATGAGATGGGAGAGGATGCACAGTATGTTGGCGGCGAATATGGTGTAAATCTGCGGTCGGGGCGCAGGCACGAGTTTGAGAAAGTCCTCGGGTTTTGGCGTCAGGTACAGGTATTGGACGGACGCGCGCAGGACTAGTCGCGCGAAGGAGCAACTTCGTGAGCGAAACAACGTCAGAACGGACACATAACACACACACACACACACACACACACATAGGCACATTGATAGGGAAAACAGCTGAGGAGAAAGGTCTCACAACATACTCCATATAGTACAGGGCACATAGCTCGGCGAAGACGACAACATCCAGGCTGCTCATGAGATGCGTCATGAACTCGAGCTTCTTGGCGATGCCAGCCTTGGCCCGGCGCACCCGGGAGGACGTCCGCCGCCGACCATCACGGCGCGCGGCTCCTCTTGATCTCTCGACTGGTGGCTGGTGGCTTGATCCCTCGCCGGCGTCATCGTCGTCCTGGGAGCCGGCATCGCTGTCGTTCTCGTCGCGTGTTGGCAAGCGGGCCGTGTCGCTCGCTGCTGTGGGATCATCGTTCATAGCTCCGCCGCATCTGATGAGGGAGGCTTCTCAGATTAGATGGGATGATGTAGGCTTCACATGTTATGATGTGGCATCGAGAGAAGGAGAAAGCGAGGCCGTCGATAGGTAGAGGAAGATCAGCAAAGGTCGGGTGGTGGCTCTCGCAGATGTGTCCGTGTACGCACGCAGCGTCTGTGTGGAAAGGATTGAGTTGGTCACTGACGGTGCCGGAAGGAAGACGTCAATGTCGCTGGCCAAAGAGCAAAGCGAACGTCAACGGTCCATTACGGGCTACGGCCGGGCGCTAAGGGCTCTGGGCCGCAGCACAAACAGAAGCATGCGGTGGACGGTAGTGGGCTTGCTCCAGGGGAGGTAGTGAATGGTGGGAGGGGGGGGGGGGTGGTTTGTAGAGGCCAGAGCCTTTGGTGGGGTATTGGGCTCTGCAGGGTTCAGCGGGCAGCTGCAGCAAAGCGAATTGTTTGACTGCCCCTCCTCGTCCGCTGCTGTGACTCAAATTGCCGTTCGGTGCTGCCCCTCGCAACCATACCAACCAACATTTCCACCGTGTCCTCGTCACAAATCGATTCAGCGCACGACGATAAACCTCAGCATGGCGACTTCAGGGGACCTGGCGCTGGAGGTCCTCCAGGCTCTGTCCAAAACTTCCCCGATCCAGTCCCAGGAGGCCTTCCCCCAGTCTTCCTTCGGCGAGCTCAAGGCAGCCCTCGACCGTCTAGCCTCGAGATCTATAGTCACATACGAACAGATTGAGAAGGATGATGCCGTGCTCGAGCCAGAGGCAGAGCAGATCGTCGCCAATGGCAGCCACGAGGCCCGGGTGTTCGAGGCCCTGCGCCAGGCCGTGGAGGGGCTTAGCGTGCAGGACCTGGAAAAGACGATCGGTGACAAGAGTGTGACCAAGGTCGGCCAGGGCAAGGCCTTCAAGGAGAAGTGGATATCTAAGACGAGTGATGGCAAGCTGAAGGCTTCTGTGAGTATCTCCTCCTCTAAGGCCGGGCTGGGGGCAGGGCCAAGGGCGCGAGGCTGACGGTGTACAACAGGTGGACTCTATCAGAGATGTCACCCGGGAACAGCTGCAGACGATCAAGGACACGCGTACCCACCCCGACGCCAAGGTCGTCACCGACCTCAAGAAGCGCAAGCTTGTCAAGCTGCAGAAGGTCATCCACTTCAAAATACAAAAGGGCGACAAGTTCGCACTCGAGATAACTAAGGAGGAGACGGACCTGACGGCCGAGATGCTGCAGTCCGGCGCGTGGAAGTCGGCAACCTTCAAGCCCTACAACTTCAAGGCCCTGGGCGCAGACCAGAACGCAGGAGCCCTCCACCCGCTCAACAAGGTGCGGTCCGAGTTCCGCCAGATCTTCTTCGAGATGGGCTTCGAGGAGATGCCCACCAGCAAGTTCGTCGAGTCGGGCTTCTGGAACTTTGACGCCCTCTTCGTCCCACAACAACATCCCGCCCGTGACCTGCAAGATACCTTCTACATCTCAGACCCGAAGCGCGCCGACCCGCCGAGGGCCACGTCGCCGGATGACAAGGCTGACTACAAGACGTACTGGGAGAACGTCAGGGCGGTGCACGAGAACGGCAAGTTCGGCTCGATTGGTTACAGATACCCCTGGTCGGAGGAGGAGTCGTTGAGGCTGGTGCTGCGCACACACACGACGGCCATCTCGACGGCCATGCTGCACAAGCTGGCGCAGCAGAAGGGCCCCGACGGCCGGCCACCGCCCGCGCGGTACTTCTCGATCGACAGGGTGTTCCGCAATGAGACGGTGGACGCGACACATCTGGCCGAGTTCCACCAGGTCGAGGGCGTGATTGCGGACTACGGCCTGACGCTGGGTGGGCTGATGGAGTTCATGGAGATCTTCTTCAACAAGATGGGCATCACAGATCTCAAGTTCAAGCCCGCCTACAACCCGTACACGGAGCCGAGCATGGAGATCTTCAGCTACCACAAGGGCCTGAACAAGCTGGTCGAGATTGGCAACAGCGGCATGTTCCGACCCGAGATGCTGGAGGCCATGGGCCTGCCCAAGGACCTGAGGGTCTACGGTTGGGGCCTGAGTCTGGAGAGGCCGACCATGATCAAGTACGGCATCTCGAATATCCGTGAGCTGTTGGGTCACAAGGTGGACCTCAACTTCATCGAGCGGAATCCTGCTGTTCGTCTAGATAAAAATTAGAAGGCGGTGATGTATAGATGATAGTACAATAGCGGCAGACAGAATTTTTTTCATCAAAAAAGAAAAGAGATGAGGTCTCGGGGCGAGCATCTGTACGAATGAAGTTCTTGCTAGACTTGGTGTTCTTCTTTCCGGGGGAGCAACATTTCATCTGGAGCAGTATCTCAAAAGAGTTGTCGAGGCTATATCTATGAATAGAGGTTTAAAAAAAATAAAAATAAAAAAAGAGAGAGAGAGAGAGAGAGCAGCAGCAGCAGTGATCAGGTCCAGTGCTGTTTTCATTCAAGGACCTTGGCAAGGCGTTCAACGTATTGACTGTTCTCACTCATGAACACAGCCCCAAAAGAGAATTTGCTCGAAGATTGTGAATGCAACTGATCGTAAGTGCGCTCTGCAAAGGACTTGCCACCATCTGTGCCCTTAGCCTTTCAGCGCAATCAGGAGTCTTACTAGAACCTCTTCATGGGTTGAAACCTCCCGGCGCCATTGCTCGGCCGTGTCACGAGCGCTGTGGCCAGCTTGAGCGCCTTTGTTACGACGACCTGCCCTGGCCGCAGAGAATACTTGCCCGTGTAGAGGCTAGCAGAGCTGGTCGATGTGAGGTGTTTGTGTCTTGTTAGCTGGTAGTGATCGTTGCGATCCTAGCCCGTTATGCGGACCGTCTCGCCGTCATTCACCGCGAGAAGTGGATGCGATATGGCCGACATTTGCTCACCCCTTGTCCTAGAACTCGGCGGCTATACTTTCTTACTCTTCCAAGCGCTTGAAATTTCCAAGTCGGACTTTTCAAGATTTCCTCGGAATTTCTCTAGCAGCTGGCAGTATCTCGTCTCAATAGTCCAGTTCGAGATTAATCCAACTATCTCTTCCCAAGCGTATATTATCAAGCTCAAGGTGAACATAGCACAAGAGATACGGAGCGAATTCGATCATGAATCATGAGTCCCTCTAGATGCTTTCCTCGAGCACCCAATGCGTTTACATGGCCACGCTGACCAGAATGCCACGCTAGTCTTCGCCTTCGAGGGCCGATGTAGACCCGGCCTTCCTCCAACCTCGGATGCGTCTTTTCTCCCTTCCTTAGGCATGTTTCTTTTGGCGATGGGAGCCCGAGGGGGGGCTCTGAGAGTCTCTGTTGCGCTTAGACGATGCTGTGCTGCGATGGCGGCTCTTCCCCGATGGCAAGCTCGAGGCGAAGCTTGTGGTAAAGCTCCCTGCCGTTTCAGTAGCATATGTGGAAGATTTCTGACTGTGTACCCGATAGCTCTCGGTGGGGTGTTGGACTCTGCCGGTATCCTGTGGGGTATTATAATTCTCGCACTCCACAAATTCATCAGAGCTGGAGTCGTGCTCGGAGCATGCTTCGGCTGTGACATGAGGACTTTCGCGAGCGGTTGCGATTCCGGCCTGAAATCTGGCATTTGCATCCTCAATAAAGGTGTCTCGGTGCTGCTTCGCCAAGTCCCTCAAGTTCCTATAGGCAGTGGCACCCTGGACAAAAGTCTGGCGCTCGCCTGTCATTGCATAGCTGTTTACCTGCGTCATATGGAACTCAGGCCGGTCCCCTTCTGTCGCCGGCGCGGAGGCGTGGTGGGCGTACATCTTGAGGGTACCATCATGGTAGGTCGAAGAGTAGGTGTAGGCTTTGCCGTCGTAGACCGGCTCCGCTCGATCATAATTCTGCAGGCTGTGCATGGCGCGGGCGCCGACCGCTCCGTCGTAGCGGGCCTGTCGTGCCATCACTGCTGCTGACCCGTCGGGGCCTTTCGCCTCCATAAAAAAGTTGGCAGCTATCAATCGGTCTGTGGCAGTAGAGGGGATAATGTGATGTTGGAGCTGGTTGCGGACGCTTGGATGGAGTTGCTGAGGGAGGGCGCCTAGGGCGATGTCTGGTCGAGGTGCTGCTATCGTCCCGTCTGTGAGTGGCTCGAGATTCCCAAAGACCATAGAGCTGGTAGATGGATAGTTGGCCTCTCGCGGACCAGCAATGGTTGGGACTATATATTTCATCACATCGTCTTCGTCCTTGGCCTGAGCATTGGTCTTGCGGAAGGACTTGAATGCGCTGTCAGAGAACTGAGAGGGCGAGAGTGATGGTCTTGGTTTTGCGAGTGTTGTGTAAACAGCATCCAAGTCGGGCTCTTCGGAGTCCCAGGTTGTATGAATGCCATGGTCGGTCAAGTGCTGTTCGAACCCACGATCGTGAGTGGACGACTTCTTAGTCTTGGTCGTCCCTGACTTGGTCATAGTGGTCGGATCGGTGGACCTGGTTGCTCGGCTCGAGCTTCGGTGCGAGGAGCCCATGGCGCCGGCGCTCTTGTGGTGCCTGGCTCCAGGGGCGGGACAGCCTCGAAGGTCACGCAAGTCTGGTCCGCCGTGGCGTGCAAATCGAGCGAGGTCTCGGACAAGCCCTATTGGCGATAGCGGCGGTGGCAGCAAGGCAGGTCGGGCACGATTCCGTCGGTCGAGCTCTTTCAGGGCTGAATGGGTGAGGGGGATCTTCGAGAGTCGATCCCAAAACTCGGGCGGGTAGTGCCAGTCTGGGGAGCTGTCGGGTGCTGCCTCGTCTCGATGTGGTGGCGAGGCTGAGCGCTTGTCTGGCAAGGGCGGATGTGTCTTCTGGGCTTTTGTTCGATGGCCGTCTTGCCAATCCTCGTCTGCGCGTTGTCTCTTCCGGTTCTGCGGTGTCGCCATGGAGGTCTGTCCCGCAGGAAACAATAGGGAGGTCGGGAACCGGGGATAATAAAGAGGTGTCGTCGGCGCTCATTCTTGAGTGCTGGTGGCCATCCGATGCTCTCCGCAGGCGGCGCGACGATGCAGGAAGGTTGCGTCGCGCGCTTAGAGACAAATCGCGATTGGATCACTCACTTGTGGATAGTTGTGTTGGTAGGCACCAGACGTCTTATCGACCAATAAAGGCCTTACGATAAGGAGTCGGCGTAAGCGTCATGAAGCTCAAGGGCTGATCCAGATGGCAGGGCTAGCCTTCGAGGGTACTCACAATACCACAGCTGGTGCAGGCGATTTGGGGAGCGATTTACCCGGACTCCTACAGAGATGTTGCCAAGATCTAAGCAGATCATAACGGAGTTGGGGACACTGCAGAATACTGCGAGATTGAATCACTTGACAGAGAGCGCCTTCACGATACATGAAGGTATCGAGACTGTAGGAATAACCATGATACAGCGCCGATACGACAATATATCAAGTACGAGCCACAAATCTTCCAGCATAAACATTGGTCGTTTGAGTACCCACTGGTCGGCGCACCGAGTGACGAGCCCGACCGGCGCTGGGCGGACATCATGGAAAGTCAGTCCTCTCTCTGCTTGTGTCACGTTTGTAAGATCTGGATGACAGCTGATGATCTCTGCCTTGATTTCATAATAGACTTCTACACGGAGGTGCCGTACGAGTCCATGGAGAAACTAGGCAGGCTGGAGGAGGGCATCCAGCTACCGAATGGCAACTATCTTGCCACGTACTCCTTCATGCACATACTTCACTGCGTGGTATGTATGGTCTCTTTCCTTGTCATCAAACTCATTATAATAGATCTGGATGTGGATACGCGAGATGAACGCCTCGTCAAAGGTTCCGACCCGGTTGGTGGTCAAGAACAAGATGCCCTTGAAGTACTCAAGGGCGCGGATGAAGCCGGCGATGAGATGATTCCGCTCAATGTCCTGTGTTCTCCTCTCTTCCATATAGATGTCGGCCTCGTCGATGAGGATAATAGCACCCCATAGGTCGGCGAGCTTGAACCAGTTCATGAGTTTGCCTTCGATCTCGTCGGGAGACACGCCGATGTCTGAGCACGTGAGGGTGAGCAATGGCCGTTCCATGTGAGCCGCAATGCATTCTACCTCCTGTCAGCCACCCGTCTCATACAACTGTGGTACAAGCGTTAGTAGTGAACCAAATTTACCCGCCGTGTATGTCTTCCCTACTCCGGGTTTCCCGTGAAGTAAGAATGTCAGGCACTCTCCCTTTCCCTCGATAAAGTCAGCCGACCAGGTGGCCTGATGCCCAGATTCACTCTGCCGCTTGTGCATCGTACTGAGCTTGACAGTCTTGTGAATGTCCGGTGTGGAGGACTGGGATGGCGAACTGTCTCTCATGTACATTTTTAGTTAGGTGATATATGAGGCCTTTGGTCTCACGTTTCAATACAAGACCATTGAACAGGTTCTTGTCAAACGTGGCCTCTTTAAACTCCGACACTTGGAGGTGCTCTGCAGATGGAATCGCGAGATTGTCAATGACAGATGCATCAGAACCGTTCAGCATTTTGAAGAAGACTCACGCCATGATCTCTGCTTGAAAAGAAAAGCCTCAATCTCGGGACCGCAGATAAAGTATTGATCATCGGTAAGGCTTTCCTGTGCCAAAGGGTCGATACGCGAGTATCCTTTGACTCAATCCACAGGGCTGTGGCATCTGGCCGGGAACAGAAGCGAATTATCAAGGTGCTTTTCACAACAAATGGCACCTCCAGGGTCTTGAACGAGAAGTTGGAAGCCAAAGACATTGTATTATGCCATGCCTCGCCTCCAGCCACTCCCAGGAAGCCCGCGAGGACGCGTATATCCTATTGTTAGGAAGTTTTAACCTCCCAGAGCTCGAATGAAAAGTTCATAGCAGAGGAAGATCTCCAAATGCATCACAGTCGACCGTTTGATACCTACAGTATCCAATGGGTTCTGGCTCTGGCTCAGTGTTGTGGAATTTGAGGCCAGCAGAGAGACAGCGAGAAAGCCTTGCTGACGGCGATACTAGGTAATGGAATCTGATATAGACGGCCAGCGGAGCGCACTTTCATGCAGAGTCGGCCCAGGCCTTCGTTGTGAGAATATAGGAGAAGCATCGTATTGACAAAGAAGGAGACATTTGATATGGGCACGTGGAGGTCGCAAAACGAGTATTGAGATTGAATCTATCTAAACAAAAGTGATGCCCTGGCATTACCTCTGGGGGATACCATGGAGTTTCCTGGAACGTTCCTGATGGATTTCTATAGTGAATTCCTGGAGAATTCCTGGCAGGATTCCTGGTGAATTCATGGTGGATTTCCCTGGTGGAATGGTAGGGAATTCTACCAGGAATGTAGCCTCCCTTGTTCTCTGTATATATTAAAGAGATAGGCTTTCTTTTTCTGCTAGAAAGAAGAAAAGAAGGAAAAGGGCATCCTTCTATTAATATCCTGCGTTACACCGCACAGCTGAGAGCTACCAACACTCCCGGGGGGGAAAAATGTGGCTAAGGAGGCAAAAGCGGGAAAGTTACGAAAATAAGGTGGGGGAAAACACTTGAACACAAGTGCTCCGGACATCGGCCTTATCCTGCAAGCGCTATGCAGCTCGAAGCTTCGAAAATTTCTTTTCTACTTACCTCTTTCCTCTTACCCAGACAGCTCCTACCCCCCATGACTCTTCGATCTGAGGTATGGGCTGTCTAACGAGAAAAGGCTAGTGACCAGGGGGAAAAAAAATGAAGATCAACAACCTGGAGGAGGGAAAGTGGATGGAGACGATGGAGCATAAAAAAAAAATTAAAAAAAAAGGAAGAAAAGAAGAAGAAAAGAGTCATAAAGGGGGTTTTTTTTTTTTTTTTGGATCGAGGGACGGCGTCCTGTACAGTTACAAGCTGGACCAGTAAGGAAAGCAGATCGGAGCTTTTCGTTATCTTATCACTACTGCGACCAGGGGTCCTTTATTTCTTTTTTTATTATTGTATTGTAAAATCTAAGCGGGCACTGGCGGGGTCTCTCGTATGAATCACAGCCTCTTGCCTACTTTAAATTCAGCCTCGACAACTCGTCAATTGGGCGTAAAGAGAGGGCGGAAACGGTGACCTGAGCTTCCACCGGTACATCATTGCCGTCCTTGGCCGTCGCGCGCGCCGTCTCCCACCACCACCTCCTCAACAGCTCCTCTCCTCTCCTTCCAGTCATGGCGCCGACCATGTCCTTGGGAGGTCCATTGCGAGCTCCCGCCCTCCTCCGACATGGTCGCCGGCTCCCAGTTCCTGCCGCGCAGTCGATCAGGGCCTTCACAGCAGCGAGTACCAATGCTGCCAGCAGGTTACCTGCCCAGACTAGGCAGTCTCTCCAGAAGAGGAATTTCCTGACCACCGCCCGGTGTCTTGCGACCGCGGCCGCCCAGTCCGCGCCCAACCCGCAGGCCTACATCCAGAGCGGCGTGGTCAAGCCCAAGGAGACTGTGGATGTGAAGAAGGTTCTGGTCATCGGCTCTGGTGGTCTGGCCATTGGCCAGGCTGGAGAGTTTGACTACTCCGGTTCGTTTGCTGTTGCCCTCCTTCAGGTAGCTATCATCACCAAGCTACCAGGAGCTGTTGGGGTTGGGAGCGGTGACGGATGAGTCACGCGCTGCCTAGTACGACGAGGACTTTGAGTGCTGACCAGGACGGACAAACCATACAGGCTCACAGGCTCTGAAGGCGCTGAAGGAGGCAGGCGTCAAGTCTGTCCTGATCAACCCGAACATCGCCACCATCCAGACCAACCACTTCATCGCCGACGAGATCTACTACCGTACGTGCGCCCCTTGATGGCCTTGGCACCAGACCTCCGGCTATATTGGAGGCCAATTGCTGACTTCGAACCATCCTCTCCAGTCCCCGTCACCCCTGAGTACGTCACCTACGTGATCGAGCGTGAAAAGCCCGATGGCATCTTCCTGTCCTTTGGTGGGCAGACTGCCCTGAACCTCGGTGTCCAGATGCAGCGCCAGGGGCTGTTTGAGAAGTACGGTGTCAAGGTGCTGGGAACCAGTGTCCGGACACTGGAGCTCAGCGAGGACCGCGACCTCTTCGCCAAGGCCCTGGAGGAGATCAACATCCCCATCGCAAAGTCTATTGCCGTCAACACCGTCGAGGAAGCGCTTGATGCCGCCAAGAACATCGGGTACCCCATCATCGTCCGTGCCGCGTATGCTCTTGGTGGTCTCGGGTCCGGCTTCGCCAACAACGAGGAGGAGCTCCGTAACATGGCCGCTCGGTCGCTGACGCTCTCGCCTCAGATCCTGGTTGAGAAGTCTCTCAAGGGCTGGAAGGAAGTGGAATACGAGGTCGTCCGGGACGCCAACAACAACTGCATCACCGTGTGCAATATGGAGAACTTCGACCCCCTCGGCATCCACACGGGCGACTCCATCGTCGTCGCGCCCAGCCAGACCCTGAGTGATGAGGAGTATCATATGCTCCGGTCAGCTGCTATCAAGATTGTTCGTCACCTGGGTGTCGTTGGCGAGTGCAATGTTCAATACTGCCTGCAGCCCGATGGCCTGGACTACAGGGTCATTGAGGTCAATGCCCGTCTCTCACGGTCCTCTGCTCTCGCCTCCAAGGCCACTGGATATCCTCTTGCGTACACCGCAGCGAAGATCGGCCTTGGGCACAGTCTGCCTGAGCTCCCCAACGCTGTGACCAAGACCACTACTGCGAACTTCGAGCCCTCGCTGGATTACATCGTCACCAAGATTCCTCGATGGGATCTCTCCAAGTTCCAACACGTCAAGCGCGACATCGGCAGTGCTATGAAGTCGGTCGGCGAGGTTATGGCTATTGGCCGTACCTTCGAGGAGTCCTTCCAGAAGGCCATCCGCCAGGTCGACCCCAAGTTCGTCGGTTTCCAGGGCGACAAGTTCGCTGACCTGGACTATGAGCTGCAGAACCCGACCGACCGTCGCTGGCTGGCCGTCGGCCAGGCCATGCTGCACGAGAACTACACCGTTGACAGGGTTCACGACCTGACCAAGATCGACAAGTGGTTCTTGTACAAGCTTCAGAACATTGTGGACTGCATCAGGGAGCTCCAGTCGGCGGGCAGCCTCGAGGGCCTCAGGAAGGACCTCGTGATGAAGTCCAAGAAGATGGGTTTCTCGGACCTGCAGATCGCCCACACCGTGAACAGCACAGAGGACAAGGTCCGCGCCCTCCGTCTGCAGTACGGTATCAGGCCATGGGTCAAGAAGATTGACACTCTTGCTGCTGAGTTCCCTGCCGACACGAACTACCTGTATACCACATACAATGCCTCAAGCCACGACGTGACCTTTGAGGACAAGGGTACTATCATCCTGGGCAGTGGGGTGTACCGCATCGGTAGCTCCGTCGAGTTTGACTGGTGTGCTGTGAGCGCTACGCAGGCTCTGCGAAAGATGGGCCACAAGACGGTCATGATCAACGTAAGTGGTTGAACCCTTTCTTCCTACACATCCGACAGGGCACAGGTTTACAATGACTAACTCGCCTGTTACTCGGGGGAAAAAAAAAAGTATAACCCGGAGACCTACAGGTAAGCCTTGAGCCCTACCAGACCAGAGGCCCATATTTGTATTTGTACATGTTGTATTGACTGGATTCTAGTACCGACTTCGATACCGCTGACAAGCTCTATTTCGAAGAGTTGAGCTACGAGCGCGTCATGGATATCTATGAACTCGAATCTGCCAGCGGTGTTGTTGTCTCCGTCGGAGGCCAGCTGCCTCAGAACATTGCTCTCCGTCTCCAAGAGGCTGGAGGTGCTAACGTTCTCGGCACCGACCCCAAGGACATCGACAAGGCCGAGGACCGTCAGAAGTTCTCTGCCATCCTGGATAGCATTGGTCTCGACCAGCCTGCATGGAAGGAGTTGACCTCGGTCAAGGAGGCTGAGAACTTTGCTGAGCAGGTTGGCTACCCCGTGCTCGTCCGCCCCAGCTATGTCCTGTCCGGTGCCGCCATGACGGTCATCCGAAGCAAGGACGAGCTCAAGGATAAGCTTGAGGCCGCCAGCAACGTCTCGCCCGACCACCCCGTCGTGATCAGCAAGTTCATCGAGGGCGCTCAAGAAATTGACGTCGACGGTGTCGCATCCGAAGGCAAGCTGATCGTGCACGCTGTCAGCGAGCACGTTGAGCAGGCCGGTGTTCACTCTGGTGACGCTACCCTGGTGCTCCCTCCCGCCTCGCTGGATGAGGCCATCATGGGACGTGTCAAGGAGATTGCTGAAAAGGTTGCAAAGGCCTGGAACATCACTGGGCCTTTCAACATGCAGATCATCAAGGCCGAGGACCCTGAGGGCGGCGAGCCACAGCTCAAGATTATCGAGTGCAACCTTCGTGCCTCTCGGTCCTTCCCCTTCGTCAGCAAGGTTCTCGGCACCAACTTCATTGACGTGGCCACCAAGGCCCTCGTCGGTGAGGATGTCCCTGCCCCAACCGACCTGATGGCCGTCAAGCGCGACTACCTTGCGACCAAGGTTCCGCAATTTTCATGGACCCGCCTGGCCGGTGCCGACCCCTTCCTTGGTGTGGAAATGGCCTCCACGGGAGAGATGGCCTGCTTCGGCAAGGACCTGGTCGAGGCATACTGGACGTCTCTGCAGTCCGCCATGAACTTCCGTGTGCCCGAGCCCGGCGAGGGTCTGCTGTTCGGTGGTGAGCTCAAGAAGGAGTGGTTGACCAAGATCATCGACTACGTGTCTCCTCTTGGCTATAAGCTGTACGCTGCGGACATCGAGGTCAAGCAGTTCCTCGAGTCAACGGCCAAGAACAAGGTGAACGTCGAGGTGATCGAGTTCCCCAAGGAGGACAAGAGAGCCCTCCGTGAGGTGTTCAAGAAGTATGACATCCGTGGTGTCTTCAACCTTGCCCGTGCCAGGGGTAAGACGGTCATGGATGTGGACTATGTAATGCGTCGGAATGCGGTTGACTTTGGTGTCCCGCTGTTCATGGAGCCTCAGGTATGTCCTTTTCCCCCCCTCTCTTCCCTCGTGCCCACAGCCATCGCTACTGGAATACGAGCTAATATTGATCTCTCTCTCTCTCTCTTCAGACTGCTATCCTCTTTGCCCAGTGCATGAGCGAGAAGCTTCCCCGGCCCGAGGGCATCCCGCCCGAGGTCCGCCGGTGGTCCGAGTTCCTCCAGGGAAAGCCTCTATAGATTTGAATCAGAAAAAAATTTTGGCTTTCCTGAGGCGTGTAAGGTTATCAAATGTGGGGAGGCCCAGTCACCTTGGTCTGTTTCAGCTGGCGTTGATGGGCTTCTTATAGTGTCATTGTGTTCATGTATGTGTAATTAGGCGTGTCATCTGAGAATAGGTTTGGGGGGGGGGGGACCCAAAAAAAAGAGCAAATAAGGGAAATAACCACACAATGGTCATTTTTTCTGCCTTGTCAGAGGAATCTTGAAGGACATATGGGATTTGAAGGGAGGACCTTTTCAAGGACCTAGGTTACAGTCCGGGTTTTGTGGTGGGAGGGGAAAAAAAGATAGATCTGGTGTTTTAAGGCTATCAAAAGTCAAGCGTTTTTTTTTTTCTTTCTTTCTTTCCTTTCCTTTCTTTTTCCCTTTCTTCTTCCCGCAAGCAAGATTGTATGTAACACGAGCAAGTATAAACATTCCAACAGCCCTTTGTATCTTTTGACAATACTATTTGCAGGTGTGTTGTTGTTCATCCAATCCCTCCACATCTCCCCTCATCAGAAAGAATCTCCCTCCATATGCATATAGATCAACACACGTAGTATGGCGGACATGACTTCCGGACTCGCCTTGAGTCGTGGTGGGCATTTGAGACAGTGCTTGACCAAGGCACACATATGCCTCTCTCATGGCTACATTGACATACCGCCATAACCTTTGCCCGATCTTACCTCAATCGCTGAAAAGGGCAAGAGAGACAGACAGTTTCCTGTATTTAAGGTCATGATCCATTCTTCGATTTTGCTATCCCGAAAGTTCTCCCGAGCCTTGAAAATCGAAGTGCCGCTGCGCAGCGGTATGGGCAACTAAAAGTACACGCTCTATCACGTTGATAGGATTTTTGTCTTGTTCCGACTTCCGTCAATTCCCCCCCTGCCTCTCCATCCGTTAAACCACCCAGCACATCCATCCATCAGTCCAATTTGAGTACCAAACAACCAAAGAGAAGAGTCCTGCCCCGCCCAACATCATCATCATCATCATCAAAGCTTGATAAAACTTCGGGCTGATATGATCACCCTCCTTCCTAAAAAGTCACGGCTGTTCAATCTGATAGACTGGGAAAACCGACGGTTGTAGTGATGATGGCTGAGTGTGAAATTTGTATCTGACGACGTACCTTGGTGAGATGTTCATCAATGTCGGACGGAGACCGGAGGGTTGATCGGAGATCTACAGCTGCAGACGGAAGGTGGCAACCTCGAAAGGCCGCAGGGTGACAGGGTAGTCGCCTTCATCATTCTTCTGCAGCTTGGCCTCGCCAGGAATCTCATCCTCGAGGATGTTGACCTTGGTGACCTTCTTGACATTCCACTTGGTGCCGATGGCGGTGCGGGCGCGGCCGCCAAGGGACTCGTACATGCGCACGATGACGCACTTGCCCTTGCGGACGGGGAGGTCGCCGACGGAGACGTCCTCGTCGTCCTCGCCGCGCTTGACACAGTCCAGGATCACGGCGTGGTCACCGATAAGCTTGACTGGGCTGTCATGAGACAGGGCCGCAGTCGCCGGCTGATAGTGGTGAGGCTTGCGGACGAGCTTGATGGGCGAGTTGAACTCGTAGCCTGCGCGGACAGTGGCAGGGCCCAGCGGGCCATCGTGGGGCAGGATCGCGTAGCGGATCTTGTGGGGGCCCATATCGGCATGGGCATCGGGGGCCTTGGGGGCGCGGAGCAGAGACAGGCGCATGAGGTTGCCGACGGTGGCGAAACCATACTTGCTGTCGTTGAGGATGGAGACACCATAGTTGCGCTCGGACAGGTCGGCGAACTTGTGATGGCAAACCTCGAACTTGGCCATGTCCCAGTCGGTGTTGTAGTGAGTGGGGCGCTTGACGACACCATATTGAATCTCGTAGTTGGCCTCGGTGTTGCGCACGTCAACCGGGAACTCGACCTTGAGGAACTTGAGGTCCTCGTGCCACTCAACCTCGGTCTCGATCTCAACATAGGAGGGCTGTCCCTTGAGGGAAGCGCTGAGCGAGACTGTGGAGACCAGGTGGCTCTTCTCGCTGATCTGGACACGGCTGGACACGGCAACACGGTAGGGCTTGTTCTCGCTGATCTTGGTCTCGTGGACAGAGAGCTCCTTGCGGCTGTCGAGGTGGTACCACTCCACGTCCCAGGCCTGCCAGTAGAGGGGTTTGTCGTCGAAGATGACGAACTGGTTAGCTTTGCCGCCCTTGGCGAGGACCTCACGGTCGGCCTTGCGGTCATGCACAGAGGTGACGACACCGTTCTCGATCTTGACCTTGAGCTGCTCGTTCTGCAGGGCGAAGACGCCCTCGGACAGCTCCTCGACGGAGACGGCAGCACCCTCGGCGGACAGGGCCTCGAGAGGCTTCAGCTCCAGCAGCGGGCCATCGCCACAGGCAACAGCAAACTTGTCGTCAGAGATTTGAACAAGCTGCTGGCGGGGCCAGAACAGGGCGTTGAGGGCAGCGCCCTCCTCCACGCTCGTGGCCTCGACGCGGGTGAGATCCATGGCAGAGGAGGCCTCTGCGATCAGTTTGTGACCAATTTCAAATACCTCAGCATATAGCTGTTGAATGTTCAGTGTCGTGTCGGCTGGGATAGAAGACTGAGAGAGGAGGCTAAAGAAATCCCTGATTGCCTCACTCACCTTGTCGGAATCGTCGTAGCACATCTCAATGCAGCTGCCGGGCAGGCAGTCGTGGAACTGGCAGAGAAGAACAGACTCCCACATCTTGTCGATGCTGGCCTTGGGGTACTTGTAGCCCTCGTTGTTCACGGAGGCGATGGTGGCGTAGAGCTCCACGGCTCTCAGCAGGAACTCGGACGCACGGTTGTTATGCTTGTTGTTAGCCTGGGTGGTGTAGGTGCCGCGGTGCAGCTCGAAGTAGAGCTCGCCAAACCAGGTGACGAGCTTGTCAGACTTGGACATCAGCTGGTCAAAGAAGTCATCGACGGTCTTGCCCATGTGGATGCGGGGCACGGCGCCGGTACCTGTGGTGTCAGCCATGCCACGGCAGCGCCGAAGCTTCTCGATGTGCTCAACAAGAGGGCCGCCGCCGCCGTCGCCCTTGCCAAAGACGAGGAGAGACGTGTGGTCCTGATCCATCGACTTGTGCTTTGTGATGCTCCGCTTTACATCACCGTAGTGGGCATTAGCTGTATAAGTTTCCGAGGGGGGCATGTGGCACATGACCTGGGATCCGTCTATGGCCACCCAGTTGAAGGTGGTGTGGGGGAAATTGTTGATGTTGTTCCAGCTCAGCTTCTGGGTCAGGAACCGGTCCATGCCGGCAAGCCTGCACAGCTGGGGGAGCTGGGCGGAATAGCCAAAGGTGTCGGGAAGCCAGAAGGTCTTGGAGCGATCGCCGAAATTGGCCTCGAAGAAGCGCTGGCCATAGACGAACTGGCGCACAAGCGACTCGCCGCTGGGCATGTTGGTGTCGTGCTCGACCCAGCTGCCTCCGATGGGGTTGAACTGTCCGGCCTTTACCTTCTCCTTTACGCGGTCGAAGGCGTATGGGTAGTACTGCTTGAGCCACTTGAACTGCTGGGCCTGGGAGCATGCAAAGTTCAGCTCCGGGTACTGCTCCATCAGGTTGCACTGGTTAGTCCAGGACCGGGCGACCTTGCGCTTGGTCTCGTCCCACGGCCACAGCCAGCAGGTGTCGATGTGGCAGTGACCAACGCCATAGACCATGGGCTCTTTGCCACTATCGTAGACCTTGGCAGAGTCGACATCTCCGATGTACTCCCTGGCGATCTCCCGAGCCTTCAGGACGGAGTCCTTGTCGTCGGCATTCAGGGCCTCGATCATGCGGGTGATGGTCTTCAGGGCCTCGTGCTGCTCCCAGGACTCCTTGGGGAGCTCCCTCGCAGCGTCGCCGATGATCCACATGTCGACGTAGAGGTGGCGAGCCTGCAGGTTGACGGCAACAATGCTGGCCTTTTTCAGGTTGTACTTCTTGTCCGGGTTCGGAGGTGAGATACCGGCACCGTTGCCGAACATCTCATTACAAGCGACCTCGATGTAGAACGTGTGTTCCTTTCCATCACGGTACTCGTCGGGCAGGATCCACTCGGGACGGTCGCTCGCGCTGAAGCCCTGGACAGGGTTTCCGTCCTCCGTCCAGACCATGCCTTCGTTTCCAGCATCCCAATGGAATTCGAGGTGCTCCTTGTTTCGGAGCTCCTCAGGAACGGTAAGTCGGACCTTGACCCAGTGGGTCGACCAAGCAGGTCCGAACTCCGCGCCGACCTTGATGTGGTGGTCGAACTCCTGCGAGACAGCGTCCTCGAAGGTAGGGCGTTCCAGCTCCGGGGCAGCCCACGAATCGAGGTACACGTGAGGCTCACCTGCGGCCTCGCCCTCATTGAGCCGACTGTCATGGACAAATATTAGCACATGATAAAGAATCAAGAGACAGCAGCAGCAAGCAAGCGCCGCTGGGCGAGAGGGAGTGCGTACGCCTGAAGGTTCCACTTCTCGTAAGCGCCAGTCTTGTACGTGCCCTCGATGCGATCAAGATATAGCTTCGAGAAGAGCTTGGCGACTGGCTTCTGAACCATGACCGGATAGTCGGCCTTTGGCTTCAGGAGCCGGGCCATGTCACGCTCACCGCCCATGTTGTCGTTGTCCTCGGAGGAAGCAGCGGGATCCAGAGGAGAAGAGCCTGGCAGGGCTGTCTGCAGGGTGGGAGTGTCCGAAACTTTCTTGTGCTCCGGGGCTGGAGCCTTCTCGGTGATGGTGGTGAGCTTGGTTTTCTTGAAATAGTGATACTCGTTCTCGTTCGGGACAGCAGCAGCAGCAGCAGAAGCAGCAGCAGCAGCAGGGGCTACAACACCGTCAATGTGCTCGGCCGCGTCACCGACGCCGCCGGGGGGATCAGTTGGAGAGCTAATACAGAAGAAAAGAGTGGAGAGTTAGTGTATGCGCTCTGTGTGATAACTAGCCAGCAATAACGATAGCAATATCTATATAGCCCCAGAGGACTACCGTGCAATGCAAAGAATGATTGGCGGGTATGTGATGGTGATGGTGATGATGAAGATGAAGAAGATGAGGATGAAGATGAAGAGGCGAGCATGAGGAGCTGCTGCAGACGACGTAACAAGTAACCACGGGAGCTACTGCGTAGTGAGGCAATGCGGGCGACGGATGTGCCCCACAGGAGCTTCGACCGCCCTCCAATCGAGTCCTCCCCCTGCCAGGTCGCCATATGGCCCGACGCAACGGATTCCTCGGATTGACCAACCATTGTCGTGCAAGCCAGCTTGCTGCGGGGTTTGGTGCTGAGGGGAACTGACAGGGGGGATCGAGCGCTGGTGGCCAGAGGCCTGTCTTGGCCTGTGTCTCGATTGTCCAGGTGCCACGCCAGCGGGAATAGACGGGAAATGCAAGGGTGTTAGGGGGCACGGGGGGGTTGGATGTTTTTGGAGGACGCGTCGGGCAGATGAGAACATGCTAAGTACTCCGGCAGAGTAACGTAGCATTGATATGGGAATTGAGATATAGTATGGGGATATTGAGATAGATAGGATCAGGGCGTTGAACCCGCGTCAGTCGTCAGGAAACACTCGTTCCCAGCAACGAAGCACAACAACAGTGGACAGCGTGCGAAGGTCAGAGAGAGACCCCTCTTCAATGTGCAACGTACCTCATCTTTCTGAATGGTCATGCCTGATTCTCGTGTGGCCTTGTGGATGTTGCTCATAGAGAGTCTTCCCGTCTACGAAAGCGCGAACTTGAGCGTGACGAGGAAGGTTAGGTGCGCACGAGACAGGTCGACCGATCGAGCGTTGCGAAAAGATACAAGGGGTAGAAGACTGTCCTCGAGAAATGCAGGTGGATCAATGCTGTTGTTTACTTAAGTATTGTGTTGATGGAGAGGTAGGTAGCTGAAGGAAGGGTCCGGAACAGATGAGGGAAGGAGATGGTGTCCCAGGAGAAGATGCCAGAAGCTGGTGAGGAGGAGGAGGAGGCAGATAGCTCAACTAGGAGACTCCAGTCCAAGTTGGCAATTGATTGAAGAGGATGAAGAGGATGAAGGTGGGATAGGATCTGAAATTCGAAGAGTGGTGGGGAGAAAGAAAAAGAAAAGAAAAGGACAGAGCATTGGAGGAAGGGTTGGGCAGAGGGTATAAATACTGCCCACAAGCTCCGCAGCAAACGACATGAAGCTTGATTGGCCCAGCTCTTTGCGATGACATCGTGATCGCGAGGATGAGTGATCATGGGCAGCTAGCATGGGAGTTTCAACGTCGTCCATCATCATCGCAGCTTCCATCCCTCCCCAGTAGGAGGTGGTCCAGGGGCTCAAGCATGAGGGGCAGCCATTCCGACGCCTGACCACCTAATCACGAATGGGTATAACATGCCCCTCAACAAACCAGGTAGGTGGTGCCTTACAAGGGCAACATTGCAAGAGGCAAATCCTGATTGTGGGAGGTGTTGGTGTCTGATTCCCTGGTGTGATGCAGGAAAGCTCCTGTCCACTGGCTGAAGGGTGGATTGTCTTGTCCAGTCTGTCAATTTATATTATGCATGCAGACTCTGTTGT
Organism: Cryphonectria radicalis; assembly: GCA_014849355.1. NCBI lineage: Eukaryota > Fungi > Ascomycota > Sordariomycetes > Diaporthales > Cryphonectriaceae > Cryphonectria > Cryphonectria radicalis. The sequence continues at coordinate 42,998 of JACWQW010000006.1, read as the reverse complement.
AAAATATGCCAAAGAATGTCAGCAACTAAGATACTGAGGTGTGAATGCATTGTGGAGTGAGTACACTTACTTGCTGTTGATCCTCTAAGACAGCTGTCTGTCCTATTTGTGTCTTTTGTCAATGCTCATCTCGCTGTGCACACGAGGTAATAATGTTTCAGGATCAGCATGCAAATCAACTTCACAGCCTTATACAGCGCTTGGAAAATGGTAGAGAAAAATAGACATGCACAGGTGTAAAGCTCTCCAGCATCTGTGAACAAAGAACAATCACCAGCATCGTTTGTGGTGCAACATAAACAAAGTTGATGGTATTTGTACAGAGAACAATAGCCACTGCCAGTATAGTTCTTGTTCCTGTCCTTTACCGGTTCTTGGCCCTCTTCCTGGCTGCTTTTTCCTTGTCGTACAGGTTGGCCTGGTGTCCCTCCTCCCCTTGGATCTCCGCAACGAGTCGCTTGTACTTCTTCTCGTATGCCGCATCCTTCTCCTTCTTGAGGCGAAGCTTCTCGCGGGCGAGGAAGTTGGCGTCCTTGCGCAGCTCGCGCATGGCGCCCTTGCGCTCCTTCTTGTGCTCTGCCCTGAGCTTGGCCAGCTCCGCCCGCTCCCGGTCTGGGTCGTAGTGCTTGTCGGGGTCGAAGTCGTCCTCGAATTTGGGTATGTACGTCTTGATGGCCAGGGGCCGGTGATTATGCAGCTCTAGTGGCCGTCGTGACAGAGTGGCAACCTTCAGAGCGCGCGACAGGTGCGTGGCCGACCGCTCGGCCTCCTGGAGCAGGGCGTCGGGGAGGTGTGTCCGATTGGCTTTGGAGGTGAGATACTTCAGAGTCTTGACGGCAGGCTCAAAGGCCTCGTAGAAAGACGCCTTTCCTGTCCAAGTTTCGGACGCCGCTTGCAGGAGGGATATGTTAGCGCTCAGGAGCGCAACCTTTAACGACTTTGCTGTCTCGCTGGAATCGTCTTCTTTCGCCGCTGAGCAGTCATAACTCTTCAGCTTACGAACGGAAACCCCCTTCGCATTAGTTGCCCGTATGGCGGCTGCTGGTTCGTGAACGGGGAAAGCCCCAAGCTTCGCCCGAGCCTGCACAGGTGCCAGCGCACAGATCGTGTTCAGAGTGAAGTTCATGACTTCGGGCACATAGCGCCTCGCAAGCTTCTGGTACTGCACAGCCAATGTGGACAGGTATGTTCCAGTGGCGTAATCTGTCAGACTGTCCGGGATCTTCTGGCCCAAGAAGCGTCCCATGGATAGCATAGCCGGCGTGACAACTTGGTGGAAGTGATCGGAAGTTGGGAAGATCGACCCGATAGCTGTGAGAATATACAAGTCTCCGAGGTTCAGACGTAAAGGTCGGTCATTCTCCATCTCCTCCAGGTGTGATCGGAACTCCTTGGAAATTTCGATGGGAAACATTTTCGCCAGGGAATGTACGTGCCGTATCAGCAGCTCGAGGACGGCGTAGAGATCATCGCCGGAGACGCCCTGCATGTGAGCAATGTGCTGTACCAGAACCCTAGAGAAGTTTCCAAGCTTCTCCTTGTTGGTGCTCAGAAGCTTGGGATGGTACAAGGCCCGTATGCGCTGGATAACGGTCGGAAGCTTGGAGAGCGGGATATCCTGGATGACCTCCAGAAATTCGGGGTGAGTCTGCGGGCATGGGAACGTGTAAGGCAGTCCGTCCTCAGTGTGGGCGCCGTCTCGGCCTTGCTTGTCCTCACTGAAGACAGCGTCCTTACTCTCACTCTCTGTGAGCAGCCCCTTCGTGAACTCGTCATCCTCGTCGTCTTCGACTTCTTCTGCTCCCTCATCGTCACTCTCGTCGAATGCGTCGTCGTCGTCGTCCATGTCTTCAATATCGGAGTCACTTGCAACCAGATCATCGTCGATTACGAAGTCATCTTCATCGTCGAACCCGAGCTCCGTAGCTGTCGGCCGCATCTTGATGCCCTTACCGAGCCCAAAATCTTCGCCGCCGCCGCCGTTGTCTCGAATGATCTCCACGGCTGGTCTCTTGGTGGCCTCGTCGTTGTCGGACTCGTAATCATCATTTTCCTCTTCCTCGGAGTCGCTCACTTCCTCACCTCTCATGCGCCTGAGTCTCTTCTCTTCAAGCTCACGGAGGCGGTTGGACTGCTCCTCAGCAACCTGTTCCTCGGTCTTCGTTCTCAAGGTTGGTTTCGCCCGCTTGTCTGCCACCATCTTCTTGACAGCAAGGTCGTAGTCCTTCTCGAATGCGCCTTTGTCGACGCCAGGGATGGCGACTGATTTTAAATCGTCCTGATTTTCGCCGTTCCGTGTTCTTTCCACGTCCTTCCGGTTCTGTCCCAGCAGCAGCCTCCGTATGTCCGCTGTCTCCTTGTCTAGCTCCAGCCTCAGATCCTCGTCGTCCTCCTTGGCTGCTTGCCGCTCGTACTTGTGAAGTTTCGATTTGGCAATGACCTCCTCCATGACCTCCTTCTTCGTCTTCTTTCTCTCGGGCTCCTCTTGGTCACCTTCCTCGTGGAGAGCGACCTGATCCCGCAACCGCTTCAGGCGCTTCCTGTTGTGCTCCTCGAGGTCTGACATGTCGGATCCGTCGTCTGAGAACTCCTCGTCAAAGTCATCCATGAGCTCTCCGTCCTCACCAAAGGTAAGAGACTTCCCCGCGTGCGTCAGGCTGATGCCCTGCGACGGGTCGTCGTCCTCTTCCAGGTCGAACATGGAGGTCTTCTTGTGCGCCCTCTGTTTCTCCATGGCAAAACGCTGGGCGGCGGCTGCCTCAGGCGTCATGCTGGGGTCGCCCTCTCCAAACCGTCTGTCGAAAATGCCACCAGTCCTGTTCCGCCGCTGCATCTCGACCAGAAGCGTCTCTTTCCGTCTCTCCTCGCCCAGCGCCTTGGCCATTCCCGGACGACCGAGTATACCCTTTTTCTTCTCGGGCTTGTTGGTCGTGACTTCGAATTTTGGACCTCGTGCGTTTGTCTTGAACTGGAACGGGTTGAACTGCTCGCGGATGTTCTCGAGAGCGGCGCCGCGCTGGAGACGTCTGTCGTTGCGGCCGCGCTCATCCTGGGCATTCTTTTTTTTTTGCTTCTTGGATTGTTGCGGTCCGACAATGCCTTGATCTCGGAGAGAGGCCTTGAGCCTCTTGAGCTGTGATGCAGGCATTTTTGGAGGAACTCAGGAGGGTGGGGAGTGAGGTGGTTCCTCAGCTTAGGAGACGTATGGTATGGGCAATTCGGCGTGCAAGCTGGAAGGCTGCAAAGCTGAATTTTCAGAAATTCGCAGTCGTTCGTTACTTATCGATAGCAGTAAAACTTTTGGCGGTCAGGGTCAGCGGGGGCGGCAGAATGTAGCGGATAGACCCTGGCGGGCCTGGCAACGTCACAGCTCTGATCCCTAGCTCAGCCCGTTCTTACCATAACTAAGAACTTCAATGTTTCTCTCGGCAAAAAGGCTCCAGTCTCGCATACGACTCGACTCTTGATCTTGCGACCAGCTTCACGGCTGGCGCAAAGCACGAGCGCTCGACATGCCGCTCCTCAGTCTGGTGCGCGATGATCGCGTGATCCTCCTGGGCCTGACAGCTGCGGCGATCGGTGCGCTTGCCATGATTGACATGGTCCTGGAGCGAGTGCGCGACGATGCGGAGATTAAGCAGCAGCAGCCAACGACGCAGTACATCACGCAGGAGACAGAGGACTCGCTCAAGTCTAACACTCTGGACACGCTTCTCAGTCACTACAACTATGCCATCCGGGATATTTCGAGCAAGATCGTCACCGATAGGGCGGTTAACGACGGCGAGACAATAGACTATCTTCTCTGGGGCATCACGCGGCCAGACTATGACGAGCGCCTGAAGTGCCTCCGCACTCTAGCTTATATCACAGACCCCCGTACGACATCCCATTTCTCTGTCACGCATGAGTTTATCCGTTGCTACTCGCCTGAGCCGACGTTGTGGTAATGGCCGCTGCTGACAGAGGCGCAGAGACTATACCGAAGTTCAATACCCCACGCGCATATGCCGCCTTCGTGCGCTCCCTGGAGTTTTGCCTCACCGACCGGGCGCCCCTCGAGAAGCTCAACGACAAGTACTTTGACGAGTACGGATTGCGCGATATGGCCGAGAAGCTCCCCCTCATGTTCCTCAGCCAGCTCATGCATAAATACGGATCACAGCAAGCCATCAAGGCTGGGATCGTGGAGAAGTGGCTGGCGAGGCAGAATTGGGGGGACACAGCCGAGGAGAGGGAACACAACTTCTTCCAATATCTATACAAACAGAACCGGATCGTTGAGATCATCCAGAGGATCCAGCGGTGTCCCATAGGCCGGGACGCTCTGGCCGAAGCTGGCTTGATGCCGAAGAGCGTCTCTGAGACTTTTGGGGTTTTCGCCTCCATCCACATCGAGTCCGAAATCATTGACAACGACCAAGCCGAGCCTACACCAAGGCATATGGAGCAAAGCCCCGAGGAACAAAGGCTGAGGCATCGCCATCGCGAGGCCATGGTGCTGAATGATGGAACGCGTCCACTGGGTCGATCTGACATAATCGAGGTCGAAGACGACGCGCCGCCATGAAAGCACCGCAGGGAGGACCAGATCTTAATATCAGGCCGTTGTGGCAAGACGGGCATGACATTATCTTGTGGGTGAGCACGGCTTTACAGCAACCACTCAAGGCCGTGCTTTGTCAACGAGCCACTACATCCGACCAAATATTGGTTAGCTTCATGGTCAGTTCTCGCGAAGTAATGGCCTTTTTTTTTTTCTTTTTTTTCTTTTTTTTATGGCCTGTACACACACCACTCTTCGAAGGAAAGACTTGATGACGAGCATGTATGTCCTACATAGTTCTCTGGGGATTGATCGGAAGTCCATATCTCTCAAGGTAACGTTGCGAAGAGGGAGATAACATTAACGGAGTGGGGATGGAGCATGACCTCCAGCAACTTTGCAGCATTGTCTGATCGCTCTCGACTGCAGTTTGGGTGGGAGAGGGGCATGATGAACATCATCAAATTTCAAAATACAATCCGTTAGCCGCATAAGATCAATAGCTACCCACGACAGAGGAGTAATATCGACAAGACCTCCTCTTGATACCAAGTTCAGCACCACTGCAAACAAGACGCTCAAGACTGTTCAAGACACTACTAGCCCGTCTACTTGACTGCTGCAAATACGCGTTCGCGCGATACTCCGTGGTCACTACTCGATATCGTGCAGCAACTTTCAGCTCGTTCCCGACTTGAGCGTCCAGAGCAGTGCTTAGCTACCGCATGAGAAACACTCATGTCACGATTTATGAATTTACTGCATACTCGGGGTCGATAGGGACCATCTTCATCTCGGTGATAAGAGGTTATGCCCCTATATTCTCAGGAAGAGCAGATACAGTCACCATCCACTCGACTTGACTATTCATTGTTTGCCACAACTATTGTTTTTATGTACAACATGACACGATGTGCACCAAAAATTTCTTCTTTTTACTTCGTATTCCAATGTACGTTTTACCCAAGGGAGGTTAGAAGAGCATGAACGGGCCCGGGTGTAATAAGTGTTTTTTGGTAACATTGCCAATATTCATAAGTGATAGTCTCAGGAGAAACCCCTCCAAGACCGTCCTTGGGTCCATACTTTACTTTGTACCATCGCAGCCCCAGAGTTTTGTGGATCCAACCTAATCGCTCACTCGGGCCAGCCGGTCGTGTTCCTGTTCCTGCATAAGGGACCCGTTGAAGGTGTCAGCCATCCATCCATAATCCATTTTCCTGGGGTCGCACAACCGAGTCCAAGTCGAGCCTCGAGGTAGACCCCGCTCCCTGGTCCCTACAATGTAGCCGCAATAGAATAATAGATGGCGAATTTTCTGTTTTCGCGAACCGCAGAAGGCGGAGCCGTGTGGTTGCACTGTCTCACGGGGGAATGACAACGTGTGCCAATGAGAGAGGAGCTGTAGGGATTTTTTGATATTATTACCGTCGTAGTACTGTACTACTATGGTTCGTGTTCATCTCGTGTCCTGCCGTCTTGGCTCCCGATCTCCGTTTCCTTTAGAGTACTTGAAGGAGGTTGGCAGTGTTTGGGTTGCATTGACCTAGCCCTCCCTCTCTCTCTCTCTCTCTACACAACAAATTGCGATCACGCGTCATCCTGGTAGAGGGGGTGTCTCGGTCCAGTAGCTGAGCAGCATACTGTATGCAGATTGTTTGTCGTGCTGCAGGCGTCTCTGTCATCAAGCACCTGCAGCGCGCGCACCGGTTGGCGAGGTGACTAGACGATGCAACTGTGGACTCGAGCTCGGACAGCCAAACAACACAACAGCCTTGTTCTTAGTTGCATATCGCCTGCATCATCATCATCATGCCCTTCCAGCCGTTGCTTCTTGCTTCCTCCCGACAGGCAGTCAGGCGGCGGGATTAGCTGGCCTGTCAACTGTGGACACTGTATTAATATTGGGACTAGCCTGTGGTGTTGGTCCACGAAGGAGACCCTTGCCCACATTTTGTTCTGCTGTCAGGGTAGCTTGACGTCGTCGTTGTCCCTAGTTAATTGAATTCTTTCTGATCTTCTCTAATAAGACCAATTACCCCCTCTCCATTCCTCGTCGACGCGCTGTCATTCCCCCTCCTCCCCGCCCCTCAAGCATTCTTATTACCTCTTTTCCTCGTATGCTGAGGTTCTAATTGCTACTAATCCCGAAACCCAAATTTCCGACCTGCCCTACGGACCACGCCGTTCACGGTTTCTCTGCGCGGTCGCCAATTTAGATCTGGGACACACAGACTCTCGACACGGACCGCGTCGCGCGCCGAAAGCTTCTCTCTGAAGCCCACTAGGCCTGTTCAGTCTGTCGCTCCCACCGAGCCCTCGAGGCAAAGGTTCTTTTGTGCGTGTGGACAGAGAAATTGTGCGTGTGGACGGAGAAAAAGAGGGGGAAAAGGAGGGGGCGGAGAGAAAGAGAGACACACAGAGAGAGAGCCCTAAGACAGGGACGATCGCTGGAGAGACGTGCTGTCTCTGAACCCTTAGCTTGATCGCTAGCTTGTGTGTTCGGGGGGGCCACAGGGGCAGGTGAGCAGCAACATCCAAAAGCTGTCTTGGTGAAGAGAGGTGGTGATTCACTAGCGTCTCTACCGCTGAAGGTCGGGCAGCGTGGCAGGGTTCACAGCAACCGGGAACCCTCTGAGACCGCGGGAAAGCAACGGGTAGGATCTTGTTCGGCACCTGCAAGTCGCTGTAAACAGTGGAACCACACACACACACAAGCGGGTGGCGACAGGGGCCCTACAACTTTCCACCCGCCGCCATTCGTCATGTCTTCATCTCAGGTAGCCGCCCTCCCAATCCAGAACACCACCAACACCACCACCACCACCACCGCCGCCGCCGCCGCCGCTGCTCCCACCACCCCTACGACGCCAAGAAGCCTCCGCAGACCGAACGCCCGCAAACTTCCAGGGCCAGGGCGAATTCTTACAGCTTCGACACCCAACCTCAGAAGTGCATACGTCGATTCCTCGTCCACGTCCACCCCACCCGTCCCCTTGCTGCAGCGCAAGGGCTCACAGGCTGCCCTGACATCGAACTCCCTCGCCACGATTCCTGATGCCTCCGAGAGTTACGCCCTTGCCACCTTGAACGGTTCCTCCTCGCCCAGCAACAAGATGGCGCCCTCGCCTTTGACCCCAAGGGCGGGCGCCGCGTTTGGCGGTGATGTCTTGGTGGGCGACACGGTGGACGTCCCTGGTGACATGCAAGGAATGGTGCGCTTCGTTGGCACGATCCCAGGCAAGAAGGGTGTCTTTGCCGGTGTCGAGTTGCGACCCGACTTTGCGCCTCGCGGAAAGAATAATGGTGATGTGGATGGGTCCGTCCGTTCCTTTTCACAGAAGACTTATGCTCCCTACTCGCTCACGACCTTGTGTTACTGATGCACTTTTTGCTCCAGTGTGTCCTACTTTACTACGAGTATACCAGGCGCAGGCATCTTCCTCCCGCTGAACAAGGCCGTCAAGCGCGAACCTCCGCCCAACTCGTCCTACTTTCCAATGAGCCCCGCCCCTGCGAACGGCCTGAAGGCCGGCACCCAGAACTCAACAAATTACACCCCGCCTACCGCATCTGTGGCCCAGTTCAGCAAGTCGGCCGGAACGGGTCGCGCGTCGAGTCCGTTGGGGAAGAAGTCGAGACCCTCGCTCTCCCGGCCCGAGTCGCCAACACGCAAGCTTCAGGTCAACCCAGGCGCACGGCCCAGCCTGGGCACACCCGCCAAGAACATGCCACGATACGGGAGTCCAACGCAGAACAAATTCTCCCAGAGCGCCCGAGGGCCGCCGACACCAGGTGACCCGGCCAAGAGGGGCATGTTACAACCAAATCGCAACTTTAGCATGGGCCCGCGTAGCACCTCGGCCCTGTCGGCAGGGAGCACGGGCTTCGCTACAGAGGAGGAGCATGCGCCGCCCGTGGGCAACGGTATAGCAGGGCCTAGGGACCCAGGCATGCCATCGTCAGGGCAGATGCAGCGCGGGCCGTTACGGCAGGCGGCACCCCAGGACGAGGAGATTGAGAGGCTACGCGCCGAGGTGGCAGACCGGGACAGGCAGCTCAAGGAACAGGCAGCGACGCTGATGGAGATGGAGAGCAGCCTCATGGAGGTGCAGAGCCTCATGGAGCAGGCGGAGCTGCCGGCGCCGGCCCGAAGAGACAGCCTGGATGATAAGGACACGGCGCACCTGCGGGCACTTGTCAAGGAGAAGAACGAAAAGATCGCGATGCTCACGGCAGAGTTCGACACGCACAGGGCCGACTTCCGCAGCACTATCGATACGCTGGAGTTGGCGAGCTCGGAGACGGAGAGGGTCTACGAGAAGCGCATAGAGGAGCTCATGCAGGATATACAACACATCTCGGAGCGGGAGAGCGACGTGGACGCGGTCGCGACGCAGTTGAAGCAGCTAGAGGAGCTGGTGCAGGAGCTGGAAGAGGGCCTGGAGGATGCCAGGAGGGGCGAGGCTGAGGCCAGGGGGGAGGTGGAATTCCTGCGGGGCGAGGTCGAGAGGACACGCGCCGAGCTCAGGCGGGAACGGGAGAAGGCGGCGGCGGCGGCGCACGGGACGAACGGGTTGGGCAAGGATGACCAGCCCGCGCTCTTCAAGGAATTGGAGCAGAAGGAGGACGAGATCAGAGGCCTCAAGGCTATCATCCACTCCCTGAGCCGAGACTCGGTGCCTGGCGATGTCGACCGGCCGCCCACTGTGGGCACAGAAGACACTGCGGCGAGAGAGAAGCTCGAGCGCGAGGTAGCCGAGCTCCGTGCTCTCCTCGACTCTAAGAACAACCACGAGGAGGAGATGGAGCACGAGCTGGAAGAGCTCCGCCGGGGCAGCCTGGCCACCCTGCGCGGCAACGAACACCCCTCCTCGGCTCGCGACTCGCGTGATACCGTGGTCCTGGCCCATGAATCCGAACTGCAGTCGTCGTCCGAGCTGCAGGCGCAGCGCAAGGCGCACAATCGCGTGCGGACACTGGACACAATGCCGGAGAGCGACGGGCTGTCGTCCATCACGGAGCACAGTACCCTCTGGTGTGAGCTGTGCGAGACCTCTGGGCATGACATCCTGGGGTGCACCAACATGTTTGGAAGCCAAGGAGGCAAAGACGAGCCGGCGCCACCGAGGGCCCTGGACGACGGCACCGGGCTGGCACCACCCACCGAGACCAACCCATACAAGATCGCGCCGCTCTCGCCACGACTGCCACTCCCACCTGTGCCTCAGGCTGCGACTGACGTCCCAGAGAAGGTCAAGGGGCCACCACCGAACATGATGGACCCGAGTCCGGTGGCTGGCAAGGAGAGCGGTATCATCGACCCAGATGCGTGGTGCGCGCTGTGCGAGAAGGACGGGCACAACAGCGTGGACTGTCCGTTCGAGGATGCATTTTAGAAGCTTCATGATGGTTTGCGCTGCGCAACATCAAACACATGACCGGATCGATCGAACACGCTTGAACGAGCAAGCAAGCATGATGCGATGAATGCTGTGTGTGTTTGTGTGGACAGACGGACCGTCTTCTTGTCTCTTCTCCTTTCCTCTGTGCATTGTCGTGTATTATATATCCTTTACATACCCCCTTCCGCATGCGATTTTCAGTACGTTGCCTTTGTCTTTTCTGTTCGGAATGGAAGAAGAGGAGGAGGAAGAAGAAGAAGAAGAAGAAGAGGGTGGTCAGTTCTTGCTTACTTGATCGTCACGATACCAGAATATATTTCTTCGTTTATGATTTGGCGGCAGAAGAAAGATGAACTATTCACCATAAAAAAACGGTATGGACAGATTGAAGAAGGAAATTCCGCCGCCTTGTTGTTGTGCCTTGACGGTCCTCAGTGCAACAACCCCCAGTATGAGCAGTTAACAATTAGCCCTTTAGAGTCAAGCTGTCGCCAAGAAGGCCCCTGAAGGAACAGGGCGCAGCAGCGCGGACCGAACGCCCACAGCCGCCGCAGCGAGGATCCTTGCACGCTGTCGCGTCATCGCAATTGGCCCAAGTATTTGTCTTACGAGGCACTTCAGCTTTCCTTGTGCAGCGTCGCATCATCCTCATTATCACCACCTCTTGCTTGCTCCCTCTCTCTCTCTCTCTCTCTCTGTGTATGTGTGTGTGTCCCTTTCCTCCCTCATCCGGCAATCAGAACCCCAATTGGTACAAGAAAAATCACCTCGGCGTGGTAATCCATTCGACAGAGAGAGCGCGAGACGACAGACAGAACCCAGTCAGAATCATCCGGCAGAAGAAGGTCCCGCTCTGTCCATAGCCGGGGCAGCATCATCATCCTTCCTGGAGGGGAGCTGTCATATAGCTGCGCTGGTGGGCAGAGAGTCATTTTTTACTGGGAGCAACGACGATCAGTCACGATGGCGCAGGTCCTCCTCGACCTCATCACGTCCTTGGGCAACTGCCTGAACTGCTTCCCGGGCTCGCCGACGCTCAAGATCAACAGCCGGAGCTTCAAGATCCTGAGGTTACTGGGCGAGGTATGTTGGCCCTCCCTCTTTCACTTCTTTTCCCAGCTGCCCCTCTCAAAGCTTACTGACGACCCTGGCTGCAGGGCGGTTTCTCCTACGTCTACCTCGTGCAGGACACCTCGACCTCGGAGCTCCTCGCCCTCAAGAAGATCCGCTGTCCCTTCGGCGCCGAGTCCGTCGCCCAGGCCATGAAGGAGGTGGACGCCTACAAGCTCTTCGCCGACACCCCCGGAATCATCCACAGCGTCGACTATGCCATCGCCGAGGAGCGCGGCGGCGGCGAGACCTCCAAGACGGTCTACGTGCTGCTGCCCTATTACCGCCGCGGCAACCTGCAGGACCTCATCAACGCCAACCTTGTCAACCACACTAGGTTCCCCGAGAAGAGGCTCATGCAGCTGTTCCTGGGCATGTGCAGGGCGCTGCGGGAGATGCACGTGTACAAGGGTGCGGGTGGTGGTGGTGGCGGTGGCGGCGGCGGCGGCGGCGCTGGAGGGGGTGAGAGGATGGAGATGCGCGTCAATGGGGTGGACGAGAATGTTGCTGCGTCGAAAGGTAGGCCGCAGGGGGGAAGGGCGGGGTCTGGGGCCGATGAGGATGACGAGACGGAGCAGCAGAGGCCGTTGATGATGGGCGAGGAGGGTGTCCCTGCGGGTGAGGTCAAGAGCTACTCGCACAGGGACATCAAGCCAGGTAAGAAAGGAGACCCTCTCATCTCTCTTTCTCCTTGTGCCTTCGGATTTTAGAGGCTAACATAATTGGGGGTGTCTGAAAGGGAACATCATGATCGACGACACAGGGGCGGCCCCGATCCTCATGGACCTCGGGTCCATCGCCGTGTCTCCCATACCCATAACATCACGGTCCCTCGCCATCGCCACCCAGGACACCGCCGCGGAACACAGCACGATGCCGTACCGTGCACCGGAGCTCTTCGACGTCAAGACGGGCGCGGTCATCGACACCAAGGTCGACATCTGGTCATTGGGCTGCACGCTGTACGCGTGCCTGGTCGGCAAGTCGCCCTTCGAGATGCGCAGCGACGAGACGGGCGGGTCGCTGAGCATCTGCGTGCTGAGCGGCGACTGGCGGTTCCCGGACGAAGGGCCTGGGGGTACTAAGAAGAAGGCCGCCCCGAGGAGGCAGGGGACGAACCTGAGCCAGTCTGGGGCTGGTGCTGCGGCGGCTGCCGAGGAGCCGGTCATTAGTGATCCGATCAAGGAGGTGGTGAGGAGGTGTTTGAAGGTCGAGCCTAGCGAGAGGCCAGATATGTAAGTCCCGTCCTCGTTTCTGTTATTCTGCCCCCCCCCCCCCTCGATCGATTTCTGCAGACAAGACACATGCTGACCTACGTTGGCACACACACAGAGATGAGCTGATTCAGATGGTCGATAAGGTGGTCGAGGAGCTTCCGGAGGACGACTCAACATGAGAGAGAGAAAGGGGGTGGGGTGAGAAATAGGTCTCGAGGCTGGACCCGACTTGTGCTGTAGATATCTTGTGTCATGCCTTTTCTGTCATTGTGTTTGTTTGGTTTTTTCGCGTTTACATGCGATGGCTGTGTGTGCGAGAGAGAGAGATGGGAAAGGGCCGCAATTCAAGAAAAAGTGACCCTCCAGATGAGATGAATCATGAGAGGCAAAATGACAATTTATCTCACTTGATCATCTCTGGAATACAATATTGCACAACTTTGCGCAAGGTGACAGACACCGCGATGGATGTCTGATGTGTGATGATTTGCTTTCCTTGGCCGATCAATGAAACCGGTCTTCGAAAGACGAAAACCATGGTAAAATGAAGAAGGTCTGTAGCTTGTATTGGAATGAAGTTGCAAATGCAAACATCTCTGATTTATTTTATTTGTTTTGCGTTGGTTGGTTGCGGTCTACTAACCTTCTCTGTCTCTCTCGCTCGCTCCCCAATCTCATCCCGAGGAAACGTCATGCCTGATCTCACGACTCAACCAAACGACCTCCTCCTCTCTCTACTTTCTAGACCATCTCAACTTTTTCTTCCTTCTTCCCCACCAGATCACATCCACAACGCTCACCTTTCATTTATTCATCTTGATGCAACACTGAAATCTCATATCTCCATCATCCCAGGATCACCCCATTCGTTCCCCATTTTCTCCTACTTCCTTCCTCCCACGCGACCCGAGGACAAGCTCCTCATCCGCTTCGGCAATGCGCCACTTCAGCCAAGCAAGAAGGCGGCCCCCGCCGCGAGGCTTCGACAATGACGAAAGTGACAACCCGTCCAAATCCCCTTCGCCACCAGGAGGAGGAGGAGGAGGAGCCAAACACCCCACAAACAATCCATCCAGAGACACAGGTCGTCAGGGTGGTAGAAGAAAAGGTGAGGACGAGGTGGGAGAGGAAAAGGAAGAAGAAGAAGAAGAAGAAGAAGACGACTACCTCACGATGGCCCTCCCCACCGAAACCCAGGCCCTCCCCGAGACGTCCCTGCAGCGCCGCCAGCGCCTCGCCAAGGAGGGCCTCCGCCGCGGCCGCGTCCCCTCCAAGGCCGAGCTCGCGGCACAGGAGCGAGAGCGCCGGGAGGAAGGGCTCTCGAGGTCCCTATTCGACCCGCCTGGCCCACCTTTCCCCAGGTCCAGCAGCAGTAGTACCACCACGACCACGACCACGACCACCACTATTGGGGTCAACACCAAAAAGTCCAAGGGCCTGGCGATGATGGCCAAGATGGGGTTTCGGCCTGGGACGGGGCTGGGTGCGGGTGGGGCGGGGGCGAGGGTCGAGCCGCTGCGGATTGAGGTGCGGGAGGACCGTGGCGGGATCGGGCTCGAGGGGGAGAGGAGGCGGAAGCTTGAGGAGGCGGCGGACGGGGCTGGAGAGGGGGGAACGGCGGCCAAGAGGCCGCGGCTGGAGGATGAGGGGGACTATAGGGTGCGCATGGCCAAGGAGAGGGACGCGGCGAGGAAGGAGAAGCTTGTGCTGGCGGCGCAGAAGATTGCGGAGCGGATGGACGAGGAGGCGGAGGAGGAGGCGGAGGCGGCTGCAGGCCCTGGCAAGGAGAAGGAAAATGACGACGACGACGACGACGACGACGACGACAGTGAGAGGAAAAAGAAGGAGGAAAAGAAAAAGAAGGAAGGCTTATCAACAAACTCCTCCTCCACCTCCTCCAAACCACTCCAGTCCATCCCCGTCCTCTACCGCGCTCTCGTCCGCAACCGCGAGCAGGCCGAGCGCGACAGGCGCATGCGGCTCGACCTCGAGACCAGCATGGGCACGCTCTCGTCCAAGCTGCCCGCCTACGACGACGACACCCTCGACAGCGACGACAGGCTCGCCCTCGGCAGGGAGGCCACGACGACGTATATGCCCGCGGACGACCTGGACGAGGAGGACGCGGAGCTGGAGGGGTTCGAGGCGCTGGACGTGGACGAGAGGCTGGGGAGGCTGGTGGGGTATCTTCGGGAGAGGTACCTGTACTGCTTTTGGTGCAAGTTTAGGTATCCTGATGAGGGCATGGGAGGGTGTCCCGGGCCGGAGGAGGAAGATCATGACTAAGAGGGGATATAAATTACAGAATGAACAAGTGAATGGGCCTGGCTGGGCTCACCACGATACATAAAATATCCTTCTACGGATCAAAGTTCCAGAAATCCAAACCAGATTACAATTTTCTTTCATAAGCACGGCTCAACTCAGAAAGGAAGCAACTTGTGGTGTGTAAGGTAGGAGTTTTTAAATTTATCGTCAATTCCAAAAGAAAAAGGGTGCGTGTATCATTCGCTATTCAAGGCAGCCTTCCCAACTCCATACAACTATAAAAACGACACTGGGTGTTGTTGTTGTTTAAGCCATGTGTATATGTATGCAATCCATCCCCAGTCCCATGCCCCCCCCCCCCTTCTCAAAATAAATAATCATCGCTGAACAATAGAAAAACCCCCAACCAAAACAAAAAAAAAACCCAAAAAAAAACCTCGTAGACCACTTATTTACACAAAGTTTTGGAAAATATCACACTCTCTCAAAAGTGTTACTTTGGTCCGCGGTCAAGCGAGAAGAGTAAGGTTAGAGAATGGTAAAAGGAGGAGAGAAAAGAGAAAGAAGAAAGAAGGAGAGGGGATAAAAAAAAAAAAAAAGAGGCATGGATAGAAGCCAGCCACCAGCCCTCTCTCTCTCTCTTTTGATGCCTGTCGTATTTCTTCGAAAATTCACTCCTCTCATGTTTTGTTTATTCGACGTCACTCGTGCTCTCGCTGCGCTTTCTCTTCAGGCTGCCCTTGCCCGTCCCGTGCATGGCCTCCTTGGAGTCGATATCCTCGACATAATCTTCTAGGTCTTCCTCGTAGTCCAGGTCATCGTCTTCGTCATCGTACTCCTCATCGCCTTCTTCCTCCTCCTCCTCCTCCTCGTCGTTGTTGTTGTCCTCCCCCATCTCATAGTCCTCATAGCCGAACCTGTCCTCGGCGTCGCTGTCGCTCTCGCTGTCACTGTCGTCCAGGTTCAGGGCGCCCAGGAGCGGCACGTCGATCTTGGCCAGCTGGCTCTTGATCATCTGGTCGGCCACTAGGAATAGCTGGTGGTCCTTGTCCGGCACCACCTCCTTCTCGACATCAAACTCCCTCTCCTCCTTGTCCAGCAGCGCGTCGTCGCGCATCCCGTTGTTGGGCGACAGCGCCGCCTCGGGGATGTCCATGACCCACCTGCGTACCGACTCGCCCTTGGTCGGCACACCACCACCACATCTGCCACCGCGCCGGGCCGCCGCCGAGTTCTTCTCCCGCAGGCCCCTCCGGAAGGACCGCTTGTTGCGCTTCCGCCGGCGCCCGATGCGGTCCCGGATGTACCAAGCCACGACGAGCATGGCGGCCTGCATCATCTCCTGGCACTTCTGGCGGTGGGAGGTGGCCCAGGTCTGGCAGCGCTGCTGCTGGTAGTTGAGGATGGCCTGGCAGCGCTGCTGGTAGTAGGCCGCCATGCGCGACACCATCTGGATATACTTGGGATCACCGGCCAGGGAGTTGTCGAGGAGGTTGGGGTGGTTGAGGAAGGGGTTCTCAGGTGGTGATGATGATGAGGAGGAGGATGGGTGCTGTTGTTGGGTCTGTTGTTGTTGCTGTTGCTGTTGCTGTTGCTGTTGCTGTTGCTGTTGCTGTTGCTGTTGCGGTAGTGGTAGTGGTAGTGGTGGTGAAGATAGTGCTCCTGGTGCTGGTGCCTTTACCGTTGCCGTTGTCTTTGGGTCGTCCAGCTTTGTGTCGTCGACCTTGGTCGCCGAGCTGTCTGTGGTGTTTGTCGATGATGAGGTCCGAGTAGAGGTGGATGAGTTGCAGGACGGCTGTTGTAGTGGTGATGAGGATGATGATGAGGAGATGCCCTGCTTGTCGTTGTTGATGATGATGTTGTTGTTGTTGTTGTTGTTGTTGTCATTCTTCGTCTGAACCTGAGCCTGAGCCTGAGCCTGAGCCTGAGCCTGAGCCTCAGCCTCTAAAGCCTTTGCCTTCTCCGCCTTCTCGCGTAGTAGCTGCTGCTGCTGCTGCTGAAAGTGCTTCTCGAGCAGGGTCGGGGCCTTCTTAACCACAGGTGCCTCCATTTCTTTGGCGAACGATCTGAGCAACAAGGGGTTCGTGAGGCCAGCTGCAGGGGCTTGATTCGATGTGTGTTTGAAGAGGATCTTGTGGTCTGGGGGTGAGATGGGGAGATGAGGAGAAAAGCCCAGCATGATGGGAAAGGTAGCAGCGTCCATTGTGTGCACACACAGGCAGCTTAGGTCAAGCGGTCTCAACAAAAAGGAAGAGGGGGGGGTAGGGTGTCGTTGTGTGGGCGCTGGGTCGCAGAACTGCGTGTAAGTGCCCGCTGTTCCCGAAATAGGAGAAACAAGGCTCTGAAGTGGTCTGATAATCGCCGGTTCTGGGGCCACTCAACCGGTTCGTTTCGGTGTCCTTTTTTTTCCCTTTCTTTTTTTCTTTTGCCTGGAATAAGCGAATCCCTTCACTGGTCCGCAAATATTTGTATATGAGGGACACGGGAAAAAGTATCCAGGAAGAAAAAGAAAGAGAGAGAAAAGTAATATAAGATAATAAAGGGAAATGAATTTGTGCGAGTCCTTGAAACTTTTCGAGACAGTCAAGGGAGTATCGGGAATGGTACAACCTTTTCAAGTAGAAACACAGGGGAGCAGGGGAAAGAAAAGAAAGGAAGAAAAACAAAAGGGAAAGAGACTCCTTATCAGGTGGGATACTTTAGATTTAGTATATATTTAGGAAAACCAAGGTGGAAGAACAAACAGTACACACACACACACACAGAGAGAGAGAGAGAGATAGACAGACAGACAGACGAGAGAACGCTGTACCCCGGAGTAGCAGTGGAGCCACGAGGATTGTCAGCTCGAAATTCCAAGGGAATGGAATGGCACAACATCAGATAGGATCCAGAAGGGTGATATGATTGCCTACCGGATCGGATGAGGCATGAAAAGGTAAGGTTCACAGCTTACCCCCCCCCCCCGGGGGCTGGCCCAGGATGGGTCAGATGTAAGTGGTATGGGAAGCGAAATGGGCAGGTTGACCAGGTTAAGCAGCAGACAGACGGACGGAGGGAGGAGGACGCCTAAACCCCAGAATAGCCCATCTAGAAAGGGCCTGACGCGGCGCGAATGAGGTGGCGGCAGGGCACTACCACCGCATGAAAGAGCGAGCCCATCGCGATCCCTCCTGAACCCCCCGAACCCTGCACTCTCTTGCTCTCTCTCTCTCTCCCTCTCCCTCTCCCTCTCCCTCTCCCTTCTCGGTATTTCTCTTGTTCTCCAAGGGTTGATTTTTCGCTCATTCCCACGACAGCCGGACCCAGCGACGAGAGGGGAACCAGGAGGGGCGACAAATGGGGTATACCTGTGTGGAGGGGTCCAAAGAGGAGCAAAGAAAGACGAGGAGGAGACGGCCCAGAGAGACGGTGTTCGCGCAGCCCTCGTGCGGCGAGACAAGATGGATTCCCCCCCTCCACAAGGTTAGGCCCCGACACCGTGGGGTCGAGAGATCGTCGAACAGCTGGCGGGCCCCGCAGCAGAAACAGCAGAGCCGCGAGGAAAC
This sequence comes from Cryphonectria radicalis, assembly GCA_014849355.1. Classification (NCBI taxonomy): domain Eukaryota; kingdom Fungi; phylum Ascomycota; class Sordariomycetes; order Diaporthales; family Cryphonectriaceae; genus Cryphonectria; species Cryphonectria radicalis. The sequence goes on along the minus strand of JACWQW010000006.1, from coordinate 24,904 downwards.
TGTCGACATGTGGTCAGGATGTCGTGAGTGCGGGCGATACAGGGAAGGTCGGGCGGGAGGGAGACAAAGCTTGTCAGGGTCGAGGCAGGGCCCGATGTTGGTCCAGCGGGCGGAGTCTTTGTTAAGAAAATCAAAAAATGGTACGACGGGTGATGGCAAAAAAGTGGGAATCGGTCGATACCGGCCCCCAAGCCCTGCACACCCTGCTCACAACGCCCTGTCGTGCCTGTCAGCGGTATTGAGGGAGGGGGGGGCCCTGTCAGACAGCACCCGGACCCCAATCAGAGCCCTAACCAGACCCTCCTCCCCCTCCCCGCCCGGCCGCCACCAGCAAGGCCCTGTCAAGCTGTTTAGACCCTATTGCCAACACCCTGGCCCCCTTGTCGACACCCTGGCCCCAGAATCTTTCGATCAAATATCCAAGACACCCCAGAATGACCTCAACGATGGCCCCAAAATCTGCGTTGGTCATGCTTATCAAAACTCTGCTCACCCAACCCCCCCCCGCCCCCTTCTCCTCCCCTGGTCCTTGTCCTTTTTTCTTCTTTTTCTTTCTTTCTTTCTCTCTTCCGTGTCCGTGGGCTCCAGTGCAAAAGTTGCGGAGCCGTGCGGGTGTTGTTCGCATATAGTCTCCATAGCCGAACGCATGCGCTGGAACCTGAGCAACGTGGTGTGGTTACACCTCCATTATCACCGCATTGCGCGGGGATCCATGATAAGTCCCCCCCGTTCCTTTCCGTGGCTGCGGCTGCGGCTGCTGCTGCTGCCTTCGCCGCCGCCGCCTTCGCCTTGATATGCAGTGTAATGCGAGATCCCCTGCAGGCCTTATGCATCCAGAAGGGCAGATCGAATATCGGGCCATTTTGTTGTAGTACAAAGGCGTGCGTTCCTGGATGTGTGGCTTTATGGTTCATGTACGCTGAGGGAAGCCCACCAAAGGTGAGATGGATGGTGAGAACGGATCGACGAAATGGTGAATCGGGCAGAGGCCGCGGCCGCGGCGGCGGGTGGTACTTGCTTTGGCCCTGCGAGCCATGCCAGCCCCTTGTCACTGCACCTGGGTTATGTACTTAAGTAATCAACCGCGCCTATCGTGACGTTTTTGTCAGAAAGAAGGAAAGAAAACCTAGCAGGGGATGATGGAATGCTCCGGGAAATTGGGATGATAATTCGCTACCGGTCTCAGGGGGAAAATGGACAGATCCAAAAGGCTGGGGTATTTTGAGATCGAAGATGGAGTTTGGGGTATTGTTAGGAGAGAGAGATCGAGATTTGAGGGGGGAGAACTGCCAAACTATAGCGTTGGGTCCAGGCCATTTGTGGCCTCATAGTGAATCGACGACATGATGGCCCGGGATGTGATGTGCGTGTGCCCTTCCTTGACTGCGGGCTCGTGTGCCGCTTCCAGCTCCTGTTCCCGGGACAGAGTAGAGTCGAGTGGTCTGAGATGCAAAGGAAACGAGGTAGTAACGAGGGCCAACCAATAACAAAGGAGGGGAAAGTAAGCAAAAGAACAGATGCAATACACAGATACATAGATACACAAACACGTACGGGGCGTCCAAAAAAACATAGAGAAAAAAGAAATAAGATAAACACAGACAAAAAGGTACATCTGCTTAATGCCCACTATCAGAATCGAACTGATGACCTTATCATTACTAGTGATACGCTCTACCACTGAGCCAAGCGGGCTACTTGTTTATGACTAACTCATGTCAAGCGGTCACTATATTGTTTCCAACTATCCCTGCTGAGACCCTGCAACCTCCCAACCCTGGTGTGTTTGCTGTCAAGCTTGACCTCATTCGGGAGATGGAAACGTGAGGTGACCTTTCCTCGAAGTCTCACCACAACACTCGGTATATCTGGTTCAAGAAATCATTTGTCCTTTTGGTCCTTGGTTTTTTTTTTTTTTTTCTTGTTGTAATGAAGCGGGATGTGGGGATGTTTTGATCGAGTCTAGCAAATCACGACATCCCGATATTTCATCCATCTTGATGCTGCTGCTCTCACGCGTGGGGCCGTTGCGCATCCTGAACGGCTCAACACGATGCTCTGCACGCCAGTGCATACGGGGGGGGCCAAGATTACCCAGGAGCTTGCCCACCACCAGCTGGCGGACACCCAGCCGCACACGATATGGTGGCACCCTGTCCCTGGGGCGGAGGCCGTCCTGTGAGCTTCCCCAGCTCCAGCGTCAGGTTCGGGGCAGGAAGACCAAGACGGTGGTGAGCCTGGACGACCTTCCCCAGGGCGTAATCCGCTCCGATGCCCTGCCAGCCCTGGAGGAGGAACCACCAGCCGTGCCGTCCTACCCTACAGTCGTGCTACAGGCACGCCGAAACATGCAGAAGTTCGACAATTGTGTGTTGTTGACGCGGGTCGGCGGTTTCTATGAGCTCTACTTTGAGCATGCGGAGGAATATGGCCCGCTGCTGAACCTCAAGGTCGCCAAGAAGAAGACGGCCGCCGGGTCGGTATCGATGGTAATAGGAAACCTCCCCCCTGCCAGCCCTAAGATCCGCTTGTTGTGTGTTGTGTTGTTCTCGTCCTTGGACGGGGTGTCGTACGTTTTTTCCTGGTGGGTAGCACCATGTCCCAGAGTCTTCTGACCCGTCTCTATGTTCGACCACAGGCCGGGTTTCCTTTCTTTCAGCTAGACCGGTTCCTCAAGATCTTGGTTCAGGACCTGAATCGATATGTCGCCGTCGCGGAGGAATTCCCCAACAGTGCGCCCGAGAAGGCTAAGACTGGCGGCCTGCTGCACGATCGAAAGGTCGCCCGCATAATCACCCCAGGCACGCTCATCGACGAGCAGTTCATGGATCCATACGCAAACAACTACGTCATGGCCATACATCTGCCGAGAGGGCAGAAGACGACCGCTGGCGAGGGGCCGGATCCTCCTCCTGCTCCTGCTCCTGCTGCTGCTGCTGCTGCGCTGGCCTCGGATGCCGTGTCTCCTGATGCGGCGGCGGATGCCTCCGCGCCCGTCGGTCTCGCGTGGTTGGACCTGTCGACAGGTCATTTCTTCACACACGCCACGAAATTGGCCTCGCTGGGCTCCATGCTCTCCCGTATCTCCCCGAGGGAGGTCGTATTGGACGAGGACTTCCAATCACACACGGGTCACGAGATATTCTCCATCCTTGCCGAGGAGGGGCACCTCATCACGTACGCGCCCCGGGGTGGTGAGCTGACGGCTATCTCCGACTGGGCACCCATGCTCGAGTCCGAGATCCCACCGCAGAGCGTGGAATCATTCACCCAGGATGAGGTCAGGGCGGGGAGCCTGCTGCTTCACTACGTTAGGGACCGGCTGCAGGGGATCAGTATGAAGCTGCAGCCCCCGCTGCGTCACGAGACCATGCAGGTGATGAATATCGACAAGAATGGCATGCGCTCTCTCGAGATCAAGCAGACCATCCGGGACGGCGGGTTCCGAGGCAGCCTGCTGCACGCCATCAGGAGGACCGTGACAAAGAGCGGCGCCCGCCTGCTCAACGAATGGCTCAGCGCGCCGTCTTCTTCTTTAGATGTCATCCGTTTCCGCCAGGACCTTGTAGCCTGCTTCATTGCCGACGAATCACTACGAGAGGGTATCACACTGTTGCTACGACGAAGCCATGACTCCCAGAGGCTGGTACAGAAATTTGCGCTGGGCAGGGGAGATCCGGACGATCTCCTGGACCTGGCCAGCACCATCAAGGCTGCAGAAGACATTGTCGTTCTGCTCCTGGGAGCTGTTCCTGCTCATGATGCTGAACCGCCCGCAGAAGAGAAGGACTGTCTCGGGAAGATGACCGAGCGCATCGTCCTCGACAGCCCGCGCAAGCTCGCCCGCCGGATCCGCGCCGCCATCGACGAGGAGGGCATCGTCCAGCAGCACCAGATTGACGATGACGAAGCCGGCAGCATGATCGCGTTGGCCCAGGAGGTGGTCGACGCCGAGGGCGCAGCCGAGGACGCCTCCCTCCTCCCCAAGTCCGCCAAGAAGCGCAAGCCCGCCTCCATCCGCGACTACTACGGCGAAGACAATGAGGTGTGGATCATGAAGCCAGACGCCAGCCCGCCCCTGAAGCACCTGCACGCCGAGCTCGAAGCCCTCCTGGCCGAGCGCGACGCGCTCGCCGAGACCCTGCGCGCGCGCCTCGAGGCGCCCTCGCTCACGCTCAAGTGGACGCCCGGGCTCGGCCACATCGCACACATCAAGGGCCGGCGCGACCTCCGGAACGCCAGCCTGTCCGACATCCCGAACCTGACGGGCCGCGCGACCGCGTCCTCGCGCTCGTTCCACCTGCCCGAGTGGACGGAGCTGGGCCGCCGCCTGGACCAGGCCCGCCTGCAGATCCGCGCCGAGGAGCAGCGCGTCTTCGCCGAGCTCAGGCAGCAGACCGTGCTCAACATCGTCAAGCTGCGCCGGAATGCGGGCGTGCTGGACGAGCTGGACATTGCGACCTCCTTTGCGCGCCTGGCTGTGGAGGGGAACCTCGTCCGGCCGGTGCTGAACAACGGCACGGCGCATGTCATTGTGGGCGGCCGACATCCGACCGTCGAGGGCGGGCTGAGGGAGGCCGGCAGGACGTTTACGAGCAATGACTGTTTCGTGGGCGCCGGCTCATCACCTCCCACCTCCAAGACAAAGACCACCCCCAAGTCTAGAGCAGCAGCAGCTGCTGCTGCATCAGCATCATCATCATCATCATCATCACAACACGGTCGGGTCTGGCTCATCACAGGCCCCAACATGGCCGGCAAATCAACATTTCTCCGACAAAACGCCCTCATCACGATCCTCGCGCAGGTCGGCTGCTACGTGCCAGCCTCGTATGCGGAGATGGGCATCGTGGACGCCATGTTCAGCCGCGTGGGCTCCGCCGACAACCTGTACCGCGACCAGAGCACCTTCATGGTCGAGATGCTCGAGACGGCCACCATCCTGCGGCAGGCCACGCCCCGCTCGTTCGTCATCATGGACGAGATCGGGCGGGGCACGACCCCGGAGGACGGGTGCGCCGTGGCCTTTGCGTGCCTGCACCACCTGGTCACGGTGAATCGGTGCAGGACGCTGTTTGCGACGCACTTTCACGGGGTCGCGGATCTGGTGGCAGAGCACGGGATGCGGGTCGAGGACGGAGGGGAGAGGGGGATGGTGGAGATGTATTGCACGGATGTGGCCGAGGACGAGCAGGGGGGGTTTGCATATGTGCACAGGCTACGGAGGGGAATCAACCGGCAAAGCCATGCGCTCAAGGTCGCGAGGCTGGCAGGACTGCCCGAGGCGGCGATGCGTACGGCGAGGGAGGTCTTTGTCCCTCAGCAGGAGAAGGCGACGACGACAGTAAACGGGCTCGGGGTAGAAGATCACATGTCAAAATTACAAGTCCGGGTGGCTGGATGAGAGACACTGTACATGTCAATGGGCGAAGGGACTTGGGTGTGTTGTGTGTGTGTGAGAGAGATATATCTGTACAACTTTCTCCGTGCGTTAGCAAAGATACCTGCGCAAAAAAAATGATCTGAACAAAAGTTCTGGAAGATTGATGGTGTCTCATAGGGTGGTGATGGGTTGTCATCAGGTAGTTCAGGGTTAAAAAGCTCTTGTGTTGTTTTTTTATAATCTTCGACACGTTCCTTGAATTGAGAGAGAGAAAAAAGGAGAGAAAAAAGTGCTCACCATTTACAATTCAGACTCTCCGCATCTTGACTTGTCACGATTGCAGCAAGATATGGCGCAGTGATTGGGAGTAAATGATCCGTAGTTGTTGAACTACCTCAAAAGGGGTATTCTCCTCCCCAATAAACTCCCCAATCTGACGAACCAGGTCGACCCATTTGTTTTTGAATAATTTTCCGCTTTCTGACAGACTTTTGTTCGTGTTGGATTGTGTGCTTGTCTTTTGGAACACGCCCGTTGGCCGTCGATCGATCGTCAGCGCGTTTTGTTGTCGAGACACATACACATACACACAGAGAGAAAGAGAGAGAAAGGTCGCATTTAGTCGAAGAGACCGAAGCCCATGTCCTCATCCTCCTCCTCTTCCTCCTCCTCCTTCTTCTCCTCGGCGGCAGGGGCATCGGCAGAGTCGCCACCAGCGGCAGCCACAGGGGCGGCGGCGGCGTAGGCGTCAGGGTTGGCGATGCGGTCCTTGAGCTCCTCGATCTCGGGCCAGCTGATCTCGGTCTCGATGGCGACGGCCAGGACCTTCTTGTAGCCGTTGACCAGGGAGTGCATGATGGACGGCAGGGTGGGGTAGTTGAGGGCCAGGGAGATGGTGGCGATGGTGGTCACGGCGCTGGAGAAGGACTTGAGCAGCTGGTCCTCGCTGATGTCCAGGACGGAGGGAGGGAAGCAGTTGCCCTGGTCGTAGACCTGCTCAACGGCCAGACCGTAGGTGAAGGGCGAGATGTTGAGCATGTTGAGCAGGGTAGCCTCGGAGGGGCCGACCTTGCTGCCGGCCTCAACGAGCTTCAGGTCGGTCGTGATTTCGATGGTACCACGAGCGATCTTGGTGGGCACACCGAGGGCCTGGAAGAAGGAGGTCTTGCCAGGCTCCATACCGGTGTTGCCAGCGGGGACCCAGACATCATCGGGGGCGATGGCACCAGCACGGGCGGGAGCGGCGACCTTGTTGTCGAGGATCTTGTCACGGATGGTCTTGAGGTCACCGTTGGTGAAGACGAAACCGACGTTGCCCTTGACGTAAGGCAGGAGGCGCTCGTACTCGGGGGTGTCGACGATGAAGGTCTTGAGGGCACGGCGAACCTGTATTGGGGAGAGAAAATTGAGTATTAGTACTGGTGCACGACCGCCTTTTCCCCTTCGTTCTTCTCCTTCAAGGATCACTGCCGAGACATACCATGGTGTTCTTGCCCATCAGGACGACGGCCTCACCACGGAGGGCCTGACGAATCTCGTGCATCTGCTGAGACGAGACATTGTCGACGCCGACGATGAAGACGGACTGGTACTCCTCGAGCAGGCCCTTGAGCTTGTCGAAGTAGCCAGCCTTGTTAGCGGATTTGCCCCCCATGTCTTCTTTTAGCTGTCGAAGCTGAAGAAAGGATGTTTAAGGGCAAATGGAAGTTGAGGTATTGAGAATGAAAAAGGGTAGGGTCTGGTTGTCGAGATTGACTTGACGTTGACGATGGGTGGTGGGGGAAATGGGAAAGTTTGCGCGAGGTTCCATTCGCACGTTTGATTTTATTCTTGTGGGTGCAGTGGCTGTGACTCGTCCGTGCCTCGCACTAGCCACAGGTGTGGCTTGAACGTGATTTTTTTTTTCTTTTTTTTCTTTCTTTCCCCCTTCCTTCCTTCTCTCAGTCTTATCGATAAGACCCGTTTCTGGAACTTTTTCTTGTACTATCGTCCGTAGGTGAGAGAAATATATCACTTTGGGGGTTTACTTCCTAGCACTGGGAAACTAAGTAACCAAGACCACCAATTCATCCAGTGAGGAGACGAGCTTCCAAAGATGAAGTTCCCCTTCCACGGGGTCCAGGTCAGCCATGATGTCCTCTTCGCCACGAGGGCTGGGAATATCCACTCGTTCAAGATCACAGACGGCTCTCACATCTCATGCTGGAAATATCCGGTAGACCCCAAAGAGCAGAAGTCGAAATTGGTCACTGATGTGTCCGAGACCTCGACGCCTACGCTGTCGCAGGACGACCAGGGCCCTCCAGCCAAGCGCGTCAAGCTTGACGGTGGCGATGCCGTGCCTGAAGTGACGGGGGAGAATGGATCATCAGCATCAGGTGTGCCGCCGCCGCCTTCTTGTGAGGCCTTCGGCGACGACACGCCAAAGAAGGGCAAAAGGAACAAGAAACACCTGGGTCGACCTGGCCCATCGACACAACCCTCTGACCAGCCCATGGTCATCCTTATGACATCTACCCAGGATGGCAGTTATCTGGTCGCCGTCACCTCAGACAAGTCTGTTTGGGTTTTTGAGCATGACGGTCAGGGCGAGCTCAAACAGCTCAGTCGTAGGTACGTAGATTCCCTCTCTCATATCACACACAAATGTCCTTGGGTGAAAGATACCCTGTGCTGGATCCTAGGTGACCTCGCTGCCAAATTAAAAAGAGTAATCCATCACATATAAAAGAAAGGGAAAGGAAAGAAAGAAAGAAAAAAAATGTACTCACGAAACCGACAGACGCATGCCCAAGCGCCCCAGCTCGATAGTCCTCACCCCAGACAACAAGGACATCCTCGCAGCCGACAAGTTCGGCGACGTCTACTCCGTCCCTCTGATCCCCTCCGAGCAGCCGCCCCAGCCAACAACAGAGGGAGCCTCCCCCGCCGCAGCCTCGCCCCCAGGACCAGTCTCCTCCTCCGCCTCCCCGCCTCCCCCGCCTGCCCGAAATGGCTTCACGCCCCAGGCCAGCGAGCTCACCGTGCACACCAAGCGCAATCGCCAAGCCCTGCTCGACCAGGTCATCTCCCAGACCAACCCCAAGGCCCACCGCGGCACCCCGCGCAGGGTCGACGAGGCTTTCGAGCGGCACCTGCTGCTCGGCCACGTATCTCTCCTCACCGCCGTGGCGCTTGGCTTCGACGCCCAGGGCAGGCGGTACATCATCACCGCGGACCGTGACGAGCACATCCGCGTGTCGAGGGGCACGAGGGAGCAGGCGCACGTCATCGAGGCGTTCTGCCTCGGCCACGAGGATTTTGTCAACCGGCTCTGCATCCCGGACGGCATGGAGGACCTGCTTGTGAGCGGCGGTGGAGATCCGGAGCTGTTTGTCTGGAGGTGGAGGGAGGGAACGGCGCTGGCCAGGGCGGACCTGCTGGGCCTTGTCAGGGACACGGTGCCGGAGGCGACCAAGGTGGCTGTCACGGGGTTGTGGAGCTGGCGGGCTGGACCAACAGAGTGGACGAGGGTTGTAGTAATTTGTGAACGGTGAGTCTTTTTTTGGGGGGGGGGGGTTTTCTTTTTGGGGGTCTCGTTCATCCCATCACAGGCGATTGTTTGTCCCGCGGAGCTTGTTGGCTAATTGCACGCACAGCGTCCCTGCCCTCTTCATCTTTACCCTACAGAGCTCTGGTTCTCTAGAGTTCTCCGCGGCCGTCAGGCTCCCTGGTAATCCATTGGACGTCGGTGTGCTGAACGGGAAAGAGCTGGTCGTCACCGTCGATCGGGACCAGAAAGGAGCCAGCCAGGACATACTCGAAAAGTCTATTCTGGGAGTGAAGGACACAGACGGCGAGTATGTTGTCTCGGATGACCTCATCAGGGGCCTCCCTGATCAGGGCGCAGAGGATCGAGACATATCGTTTGAAGAGCTGCAGAGCCTGCTCTACAGCGCCGAGACACTGCGCAAGATGGAGACTGGGGATGCGGAAAAAGACGCAGGAGGGGACGGAGAGTAGACAAAAACAACAAGCATCAAAAGGCAAAATTAATTCATGTTCTTGAAAAGCGTTTGTAAGCAGAATACTTCCTGCAACTGATGTCCTCAGATACCATTTCTATGCCTCTAAACGCCAGCCACAATCGTCCTATCATGATAAAAGAAACTCAACGAAAACCGACTGGTTGCCACTTTATGCTCTTATCAACATAGTTGAGCTAACCAGTCATTCCCTCCTCCTGACCCAGGACAAGTCTTGACTACCTCGTCTGCGATGGAGTTGTGCCAGAATGGTGTTCCAAGTTTCCGACCAGAGGCACAACTAGACAAACCCTTCCTGCATCCCATCACCAACGTCTTCTCATTCCACGGCCACGGGTCTAGCAGTGACAGGCGCACAGGATCATGGCGCATGCGTCTGGGTATGGTATGATCATCGTTGCTCTAGAACATCTACTGCGACGCACACTGGACACGCTCGGCATGCGGGTGACCATCCTCGTCGTCCTCATCCATGGCGCCTTCGCCACCAAAGGCGCGAGTGCCAGCGTTGGTGTCTGGGTCCTCCAGATCCACAGGCTCGGTCATGGCATCGGAAGGTGGCACATTCTGAAGAGCTGGCGAGGGCAGAATGTTGCGGAGGGCGTCGAAGGCTGCGGGATCAGCGGTCCAGCCCTTCTCGGGGAATTTGACGGTAAACTGGATGTAGAGGTTGCCGAAGTCGTGATGGCGGTACGATGGCATACCCTGTCCGCGGACCATCTTGACAGCACCTGCAGAAATCTGTTAGCATGAGATGCCCAGGAGAACAGTCCTTGGGATGTCATGTGTGCATTTCAAACTCACCTGGTGCGATCGCCTCGCCAGGCAGGATGTCAATGCTCAACCACCGGTCGTCCAAGTGCTCGACATAGATGGTGCCTCCGGCAAGGGCTGTCACCAGCTCGACCTCGCAGTTGTAGAGGAGATCATCGTCCTTTCGGGTGAAACGCGGGTGGGGCTTCTGCTCGATCTCGAAAACGACGTCGCCGGCCAGGATACCAGGAGCCTGGTCACCCTCGCCGCGGAACTCGACGCGGGCGCCGCTCTTAACACCCCGGTCGACGTTGACGTGGAGGACCTTTCTGTCAACAACAGTCTTCTTTCCGCTGCACTGCTTGCAGCGATCCTTGTCCTTGATGATCTCTCCCTCGCCGTTGCAGTCGGGGCAGGCGGTCTGGAAACGCTGGATCATGGGGCCCATCTGGCGCATCATCGTCTTCATGCCGTGGCCATCACAGCCGGTGCAGCGCTTGACGGCGCCCTCCTTGCCTCCGCGACCCTCGCACTTGGGGCAGATGATGGAGCGCTGGAGCGCCAGCTTGGAGACCTTGCCGCGGTAGATATCCTCAAGGGAAACCTTGTGGGTGTGGTGAATTGTACGAGCCTTGGGTGGGCCGCCGCGAGAGGGGCCGCCGCCACCGAACATGCCTCCAAAGCCGCCCAGGCCGCCGCCGCCAAAGAACTGAGCGAACAGGTCCTCGGCGGCCATGCCGCCACCACCGGCAGCACCCTCCAGGCCAGCCTCGCCCAGCTGATCATAGGCGCTTCGCTTCTGGGGGTCGGAAAGGACTTCGTAGGCCTGAGAGATCTCCTTGAACTTGTGCTCGGCCTCCTCGTTGCCGGGGTTCTTGTCTGTAGGGCTGTCAGCTCACCGGCCGAGGTAGAGAAGCGCCACGTGGTGCTACGTTGCAGGAGACATACCAGGGTGGTACCTCAGCGCATTCTTCTTGTAGGCCTTCTTGAGATCTGCCTCGCTGGCATTGGGTTGAACCTGGAATGACAAAAAGTCAGCGCCCGTAAAATCTGCATGTCCTTGTCGATGAGGTATCAACTCAAGAGCCACGTACGCCCAAAAGGTCGTAGAACTTTGTCTCCCGGACCATCTTGACGGTTTGGCGCAGGGGGTATTGGGGAACTTTGGCGGTCGGGAATCACAAGGCTCGGTCGCTCGGTTCTTTTTGAATCTAAAGGTCCGGAATGTTTTTTTCTGGGGGGCCTGAGGTCTGGTTAGCAGATCGAATTCTTCCAGGCGAAACAAAATGGATGCAAGAAGAGACGATGATCCTCGGTCTCCCTTGTTGTTGAGAAAACGACGAGCATAAAAGGGAGGCGGCGGCGTTTGGAACTGACCAGAAAATTTGAGAATTGGGGAGAGAGCAGGGGGACAGGAAAGCACTCTGCCAAAGTAGGCGGCGGCGGCGAAAGGTGAGGGGAAGGTGCAGCTGGACGGGCGGAAAACAAAGAAGGCTTGTTGAGGTAAAATCTGGATGAAGAAAGAAATCAGAGGACGAGAGGATGTTGAAGACAAACACAGGATGAGGATGGGTGTACTTGCGCTGAAGGTGCCTGGGGGGGGGGGGTTTGGTGGTGATAATGGGGCTTCTGAGGATGGACTTTTGAGTCTAAGCAAGGAAGACGGGCAGGGGAGTGGATGGGGTTCCAAGGGTGTCGAGGCAGAATTTGGCGGCTTACAGTTGTAAGAGGCTGAAGTGGATGGAATCGCGTGGAAGATGCTGGATCTGTTAGGAAGAGTACCTCTTTTGGTTTTCCGCAGCCTTCTTCCCCTCACCAAAATCGGCCTGGTCTGGTGGGAAAACTGTAATGAGTCAAGGGTAAGCCGCAAGTCGCCTCTAAACAGGAGCAGGGATGCCCCGCAGTCATGGACCAGAAAACCTGGTGCGCTGGGCGCCCACGGGGCCTAATCAGTACTAATCAGTCCCCTGCTGGGGCTGGTGGCGGCGGGCAGCCCAATGCTTAATATTGAGGATACGTCGATATCAGCTGCAGGGCCCTATTTCATGCTAGTGGTGGTCATTGCAGGCACGTAAGGCACTGTAAGAGGCCGCTTTTTCCCCCCCCTCTGCCACTTTTCCCTCAGGCGCTTCTCAGCCTGCTCGAGGACCAAACACGAGGAGAAACTACTGCATAAGTTGCCAAAGCTAGAATTTCTTTTCCTTTTCTTCCACAAATGACCATCATCCGTTCTTGGGGTTGGCGTTGTTTTAAATTTTCTTGGCCTTTTGCTCCCACCCGCCCCCCTCCTCCCTTCTTCTTTCTTGTCCCTTTCTCCCTCTTCTCTTTCACGGGTAGGGGGGCGCGGGTGGCTTTCCAGGCGTGCTAAGGCTGCCGGTTGCTGGAGCCATCAGACCAAGCCCCCAGGCCTGGGCTCCCTTAGAGACTGTCTGACTGACAAGACCGACGAACCCCTGCACCTGCTCACCTACTATATAGATAATAATATTAATACTTTTTGACACCATGGTCACCTAGTTCCTTAACACCCACAAGATACTTACAAATCTGAGTGTAATTGACTTCTTTCTTCTTCTTCTTCTTCTTCTTCTATCTTTTCTTTATGCTCCGGGCACGTCACCAAGGCTCACAACGTAATCTAGAGCTCCATCACCCGACATATGTTGTGCTCGGTGCCGCAGGTTTCTATGTAAGATGGCCCCGAGGCCAAAGTCAGGTAGGTACCTGGTGAAGAGGACAAAATTTCAAGCGGTCACCACCAAAATCTCTTCGTGATTGGATCAGTAGTCAGATCTCCGTCAATAGAGCGTCTGCCTCCCTCCACCCGCTCAACAGCGCGCCGTGCACCGTAGCAAAGTGATTGCGACTTGTGTGCTCCCCCGCAAACCTCAGCACGCCTCCCTTGTCGTTGACGATGGGCCGTTGGAACTCTTGACGGTGCTCTGTGCCGGACAGGCCCGTGATCATGTGGCTGTAGCTGCCTCTCGAGAACTCGTCCGCGGCCCACCTGCTGACGTGGATAGCCTCAGGCTTTGGCGGTTCTCTGCCCAGCCAGCTCGTCATTGCGCGATGGACTAATCCGCCCGCCTGCTCGTCCGACATGGCCTCGATCCGGACAGCGTTTGCGCAAGAGACGAAAGCCGACAGGACGGGAAAGCCGGTCAGGTTGTGCAGGTTGATGATGGATAGGACACCTAGGCCGGGACCTGCTGTGCCATCCTCGTGGAGCTCGATACCGGGAAGCTCGGTAGTGAAACCCATCAGAGAGTCCGGTGATGCCTTGGCACTAATGTCGTCTGGGCTGTCTTCTGCGTCAGTGGACATTGGCTGTCGGACGAGACCCTTGCGAAAAATCGAGGTATAGGGTTCTTGAGTCCACCATGGGGTTCGGTACACAAGCATGATCTTGTCCAGCGTGCCAAACCCGAGGCTGTTGATTGCTGCAAGCTTGCCCGGGGGGAGCGGCGGTACAAACAGCCCTGTTGGCGCTGCGCCCGAGGCAGAGGCTTGTGTGTGGTACTGAAGCACGCCCAGAGGCAATGTGCAGACGACCTTGCTGGCGGTATATACGCCGCGGGTCGTCTCAACCTTGATAAGATGCTGACTCCAGTCGATATGTCTGACCTGGACGCCCAACTGCACCAGTCCGGCCTGCGTTAACTCCCTGGCTACCTCGTCAACCACAGCGGCGTAGCCATCCTGCAGAAACACTTGGTCGCCGTCGAAGTCGTCGATCCCGAACTCCAGCAGGCTCATGCCTCGTCGGTCCCTGGCGTTCTCTGCCGACTGTGCAGCCAGCGGGGCGGCCTCCATACTCTCCACGAATTGCGGCATGGCGCCGATCGACTGGTGGTATTCCGTCGGGACTGTGTGGTATGCCTCGTGGAGTTCCTCTGACTCTGTGATGGCTCGGAGCATCGTGGTATCCTTTGCCTTGCCTAGATCTTTCGCGGCTGTCTCACGCAAGGACTCCATCATCGACCAGAGTGCTCCCACCATGTTGCCTGCCACGTCCTTTGGAATGATCTTGTCACCTGATCCTCCTCCCTCTTGGGCCAAAGCGTGCTGAGCCGATCTGACCGACCCGACTTTGATCCAGGGCTGCTCACCGAGGGACTGCTCATTCGGCCTCTCAATATCATCTTGTGTCTCATTCTCGGGTGCCTTGAAGACCACGGATCCAGAAACCTGCCTATACCTCTTATGAGGCAGCAACCCCATCAGGGGATTGGGCTTCTCGTCCGTGCCGACGCCATGGATCCAGTTGGCGCCCGTGTCCAAGCGGCACTCGTTCATATAGACAGCTTCTATGCGCCCGCCTATCCTGTCTCTGCCTTCCAGGACGAGCAGACGGTTCTTCTCTCTAAAGTATTGGTGTTGATAGAGCCTCGAGGCGCAGGCCAGTCCGGACATGCCGGCCCCAAGGACGATGGTGTCATAGTGCGGGGTTGGGTGCGCTGTTGCGGCTGCTGCTGCCGCCGCCGCCGCCATCCTGACGAGATTTCTTCTTGTCATTCCCTCCGATCAAGAGACCCTTCGCAGGCCAAAGGAGAGCTAGAGACAAGAAGATGCTGCGATTTTGTAGTCCAAAGAGAAATTATCGTCTTCATTGTCACTGATGTCAAGATTGCGGTTCTATCGGACTTAAGGTTCAGTAAAACATACTCCGCACCCAGATCCCCGGCCTCGACTTAGACCTTGCTGCTGTTGACCGTGTTAGAATCCCCCCCTCTTCCCAAAGTCAACTAAATTGCCTTGTTATTTCGAAGTGGCGTGATGACCTCGTCGTGTACATCACATTACCTCTTGTATAAACTCAGTCAGGCCTATGTATTGTGATTGTCAGGAGCGTTCCTCCTTCCTGCCGAGTCGGACTCTGAACCAAATCCTTCTCGGCAGCCACGACTGGTCCAACGCACCTTCGCAAATCCCAACAGAGCAGTTAGTTACTGTAGTTAAGTAGTAGTTGCTTTGTGTTCGGACTTAGGGCAGACCTACTTGGCCGAAACAAGGATTCTGCTGACCAGACCAGACATCGATCGGCATTGCCGCGACCCCTGGTCAATACATACATACATTCTTTCAAGCAGGAAGCGTCAACCGAATCCGTCCGTGTCGTTGCCGGGCGTGCAAGCTCAGAACAGTTTAGTTCACGATCGAGAGAGCTCAGGATGGTGACTACTCGTGCAGCCGCATCGAGCCAGAGTGCAAAGTCTCAGGGCAAGCAGCCCGCCACTTCTTCCTCTTCCTTGTCCTCGACCACCGCCACCGCCACCGTCACCGCCACCGCCACCAAACCGAAGAGAAGGATCACCGCAGTCCGCAAGGAACAGAACAGGAACGCCTCTCGGGTGTATCGTACGTGAATATGACCTTTTTGTTTACTTTTATGGCCACTATAACCTCCTTTATATATATATATTTAAGTGCTAACCAAGCCGTTTCCAGGTGAGAGGAGAAAGCAGAAACTTGCTCTCTTGGAGAAGCTGCTCGATAAGGACAAGAACCAGACGACAGCTGCTGGCAGTAGTTCCCATGCTGAGGATGGGTCTGGCTCAGAAGCTGTGCAGCATGGAGAGTCACAACATGCCTCTGGTGACGGCATGTCTTTGTTTGGTGCAGCATCTCTCGACCAGAGTGTCCCATCCCCCCTTTCCCTTTCCTTGAGAGTCAACATCGCGGACGACTCTGCTTCATTGATGCTCGGGCATAGGGCGTTCGGTCCCTCCTGGCTGCCATCGAGCAACGACCCCGTTCCCAACCTCGCTCCTGCCGGGCCGGACACACTACCTGACAATGACGCCCCCATAGCGGATCCGAGCCGTGCAGGCAGGCAGGCGGCTGCTTCGCCCAGCAGCGGGCCAAGCCCAGAACTTGAACTGTTGGCTTCCCTGGCTCGGTCTGGGTATCACCGCCACTGGGCCTCTGGTAGTGAGGACCCTAAGTCGTCGCAGCAGGAACCGCGACGAGACGAGAGCTTCTTGGCCTTATTTGAGAAGTTTGCAGCCCTCTCCCAACCAGCCATCAACCAGGTCATCTACGTCCAGCAGAACGGCATCTTTGGCGCCGTGATCGAGAACACGCTCGCCCTGGGGATCCTAAGGGGAGCGCAGCTGCTGTTCGACGAGGAGGGCACGAGCCCCTTCTTCAAGAAGGACTGGGCCGCCGAGAGCAGGGCGTCCTCCTCCTCCTCCTCCTCCTCCTCCTCCTCCAGCACCACAAAGCAGCTCTCGGACATCCGGTCCAAGTTCAGCTTCATGCCCAAGGACCTCCAGCCCGTGGACATTCAAATCACCTTTGACCACCACGTCTACCTCGACGTCATCCCCTTCCCCACCTTCCGCGACGCCGCCCTCAAGGCGCTCACCTTCGACCCGCCGCTGTTTGACGAGAACCAGATGTGCGCCGACATGACCTGCAACGGCGGCCTGGTCGTCTGGGGCTCGCAGAACAACGACCAGGGGATGGAGGCGTGCCGGCCCTGGGACATGCGGAGCTGGGAGCCCAAGCCTTGGTTCTTGCGCAAGTATTGGTACCTCGTCGGAGGGTGGGATGGTGAGATGTGGCGGGCGGCGAGGTGGTGGCACGCCCTAAGGAACGAGAGGATCGAGACCAGGCCATCGAGCTCTTCTGAGGTGCTTTGATGATGAAGTTTCCGAGTGATGGTACTGTGTATCATTGTATTTATAACAAGGAGAAAGAAAGAAAACACTACTTATTTATTGATTCCTATTACCAGTGTCTCTGAAAGAGAACATTACTAATCTCAAACTCCTCAAGCTGCATCCCCCCCGGGGTGAGCTATCCTAATTCCATCATTACTATAATACTGGCCTTGAGTTGCGTGCAAGTTCCTAAGAGCGCAGAAGCCCGATGGATACTCTATACGCATCTCTCTTACGTCCGGCTGTGTCTCCTCAGCTCTCCTGACGGCCGTCTCTGGTGACGACCGAACCTCCTAAGGACCCGTCTTTCCGGGTCGCCTGTTTCGCCCGCTACTGATCTTCCCATCCACTGCCCCCTCCGGTGGCTGTCTCTCTGACCTTCTTAAAAATGAATCTAAAGGCTTTGAGGACAAAAGGCATGATTCCATCAAGGACCGCGTAGACTAGCCCAAAGACGTTGCAAACGAGAGACCAGATGAGTGCCGCAGCCAGCAGGCCGACATAAATCATGAGTTCAAAGAGCGACGCCGTGATCCATACGAACATCCATTCGTACAAGGAGTGCGGACCAAGGCACGCCTCAAAGATCTGCACTGTGGTTTCGGTGTAGAGCCAGGGAGGTATCGCGTAGATTGCGAGGCATCTTTTGAAGATGGGGAAAGCCAATATGACGATGATGGCAAGGAAAAACATGATTATGATAATGGAATTGGGGGGGGGGGGACGTTTAGGTTTTAAATTTTGGTGTTGGCAAGGAAGTTTTGCAAGTGTTGGTGTTGATTAATGCTGGGGCAGATTTGATTTTTTTTTATCATGTGTAAACCCCAGGGGGATTACCTTGGTATATATATATATGTATAAATAAATAAATAAATATCTACACAGGGTCGACAGACTCTATATACACTTCAACATAGCAAGCTATAATTATGCAACAAAGCTTTCTTTCTATTCTCGTCCCACTCACTAGTTGAATAAGAATGCTTTCATCAGACTACTACAAAGACTGCACGCCATGGCAATTTTTTTTTTTTAAAAAAAAAACTATTATTACAATGGCCGTCCCCCTCTTGTTCCTCGAAACTCACCTTGGAACAGTAAAGAAAAGAAAAGACACAAAGAGCTCTGTTTATTCTCGACATGGGCATGACTACCCTTGGACCTTCTATTGTGATGAATTACAAGCTGCCAGGAGGTGCTCGGCCTGACAACCCTCAGCATCAAACTGTAGTCGGAAGCGATCTGACTCTTTGGGCAGATGATTGGCAACTAGATATTGACGACAGAAAACGTTTGATTGTTCCTTGAGTTGGTTCTAGTACTGATGTTATCATGATGAAGGAGAAAGGGGGTTCGTGATATAAACTGCAAGGTCGTTAGGTCAACATGAGGATCACGACATTGAATACAAACCAGATCAACACCAACCTGGATAATTGAGAATGAATACATAATGACCCATCCCTTCCGAAAGCACCTTTTTTTTTTTTTTTTTTTTTTTGGGTCATTTCAACATGTAGCCATCTCAAGTTTTGCCGGGCGAGTGCGGCCTTATCAGCGCTGTCGACAACCAAAGTATGATCTGGGCCGGTGGAGTCAACTAAAAAGGGCCTTTTCAAGTAAGTACTTATTGTACAGTACCGCTGCTGCGTAGCTAAATGGTTTATCACGCAAAAACTTCTCGTCCACGACTCAACAACACCCTCACCACCACCACCACCACCCGCTCGACAGCCAGGGAGAAGGAAAGAAAAAGAAAAAAACGAAAAAGATGGACGATTCCAAGGGCCTAGCCATTGCCTTCGAGGAGGCCAAGCTCTCCTATTCACAGGGTGGCATTCCGGCAAGTTTTTCATATTCCCATCTGTCCTTTCTTTCCCCATTGCTTTCCACCCACTCACCCACTCACTCACTCACTCAATCATCCCAAACCCCCCGGAGAGAAAAAGACTCTAGGAGGAGCAAAAAACAACCCTCAAGCATCTTGACCCCTCTCTTTTCTCCCTTATTCCCTTATATTCCCACTGACCACCATTCCACTGACCCTTAAACCCCCCCTCCCCCCCCCCACAGATCGGCGCCGCCCTCATCGCCCCAGACGGCACCGTCATCGGCCGCGGCCACAACGAGCGCGTCCAGCGCGGCAGCGCCATCCACCACGGCGAGACCTCGGCCCTGTACAACTCTGGCCGCCTCCCCGCCCGTGCCTACCGCGGTGCCACCATGTACACAACCCTCTCTCCTTGTGATATGTGTAAGATTCGCTCCCTTTGTTTTCCATGTTTAAAATATCCTGATTGTGAATAGGCACCGGCGCCTGTCTCCTCTACGGCATCAGCCGGGTTGTCATAGGCGAGAACAAGAACTTTCTGGGCGGCGAGTCGTACCTGCGGTCGCGGGGCGTCGAGGTCGTCGTTGTGGATAATGTCGAGTGTAAAGAGCTGATGGACAAGTTCATCGCCGAGAAGCCTGAGCTGTGGTATGTTGTTGAGTAAAGCCCCCCCCCCCCTTTCCACACAGTTACTGACTTGACCCCTTAGGAACGAAGATATCGGCGTCGAAGAGAGGGTCTACTCCAAGGAGGGCAAGACGGCCGCATCTTGAGAGGGCCATGTTCAGATCACTCATGCACGCAAACACACACACACACATATATATATATATAAATTTCGACAACAGTGTTGCTTCAATTGCAACTCTCAAATTTCAATCAATAACTGCCTCTCCATACAGACACGCGCCAAACAGTATGCCATCTGCCATCTTGGGGGGGAAGGCCCTCCCACCTGTTTTTCTTGTGTGTGTAAAAACATCTAATGTGACACCAGTTCCGAGACGCCGTGTTTCTTTTATGGGGTTGAACCTTTCCCTCCTAGAGAATGATGTACAGGCAATGTTTATGTCCGCCCTCTCCTGACTGCACCTTGATGAAAGAAACCCGTCTCTGTGGTTAGATGCACAGCCCGTAGGCAGGGATCTAATATCAATCCAGATAAAACCCAACATGTATGAACTGTACAGGTGACTCTAGAAGCCGTCTCAACAACACCAACAATGTAGACCTATCCTATTCACAATGAATAACCGAAACTCCTTTCGAATCAGGAAAGGAAAAGAAAGAAAAGAAAGAAAAAAAAGGAAAAAAAAAAGAAGAAAAAAACACATTAGCGTTACTGCTGCTCGCACTACGAGGTATCTCGAGGGCTATGCTTGACTCAAAGGAACCGGGGATATTGGCGAGGCACGTTCTCTGTCTGAAGTGATCGCATCGGCGAAATTATACACGTGTTGGCGTGAAAAGTCTGGAACCCACCCCTCGCACCATGACATCCATCCTAGTGCAGCAGGTTCCGCAGAGACGGACTAGCTGACGCACCGCTCGGCTGACGGTTCTCTGGAGGCCGGGGAGGTGGAGGTCCGGGGTCCCTCGAGGAGATTGCGTTTTCTCTCGGCATGGGTGGACTTGCGTGCGGAGTTGCGAAGGGCGAGCGTTGAGGGTTGAGGACCTGGGAGAACAAATGCTCTGGAGGCCTTGGCGGAAGCTCAGGAGGCCGCGGCGGGAGCGCACCGTTGAGGGGAGGGTGGGGAGGGATAGGAGGAGGGTTAGAGGCCGAATGCGGTGAGCGGTGAGGCTGCTGATGATAGGTAGGATGCATGTAAGAAGGCCCGCCGCCATTTGGCAGTGGTGGTGGTGGCCCAACCCCGTGATTTCTTGGAGATGGCGGCATGCCGTTGACCATGGGAGGAGAGCCGTGGTGGCCGTGACCGTGACCGTGACCGTGAACATGGCCAATACCATTTGGTAGAGGTTGTGATACGGCAGGGGAAATGTTAGACAGAGGAGGCGGCCGTAGATGATTTGGCGCTGCGAGGGATGGCATGGAGCTGGGTGGCAAGTGCGGGTGACCTCCATTCATATGATGAGATGGCGGAGGAGGAGGGGGAGGAGGATGAGGATGAGGATGAGGATGAGGATGAGGATGAGGGTGGGGATGAGGAGCAGGGGTAGGTGGGCTGTGTTGCGACGACGGTCGACGCCAGTCGCTATACGATTGGGTCTGCGATGGTTGCGGCGGTGGCGGCGGTGGTTGTTGTTGTTGTTGTTGTTGTTGTTGTTGTTGTTGTTGTTGTTGTTGTTGTTGTTGTTGTTGTTGTTGCTGCTGCTGTGGTGTTGCTGGTGGTGGCGGAGGTGGAGGCGGGGGTGCCGGCGTAAACGTTGGCAATGGATGCGGACCTCGTGATATGCTAGACGGGATCGTAGGAGGTGCAATAGTCTGCGAGAGAAGTGCTGCGGGAGGTCCGGGAGGTCCGGGAGGTCCGGGCGGTGGAGCCGGCGCCGGCGGAGCTATAGGGGCTGTAGGTGGTCCCGGCGGTGGACCAGGTGGTGGTGGTGGTGGTGGTGCCGGTGCCGGTGCCGGTGGCGGTGGTCGTCCCAAGGATGGCGGTGCAATCGAGTTTGTAACATCCGAGGAACGTCGACGTGGACGGCTGTCCCAATCTTGTGGGGCGATCCGTCCGACACTCATCAGGTTCTGCGGGCTGTTGGCAGCCTGAACGGCCTGCACGGCCTGGGCTGAAGACTGGGAGACCTCTCTTGGCGCTGGAGCTGGTGGGGGTGTCTCCTTCCTGGGCACAGGTCGAGGCTGTCGGTTGGCCTTCTTACACTTGTGGCATTGGTGGTCCCGCTGTGCCACAAACAGCTGGGCCTCTGCACCGAGCGTCCCGTGGTAGCCATTCACCAGCAGTCGTTCTTGAGACTCGTCGATGGGATACCACTTGAGGCTCACGTCAGTGCCACAGGTGATGCAGACCTTGCCTGCCGGCTCTAAGATCACCGGGACGTCTTTGACAGTGCCATTGACCTGAGCTGGTGCTGCTGCTGCTGCTGCTGGTACCGCTCCTCCCGGCACAGCCTTTTCCAGTGCTGTTGTCGATGCTCGCCGGTTCACCGGTGACACAACAACAGCTGCAGCGGGTGCTCTCGTCATGGTTGGGATCAGGTTGGCCTTGCGAGCACATCCTGTCAGGGTCAGATCGGCCTGCTTGAAGTTCCGCACATACAGCTGGAGTGCGTTCAGCCCGGACTCATCCACCACATCCTGCATCCGATGCACGGTTGTCTTGGGCGGGTGCTCCTTGCACCAGATGGCTGCCGTCATTGTGCCACTCTCCCCACCGATGGTGATGATGTTGTGTTGATCTCGTCGTGAGCCCTTGACAGGTGTGATGTCAAAGCCGAGAGTGTAGCCAGCCTGGTGTGCACATTCGACATGGACTGGCGCACGGCAGTGGGCACAGGCCACGCAGGCACCGCTCTGTGACTTGCATACCTTGCAGACCTCCTGATACCGGGCCCGGGGGATGGAAGGGATACCTTCACTAGGCTCCAGTGCCTTTGCATTGCCAAACTTGACCTCGGGTGTGAAGACAGCGCAGGTGACATGGACCCAGTTGGTATCTGCCGTTTTCTTGAGCGGCTCCCTTGGGTTGACAGGCCGACCGAGATCCACCTGTCGCTTGCGGTAGAATTCGGCTGCCTTGACGGCCTTGTCCTTCTCCAGCTTCTCACGCTCGCGTTCCTTCTCCGTCTTCTTCTTGTGGGAGATCTTTGGAGGCTCCACAAAGTCGTGTTCCGTATTCTCGACCGGACAAAGGACGCATTTGATAGACTGTAGACCTTGGTTAGCACATGCTCTCTCTCTCTCTCTATGGAAAGAAAAAAAAAAAAAAGCATTGTTTTATATGAGAATGACTGACCAGTGATGCCTGGGGATTCTTGTCGTTGGCACACGTGTCGCAGCTCCATTTTCCGGAGTGCCGATTGTCAACTACTCCGTAGCAGTTGCGATGCACGCTCAGCCGGCATTCTCTGCACTGAAGGTGCTGTTCCGCGAGGGGTTCGAGTTGAAGGCAGATATCGCATGGCATCGTCCTGGCCTTGGGCATCGGAGGGGGAGGTGGCGGGGGTGGCTTCTCCACCGGCTTCTCCTTTTCTTTCTCCTGCACCTTTTCTTTCTCCTTGTCCTTGTCCTTGTCCTTCTTCTCCTTTCTGGCCACAGCGTTGCCGCCAGCACCAGTACCAGCACCAGCACCAGCACCAGCACCAGCACCAGCAGCAGTAGCAGCAGTAGCAGCACCTGCAGCGTCCGACGCCACGGCAGCCTCTGGGTCTCGATCAGGCTTGAGTTTCTTGCGAGGCGGCTCCTGGGTCGTGGCCGGGGCGGCGGCACCGCCAGCAGGGCTTGGATCAGTGGCCGCAGGCTCCGGCGTGTTGTAGTTGGTGGCCGCAATCATCTCGTTGTTGGCCTGGAGCTCTTTCAGGAGCTCCTCGTCGACCTTCTTCTTCCACGCGCGACCGCCGGCGGCGGCGACCTTCTTGGCCACCTCCTCTACGTCCTCCCACTGGATGGCATACCGGCGCCAGAGCTCGGCACATCTCCTGCACAGCGCAACCACGTACTGGGCGCCCCTGTCCTTGGCTTTGCTCCCGCCCTCCGTGACCACGGCCGCTGTGACATTGGGAGCGCGGCGCCACTGTCTCGACGTCTTGGTGTTGCAGAATTTGCACATGAAACCCTTCTTCTTGACCCTGGCCTTTTCGGTGCTGAATGCCGAGTCGTCGTGGTCGTCTGCGACCTCGTCGGCAGCCCTGCTTGCCTCTGCCTGTGCCCTCTTGATCTCCTTCTTGCCTTTGCGCGCCGAGTAGTTGCCCCAGATTTGCTTGCCCCTGGTGGTCTTCTTCCACTTGTACCAGTGCCGAACGATCATGCCGTGCGGCACCGTCTTGACGTGTTTCTTGACAAGCTGCATCTCGGAGCCAAACTTGGTCACAGCCTCCTCATACTTCTTCTGCTCGGCGGGGGTCAGCTCGGGCTCCTTGAAAGCCGACCTGTCGGTCATGGACAGCGCCCTGAGCGCCTTTTCGGCATCGTAGTTGTTTTTGTAGAGCAGGTCCCGCGCGATATCTTCCATGTTCGTGCTCCTCTCCGGAACATCAAGCGCCTTCCACATGGTCCTGGCTCTGTCCATGTAGTCGTCGATACCGGCCTCGGAGATGACGATGTCGCCGTCGGCATCTTTCAGGATCTTCCCCTGCTTGTCCTCTATCGGCTTCCAGAGGCACTGAGAGGTACTTTTTGGATCGTCCTCGGGCAGGTCCAGCCCCCGGGGGATGTAGCCCGGAAAGGGTTCGTCTTGGATGTGCTTGGGGCGAGACTCTCGCTCGCGCTTGTCTTTCTCGATGAGGGCCTGGATCTCCTTGGAGTGCCGGCCATCCTTGCGACCGCTCTTCTTGATCTCCAGCGGCTTCACGAACTTGACCGGCCGCCCCGGCCAAGGACCAACGGCGGCCTGGTGCCGGGGCCCCAGCCTGGAGCTCGCACGAGGATAGATGCGGTCGTCATAGTCAAGCGCATCTTCAATCTTGCAGTGCATGCCCAGATATCGATAGGGCCAGAGGCTGGCCTGGTGCAGCTGCTCCGCGGTCGGGGGAGGATGGTCCTCCTCCTCGCCGGGGCTGGTCCGGTTTGGGTCGGCATGACCAGCCTCCTCCTCCTCCTCCTCCAGGACCTCCTCATCCTCGGCCCCAAGATGAGAAGAACCGTGGAGGTGAGGTGCATTAAGGGCCTCGAGTTTCCTCTCCTGGGCGAGGTTGCAGGGAGCACAGGCCCAGCCAAACCCACGAGCGGGTTTCTTCTGCAAGGGCGGACGCACGCATGTCATATGGTAGGTGTTCCCGCAAAACCCGCAGTCGACTGAATCAGCACTAGATAGTTCCCAATTAGGTTAGCGCATGCGGGGCGGATGAGCTTATTCCCAAAGGAGTACCAGCGCAGATTGGGTGTCCCTGCACTCGCGAGCTTGGCAGCGGTGGCACCTCCGACAAACTGAAAGGCGGGACCTTTTTTTTTTTTGTTTTTTTTTTTTTTGGGGTGGGGTGGGGGTGGGGGGGGGGGGGGGTGGTTGGTTGGTAGCAGGAGCGAGAAAAAGGCGTTGGATGGGCGGGAAGAGGCGGGGGGGGGGGCCCTCTCTCTCTCTCTCTCTCTCTCTTTGGTAACGCCAGGCCAGGCCATGAAACT